>OZ024753.1:25365425-25587925 GCA_964016885.1 Eledone cirrhosa | reverse complement strand
GAATAATATCTAAACATAGAAATGACCCAGCAGATAGGCAAACTAGAGAGGCCAGTGAAATAGAATTTAGAAGGCCAAGGCTAAACAGAAAAAATGAATGGAATAACAACACCCAAACAAACAACACTGACCTAAGAGAAGTATAAATAAATAAATAAATACATACACAAGCACAATAACAACAAACACATATAAACACACACTAGTAAAGATAGAATACATTAACCAATACACAGTCACCCAAACACGAACACACATCAAACAAAACACTATACACACACGCAAACGCATGCGCAAAGAAGACAAAAAAATAAACAAATAAATAAATATATAAACAGTCAAAATAAAGATGGTGTAGACATACAATGCAACGGGAGGAAACAATAGCACCACTGACGATGTTGCATATGTGTGTGTAGATGGCTATATATATATATATATATATATATATATATATATATATATATATATATACAGTCACACTTGTGTAAATATTAGATTGTGTAAATGGTTAGATAGACCTACACACGCACTCATATATATATATATATAGCAATATAACGTTGCACTTACCAATGAAACGGTCGTAAATACCTGGATAAAATCATTCTCTTAATGCTTACCTGTGTTTTCTCTTTTATACTATATATATATATATATATATATATATATATATATATATACAGTCACACTTGTATAAATATTAGATTGTGTAAATGGTTAGACCTACACACGCACTCATCATCATCATCATCATCATCAACGTTTAACGTCCGTGTTCCACGCTTGCATGGGTTTGGACGGGGGTAGTCCCACTTGAGGCAAGAGTGATTGTCTTGCTCGCATAGGACTGTCTGGCAGGTTTTCTACAGTTGGATGCCCTTCCTAACACCAACCACATTTACAGTGTGGGTCTGGGAGGTTTTTACCGTGTTGCCTACACGGCCACATTACAGCGTGGACTGTGTGTTTTTTTGTCGTGACACCTACACGATCTCATTTGTTTCGGCCCGGATGGCGCGGCACCAACATAACTTTACATAGGACGGGGTGGTGTGGATGGGGTGGGGGTGGTGGTGGTGGGACGGGGTGTATTTTGTTAGAGATGCCTACTGGCAAGGCGGGTCTTCTCTGTTACTGAGTACCGCCAAAGGTCTCGGTCCAGTGACATTGTCTTGGAGAGGTGTAAGTGTGTGAGGTCGGAGTTTATCAGCTCATATATATATATATAGAGAGAGAGAGAGAGAGAGAGAGAGAGAGAGAGAGAGAGAGAGAGAGAGAGAGAGAGAGAGAGAGAGAGAGAGAGAGAGAGAGAGAGAGAGAGAGAGAAAACGTTCTGTACAGATCACGTTATATCAGGAAAATGATAATTTAAAAAATGGGTTGGAAAATCGTACCTGGTATGTAAAAAGGATCTATATAAATATATACAAATTGATGTTAGCAAAGCCTGCTTTCTCTGTTTCGGATCTTCAAAACATTTGTTATTAGGTTAAATTCTCGTTAAAACTCCTACATGCTGATTACATTGGTTTGGGTTGCTTCTGTCCTTGCTAAGGGATACAACTCATTTTTTTCACTACTGCTTCTTTGTAAAAGCTTATTTTTAATCTGTGACAAGGGGCTTAACTCTACATTCCTACACACAAGTGACACTGATAAAATGAGTTGTATCCCTTATGTTAGTAAGGGCAGAAGCGACCCAAACCAATGTAATCACCATGTGGGAGTTTTAATGAGAATTTAACCTAATAACAAATGTTTTGAAGATCCAAAACGGTAAAAGCAGACTTTGTTAACATCAATTTTTTGTACATGCTATAAAGATCCTTTTTATATATATATACCAGGTGCACTTCTCAAACCCTTATTTTTTATTATCATTTTCCTTATATATATATATACACACACTTACATATAAATATTAGATATGTGTGTAGATGGATTTGATAAATGTGTGTATATATATATATATATATATATATATATCCATACTCACACTTTGACTTGTATAAATATTAGATATGTGTAGATGGCTAGATATATGTATATATATAAATATATTAGATATGTGTAGATGGCTAGATAGATGTATATATATAACTTTGAATAACTTTGAAATGTTTTGGCCAGTATTGGCCCAGGCCATGTCTAACTTAATAGCACCACCTGGCGAAGTCTTTCAATTCAGGATTTGGGCACCATGGCCCATTCGAGAAGAGAATTACTGTTTGCGGAGACATATCCGGGTGTGGGTGGTTTGTCCGGGATTACTTGGAGGAATTTGTCCAAAGACTTTTTGAATTTTGTGTGGTCAGTTTCTGTTTTGACGTGTCCTGGTGTGATGTTGAAGAGAGCGGGGCCGATTGAGGTGAAATAATTGTGCCGTATATATATTAGATATGTGTAGATGGCTAGATAGATGTGTATATATATATATATATATATTAGATATGTGTAGATGGCTAGATATATGTATATATATATATATATTAGATGTGTGTAGATGGCTAGATATATGTATATATATATATTAGATGTGTGTGTAGATGGCTAGATAAACATACACTTTTAGCCATGTTTGTTATTGCATACACACTCACTTGTCTGTACATGCAAGTAATGTGTGTATCCAGTGGTACCTGAGTTTGTGTCCCTACCATACACTCTCAGTACTCTGAGTAGCAACATTCCTTTCAGCAAATATCCTTCTTCAATTTTTACATTTCTTGATAATAGAAATAATATTTTCGTAATTCAGTCCAAAATACTAAACTAAGGACCGTGTGAGGAACGAGTCTGAAGAAAGATGGCCCCCATCCTTTGTAAAAACCCCAAACACCTTCTGACACAAAGATCTTGTTAAAGCAGTTTAAAGGTCCCGTGTAAAACAAGCCACGTCCACTGGCATCGACTCCTTGGTTATACAGGCGTGTGGAAACAACATCAAATGGAGTCATGAATAGTGTTACTAATACTCCACTGATCATACTTGCTAGTAAGGCATTGAGCCAACTGTTTGGTTGGAAGGTCTGCAATGAGAACAACAACAAGATAAAAAGAAAACACAAATAACGGTTTCTGATTTAGGCACAAGGCCAACAATTTTAGGAGAGAGAAAAGTCAATTAAATCAATCCCAGTGCATTACTGGTACTTTATTTTATCGACCCTCCCGTAAGGATGAAAGGCAAAGTTAACCTCGCCAGGATTTGAACTCAGAATGTAAAGGAACATAACTCTATGCTATCAAGCATATTGTCTGACACTCTACCAATTCTACCAATCTACCAATCTACCGCCCTAATGAGGCTAAAGGAGGAAACATATAGGGCAAGGTAATATAATCAACAGATATACACACACACATTAACACCACACACACATTAATACAACCACACAACCATACACACACACACACACGCATTAATACAACACACACACTAACACCCCCTACACACACATTAACACCCCACACACACATTAACACCCCCCACACATTAACACCCCACACACACACATTAACACAAACACACACTTTCATTGCTTCTGTAGCAATTTTAATTAATGGAGGTAAGGTTGCTAGTCTGAAGCCCCTTCTCTCCTCCCTTATCAGGCTAAAAACTATGTGAAGTCTGTAACCCTGTATAGGGACCCATTTTAGGTACTGTCAGCTGGAGCTAGCTGAGCCTGGGACTCAAATCCCTCCACACTGTTTTCAAGGGAACAAATGTTCCTTTGAAAATAGAGTGAAGTGATTTGAATATGTAATCTACAGTTATAATATCTACTGTTGACAATGAAAGGTTTCTCCCTGTCTGCTACATGGTAGTGAAACATGGACAGGGACTGCAGAGGACATGTGGTGCTACATGGTAGTGAAACATGGGCAGGGACTGCAGAGGACATGTGGTGCTGCATGGTAGTGAAACATGGGCAAGGACTGCAGAGGACATGCGGTGCTGCATGGTAGTGAAACATGGGCAAGGACTGCAGAGGATATGTGGTGCTACATGGTAGTGAAAAATGGGCAGTGGCTGCAGAGGACATATGGTGCTACATGGTAGTGAAACATGGGCTGTGGCTGCAGAGGATATGTGGTGCTACATGGTAGTGAAACATGGGCTGTGGCTGCAGAGGATATGTGGTGCTACATGGTAGTGAAAAATGGGCAGTGGCTGCAGAGGACATATGGTGCTACATGGTAGTGAAACATGGGCTGTGGCTGCAGAGGATATGTGGTGCTACATGGTAGTGAAACATGGGGTGTGACTGCAGAGGATATGTGGTGCTACATGGTAGTGAAACATGGGATGTGACTGCAGAGGATATGTGGTGCTACATGATAGTGAAACATGGGCTGTGACTACAGAGAAACGAATCAACCATGCTTGGTTGGATGTGCAATGTAAATGTGAGAGAACGGCTGAGCTTGGATGAACTGAAGGAGAAGCTGGGTTTAAGAGAAATTCAAAGTGATGGGCAAGAGGGAAAACTACATTGGTATGAACATGTGGTGGACATGGATGATGATTGCTGGGTGAAGAAAGGCCAGGAAATCCCAGTGGTAGGAATCTGCAGTAGAGGTAGCCCAATAAAGACCTGAGCAGAGGTCGTGAGAGCTAATGTTAAATTGCTGAGACTCAGAGAGGAGATGACAAAGGAATCCAACGAGTGGGGAGATGCTATGCTGAAAAAACCCCATTCAACCCATGCAAGCATGGGAAAACAGACGTAAAAGTGATGATGATGATGATGAAACATAAAATTAGAAAGAAGGAAGAGAAAGATGGAAGGTAAACGATGTATAGAAGGCTGTACCTTAGTGTTGACAATGAAAGCTTTTGATGTAGAAAATGTTGATAATTGTATTCCTGATCCTATAGTGACCCGAGGGAGAGAACCACTCACACCACGCCACAAACCACTAAATCCAAAATCTCTGTAAGTATTGGACAATCCTTGAATCATGCCAAAATGTTTGTGTTGATAACCAACAGCAATCACCTCAGTTGCTTTTGCCTGAAGCTGAGTCTTCACCTATAAAAGAACAAACAAAAGAAATATTATAACGAAACAATATTTTGAAACATCATCATCGCCATTTAATATCTATTTTCCACACTAGCATGGGTTAGATGAGTTGACCCGTTGGTAGCCAAGCCAGGTCAGGTGACCATGTCTTGCTCATTACAGAAGTGATTCTGGCTCGGTGCCCTTCCTAACACCAACCACATTTACAGTGTGGACTGGGTGCTTTTTGTTGTGACACCTACATACATGACCACTTTACAGTGTGGGCTGGGTGTTTTTAGTTGTGACACCTACATGACCACTTTACAGTGTGGACTGGGTGTTTTCAGTTGTGACACCTACATGGTGATGATGATGAAAAAAATTAATAATCGTGTTTTTTTAGAGTAGATTCTCAAATTTCATATATCTTAGGTTATGGCTTCAGCATGTGAAAGTTCATCCCTGGTGTTAATAATTGGTTTGATTTTGTTGCATTTCTGATGGATACAATGAAATTCTACCCAGAAGTATTACATTTCATTAGAAAATTAGTAACCAGCCAGTGACTACAATGGATTTTTGTATGAATAAATAGTTTTCACAGGTGTACAGCAGTGTGATAAATTGAATAGAGACAGGACTTAATTGAATTACAGGTATAATGCAGTGATTACTGAAATTCACTCACCAATTAGATTAAGAGGAAAACCAAGTAATGTGCAGGAGAGGAGACTGTGTTGGTATGGACATGTGATGTCACAAGCAGTGTGCAGGAGAGGAGACTGTGTTGGTATGGACATGTGATGTCACAAATAGTGTGCAGGAGAGGAGACTGTGTTGGTATGGACATGTGATGTCACAAGCAGTGTGCAGGGAAGAGGAGACTGTGTTGGTATGGACATGTGATGCTAATGGATGATGATTGCCAAGTAAATCCCAAGTAAAGCCACAACATAGGAAGACCAAGGAAGACCTGATGGAAGTGGTGAGAGTTGATCCTAGATCACTAAAGCTCACAGAGGAGCTGAAGAAGGAATGATACAAGTGGAGAGATGCTGAGAAGGACCTGTTCAACCCATGGAACAACAGATATAAAATGATGATGATTTTACCTATATACCTATCCCATACAAGCTGATGCTCATTATTTTCTGGGGCGGTATATTGGCAGTATTGGTAGAGGGTCGGACGCCATGCTTTGACACATCGAGTTACGGCCCTTGCCATTCTGAGTTCAAATCCGACCGTGGTTAACTTTGCCTTTCATCCTTATGGGGTCAATAAAATAAAGTACCAGTAATGCACTGGAGTAATTGCTGGCCTTGTGCCAAAAGTAGAAACAATTATTTTCTGGAAAACAATGGAGGGCGGTGGATTGGCAGTATCGGTAGAGGGTCGGAGGCTATACTTTACACCATAGAGGTGTGTCCCTTTACGGTCTGAGTTCAAATTTCGCCGAGTTTAACTTTGCCTTTCATCCTTATGGGGTCGATAAAATAAAGTACCAGTAATTCACTGGGGATATTGCTAGCCTTGTTCCAAAAGGTATAAACAATTATATTATATTACCTGCTTGTTTGAAAGCTATACTTTCCTGATGTCAACTAGAGTGTGATCATTTTAAAAAGAAAGATATTTTCTATTTAAAATTATTAAATTTACTTTTTTCCTATCAAGCATGAATTTTTTGTTTGTCATTGTCACTGGCTCACCTTACCAACATTTCATGTGAATGCTCCTACAGTTACTTGGTTTAACCAGTATTATAATAGCAAAACTAAAATAACCTTAGGAGCATTCACCTGAAACATTGCTAAGGTGGGCCACCGACAATAACAAAAACAATGTCATGCTTGATAAGAACCTACAGCAATGCCACGAGTGGGTTGGCTTGCCTCAAAAGTTATTAGAGAATAACAAATCCAGCACCCTTTATTGCACAAGTCTTCTACCACTTTTTTTCTGTTTCTTTCTGTCTCCCTCTGTTTACTTGCTCTCTGTAAATTCTTAATCTTTGGATAATTTATGTAAATATAAAGCTATTTTTAAAGTGATGTTATGTTCATCTTTTCACTCATTTTGGCCTCTGTAACAAATCCAAATAACAATATCTAATGATAAATTTATATTTAAAGATGTTGATATCATAATACATATGTTATGCCAAATTTACTATATAAATGCATCTTGAATTTTGTGATGCAAGTACACTGACTATTTGCAACACTAACTTCCAGAAACCTGCCAACCACCTAATAACCTTCAAATCTGGCGAGCACATAAGCCAGATTGACTTCTTACTAGTTAGGCAGCCAGACAGGCAGATAGTGTCTAATACCAAGGCATACCCTGGGGAAGAATGTACCCCACAGCATAGGTTAGTCGTTAGTGATATCTCAGTAAGCAAGAGATGGAATGAGACATACAGGAAGGTGTGGAGAAGAAAGGTCTGGAAGCTAAAAGACCTTTCACTAAAATATAAATTTAGGAAAGCCCTTCAAGATGTGTATGACGAAAAAGAAGACGATTTAGAGATGTATGACATAGATAATAACTGGAATTTCTTACGTGACAACTTACTCCAACCAGACAGAGAGTGACCTGGTGGTGGAACAGCACAGTAGATAAGGCCATTAGAGACAAAGGACTAGCATGGAAGGCTTGGAAAAAGGGTGGGAGTAGGGAAGGATATACAGCCGCTAAGAGAGAAGCTAGACGTCAGGTGTACTTAGCACACAGGGAGGCTGAGAGTAGGAGGTTTGCCAATGTTCTGTGATGGTAAGATCAGAGGCATGCGGTGTTCCACATTGCAAGGCAGTGTATCAATGAAAATCAGGATGTTGTTGGAGATAAATGTGTCTGGAATGATGCCAGTGTACTTAGTGTCATGAATGATCAGAAAAAGGAGGCCTGGAAATGTCATTATGAGAGACTGATGAATGTGGAGGACGAATGGGAGAGAGAGAAATTACCCTCAGTAGATCAGACAGAGGGACCAGCTATTGAGATTGACGAATATAGGGTCCAAGAGGCGATTAAGGAAATGAAAAATGGTAAGGCTGCTGGACCATCGGGGACAGTTGCTGAGATGCTGAAGGCATCAGGGGACGTAGGCACTAAACTGCTTGCACGCATTATCAATCAGGCTATATATGGTGCTGTCATACCCAAAGACTGGTGCAGCAGTATTCTCATAAATTGCTACAAAGGTAAAGGGGATGCTCTGGAGAGGAGCAATTATAGGGGTATAAAACTGATGGATCATGTTATGAAAGTGGCAGAAAGGATATTAGCACAACTAATTAGAGAAAGGGTCAAACTAGATGAGATGCAGTTTGGTTTTGTGCCTGGGAAGAGTACAACAGATGCCCTCTTCTTGGTGAGACAATTACAAGAGAGGTTCTTAGAGAAAAATAAGCCACTATACTTAGCCTTTGTTGACCTAGAGAAGGCCTTTGATAGGGTACCCCGATCTGTCATCTGGTGGTCCCTAAGGAAACTAGGTGTTGAGGAATGGCTTGTGAGAACAGTGCAAACTTTGTACAGAGGTACTGTCAGTAAAGTCAGGGTAGGAATAGAGTTTAGTGAGATACAAGTAGTACATCAAGGTTCGGTCCTCAGCCCGCTCTTGTTCATTATAGTCCTCCAAGCCATAACAGAGGAGTTTAAGACTGGCTGTCCATGGGAACTTCTCTATGCTGACGATCTGGTTCTTATAGCAGAATAAGTAGAGGAGCTAGAGAATAAATTCTGGCTATAGAAACAGCAGTTGGAAGCAAGAGGACTGAGAGTGAACCTAGCTAAGACAAAAGTGTTGATGAGTAGAAAAGAGGACAAAACTCTGATTCCGTCAGGGAAATGGCCATGTTCGATATGCAGAAAAGGAACTGGCATAAATTCTATAAAATGCATACAATGCAGATGCTGGGTACACAAGAGATGTAGCGGGATAGCAGGCAAACTAACAGGTAGGGAGAAATATGTATGCAGATATACAGGGAAATTAGACAGTAGAAGTCGCATTGATAGACACATATTTCAAATGCAGGTGGGTGCTATAGAAGTGGTGGATAGCTTCCGGTACCAGGAGATCAGATTAGCATGGAGGGGGGGTGGGGGGTCCGAGGCCATAGTATCTAGAATAATGACGGGCTGGAAGAAGTTTAGGGAGCTGCTTCCTCTGCTGAGAAAGAAGGGTTTCTCCTTGTGTACGAAAGGCCGGTTATATGGTGCCTGTGTGAGGAGCGTGATGCTGCATGGTAGTGAGACATGGGCAGTAACTGCAGAGGATATGCGACGGCTGGAGAGAAATGAGGCAAGGATGCTCCGTTGGATGTGCAGTGTCAATGTGCGCGAACGACCCAGCATGAATGTGTTGCGAGAGAAACTGTGTCTGAGAGGGATAGAATGTAGTGTACGGGAGAGGAGACTGAGGTGGTATGGACATATGATGCGCATGGAGGATGACCGATGGGTGAAGAAGTGCCAGGAAATGCCAGTTGAAGGAAGACGTGGCAGAGGTAGACCATGAAAAACATGGGCGGAGGTGGTGAGAACAGACCTCAGATCGCTGAAGCTCATGGTGGAGATGACGAACGACCGTGACAAGTGGAGAGATGCTGTGCTGAATAAGACCCGTCCCACCCTTGCAAGCAGGGAAGAGCGGGCGTAAAATGATGATGATGATGATGATGATGAAATGGCAATTTCTGTCTGTGTATCTGTGTATAACCAGTTGGCGTCTAAACCAGTGAACTGATCCTGATGAAACTTTACACACATGTTAACCTAATATTCAGTAACAGGACTGGCTAATAGAATTTCAATAATGCAACCCCTGGGGACATTAAACCCTCCCTCCTACTACTCCCTTTCCTCCTCCCACAACTCAGTCCTCCAAAACGAGGCAACAATTTATTTGTTTTTTTGTTCTTCATTCTGTAGAGAAAGAGAGGAATGAGAGAGAGAGAGAGAGAGAGAGAGAGAGAGAGCCAAAAAAGAGAGAGGGGCGATTAGGGAGGAGAGAGGAAGAAAACAGAAATGATAGCATAGTTCGATAACTAACTTTTATTTATTTATCTTTTTAAACGCTTCTTAACTAACTCCTTTCTTAACGTTACTTCTCTTTCTCTCTCTTTCACAAAAGTCGTAATGAGACTGTGTATGTGAGCGGGTGTGTGTGCACGCGAATGTGTCTCGGCGTTCTTAAATTAGAGACAAGTGTGTTGTGTTTGAGTGTGTTTATCACCGAACTTAAGTTAGAGACATAAATATCCGAGTCTACTGTCTTATGTATATATATATATATATGAAGCAAAAAGGAAAGGTTGTATGTGACACCTCCATGTACTAGAAATATTAGCAAAATCCATTTTAAATCACAGCGAACAGTCTTACACACACATGCATGTGTGTGTGTGTATGTCATGGAAGCCACGATAACTGTTGGCGTACCTAAAAGAAATAGAAAACAAATCTCCCTCAAACAAGATCCTATTGCCATAGAGGTAAAAGTTGGTGAAAGCTACAGTGTAAAAATTTTAATTAACCCAGGCTCTGCCGCACTTTGGGCCATGGAGGGAAACTCTCCAAATATCGATCGCTCTCCGACAGGTTTGTTGTTGAGCCCATAGCAATGGAGTCTTCTGGTGTCCTTTGCTCTAGGGCTACCTCCAAACTCACCACCATCGGCACTACCTGCAGGGCTGAGCCTCGCAAGCCGGAATGGATTTTCCAGCGCGTCTCCCTCACCTCTATTCCGAGCGCCAGGGCTGCTGGGCGGCCAGTGCGTCGGCCTCCATTTGCTCATAATAGTGAGTGATGGGGAGATCGGGAGAGATGGAGGCAGTGACAGTGGGTGTTTGGTTCCTGGTGTATATGTATATATTTACCATACTCACACACATAAATAAACTTTACTGAATTACAGAAATGAGTAAGTAAATTCTTCATTCTTTCATAAACCAATGGTAAATTTATTTATTTATTTTATTTTATTTATGCTTTTTAAAATAGCCTTCATATTTTGTTTGAATTTCAGAGGTTCTGATTGTGCAAAAAGAAAGAATAAATAAAATCTAAATTTATTTTTTGGGGTCATGCCCTTTTCACTGACAACATACCTAATGATTCTTTCAAGTGTGAAGCATTATATATGATGACTGTAATAGGGAGCAGTATTAAAAAAAATCACCACTGGACAAAACTAATAATATCTTTATCTACATGATTTGCTTTAAACAAATGGCAATAAATATTCTGCTATAATTCCTACTTTAATTAAAATTCAGCAATCATATTTCAATTGTCAAATATTATAACTTTAATAAAATACCCAGGAATCACCGGGTATCTCTACTAGTTTTATATAAAATGGTTCCATTGAAGAGAGAAAGGTCTGATAAAATCCTTCTTCTTCTTTTCTCTCGCCCACTTATTCCTGAGAGGGTCGTGGGGGCAGTCCTCAAACACTCCTTCCAGCAGGTCCTGTTAGAAACAACCATCTCAAACTGACCCCACTGGATCCCCAAGTGAGACCAGCCAAGCTCATGGATGTTATCCAACCATCTTGATCGGTGTCTACCCCTGGGTCTCTTGCCGGTTGGTTTTTCCCGTAAAATCTGTCCAGTGATTATGTCCTGAGACATTCTACCAGATTTAAGGGTTCCAAACCACATCATGATGGGCACCTCTTTGACTCCATCTGGAGATAACCCCGACAAGTTAAGATAGGGGTGACTGGTACAGCGGGAGTCTCTAGCCATTCAATAATGCCTTAGGGTGTGCTCAGACTTGGGTCTAGTAGAGTCCCTCCCCCTCTCCCTTTCTTTAGTTGCTTGATTCTTTTTTCTTTTTCTTCTTTTAATTTCCCTTGTTTTTGTTTTTATAGAAATGGCTTTGTAAAACAACCTACAGGAGAAAGTTGAGAAGTTTGTTAAAAGGAAGACTCAATACAAGATTATTTTGATATTTATCTTTGAATTACATTTTAAATTAGAAATTTAATGAAGTCTGAACATTTACATAATTACCAGTAAAGAGGAAAGAGCTCCTTTGGTCACTAATGACTATGGGATTTATACCTAGACAGCTCCTCTCTGAGGCACAAGTCCAGGCAAGGTTGTTTGTGGAAGACCAGCAGACACCCATGTCTACCAGTCTCCCCTCTCCATGCCACTGAAGTTGTCCAAGAGAAAGGCAATGGCTGATACAGCTTGACACCAGTGACGTCGCAACTCATTTCAATAGCTGAGTGAACTGGAGCAACGTGAAATAAAGTGTCTTGCTCAAGAACACAACACACTGCCCAGTCTGGAAATTGAACTTACAATCTCACAATTGTAAGGCCAACGCTCTAAACACTAAACCATGTGCCTTCACAATTACCAGTATTTAGATTTAAATAATTAGGCCTTGTCAAATGCTGGCTAGGATGTTAAATGATGATGATGATGATTAAATAATATGGGTTTAAATTAAAAGGATATATTCTTTAAAATAACAAGAAGAAATCATAAATCTTCCACTTCATAGACATCCATTGATTATCTCATGGCAAAGTTTTTAAAGAAATAGTCAACCCACAAGGATGAATATCAGAGCAGAGAATATGACAACCTCTCTAGTACTGGTGACACGATGGAATACACCTCATACATTCTCTAAAACCATGATAAAATGCACCCCAAACACTCTGCATGTCACAAGGGATGACAAAATGTCCGTATATATTTATATATAGTAATAATAATAAATACAAAGACCAAAATCCAGAGAGAACTCAATAAGGGTTATATATCATCACCAACGTTTTACGTCTATTCTTCCATGCTAGCATGGGTTAGACAAGTTGTCCTGTTGTGGGAAATGCTAGGTCAGGTGGCCATCCATGCCTTCCTTATACAGAACTGATTTTAGCTTTGTTTGAGCACTCTGCACCTTTTTATGCAGCTGTCATCCTTCATACGCATCACATGTCCATGCCATCACAACCTCCTCTCTTGCCCACAACATTTGATTCCTCTTATGCCTAGTTTCTCTCTCAGTTCATTTATGCTTTGCCATTCACGTAGTTTACTATTACACACCCATCAGAGCATGCAAGGTTCATTTCTTTCCAATCTACACAAGTCTTCTGCACACAGTGCCCAGGTCTCACTACCATGGAACATTGCTGTTTGTATGCACGCATCATACAATCTGCCTTTCATTCTGAGGGAGAAGCCTTTTGTAGCCAGCAGTGGTAGCAGTTCCTTGAACTACCTCCATCCCGGTCTTACTCTGGCTACTGTACTTTCAGAACACCTACCACCGCTGCTAAT
This sequence comes from Eledone cirrhosa, assembly GCA_964016885.1. Classification (NCBI taxonomy): domain Eukaryota; kingdom Metazoa; phylum Mollusca; class Cephalopoda; order Octopoda; family Eledonidae; genus Eledone; species Eledone cirrhosa. Next base: position 25,574,589 of record OZ024753.1, on the reverse strand, counting down.
TCAGTCACCTAAGTAACAGAAGCTGTCTACTGTTTCTACAGGGCCCTCCCAGAATTTGGCAGCACTTGTTCCCTGCAGTCGTTTGCTGTTTACTCTCCTGTTGCAACTGCTACATGTAAAGACTATATACCTAGCTAAACTTCTTGAGATCCCACTACATCTCTTGTGTACCTTTAGTTTGATATGGGGCAGAGGATGGAGTTTCTACCTACACCTTTTCTACATACTGAGCAAGACCATTTCCCCAAGGGGATCTGGGTTCTGTTTTCTCTTCTACTTACTAGGACCTTAGTCTTTGTCAGGTTGACTTTAAGATCCCTTCTTTCTTGGCCCTACTTCCATGTTTGGAATTTCTTCTCTACTTCTATCATAGATTCAGATATGAGTGTAAAATCATCTGCATACAGAAGTTCCCATGGGCATTTGGTCTTAAACTCCTCTGTTATAGCCTGCAATATGATAATAAACAGGAGAGGACTAAGAACTGAGTCCTGGTGGACACCGACCTGTATGCTATATTCCTCGCTATAATCATTGTTAACCCTAACTTTGCTGGCACAAATCCAAACTGCATCTCATCCAGATTTACCCGGTCCCTAAACATGTGTGCTATGACTCTTCTGTTACTTTCATGACGTGGTCCATCAGTTTTATACCTCTACAGTTTCCTCTATCTAGTGGATCTCCTTTACTCTTGTAGCAGTTGACAATGATGCTGCTGTGCCAATCATTCGGCATGACACCCTCTCGTATTACTTGGTTTAAAATACAATATCATCATCATTTACGTCCGCTTTTCCCTGCTTGCAAGGGTGCGACGGGAACTGATTCTGGCTTGATTTCTACAGCTGGATGCCCTTCCTAACACCAACCTCATTTACAGTGAGTGCTGGGTGCTTTTTTGCCGTGGCACCTCCACAACCACTTTGCAGTGGAATGATAGGGACCCCAGTCCCTATCATCTCATTTCTACAGCTGAGTAAACTGGAGCAATGTGAAATAAAGTGTCTTGCTCAAGGAAACAACACATCACCCGGTCCGAGAATTGAACTCACAACCTTTCGATTGCAAGCCCAATGCTCTAACCACTAAGCCATATATATATATGAATTTAAAAGTAATAACAAAACCAATGACACAGTATATGGAAGAAATATATTAGTTTAACACTTGAAATAGCAGGAAGAGGGTCTTAACATTTCAGACACTAGTCCTTCATCAGAAGATTGAGTTAGAAATAGAAGATAAATAGAAAGTAAAGAGTGATGATATGAAGGAACAGGGAAAATGTGAAAAAAATTAGGGACAAAAAACCTTAACATACGTATTGAGTCGGCCATCTTGATATATAAACCCAGAGTAATTGTTTATTATTAACACAGATTAACAGGTGAAGCAAACAATTTCTGTTTTCACTCAAAAGCAACATCATCTGTAACTCTCTGTGTGTGCACGCGTGAGTCTGTGTGTGCATGTATGTGTGTGTATATGTACGTATGTGTGTATGTATGTGTGTGTGTTTATGCGTGTGTGTATATTTGTGTGTGTGTATGTATGTATGTATGTTCTTCTGGTTTTATAATTTCACAAATTTTTCCCAATAGAGAAGGAGTTGGTTTCTAATATAGACACGAGACTCTCTCATTGGAATTTACACAACATCAACTAGGTAGATATGTATGTCTGCATGTGTAGATATGGATGTTATTGAATGTGTGGATGTGTATGTTTTGAGTTGTATGTGTGCATGTGTATATGCTTTGTATCGGTACATGTGCATATGCAGTTATTAGATGCAAAACTTTTGGAATGTTTTACATATTTTTACTGTTCCATTAATGGATTGTACTTGTAATTTCCTAACTAGCTGTGTTCTTTCTGTTCCTGTGAAGCCTAGCTTCTCAAGATTTGTATTGAGGCAGTTACTAACATACCCCAGTGCCCCAATAATCACAGGCATAAATCTGAAGGTGTAATCAGGGTGGAGTATCTGCAGATTGCTCATCAGTTCTGCATAAATATTCTCCTTTTCGCTAATCTTTGATATTATATTGGCATCTGCTGGGCAGCTAATTTCCACTACTGTGCATGCTTTCTTCTCCCTGTCCCATATCATAATATCTGGTCTGTTATGCCTGCATTTTATTGGGGTTTTTACTGGAACATTCCACCAGTACTCTTTCATATTATGTACGTGGATGTCTTCCACATTGCTGTAGCTTTTAATGTGTTTATTATCGGGGCTATCTTTTTTACGGATTGCATTGTTCAGTGTTTTGGCCACTACATCATGCCTCATAGGTAGATAGTACCGCGATGGTATCTTTGGACAGCTGCTGATGCCATGGGTGATATCCTCGATGTTAGTTCTGCAGAGTCTGCACTTGTTATCACATCTAGGTGTTTTGCCTGCATCCCTATCTCTTTTGTGAATCAGGTATTTCATGCTAATCTCCTGTTCTTGGATTACATAACTGAATCCTTCAAAGCGGGAGCCAATATATCGGTTGTTGGTCCAAGATAGACTACTTTCCTTATCTATATTACTCTCACTCTGGAGCTTCCTGGCAACATATCAATGCATGATTTTCTGCTGATAAGCATGCAGTTTTTCATCCATGGATTCACTGCGATACTGCTGGAAAATTTCCGTGGGTGTGAGTTTTGATTATCACACAGGGAATATCTCTCGAGGAGTTCCTTCCCAACTCTCATGATCTTATCTGTTACATGCACATAGACGGGCTCCTATGCTTCGAGGTTCGTAGATGTTGTCGGAGGGATATGATGCGACATTCAAATGCTGTCTGGACTGATGTTAGGCCTCTGCCCCCCTGCTTATGTTTCAAGTAAAGGCGGTCTATGTCACCGTTGATGTGGAAGTTTCCGGTGTTGTTTAGTATTTTTTGAGTTCCAACATCAACTGCTCGGATTTCGTCTATCGTCCAATTGAGTATTCCAAACGTTGGTGTTAGGACAGGCACAGCAAACACATTGTGAGCCACTGTTTTGTTTTGCACAGAGTTCCGATGACTAAATCTTTCTTAATCGGGTGTAGTATTCCCTGGTTAGATGTTCCTTATTACAGATACCATTATAGGATATGTTCTCATCTATCCCCAGGTATCTGTAGCAGTCCTCATCAGATATCGGTGAAACAGTTAGGCCATTGTGACAATGTTGCTAGATTGGGTTGTTGTTTTTCCCTGCTTTACAGTCATGTATGAGCATTCATCTTGGCCAAACTCCATTCCTATATCCTTTGAGAACGTTGTAACCAGGTCAAGATTTTTCTTCATCCCATCCATGTTCTTGGCATAGAGTTTCAGATCGTCCACAAAGAAATTATGGGTTAGGTTCCTATTTCTGTCCTCCTGTGAGCCAATGGTGAATCCCTCACATTTCTTGAGCAGAAAGGACAAGAGGTTTAATGACAAGATGAATAATATCACAGAGAGACTGTCCCCCTGAAATATACCCCTGCGATATTTTATCTTATCAGTGAAAATAGAGTCCTCCCTCTCTGTCTTTAACCTTAGGATAGTAGCCCAAGAAAAAGGCAGCCTCTCTATGGCTCTGACAATAATGTCTGGGACTTTAGCAAGTTGGAGGGCCTCTATCATCCAAGAGTGGGGAACAGAATCGAAAGCTTTCATGTAGTCCAGCCAGACTGTAGCCATATTCCTCCTAAGTTGTCGCATCTCCGACATCGCAGTTTTGTTGATTAGGGGTTGTTCAGCACATCCCCAAACCCCTTTCTTTCCAGCTGCTTGTTCATCTGTGATGATGTTATTATTTTCACAGTGATCTTGGAGGAATAGGTTCAGGCAGGCTGTATACATCTTATACATCAGGTTCTGGCATGCAACGGGTCGGTAGTTTTTTGCCAAGTGGGTGTCTTTGATCTTGGGGGCCAGTAATGTTTGTGCTAATGCCAACCATTCTGGTATAAGTGTATCTCCCTTAAGAACTTGTTGGTAGATGTCAGTAAGATACCTCCAATAGAATATCAGTTTTTTGTACCAGTAGCCGACAATCAAGTCTCTTCCTGGTGTTTTCTTATCTTGGAGTTTTTCTGTCACAGTCTCAAGGGTACCCTCACTTATTTCGTATGTTTTTGTTGTAGTGTAGCAGCAATAGTTCTTTCGGATTTCTTTTAGCCACACTGCATCTTGGTTGAAATTTTTCTTTTCACCCCATATTTTGCTCCAAAAGGAATCTATGTCTTTCTGGGATGGGGCTTCAGTGATACTTATTATGTTGTTCTTCATATCTATAGACTGATGTTTGGTTTCGTCAGAATCTTTTATTAAGCACTTTTCTATCATCTACCTTCTCCAGGTATCGGCGTTTTTCGCTAACAGATCTCAATTCTTGTTTGAGGGTGATCAGCTTATATTGGAGAGTTCTGGTTCTACTGTTACCAAACATCGTCTCTATTTTATTTTTCACTCTTTGTTGGTGAGGAGTGAGGTATTTTTGTGTTTGTTTGCATGTAAGGAGCATTGTCACATATCCTATGGTTTATCGTAGGTCAGCAATCTATTTTAGTTATATATGATGGTATTTTTGGTGGTGTTTTGTTCTTGTTAATATCTCTGCCATCACCAAGATAATGCTTCACTGTTGTTGCTAAGGCATATAAACAGGCGTTGATTTGCTAAAATGTTGGGGTTTTTATCCGTCGTAAATATTCATCCCCTATTTCGTCAATAACACATAATATTTCATTATTTGGGTTTTTATTAAATATTGTCATTTTAATACGTTCAGCAACAGAGATATTTATACATGAGTTAATTTCTCTCTGGAAGATTTCGTTGAGGGAAACTTTCAATTGTTTATACTTTTGATTATTATCATTATCGATAGTATTTTCCACAACATCCGAGGTAGTCTCGGATGGTATACGTGGTGTCAAATTTCTTCGATTATTATTATTATTTCTTCGATTATTATTATTATCGATAGTGTGTTCCCCATCATTCGAGGTAGACTTAGATGGTACACGTGGTGTCAAGTTTCTTACAGGCATAGTTGTTTCAAGGCGCTGTTCGACCTGGCTACTAGGAGGTCTAGTAGCATGGTGACCTGTAGCACGTGTTGTTGATCCCATGTTTGTTGTGGGGGACTTACCATTAATAATGTTTATCTTATTTTTATGCTCAACAAACGTCGCTTGTTGGCGTAATTGTTTCGCTGTGAAATAATTTAGCTCTCGGTGCATTTCGTCCCAGTGTAGCTTCATTCTGTTCATATAGCCAATGGAGGGATTGTTTTTTGCCATTTTATAACAATTAAATAAATCATTATTACGTTCGCAACTCCAAGAGAAATGCGATTTATAATTTCGGTTTCTTCTGTAGCTACAACTGAATAAAGTTTGTTTACCTTTCTTGTTGTTTGTCTTCGATACTTCCTTAATTTTGTTGTTGATGTTGTGTTCAGCCATGCTGTTTGTAGCAAATCCATGTAAAATGAATTATGTATTTAGTTAGATATCTCTATGAATTCGAATAAAAGGTGTCTTCAGAAGATACAGTTAGAAGAATAACCAGCTATTGAACATGACTGTAGTTGTGGCATTACTGTCGGAGATAGTATTCATCTTAAATTTAATAAATAGTCTCCCACGCCAAAATATGCGACTGATTGCGTTCACTGTATATTATGTAAATTATATATGTATGTATGTATTGCTACATGGTATTAACTAGACAGGAACCTACATGTACTGCTACATGGTATTAACTAGACTAGACATCTACATGTACTGCTATATGGTATTAACTAGATAGGAATCTTACATGTACTCCTACATGGTATTAACTACACTAGACAGGAACCTACATGTACTGCTACATGGTATTAACTACACTAGACATCTACATGTACTGCTACATGGTATTAACTACACTAGACATCTACATGTACTGCTACATGGTATTAACTACACTCAGTATTTTCTGACTCACCTAAACATTGGTAAATTGTGTGTGTGTCTACATGAACTGTGTGTTTATGTAAATTGTGTGTGTATCTACGTGAACTGTGTGTGTGTGTGTAAATTGTGTGTATATCTATTTCTATAAAGTCCTTGAAATAAGAAAGAAAACAAGTGCTGCAATGTCTAGTGGTGTGTGTATATATGTATGTGTGTATGTACATATGATTGTGTATATGTATGTGTATGTACATATGATTGTGTATATGTGTGTATATATATATATGTCTGTACGTACATATGATTGTGTATATGTGTGTATATATATATGTGTGTGTATGTACATATGATTGTGTATATGTATATATATATATATATATATATGTGTGTGTATGTACATATGATTGTGCATATGTGTGTATGTACATATGTTTGTATATGTGTGTGTGTGTATGTATATATGTGTGTATGTATATATGTTTGTGTATATGTGTGTGTATGTATGTGTTTGTGTATATGTGTGTGTATGTGTATGTATGTGTATGTACATATGATTATGTATATGTGTGTATGTGTGTGCAAACATCAACACATACCAAAACTATTAAATAACAGCCAAGGATTGTTGTTGTTTAGTAACACATCAGTTGTTGTTTAGTGACACATCAGTTGTTGCTGCTGTTGTTGTTGTTGTTGTTTAGTAGTACACTTCAACTGTTTATTTTTCACTATTATTGTTGGTGCATTGGCTGTATATAGGAAATTGGATTGACAGTCAGACAGCATGCTTTGTGGCATAGAGTTTTGTCCCTTTACTTTCTGAGTTCAAATCCTGCCAAAGTTAATATGCCTTTCATCCTTACAGGGTCGATAAAATTAAGTACCAGTAACGCACTGGGGTTGATTTAATCAACTTTCCCCTCACCCCTAAAAAAATTGTGGGTGTAAAGCAGCAAGCTGGCAGAGTCATGAGAACATAGGATTATATATATATCATCATCATCATCACCGTTTTACATCCATTCTTCCACGCTAGCATGGGCTAGACGGGTTGTCCTGTTTTGGACAGTGTCTGGTATATATATATATATATAAGTATTGAAGTTTCAGTGTCTGGTATATATATATATATATATATATATATAAGTATTGAAGTTTCCGTTGAAAATTGAAAAAGTCATAGGAGTGAAGAGTGCTCTATGTAAGTACCAGAGCAAAATTTAATGTATAATAAACAATACAATATAATTACCTCATTACCAGAGGTTTCCTGAATAAAACGAATACGAAAAACGTCCTCATTCGTTCGTCAGACAAGGCAATTTAAAACGTAGTGAAATATTTGGAAAGTCTCCGCAAAAAATATATAAATAAAAGTAATGAAAGAGATATATAAAAAAATATATATATATATATAAGAAAATATAGTTAGGGTATGTGTATATGTATGTATATACACTCACAAATGTACATATGTGTGTATGTACAAATGCATGTGTATGGTGAAAATGTGTGCATAAGTACATATAAGAGGGCAAGTATATTTGTGTATATGTGACCACAAATATGTATATAATATGAGTTGAAAAAGAAAATGAATGATAATATAGTTCACACGCATCCAGATACAGGTATTAAATACACATACGAGTTTGAAAGCACGCGCGGTCACTTATATGCGGAAGATAAAGAGGGAAGGGAGTGTAATAGTAAAAAAAAGTGTCATTCTCGATATATGTATAAAAATGAAACAATATATGAGAATGAAAAATTTTTAAATCAAAGAGAAAGTAATCAATTAACACTAGAGAAAAGAAAACAAACATAGGTACGCACGTACATACACACATATATATATAAAAAAATATTTATACACACAAATACGTACAGACAAAATCGCATGCATGCGTACATACATACACACGAGGCACGTATATATATCGCCCCATGTATATCTAATCACACGTACGTACGCGACTATATATATTTTTTACACATATACATACATATACATATATATACATATACATACACATACATTCACCCGCATACATACACATGTAAAAAACATAGATATAAAAAACATAGATATACACACACATATATATACGTACGCACGCACACATACGGAAGCGTTCGTATACATATACAGAACGTATACACACATAAGCACACTCAGACACATAGATACAGATTATAAATCAGCCATATGAATAAATGAGTACAAATATAAAATCGGCTGCGAAACAACAGAATATATCTGGAGTGGAAAACGCAAGTGACATAAGATATCAGGTAGTGAAAGAAAATGGGGAAGTAAAATGTGGAATGTGAAGATATTAGGTAAGTGAATCGAAAAGTAGGAGGGGGTGGGGGGGGGGGTTACTGGTGGATGTGAAGTAAAAATAAAAATTAAATTAAAAATAAAGTTAAAAATGAAAGTAAATCAGAAAGAGAAATCTGTAAATAGGATAATTTAAGGAAAGTGAAGAATAAGAGTTTATGGAGGATAAGTATCTGAAAGTGAGTTAAGTTTATATGAGCTGGAAAGCAAGTGTGATTTCATGTGTGGGCAACTGGTGAAAATTTCTGTTTTTGTATTTAGGCAGGTTTTTGGTGATTTAAGGTTCTGTAAAATCCAATATATTTCACTTATGCAGAGTGTGCGTTATTACTCACATGTCGCATCTTTCCGACATCCAGAAAAAAGATTCACAACAGCTCTGGCTAACAGAATATGGGATTTGAAAGACCAAGGTATCCAATATAAATTGGATTGGTCAATTTTGAACCAATCTAAAGAATATGCAGGAGGAACAAGAAGATGCACACTCTGCATAAGTGAAAAATATTGGATTTTACTGAACCTTAAATCACCAAAAACCTGCCTAAATACAAAAACAGAAATTTTCACCAGTTGCCCACACATGAAATCACACTTGCTTTCCAGCTCATATAAACTTAACTCACTTTCAGATACTTATCCTCCATAAACTCTTATTCTTCATTTTCCTTAAATTATCCTCTTTACAGCTTTCTCTTTCATACTGCTTCCCTGGAAAGTGGAGGTGAAGTGCGGAGTATTGCCGTTAATGGCGGTGGCGCAACCCACGAAGAACAAGGTGAGGCCGGTGCTGGACTTTCGGGAGCTGAACGAGCACGTGTCATGCCACACGGGTGGCGAGGTCACGGATGTCTGTGGGGAAACCCTGCGTGAATGGAGACGCATGACAGGGGGTTCAGCAATCGTCGATCTAAAGTCGGCATACTTGCAATTGCATATAGATGAGAAGCTCTGGCAGCATCAGCTGGTCAGGTATAAGGGCCGGACAAGATGAAGAGGGCCACTAACTCCTATATTGACGACATCCTAGTGGACGAGTCTGTGGAGTCAGCGGCGGTCACGAGCCATTTACAGGGTAATGAACTGGCTGCGAAGCCGTCAGAAGCGTTGGAGGGAGGAGCTGCGCTGGGACTTAGGCTACGGCGAGACATGACGGGCGCCTTGGTATTCCAGAGGGGAAATGCAGTTCCAGAACTGGGCCCAAGTATGAGTAGGCGGGAGCTTTTCTCGGTGTGTGCAAAGTTGGTGGGTCACTACCCGATTGCTGGGTGGCTCCGGACGGCATGCAGTTATGTCAAGAGACGAGCGGGAGGAGTGACAGAGTGGGAGAGAGGACGGTGGCCATGATGCAGGAGATCGTGGGGAGGGTGAAGGCCGACGACCCAGTGCGGGGATGCTGCTATGTTCCCAAATCACAGAGCGGGACAGTATGGTGCGATGCCAGCAGCATAGCGCTGGGTGTCACGTTGGAGATAGGAGGTGTTGAAGTCGAGGATGCAGCCTGGCTTAGGAAGAAGGACGACTGCAACCATATCAATGTGGCCGAACTGGACGCAGTGTTGAGAGGGGTGAAGCTCACCCTGAGGTGGGCACTGCGCACCATCGAGATACGCACCAACTCGGCTACTGTACTCGGATGGGTGAGATCAGTGCTCACCAGTGAGAAGAGAGTGCGAACAAGAGAGGCGGCGGAAATGCTGATAAAGCGCCGCCTGGGAACTTTAGGAGAGCTGGCCACCGAGTTCCACCTGAGGCTGAGCGTAGTTTTCGTGCCCTCAGAGAAAAATAGGGTGGACATCTTAACTAGGGTGAAGAAAGCCTGGATGGAAGCGCCGGAGGAGGTAGAAGATGAGGTAGCTGCCGTGTGTCAGCTGACCGAGTCGGATCTGAAAGGGTTGCATGACATGCCCCACATGGGAGTGGATAGGAGCCTGTTCCTAGCCAGGAGAATCGACTCTGACGTTAACAGACACAGTGTTCAAAGGGTGGTTAGAGGCTGCGTCCGATGTCAGTCCATTGATCCCGCCCCGGGTGTACACGAAACGGAAAGCCTCCCGGTGGATCGCGACTGGAAGCGATTGGCGGTGGATGTAACGCACTACCGACAGGGAACGTACCTCTCGATGGTCGACTGTGGACCAGGACGGATGGCGATATGGAGGGAGATGAAGACTGGAACGGCCGAGGAAATCATGCGGACGTTGAGAGGTGTTCTTGGAGCGGGGCCCTGTGGCTGAACTGCTGATGGACAACAGCACAGCGTTCCGCTCGGAGGCGCTGAGGGAGATGCTCGATGGATGGAAAGTGGACCGTTTCTTCAGAAGCGCACAGGCCGAGCGGGAATGGAATTGTGGAGCGACACCACTGGACGATCAAGGCAATGGCGGAGCGGGGCCATATCTCACCAATGGAGGCAGTGTTCTGGTACAACATGTCCCCTCGGGTGGGACAGGTCGAGGAATCGGTGCCACACAGAGCAGTATTCAGATACGAGTGGCGGCACCCGTGCACGCCACCACAACGGCCAGTGGGGAGAGAGAGTGCATTCGTGCTGGTGGGCGAAGAAGTCTGGGTTAAGCCCCCAGATGCACGTTGCACATCTCAATGGGGAAGGGGAACGGTGACGGCCGTAAATTCCCAGAACAATGTGTCCGTGGACGGAGTACCACGTCATGTCCTGGATGTCCGTAGAATCACTGTGTCAACGGACTCTGAGGAAGAGGAAACCCAAAGTGCTGCCCCAACACTGCGAAGATCGCAAAGAAGTCATAAACAACCAACCTGGACAGCAGACTTTCATATGCAGAAGGACGAGGGGGAAATTGATCCTTGAGATCAGGGGGGCGTGTGAGTATGGTGTGGTGTGCGGTGGCCGGAAGCGGGGGAGTGCTCGACCGGAAGGGTGCTTGGCCGGAAGGATGCTCGACCGGAAGGGCCAGCAGATGGCCCTCTCTCAAGTGGTGACCAGCAACGGTGTGGACGCGAGTTTTGGCAACTCCCGGTGTTAAGGAGTTGGACGCACGTGGAAGAGGAGAGACCAGCAGTGGAATTTAGTGGCGCCTATGAAAAGCGGTAAGTGAGATAGCTTTTTCTGACCACATCTCTTTCATTACTTTTATTTATATATTTTTTGCATTTCTTGAAGGACTTTCCAAATATTTCACTATGTTTTAAATTGCTTTGTCCGACGAACGAATGAGGACGTTAGATATATATATATATATATATATATATATGTGTAGAAGTTCTATTTAAATTGTTGGGATACAACAAGCAAATATTTTTATAACTGATATAAAGCACTCAACAAATTATTGGAGTAAAAATACGATATATTAACAAATGGAAACTATATTTATAAAACCATATTTATTTCATTATACATATTTTAAGGACACCAAGGAACTTCCAACAGAAATGGTCGCATTCTTTAAGGGTATGTCAATATTTATTTATAAAACTGCTCTATATTATATTTTATCTGATGAAAGCACACCATAATTTAACTTGGTATCCTTGAAATATGTATAATGAAATAAATATGGTTTTATAAATATAGTTTCCATTTGTTAATATATCGTATATATATATATATATAAATAAATAAATAAAAAACCCTAGCGTAGAAGATAGACGTTAAACGTTGATATATATATATATATATGTGAAATAGATATCGTTTTTTACAAAAACAATATAAAAAATTAGAAAGCAAGGTGAAGTTAAAAACAGCTCATGCTCACTTCTTCCCAAATAACCAACAGTTATGTCAGCCAGCACTGCAATGTCTATGATGGAATCCATGGAGGCTATGGGTTTGGTTCTAGAAATGAAGAAGGCTTCAGGATCCTGGAATTCTGTGATGCTAATAACTTAACTATCTGTAACACAAACTTCAAACAAGGAGACAATCACTTAATCACCTATAGATCAAGGGAACACACCAGCCAGATAGATTATATCCTTACTAGAAGATGTGACAGAGTGTTTGTTGTAAGCACAAAGTCCCTTCCTGGTGGAGAATGCACCTCTCAACATAGCCTAATAGTTAGCAACCTTAGTCAAGGCTGAATGATCTGGATGACAGAGGTGAACCTTGAGGAGAAGAATGTGGCAGTTGAAGGAGCCCACAGCCAATAACAATTTTAGAGGCTTGTTACTTGATGCTTTTGATAGTAAGGAAGAGCAAATAGAGACGTACAATATAGAGGAACAGTGGTAATTCCTGAAAGATAACCGAGTGAAGGCGACAAATGGAATCAGTGGCTGGGGTAGGTCTCTAGGGAGGAGGAGAGTGACTTGGTGGTGGAACAGGAAGGTGGAGGAGACAATTAAGGCCAAAAAACAGGCTTGGAAAGAATGGTGGGATGGCAGAAGTAAAGAACACTACCATGTGGCTAGGAGAGAAGCTAGGCAACAAGTGTATTTTGCAAGAATGGAAGCAGAAGATAAAAAGTTTAAACATGTTTTGTAACAAGAGGACCAAGGACGTGAGGTATTCATAATTGCAAGACAATGTGTCAAGAAAAATTATGATATTGTTGGAGAGAAGTATGTCTGCCATGATAGTGGAGTACTCGCCCTCACTGATAGTGATAAGAAATTAGCATGGAAGTGCCACTATGAAAGACTACTAAATGAGGAGAATGAATGCGATAAAGATAGTTTGCCCCAAGTTGATCCAACAGAGGGACCAGCTGTGTAAGTTAATGGTAGTATAGTAAGTAAGGCAATCAAAGACATGAAGACAGGCAAGGGAGCTGGGCATTCGGAGATAGTTGCTGAAATGTTGAAAGCATCTGGAATGGTGGGACACACTATGGTCACCCAGATAGTAAACCAAGTTATACAGAATGGGGTCATACCAAATGACTGGCGTAGCAACATCATCATCAACTGCTACAAGTGCAAAGGAGATGCTCTAGATAGAGAAAACTATAGAGGCATTAAGTTGGTTGACCAGGTCATGAAGGTCACAGAAAGAGTTATTGCACAGCTGATTAGGGACCTAATTGATCTAGATGAAATACAGTTTGGGTTTGTGTCAGGTAAAAGTACCACAGATGCTCTCTTCCTCGTAAGGCAAAAAGTAAACCCATCTATTTAGCTTTTGTTGACTTGGAGAAAGCCTTTGACAGAGTCCCCCGCTCCATTATCTGGTGGGCCCTTAGAAAACTAGGAGTAGATGAATGGCTTGTGAGAGCTATACAAGCCATGTATAAAGATACAGTCAGCAAGGTTAGAATTAACAATGAATATAGTGAAGAATTTAGGGTAAAAGTAGGTGTTCACAAAGGTTCCGTCCTTAGCCCCTCAGGCTATAACAGAAGAGTTTAAGACTGGCTGCCCATGGGAACTTCTATATGCAGATGATCTAACTCTCATAGCTGAATCCATGGCAGAACTAGAGAAGAAATTCCAAACCTGGAAGCATGGTCTAGAATCAAAAGGCCTTAAAGTTAACTTGTCTAAGAAAGGAAAATAGGGCACAGATGTAGAAAGGAAAATAGGGCACAGATTCCCTCTGTGAAATGGCCTTGCTCAGTGTGTAGGAAAAGAGTAGGTAGAATTTCCATTCTATGTCCCAAATGCAAGCTATGGATACATAAAAGATGTAGTGGGATCACAGGCAAGCTATCTAAGAATGTAGATTTTATGTGGCCGATGCTCAGTTGCAGTAAGTAGCAAGCTCCTTCAGTTGCCCAGACAGTTCTATAATAGTCAACACTCCTTCCAGCATGTCCTGTCAAAAGCAACCATCTCTAACTGATTCGACTGGATCCCCAAATGAGACCAGCCACGTTCATGGATGTTATCCAACCATCTTCCTCGGGGTCTACCCCTGGGTCTCCTGCCAGTTGGCTTTGCCTGTAAAATCTGTCCAGCAATTCTTTCCTGAGACATTCTAACCACATGCCCTTAGTACCGGAGCTGTGATCTCACAATTTCGGAGAAGTAACAGCTCTACCTGGAGTGACACTTTCCATCATAATTCTATGTAAGAACCTTTCTTAAGTTATATTCCAAATACAAGCATACTAATGAAAAAAAGTTAGTTATATTACTGAATCCCTCCAAATATTTTTTATTATTTTTAAAATTATTTTGAAAATCATAGGCAGTCTTTTATTAGAAATATAATAATTAGGGGCTGGGATTTGTTTTACTGTGGATATTGCAAAGGTTGTCATGTTTTTGACACAACTGAAGGGGCCTCCCAACCCTTTGGTAATCTTCTGCAGCTAGATGCCCTTCCTAACACTAACCAGTTTACAGCATGTACTGGCTCCATTTATCGTGTAGATCACCAACAATAGGGGTCGCGGTTGTGTCTTTGACACAAGTTTTTCATGAATGAATGGTAACATAATAGTTGAAAACTTAATAATAAAGGTGACTCTAGAAAACTTGATGTTGTATGAAAGAAATGTTTGTACTTCATCAGAATTAGTTATTTAAATAATGAGTGTTCTCATCACTAAAGGTGTAAGTATAATTAATATAACAAATAACTTGTTAGTATCAAGTATGCTAACATCATCTGCACTATTGTGTTTTCCTGCAGCAGGCATTGTTCTAGAAGGTTTGGTGTAGATAAGGAATCTGAGAAAAGCTACATTGTGATAATAGTAGACATTCAGGTATGATAATAGAGAAGATTCATGAACTGAAAGAAAGAATATACACACTTAGGTAGACATATATGATATATATATAATATATAAGGTGTATGTGTGCCTATATATATACTACACATATATATCTATAATGTCAAAAGTCTGTCTTAAGCCAGAAGGCTCATTTGGCCGGTGCTTATCCCGGTTTCATGGCGTAAAGCAACTGAGAGTACAAGACTCCTCCCTGGACAGGACGCCAGTCTATTGCAGGGTTAAAGCCCCACCTATTACTGGAGCATCGTGAAATGAAGTGTTTTGCTCAAGAACACAACACGCAACCCAGGAATTGAACCCACAACATTATAAGTCCAACACCCTTACCACTAGGCCACATGCCTCCACTATATATATAGAGAAAGAGGAAAAGAGTCAGGACCCCGACAGTTGAGCTCCGGTCATTTCGACAGCTAGATCTGAACCCAGTTCGGATCCAGCTGTCGAAACGGCCAGAGCTCAGCCGTCGGGGTCCTGACTCTTTTCATATTACCCACTCTACTACCCTAAGTATTGAGTACTCTGGTGCATTATGGTCCACCTGGTATCTTACCACACCTTCTTTGTTATATATATATGATATATATATGTATACATGGTATATATAAATCAGTTATATACATTTATATTTGTTGAATTACCAATCCCTTTTGTTTATATATATATATATGTGCACAACCACGCAATGGCCCACGGCAGACACCCAACAACCCCGCAAGAATAGGACCAGGAAGGTCACATGGTATAACCCTCCATACTCGGTGGGTCTACGTACCAGCCTGGCTAGAACATTCTTTAGAGTACTGGATAAATGTTTCCCTAGGGCCCTCAAGTACCATAAAATATTCAACAGGCACACGGTAAAACTTTCCTACTCAACCACACGCTCCGTAGCCCAGCACATAAATAGGAATAGGCTCACTGCCTCTAATACCACTGTAAACCCCGGAGCCACCCAACAGAACCAGCATGCGGGACGCAATGGAACCCAGACAGGCCCAACTAGCACACTGGAACCCAATGACCCTGTGGTGATTGCGGAGGCCACGCGGTACATGTGGTGGGGCTTAAGAAGTCATGTAATTGCAGAGACCCATCACTATACCCCCTTAGTAATGAATGCATGACGAAAAACGTAGTCTACAGGTGCAAGGTCACAACCTCTAACTCGGAGCACTACTACATAGGATCCACAGCGACGAGCTTCAAAGATCAGTGGTATAACCATCGCCATTACTTTAACAGAATACATAAGAGGAAATGTACGGCCCTTTCTGAATTGATCTGGAAGCTTAAACTTGAAAAGACCCCGCACTCTCTGGTCTGGTCCGTAGTTAGAAAGGTCCCCCCAGACAGAGGGGGGTCTGGTATTTGTAACCTCTGTCTTAGTGAGACACTCGAGATACTTCATGGCGGAACCAAGCTATTAAACAGAAGGGCCGACTTATTCGGTGCCTGCAGACACGTAAGGACGGGAACTTTCCTCAAGCTATATGGATAAACCCCGGTTAAGGCCTCCCACAAAGCCTCCCCCCCCTGTAGGTCCCCTACACCCCGTACCAATGACTAATGGACAACAACAACCACCCATAGTTTGTGGTCCCTATGGTGGATGGTCCACCGGATCCTATACTGGTTAGGAGTCATCAAACTTGGGGAGGGTCATATTTGTGTAAAATTGCCAGAATTAATAACAGATCACACTCACTGTTTGGTTGGTTTTCGCTTTTCGCTTCTGTGTCTTTTATATCTCGGTTAATTTAATTTATTCGGTCCTCAATGTTGCCATTGACTGACCAATGGTCAAAAATACAGTTACAATATAGACACAAACACATATATATAGTCTATCAAAGTTCTTTCGTTGCACATCTGCAACATCGTCAGTGGTGCTATTGTTTCCTCCCGTTGCATTGTATGTCTATGCCATCTTTATTTAGTCTGTTTATTTTTTGTCTTCTTTGCGCATGCGTTTGCGTGTGTGTATAGTGTCTTGTTTGATGTGTGTTCGTGTTTGGGTGACTGTGTATTGGTTAATGTATTCTATCTTTACTAGTGTGTGTTTATATGTGTTTGTTGTTATTGTGCTTGTGTATGTATTTATATATTTATCTATATATTTATTTATTTATTTATACTTCTCTTAGGTCAGTGTTGTTTGTTTGGGTGTTGTTATTCCATTCATTTTTTCTGTTTAGCCTTGGCCTTCTAAATTCTATTTCACTGGCCTCTCTGATTTGCCTATCTGCTGGGTCATTTCTATGTTTAGATATTATTCTAATTTCTATGTTGTCTATGTTACCGTCGTGTTGTTGTCTGGCATGTTCGTATAGTACTGAACCATTTTTTCGTCCTTTTAGTTCCCCACAGTGTTGGTCTATCCTTTCACCTATGCTACGAGCTGTCTCGCCTATGTATGTTGTTGTCATTTTTCTGCAAGTACCCTCTGTACATCTTATGCTATAGACTACATTTCTAGTTTTACAGTTTATCCGGGGGTTTACTTTACATATGATACATTTCCTATTAGTACAGTGGGTTTTCTTAAAAGGGTAAGTTTTGCTGATCAGGGATTTTATGGTGGTTCCTGGCTTTTCTACCACCTTAATCTTTAAGTGGGTCTTTCTCAGGGCCTTTCTACACTGGTTAGCTAATTTCCCTCCAGGGGTAGCGTCCATAAACATGACACTCTGGTATCTCTGGTTGTCGTACCATGAGGTGGCTTTCCCTATCTTATGTCTAGCCCTATCTAAGCTATTCCATGATTTGTTCCTGTATAATGGGCAATTTGCTTTCATGTCCAGTTCTATGAGGGTCTTATACTTCTCCGTGGCTCCTTCGTATACTCTGATTCTGTCTCTTTGGTTGTAGCCAGAGAACTGCATGCGGTTGATGAAGTGTTGGATGTGTCTTTCCATTTCTGTTGGGTTGCACAAAAAAATAAACAAATAAATAAAGATGGCGTAGACATACGATGCAACGGGAGGAAACAATAGCACCACTGATGAAAGAACTTTGATAGACTATATATATGTGTTTGTGTCTATATTGTATCTGTATTTTTGACCGTTGGTCAGTCAATGGCAACATTGAGGACCGAATAAATTAAATTAACCGAGATATAAAAGACACAGAAGCGAAAACCAACCAAACAGTGAGTGTGTTCTGTTATTAATTCTGGCAATATTACACAAATATGACCCTCCTCAAGTATAACAATATTTGTTTCGACACACGATTTCATATCAAAAACCTCGCAAAACTAATTCATCGCTGTTATATATATATATATATATTTATTTATTTATGTATAGTTCAAGATAAACAAGACAGAGACAGGGATACAATAACACAAAGTCTCATTAGTTTCACACTTATTGGAAATGCAAAATAAATGTTCCAAAGTATCAGATGTTAGTCCTTCATCAGTAAAAGGCAAAGTTTGGAGAAAGAGAAGATTGGAATGTTGGTGGAGGAGGGCATCATTTTACATGTTTTTATGCTGGAATGGGTTTGATGGATCATCAATGTCTTAAGAGTAGATATGTCAGAGGATCACATGTTGTTAATATGGTCCATTTTTTGGAATGGTTTCTATAACTCGAGGCCTTTCCAAAGAGACAACCACTTTATAGAGAATACAGGATTATTTTATCATGGCACCAGCACTATATATATAGAGAGAGATATACACACACACACATATATATATATATACAAATTTTAGTACAGCATTAACGAAGCCTTAGTTTGCGGCCAAGCTAACGAGTGCAAATTCGGTATGTAGCTTTAACACTCAAATGGGAATAGTACTCCAGAGTAATAACAATACGTTTAGACAGCTTAGCAAATCAAATATAGTGATCGGCAGTCCAGCCGCATTACCACAGCAACGAGAATGGTTGGACTCAGGAAAAGATTTTGGACTGACCTATATATATATATATATATATATATATATATATATATATATATATATATATATATATATATATATAATTGAAAATGTTAATAAATGAAAAATATTCTCATAATCAAAATATATATTTTATTATACATATTTCAAAGGTACTATGGTGTTTAAGTACGTTTTGATGAAAACGTACTTAAACACCATAGTACCTTTGAAATATGTATAATAAAATATTTATTTTGATTATGAGAATATTTTTCATTTATTAACATTTTCAATAATATTAAAAACTCCAGGAAAATCTTCAGTTGAGCGCTTCTAATCTATTGTAATGTATTCGTTGAGTAATCAACGAACCTTACTAATCTTTGGTTATATATATATATAAATATATATACACATATATATATATATATACACATATATATATATATATACACATATATATATATATATACACACATATATATATATATATATATATATATATATATATATATATATCAAAAGAGATCAATATCTATATATAATATAAAAGAAAGGTGTTTATTGGTTGGTTGATTGGTTGAATCACACGAAAACTACACACATACACACACACATCTAAAAGAGAGAGTGACACAGAGGGAGAGGTAGAAAGAGAGAGATGCAATTAAAGTACTAGATATTCAGAGAGAGAGAGTGATGTCCCACAACAGTCTAGAAACAACTTACACTGTAGATCCTTTGAACTATAAGAAGGTTTAACAATATTGTGTTAGCTTTTATAAAGTAGTTTTACAGTCTTTGATTTTACAGAACAAAGAAAAACTGACACTATTTGAAACTAATCTACCCTCCAGCTTTTATCCATATACTACTTACAGTCCGTACTAACGAAGCAACACTTCAGAAGCAATGTTATGTGGTATATTGCTGTGTTTCAGATGAGGTCTTTTGGAGCTGAAAAAGATCATACTGACTATGGTTATTTCACAACAGTTAATATCCAAAGCCAATGCTACCATTTAATCAGCAGTTTACTCCCCCAGCCTAATAAGGAAGTTTTATGATTGTTTTTTTTATGTCTCTCTCACACACATTCACACACTCACACACACGTTACGGTCTCACCTCATACTAGACAACACATCCAATGCAGTTGGTTTCTCTTTTATCCGTCTTCTCTTAACTATTCTCCTGGGCAAAGCCGGGTACCTCAGCTAGTATAATATATAATGCTCATGATTGCTCAATGAGAGAATTGAAGTTAAAACACCAACACCTCTGAGTGGTTGCACACTGTCAATACATATATTCACATGCATACATACAAATGCTACTTTTATAGGTTTTACTAATCAATACCAAAAACATAGTTTACAGTATGAAAGTATTCTTCTTGAGACTCCCAGTCCATACTGTAAATGTGGTTGTTGTTAGGAAGGGCATCCAGCCGTAGAAAACTGCCAGATACAGTCCTATACAAGCGAGACACAGTCACCTGACCAATCTTGCCTCAAGTGGGACAATTCCCGTCTAACCCATGCTAGCATAGAAGATAGATGTTAAACGATGATGATGATATATAATAATATATAATTATATATATATATATATATATTGTTATACTTTGGGAGGGTCATGTTGCCAATAAGAAACACATGCACCAGTTGCTTTCACTTCAATTTATTATAAATTTCCGGTTGGTTGGTTGGTTCCACAACCGGATGGTTGTTCATATATTGTCAAAGTTCTTTCGTCACACATTCTGTGACCTCTTCAGTCACTGGGGATTCTTTTCTTTGTTTTGTGCCTCTCCTTTGTTCTGTCCTACGCCATCTTGTTTTTGTGTGCGTTGTGTGCGTACTTTGCGCATGTGTTACATCCGGGTGTCTGTGTGTGTTTTTATTTGTTTATTTATTTGTTTATTTACGTGTTACTAGTTAGTTGTTTGTTCTATGTGAGTGTGTGTTTTCATTTTGTCCTTAATTGTAAGTTGTGCTGTTGCTATTCCATTCATGTTTTCTATTTAATTTTGGTTGGAGTTCATTTATGTTTATTGCCTCTGTGATTTGTCTAAACATTGCATCTTTTCTGTGTGTAGATTTTATTTTTATTTCTATGTTCTCTAATTTACCCTTATGTTCTATTTTAGCATGTTGGTAGAGTACAGATGATTCTTACTATCTTGAAGCTCTCGCCAGTGTTCATTTATCCGTTCCCCTATACTACGAGCTGTCTCACCTATGTACACTATATTCTTATCTTTACATTGTCCCTCAGTATATTTTATGCTATATACTATGTTTCTAGTTTTACAGTTAATATGGGGGCTTAGTTTACAGATTATGCATTTCTTATCTATACAGGGAGGTCTTTGAAAAGGGTATGTATTACTAATAAGTGTTTTTATGGAGGTACCTGGTCTTTCCACTATCTTAATATTTAGTTTAAGTTTATCTAGGGCCCTTCTAAATTTGTAAGCTAGTTCACCTCTAGGGGTTGTATTGATGAACATTACACCCTGGTATTTATCGCTATCATACCATGAGTTTATTTTATTAACCTTATTCCTAGTTCTTTCTATTCTATTCCAAAATATGCTCCTATACAAGGGGCAGGTCCCATTTGTATCATTATTTACCATTTTTTCCTATTTAGTTCTGGCTCCTCTATATACTCTGATTTTATCTCTCTGATTGTAACCAGAGAACTGCATACGGTGGATGAAGTGTTGTATGTGCCTCGCTGGGATGAAATATTAACGAAAAGGTACATGTATAAATCAGGCATGAAATAGTAACAAAAGGGTACATGTATACATAGTAATACAATAAAGAGAAAAACAAAAGAGGCTCCAGTGGCCAGTTCACATAAAAACAGTTTGACAGAGTTTTTTGGGCCAGTGGACTCTTCGACCAGAACGGGTCGTGGTCTTGTATGTAGGTGAAGGTGGGGCAGAAGGAGCAGGTGTATGCACAAGAGAGAAAGATTGGGGTATTTGTGGCTCGGGTGTATGAGCATCATTGTATGCCCTTTTTAGTCTATCCACCGAAATTGTCTCTCTGGACCCCTTAATGTCTACTGTGAAATGTTTGTCAGTACGTGCTAACACACGGAAGGGTCCAGAGTACGGCTGTGTGAGGGGTGGAATAACCGCATCGTTTCTGACGAATACATGTGTCCACGATGCAATATCCCTCGGGACTGCAGCTTTAATAGTTTGTTTCCTAGTATTCATGGGCGGTAAGTCCTGAAAATAGGAGCGCAAACGAGATACGTAGGAAAGAGGGTCCTGAAAAGCAAGATCAACAGGAGCAAGCATTTGCCCAGGCAACGCTAGAGGAGCACCATATAGTAATTCGGCCGGGGAGAACCGAAGGTCCTCCTTTATTGATGACCGAATTCCTAACAACACAATAGGAAGGTACTTGCTCCAACGTTGAGAGTCTGGATAGGCGCGAAGAGCGGACTTTAATTGACGGTAGAATCGTTCCACCATTCCGTTCGAAGCAGGATGATAAGCTGTGGTCTGAATCCGTTGAGCACCAATGATCTTTGTCAGCTCAGAGAAGAGATGAGACTCAAATTGTCTACTACGGTCTGTGGTGACTGTAGTTGGTACCCCAAAGCAGGTAATCCACCCTGAAAGCAGGGCACGCACTATAGTCTCAGCGGTAATGTCTTTTAAGGGGATAGCTTCAGGCCATCACGAAAAACGATCGATGCAGGTCAAGAGGTCAGAATATCCACTACTGAATGGCCAAGGTCCAATGATATCTATATGGATGTGTTGAAACCGAGCATCTGGAGTACTGAAAGTACCAAGTGGAGTCCGGATGTGTCTGTGGACTTTAGATCTCTGACACTGTGTGCAGGAACGGCACCAGACAGTAATTTCTCGCCTCATATTGGGCCAGAAAAATCTAGCCGTTATAAGCTTTACTGTGGCAGAAATTCCTGGGTGAGAAATGCTGTGCAAAGCAAGGAACGCAATTCGACGGTGAGTCTCAGGAACATAAGGTTGTGGTGAATCCGTAGATACATCACATAGAATCTGGCTGTCGGTGGTCGACAAGGGCAGATATTTGAAGATGCAAGTCGCAAACTCGGCAGAAAGAGTATCCAATGATTGGAGTGCAGGTTGGTCTGCAGCTAAATGACTTCTGGGATGACGAGATGGAGCTGATTAGCAAACGTGACTATGCGTCTGCAGCTATGTTAAGCGAGCCAGCAATGTGCTGGATATCATTTGTAAATTGCCAAATGTAATCCAGGTGCCTTGTCTCTCTGGGCGAATATCTGTCGGCTTTAGCCCTCAAAGCGAAGGTTTGTGGTTGGTTAAAACAGTAAAATTTCTCCCCTCAAGAATATGAGAGAAATGTTTCACCGACAGATATATGGCTAATAATTCAAGCCCAAACGTGCTGTAACGCGTTTCTGCTGGTTTCAGCTTCCTTGAGAAAAATGCCAAAGGTTGTTGGTTTCCAGCGTAGAACTGCTGTAAAACTGCTCCCACAGCGGTATCAGATGCATCAACACAAATCGAAAGCTTGGCCTCTGGTACCGGGTCGGCTAGCAAAGATGAACTAGCGAGTGCTGTCTTGGCAGTCTGGAAGTCTTTAAGCTGTCCTTGTGTCAAGGAAATATCCTCATTCTTCTTACGATGATTTTTCAAAATGTCAGTAAGGGAGGATAGCAAATTAGCACAATGATGAACGAAACGCCTATAGAAATTGATTAGGCCTAAGAAGTGACACAACTGGTGAAGTGTAGTAGGCGGAGGTAAATCCTGTATGGCTTGAACTCACTGAGGAAGCGGCCTAATACCTTCGGCGTCGATGAGGTGGCCTAAAAAATTTAGCGAAGTGGAACCGAAAACACACTTTGCGGGATTCACATGAACGCGATAATTCTGAAGTCGCCAAAATAAGAGATGCATGTGGCGCATATGACCTTCCGGAGAGGAACTAGCGATGAGAATATCGTCTATGTATGAATAAACGAAGTCCAAACCACGAGTGACTTCGTCTATGAACCGCTGAAAAATGCTAGCGGCATTCCTGAGTCCGAAAGGCATGGTAAAAAATTTGAAGGTTCCAAAAGGAGTTGTAATCACCGTTTTCGGAATATCCTCCTTCCTGACCGGGATTTGGTGGCAGGCTCGCACTAAATCTAGTTTTGAGAAAATCTTACACCCCTGCAATGACGATGTGAAATCCTGGAGATGAAGTCTTGGGCACCATGTGTAACTGTGAAGCCCAAGGACTCGTAGATGGGCGAATAATGCCCAGCTGCAGCATTTGGTCAAACTCGGGCCGTGCTGCCTTCAATTTGTCCACCGGTAAGCGGCATGGACGCGAAATCATTGGAGGACCAGCGGTGGAGATGAAATGTACAGTTGAGTGTGTTGGCTCAGTGACTCGAAAATTTCCATCGGTGAGCTCCGGGAAAGAACCTAACAACGAATGGTAGGCGTCTCCAGCGGCAGCGATGAAGAATATGGGGC
The DNA here is from genome assembly GCA_964016885.1 of Eledone cirrhosa. Lineage (NCBI taxonomy): Eukaryota > Metazoa > Mollusca > Cephalopoda > Octopoda > Eledonidae > Eledone > Eledone cirrhosa. The sequence continues at coordinate 25,550,226 of OZ024753.1, read as the reverse complement.
TGACTGTTGTAGCATTGGCTTTCCGGCCACGGATTGAAAATCCGGTGATGTCATCCTCCAGGTGTTGGCCACGGACGTCCACAGTCAAAGAGAAGTTGTGGAGGAAATCCGCTCCTAAGATGGGATATGGCAAATCGGCAACCGTAAATATCCACTTAAAATCCCTACGAAGATTTAGGAATTTGAGAGGAAGCGAGATTTGTCCGTACGTCTTTATAGTTGAGTGATTAACGGACTGCAGATAACGAATGACTCTTCGGGGGTATCTTTCAGGCAATGGACCGGCCAAATACTACAGGAGGCTCCTGTATCCACGAGGAAACCTCTTCCTGACATAAGGTCCTTAATGAAGAAATGGCGGTTTGGTGGCTTTATGTTGAGGTCAACTGACCCCATCAGCGGACCTCTTTGGCGTTTCCTGCCTTATGAAACGAGCAAGGTTGCACGCAGTGGTTCGCGCTCTTGGCAAAACCCTCGTGGTACCAGCATAAAGATGAAGCTGGTGACCTGGGGCGGCGTCTAAAAGATTGAGATTTCCCATGGCTGTGCGAGCGCGAACAGGCACCACACCAGACCTTCATCTTCTGGAGCTCCAGGGTGAGTTCCTGAATGGCCTTCTGCATCGCCATAATGGCTGAGCTGTCTGTAGGAGCTGCCGCGCAGATGGCATGGCCAGGTGTGGCCTGAGCTGGTTGGGAAAAAGCGGCAAGGGCTTCGCTGCCTCCAGCACCCGTGACTTCAAAAACTTTGTCCGCGGAGGCGGCAAGCTGATCCACTGTGCAAGTATCCCTAGCGGGGGCCAAAATTGCCTGTACATTGGTCGGTAGGCACGAGAAGAACAACTGCTTCAACATGGCAGATTCCGCTACCAACCCCTCCGTTAGGTCCGTCATTCGCCTTAGGAGGTTCGATGGGGTGCCATCACCGACATGCTCCAGATGGACCAGAGCCCTAAATCTTTTTTCTGCGGACTGTGCAGTCCAGCTGAGTATTTCTCCCTTCAGAGACTTGTACGTCGCGTCGGTGGGTGTCTCTAACACCAGATCCTTAATCGTTGGGATAAGTGTCGGCAGAATTGCACTAAGGACCAGGGGACGTTGTTGTGCTTCGTCAATTCTGTTCGCCTCGAAAAATGCTTCGAGTTGGGCAAACCATAACCTTACGTCACCCGTATACGTAGGTAGAACAGAATGAGATGCCATTGGTGTACCATAGGTAATCTGCAAAAAATCGTCTCCGTTTGGAAAAATGTCTCCAACACAAGGGAAAAGGAAAACAAAATCGCTTGCTTTTCTCTGTCAAACAACTGGACAGGAAAAAGAATGCATCCGAGACAACATGTAAAGAAGCGACTAACCGAACGATGTCATTAACAAGGTATAGGCATGGAATTTAAAACTAAAACCAATATGGCGGACGATTGTACGCCAAAAACACTATTGATGGAGAAGAAAGCCGCCATCTTGTCATCCTCAAAAATTTTAGCCAGAGAAAAGAAAAAACATTCATACAATTGTTGTTTTGCTAGGAAGCTAGCAGCAATATCATCTTTTTTTTTTTGTGTGTGTGTGTTTGTGTGTAAATAAATGGAATGTTCACTTTGCACATATGAGGAGTTTGATTGTTAAATGTTACAGATAAAGATGCTGAAATCAGTAAAATACAGCCAGATCAGAATGAAGCGTGTTGTTCTGTATTAAATGTTTTTTTCTTTCCTTTTTTTTTTTATATACACATAATACCGTTTCCCATTTTTTTTTTTCGGTGTCACCAATTTAGAATGTTAGTATCAGTGTATATATATTATTAAGAATGACAACAAATGAGTGTTGTGACATGGTTTTACTTCACAGAAGCCAAATAAATTAATAGAAATAATTTTTACCACATGTTGATGGTGAGTTGGGCTCAACTCCCAGACTGGAGTGTGTAGAGAAAGAGAGAGAAAAAGCAGAAATCTTCTCTTGGTAAGGTTCAAGTGGTTCTTTCGGCTGCCGGCGCAGGAAATGAGAGTTAATGCCTTGATGTTCTCAAATATATAGTCCGGACGCAACTCCATTTAGTACATGGATATGCCACTGGGAGTCGCGACCGTCACAAAGGGACGCAACTCCTATACGTTCTGAGTTCCAGCCGTAAGGGGTCGCTACATGTCTCTCTAGTTCCTTGGGGTTGCACATGCGGGACATGTTCCTCATCTTTAACATCTGAAACTACTTCACATTTAATTATTATACTCCGTTTTTCCTATGTGGAAAAAGTACGTTGAGTGCTTGAATTGAATTGCATCAATGTTTACCATAAATATATATATATATATAGATATATATATTCAGTAGTTAAGCAAATAAAGACCACATATATATATTTATATATATATATATATATATATATATATATATATATATATATATATATAAGTATATATAAGTATATATATATATAAACGGAAAAAATGAAACAAAATTTCATTTCCCACTTTTAGTACGGCTGTTACTTAAATATAAGTATGTACACGTATATACATATATGTATACAGACGTACAGTAGTATGTATATATATATATACATACATGCACACATATATATATGTACGTATGGATTCACCGAACATTTATTATAATGCTCGGTGTGTTTGTAAACAAACATCCCGTATTAAGCCGTAGTGTATAGCAACCATCATTGCTCGTTTGTTCAACACTGACAAAGGAACGCTGTACTAGTTTCAAGCTTATTAGCTATCGTCAGCAACGTATACCTTCCTGCCAGATTGTTGAACGTATATACTTACCTTATGCATATTAACGGCTGAGTAGCCCAATTTGCATATATAAGTATATATATAAGTATATATATATATATATATAAGTATATATAAGTATATATATATAAGTATATATATATAAGTATATATATATATATATAAGTATATATATATATATATATAAGTATATATATATATATATAAGTATATATATATATATATAAGTATATATATATATAAGTATATATATATATATATATCTATATTTCGTTTCTGAATTTGTTTAGCAAGATTCTTTATCTGAAAACGTGTGTTGAAACCGATATTGTTATACTTTGGGAGGGTCATGTTGCCAATAAGAAACACATGCACCAGGTGCTTTCACTTCAATTTATTATAATAAATTTATAAATTTAGGAATTTATAAATTTCCGGTTGGTTGGTTCTCTCCTACGCCATCTTGTTTCTCAGAGAAACAAGATGGCGTAAAACAGAACAAAGTAAAGAATCCCAAGTCACTGAAGAGGTCACAGAATGTGTGACGAAAGAACTTTGACAATATATAAACAACCATCTGGTTGTGGAACCAACCAACCAACCGGAAATTTATAAATTCCTAAATTTATGAATTTATTATAATAAATTGAAGCAACTGGTGCATGTGTTTCTTATTGGCAACATGACCCTCCCAAAATATAACGATATATATATATATATATATAAGTATATATATATATATAAGTATATATATATATAAGTATATATATATATATAAGTATATATATATATAAGTATATATATATATATAAGTAAATATATATATATAAGTATATATATATATATAAGTAAATATATATATATAAGTAAATATATATATATAAGTATATATATATATATAAGTATATATATATATATATAAGTAAATATATATATATAAGTATATATATATATATAAGTATATATATATATATATATAAGTATATATATATATAAGTATATATATATATATAAGTATATATATATATATAAGTATATATATATAAATATATATATATAAGTATATAAGTATATAGAGCAAACATCACGGACGCTCTATCTCAAAATTATTTTTGAAAAGCATTAGAAATGCGCAACCGGTAAAACTTAAAACCAAAACTGAATACTAACCAATACTATTACTAATTCTCACTTATTCCTAATTAAACTATTTTTCACAGTTAACAATTTGTCAGCATTTTCTTTTCCGTTTACCAATATATATATATATATATATAAGCATATAAGTATATATATATATATATATATATATAAGTATATAAGTATATATATATAAGTATATAAGTATATATATATATATATATATATATAAGTATATAAGTATATATATATATATAAGTATATAAGTATATATATATAAGTATATAAGTATATATATATAAGTATATATATATATATATAAGTATATAAGTATATATATATATATATAAGTATATAAGTATATATATGGTGGCTGCCAACTCGTTTTCGAGTACGGCCACTACTTTATATCCATGTAGGAGAACCCCTACCGATGCGCTGAACGAGTGTGACTTTTTAGTCCAGCCAGCGACTTGAAAACTCTGGTACAAACACTACACTTGTGACAATTACTGACACATAGTGCTGGGCCCATGGTACCATGTGACGACAAGTGCAGAGAGATCTCCAGATATAAAGCAATGCCTGTGCCGTGAAGCTTTTATAGTGAGCAAAGGCACTGCACAAAGCCAGTCCCACTCTCTTAACCAAGATGATATTTACCAAAAAGAAGAACAAGTCAACATCATTGGATACCATCAGGGTTGCAGGTGTTATATCAGAGTTTTCCTTCTCCTAGAATTCTGCCTTGACAAAGGCTAAGGGGTCATCTCTCCCGGTGATTTTGGATGGCCATTGACTCTTAAGAGCTCCTTTGCCCTTTGACAGGTTTTGTTTTTAGTCCTGCAGGATGTCCAAAGTCACCCTCCTCACCAAGAAACCTTGGTGGGGTTGCCAGTTTAGTCGCCAACGACCCGACCATGGGACAGGTTGTACTGGGATACATGTTACCAGTAGCACCAACTGGTGACCTGACCAAGTATATATATATATATATATATATATATAAGTATATAAGTATATATATATATATATAAGTATATAAGTATATATATATATATATAAGTATATAAGTATATATATATATATATAAGTATATAAGTATATATATATATATATATATAAGTATATAAGTATATATATATATATATAAGTATATAAGTATATATATATATAAGTATATAAGTATATATATATATATATATATAAGTATATATATATATATATATATATAAGTATATATATATATATAAGTATATAAGTATATATATATATAAGTATATAAGTATATATATATATATATATAAGTATATATATATAAGTATATAAGTATATATATAATCATATATATATATATATATATATATATATAATTATATATATATATATATAATCATATATATATATATATAATCATATATATATATATATATATATATAATCATATATATATATATATATATATATAATCATATATATATATATATATATATATATGTAGATAAATCTACCAAGAGTTTACGGTAGTGTCCAATCCGTATGAAGAACTCAATGTAATCCGGATATCATGGAAAGAAGAGATGCATTCAAAAATCACTTCGGTGAAAGATAAACGGAATACAGAGTCAAGATAAAGTATTAAAAAAATAATGAATAAAACAATGAAACAGTTCCTTATATTAAACAAAAAAAGTTCATTATTTAATGATCGTTTCTAGGACATATATGTGTTAGAATTGGCATGCATATTAAACAGATCTATGTACAAAATTATACAAACTATCAAATACAATATACATACCAACACATACATATGCCGTCTTCAGAAATAATGAAATATATTTATTGATAATAACAACAATTCAAAATTACAGGTCTGTTTGGGAACAGAGTTCAAATTGACCAATGAAATACACAAAAATATATCAAGAAAATACAGTTAGGTGTGTGTATATATGTAAGTAACTTCGTTCACAGATATGCATAAAAATATATGTTCACATGCATACGCATGTTGAAAAAATGTATGTAAATACAAAAATTCAGGGCTAATGTCTCTGTATGTTTATAATCTACAGATAAAATACACATACGTATATAAACATATATACATTCATATATACACACATATACATACATTCACACACACACGCGCATATACACATAAACATACACATACCCACGAACATACACACACACACCACACACACACACACATATGTATATATTATTATTATAACTATATGGACATAAAGGCGCACACATAAGCACTGCCACATATATTTACATCTAGATGCAGAAGTGGGTAAGGGGGTCAGTAATTATTACGGGTGTCAGACAACTGCCTATTTATAAAATGTATCTATAAATTTAGAAATAAAAAGAAATATATTTTAAAAAATATATAAACAAGTAAAATATAAAATACACATCGATATACATATATATATATACATATACATATATATATATATATATACACATATATATACATACATATACATACACATATATATAGAGACACATACATATACATATATAAATACATAGACACACATACATACACACATATATATATATATACATATATTCACAACACACATATACATATACACACACATATGTACATACACATATACACATACATACCTATATATATATACATACACACACATATACATACACACACACACACATACACATACGTATATATACACACACATACACATATCCATGTATGTATATACACATACAACCACACGCTCACACAACTCAGACATACATAAATAAAGAGATATACATACACACATATACATATATATATATATATATATATATAGATATATACATACACATAAATATATATACACACACACACATATACATACACATATATATATATATATACATATATATATATATATATATATATAAAGAAATAAATAAATAAATAAATAAATACACACAGTCAGACAATTATGCACACATATATATATATATATACATACACACATCTCTACAAATATATATACACACATACACACGCACACATACATATATACATACACAGATATACATATAGACATATATATACACATATATATACATACATACATATACACATATATATACATACATACATATATATATATATATACAATCATACACGCTTATTTACATGCGCACATATGTATTTTTATACTCACATACAAACACCCAAACATACATACCTACTTACATACACATACATACATCCACGCTTACAAATACAAATAATTATAGGGGGGGGGGGGATTAAAATTATTAGTGGGAAATAGTAAATATAGGTTTCAAGGAACATAGAATATTAATCTGCATTTAGATCATAATATGTGTTTACATAGTAGTTTCAGTATTAAGAAATGTAAGAAAGAAGGCAAAATTATGCATTTTAATATAAGTAGACTATTAATTATAGGTTAACTAAATTAAAAATAGTTAATATATTGATTTCTAAGGTGTATACTATTTAGGTTTATAATATTTGATGCGGAATTTTGAAGTTAAACAGTAGTAGAGTATTAATTATAGCATAACTAAATTAAAAATATTAACATTATGGTATCAATATTAGGAAATGAATTTAGTAATAGGGAAAACCAAATCAAGTATTTCATCGGTAGTAGAATATAAATTATAGGTTAACTAAATTAAAAATTATATATTAATTTCTATAGTATATGTTAATTAGGTTTATAATAATTAAAGCAGATTTTGTATTTTATCTATAGTAGAATATAATTATAGGTTAACAAAAATTAAAATTAATATATATATATATATATATATTTAATTGTAAAGAATATATTAATTAGGTATATATTTAAAAATTTATCTCAGTTTATGATTACATGATATTCTGCAATCCATCTGTATTAGAATTTTAATTTTAAGCTAATTAAATTAAAATTATAGGTTAACTAAATTAAAATTAATTTATAAATAAATTTCTAAATTGTACATTAATTAGGTTTATAATATTAAAAAATATTTCTGTCATTGATTACACGATATTTTGTTATATTTCATCTGTAAAGGAATTTTATTAAAAGGTTAAATAAACTAAAATTAATCTATAAATTAATTTACAAAGTATATATTAATTATGTTAATAATATTTAAAAGTTTTTGACAATTTATGATTACACAATATTTTATAATCTCATCTGTAGTAGAATTTTAATTAAATTAAATTTATAGGTTAACTACATTTAAATTAAATTATATATTAATTTCTAAAATATATATTATTAATTAGGTTTATAATATTTAAATGTTTTTCTCAGTTTATGATTACATGATATAATTAATTCCTGTCGCTTATTTAATAGGATATCCTTAGATTTCATTATTTCAAATAGTTCTTGGGAACATAATCTACATTCATTTCTATTATTTTGATAAGGGGTGGCTCTTTTGAGCACACTCCAGGTCATATCATATTCTATATTCTTATTTCTATAACTATTAATTTTTTCTGCTAGAGATGTTGTATTAGCCAGTGCGGCATTTTTAAAACTATGTTTGTGGGTATTAAACCTTACCTTAAAATTTTAAAAGTAGATCCTATATATGAGCAAATAGAATCTTTAGTTTTAACATTACATTTATAAACTATGTTGTTAACAAGACAATTTCCTTTTAATGGGCAGTTTGCTTTGTTTCTACAGTTACAACCTTTCGTTAATTTTGTATTTGAGGAGATATTATGGTTAGTTTGATGTATTGGTGGTATACTTATGGTATTTTTACATTTATATGCATTATAGGCACTTATATTTTGTTTTATGTTTTTGGTTGTTGAGTATGAGAATTTAACTGTTGACCTATTTAAGATTTGATGGTATTTGTGGTTTGGCGGGAAGTTTTTCTCTAGGATATAAAAAAATTTTTTAGCAATATTATCCTTAATTTGTAAATTAAATGGAGCATTATACCAAGTAACTCGTCTATTACGGTTTCTATGTTGTTTATTATTTTTATAGGTTGTATCGTGATGTTTACTAGGAGGATTAATGTTAATGACCTCACCACGCACATTTTTAGTTAGATTTATTGATTTAGGTGTTTTATCTTGTTTATTAGGAGTTTTATTATTAACATTTATTAGAGTTGTATGATGAGTATGCATGCCAATTCTAACACATATATGTCCTAGAAACGATCGTTAAATAATGAACTTTTTTTGTTTAATATAAGGAACTGTTTCATTGTTTTATTCATTATTTTTTTAATACTTTATATATATATATATTCATATATATATATATTTAGATATATATATATATATTCATTTTTGAATTTGTTTTGCGAGATTTCTTATCTGAAAACCTGTGTTGAAACAGATATTGTTATACTTTGGGAGGGTCATGTTACCAATAAAAACATATGCACCTGTTGGTTTTCACTTCAATTTATTATAAATTTGTTGGTTGGTTGGTTTGATAACCGGAAGGTTGTTTATATATTATCAAAGCTCTGTCGTCACACATTCTGTGACCTCCTCAGTGACTAGGTTTTTATTTTGTGTGTTTCTCCTTTGTTCTGTCCTACACCATCCAGGGGGTCAAAGGGGGCAATTGCCCCAAGCCCCACCATTGACAGCCATAGCAATTTATTCATGCCCTCATCTGGGCTTTTTAGTTTTAGGATGGTTAGAATTTCTGAAGAAATATATAACTTTTCAATTCCAATTACTTGCACCAAGCTAATTTTGATATGTAAACATTTTTTTAGGGGATGGCGGGGGTTCTAATTTTTTGTTTGAGGGGCCTCCCAAGCCTCAAGTGGGCTCCCATGGTCTAAATCTAACTCTGCCTGCATCAGTGAAAATTGTACTTAAATATAGAAAAACAGATCCTACTAAATTTAATAAAACATATATAATTGTTATAAATGTATTTAAATAGAAAAAGAAGCTGTTAACTGTGATAAAAATTGTATTCTCATTTGGGTCTTTCCATTTCATTAGCAGTGTATATACACAAAGAAAAAATCAGAATGTCTATATACTTGTGGCAGTGTATATACACAAAATAAAGACTGTTCGTTATTTCATCAGAAACAAAAAGAAATTAAATTTTGTTGTTTACCTTGTCAATTGTTAAACAACAAAATGTAATTTCTTTTTTGTTTCTGATGAAATAACGAACAGTCTTTATTTTGTGTTAAACAAATAAATAAATAAAAGACTGTCACAATACCACGGCAAAAAAGCACCCAGCACTCACTGTAAATGAGGTTGGTGTTAGGAAGGGCATCCAGCTGTAGAAATCAAGCCAGAATCAGTTCCCGTCCCACCCTTGCAAGCAGGGAAAAGTGGACGTAAAATGATGATGATGATGATGATGATCTAAATATCATCATCATTTAACGTCCATCTTCCACGCTAGCTTGGGTTAGACGGTTTTGTTCCATTTGATGCGGGATTGGCCAGGAGACCGTGTCTCGCTCATACGGAAGTGACTCTGGTAAGTTTTTCTACGGCTGGATGCCCTTCCTAACACCAACCACTTTTACAGTGTGAACTGGGAGCCTTTTTACCGTATCTTCTACACGACCATTTTACAGTGTAGACTGGATTCTTTTTGTTGTGTCTCTTACACGACCACTTCACAGTGTGGACTAGGTGCTTTTTGTTGTGTCACTGACACATTACGGTCTCACCTCATACTAGACAACACATCCAACACAGTCGTTTTCTCTTTTATCCCTCTTCTCTTAACTATTCTCCTGAGTGAAGCTGGGTACCTCAGCTAATATATATAATTGTATACATATCATGACAATTATATCTACCTCTCTCTCTCTATATATATATATATATATATATATATATATATACAGTTATCCTACATTGAGCTAAAACCACACTGTCATACCAATGGCAATAATATCTACATGTATAGGCATATTGATATATTTGTCAACAAAATATATATATAGATATATATATATAAAATAGAATGAAACGAAATTTCATTTTTCACTCTTAGTACGGCAGTTACTTAAATGTAAGTATGTATGTATACGTACATACATATATGTATACAGACGTACAGTAGTATGTATATATATACATACATGCACACATATATATATGCACGTATCGGTTTACTGAAAATCTATTATAATGCTCGGTCTGCCTGTTTGTATAACAAACACACAGCCCGAATTACGCCGTACAGTGTTTAGGCAACCCCGTCACCTTTTTCTTCAACACTGACACAGGAACGATGTACTAGTTTTAAGCTTATTAACTATCGTCAGCATCGTATACCTTCCTGCCAGATGGTTGAACGTCTGAAAGTATATACTTTTCTTATGCATATTAACGGCTGAGCAGCCTAATTTGCATATCGAGTGAGTTTAGTCGGCTGGGCGCACCGAAAACGATAAATGGAATAGAATGAAACGAAATTTCATTTCTCACTCTTAGTACGGCAGTTACTTAAATGTAAGTATGTATGTATGTATACGTACATACATCTATGTATACAGACGTACAGTAGTATGTATATATATACACACATGCACACATATATATGCACGTATTGGTTTACTGAACATCTATTATAATGCTCGGTTTGTTTGTTTGTAAACAAACCGAACATTATAATAAATGTTCGGTAAACTGATACGTGCATATATATATATGTGTGCATGTATGTATATATATACATACTACTGTACGTCTGTATACATATATGTATGTACGTATACATACATACTTACATATATATATAGAGAGAGAGAGAAAGAGCAAAATAATGAAGAACAACCTGGCCGGCTGTACAATAGAGTTTATTTAGAGTATTAACAATTGTTTCATTAATCCGGTGTGTCTAAAAGTCGCTTATCGTTAGAAGTTACATCACTTGACTTTAATTACATTCGATACCCGACCAAATCGTCAGGGTACTAATTATATATATATATATATTTGTGTGCATATATATACAGGTAAAAGAGAAATGGCAGCTAGATGTCATTTAGGGCCAGCATGTGAAGGGATTTCACTACATATATATGCAGTGCCCCATATATATATATTTCATTTTGAATTTGTTTTGCAAGATTTCTTATCTGAAAACGTGTGTTGAAACAGATAATGTTATACTTTGGTAGAGTCATGTTGTCAATAAAAACACAAGCATCAGTTGGTGTTCACTTGAGTTTATTATATACTAGATCACTAGTGGGGTGTTGGGTCACGTTCACTTAGAAATAATTTTTTAATAATTAAAATATACAGACATGTATATAATGTGAAATGAAACTAGAAGGCCTGTATATATATATACGTGTGTGTATGTATATATATATAAATGTGTGTGTGTGTGTATACATATATGTATATATATGTGTATGTGTATATATATATGTGGCTGCCTGTGATCGATATACACTGGTCATAGTCATACACACATATATATGCACACACACTCACATACACAACAACACCACCAGCTCTCTCTCTCTCTCTCTCTCTTCCATTCTCCTTCTCTGTCTCCTCTCCCTATGTCTCTCTTTCAATCTACTCTCTCATAACCACTATCTCTCTCTCTGTTTATGACCCCATATCTTGGGAACCCGTGCTTCGATTTACGTGAAACTTGTTCTATTCCATCTGTATTCCCATTTCAGGGACAACTTCCTTTCAAAGTATTTTCCCATTATGCGCCATTTTGGCTGTATTACAATACAGATAAGCAAGCAAGCAATCACAGAGTTTTAGTAATACATAGATAGATTTCCGGTTGGTTGGTTCAATAACCAGATGGTTGCTTATATAGTCAAAGCTGTTTCATCACTTTCTGTGACCTCCTCAGTGACTGCTTTCTTATTTTGTGTCTCTCCTTTGTTCTGTCCTATGGTATAGGACAGAATAAAAGAGACATATATATATATATATCATCATCATCATCGTTTAACGTCTATCTTCCACGCTAGCATGGGTTATATATATATATATAATATAATAAGTTGACGGAGCTAGTATAGATATCACTGCTAGGACTGGTTGCATCTCAGCGTACTCAATAGGTATATATATATATATATATATAAGTTTTGATGATTTAGTGTTAAAGAATAAAAACTAATGGTAAAAGGAAAATATTTTTTTAATGAGACCCCCCTCACCCCCCACCCTTGAGGAGTGTATGGGCCCTAAGGTATAGCTTTATAGTTAAATCCAGCACTGGCCAGAATTCTGAAGCAATAACATAGATACACTTGTATAGAAAGAGTACGAATTTAAATATAATTCTAGTGAAACTCTCTCCAGAGTCTCGCAATCAGGCTGCATTGCCCAAGCGATTTGGGGTCTTGGTCTTCGTAAGTGTTCGTCCCTCTCTCTCCCCTGCTTCCTTCCTCCACCCACACTTGCTCCACCCTGGTGAGCAACATCCTCTCCTTCCAACATGGACTAATTCCATAAGGGGGTGAGTTGGGCTTGTCTGTTCCTGAGAAGGTGAAGGACAGTCGAAGTCAGAGAGTTTGGGACAGCACAAGTTCGAAGGCCACCTTCGACTCCCTCTTCGTCCAGTCAGATCAGTTTCAAAGTGCCGTTTACTGTCTGCCAGCGCCAAATACTCAGGTGACTGGGTTGATGCCCTACCTGTGGCTAACATTGGTGGCCTACTCAGCTTGGACAAACTTCGTGTCTCCATTGCCCTCAGAGTGGGAGCTGATGTCTATATGGGTTTGAGGTGTCAGTGTGGCAAACTCCTAGACTCCACGGTTTTTCTTGCTGCCTGAATAATGGTCGCTTAGCATGTCACACGGAGCTAAACCTCATTCTCAAGAGAGCTCTGGCCCGGGCAAACATCCCCTCAATCTTGGAACCATCTGGGCCGTCCAGAATTGATTGGAAAAGACCTGACGGCCTTACCCAATGCCCCTGGTCAAGAGGCAGATGCCTTGTCTGGGACGTCACAGTTAGTGACTCTTTTGCTTCTTCCCACTTCCTGGATACTGCAGTTAGGGAGAGAGCTACAGCTTCCGCAGCTGAATGGAACAAAAACCGTGATCTGTCAGCCAACTACATTTTCCAGCCTGTGGCATTCGAGACGTTTGGGGGAGTCGGGGTACTGACTGCAAGATTCCTATCTTCACTGGAGGCTTGCCTATCAGAGGTAACTGGTGAATCTTACGAGGGTGCTTGGTTGTTCCAGCACCTCAACCTCACCATCACCCAAGGTGTGCGTGCTGGCTTGCTCAAAAGTCATTAGAGAGTTTCCTGGTGCTCCTCGCGATACTGTTATTTTTTACTCTGGTAGTGGTTCGGTTGTCCACTCCTTCCGCATGCCTTTTGTTGTATGTGCTCTCAGATGTGTTTTTTTCTTTCTTTTCTGTTTTCCCTCTCCTTTATATTATATTTGTACTTACCAAAGTATATGTCATAAGATAACACAGTGAAGTTAGACAATATAATAATATTTAAATGAAACAAAAGGCAGAGAAGGAAAAAAAATAAAAAAGAAAATAAAGCAATGAACGAAAGGGAGAAAGAGAGGGACAGACTCTATCCCTTAGTCTGAGTAGTGATTCGGTTATGTCCCACAGACAGAAAGACCAGCGACACCCACTACAACAACCACTCCACCTCACGGGGGCTGCTGCCTTTCTGAATTTGCGGAGGAAATCGGCAGTCGGTGCAGGGACTAAGGACAACAGCTTGCTGGATAAAATTAGTGAAAAGCGGCGTAATTAAAAATGGTAACCCATTTATTACATAGAAATGCCTAACTTATGATTATTGAAAATAAAACTTTTTTTTTCTTTTAAACGTCAACTCGTTACGAAAATTAACTAAAAATACGATTATTTATTTAAAAGTTTACAGAAGAGAAATAAATGCCTGGCTACTCCACAACAGTAAAAACAACAGCTTATCGATTTATTTCACTACGCCAGGATGCTAGACTAAAAAATATATTTTATTTTATCATTATAAAAATTATTATTATTTTGTTTTAAAAAAAAAAGGAATAAAAAAGTTTGAATTTTTTTTCAAATTTATTTATATTTCATTTTATATTTTTACAAATATTATTATTATTACCGGTTTCACTTTAAATTACGCACATTTTCTCTAAGTTTACCCTCATTAAATTGTTACTGCATTCAAAAGACTGTTATCGTTTGTTGATACCGTATGAATTAAACCTGTAATGCGTAAAAATATGAAAAGAAAAGTTCTAAAGTGTACTTACCATATAGAAGGGACTACCAATAGCTGCTCCTATACAGCCAGCAAGGGCACCTGCCACAACACTTTGTGGAAAACTAATACGGCCATCCTTGCTTCGTGTAAAGCCCATGTTGTCGAACATTTGAAAAGATCCCAGTCGCACACCGTTCATGAAAAACTGGTACCATAGTGCAGGTACTAAGCCATTTTGTAATGCAATAAAACCATCATTTCGGGCAATCGTATAAAAAGCATGGAACACATGACGATAGTGCACTGTGTAGCGACCCTTAGCCTTCAATTCACCTTGTAGTTGCATGCGGGTTTTTACAACCTCAAGCGGATTGGTAAAAACTCCTGCACCTGATGTAGCTAAACCACCGATAATGAATTCGATCTTGTTTGATTGTGATTGCTGTCTCTTGTGTTCCATATTATCAACATGTGGCCTAAACTGAGAAACACAACTGAAGTAAAACTATCACCACAACAATAATAACTACTACTACTGCTACCACCAGTACTCTTATTACTACTACTACTACTACTACTACTACTACCACCAGTACTCTTATTACTACTACTACTACTACTAAGTGATAATAAACATTAAATATATGTTACTAAACTTCATACGAAGCTCGTACATTTTCTTTATGTTGTTTTTCTTGGTGTTTGTTTTTAGAAAATAAACAGCCACATTTATGAACCAAGGACGATCGAAGGAAAACTACTAAATGTTATATAATTAAGACTTATCGTAGTTTATATAACATCTAGAAAGGACCTAGATCTGTGCTTCTGTTTTCCAAGCCACTTAATTATAGAAGAGAAGATATGTGACTAGAAATAATTCTCAAGGTATAATTTAACGTGCTCTGTCATAAAATAAAAAAGTGCCCATCTCCGATTTATAAACAGACGTTTGAGGTCAGCTTATTTAAACATTAATGTAGGGCAAACACATTTATTATTCACAAAAAGTCCAGTAAAAGCTGATTTAGGCCACACATAGCCTGGTGATCATTTCAGACGGGACAAAATATTATAAAATGTAGAATAGCTTCATGTTTATTTCTTATATATTTTAGCACTAAAAATATTAAGTTGTCGTGTATTAGAAAATGAGAATTAGTTACGCTTGTGTTATATTTCACATAGAAACAACTTAATGCCGACTATGTAATGATGCTTTTTTTATTATTTTGTCCTTGTTTTGTTGTTTTATATGTATGCGAGTGTGTGTGTGTATATATATATATATATATATATATATATATATATATATATATATATTCCATCTTGACGTAATAGTCACTTATATATTATGAATTAATTGGCTTCTTGCTCACATTAATTTCTCTATTTTCAAATCCCGCCGAGGTTAAATTTGCCTTTCATCCTTACGGGGTCGATAAAATAAAGTACCAGTAATACACTGAGTATTTGCTGGCCTTGTGCCTAACGTAGAAACAATTCATTTCTCTATTTTCATTTATATATATATTATGTCAAGTCTGCTTAATAGGGGAGGTTACTCTCCCGATATTTTTGTCGCAACTCGCTACCGCATTTGCCCTTTTCTCTCTAACGCCCCCCCTCTCTAAAAAAAACATCTTTATTCTCTTTGCATACAATATTTACAATTAAAAAAATAATTGTTTCTACTTTTTGGCACAAGGCCAGCAATTATCTCAGTTCGTTACTGGTACTTTATTTTATCGACCCCGTAAGGATGACAGGCAAAGTTAACCTCGGCGGTATTTGAACCCAGACCGTAAAGGGGCGTAACTCTATTCTGCAAAGCATGGCGTCTGACCTTCTACTGATACGGAGATCAAACAAGAACAAAACAACAAAAAAGGAAGGGAAAGAAAACAAAGAAAACAAGAGAATTAAGCAAGGAAAGAGATGGAGAGGAAGAAAGAAGAGGCTCTACTGACCAGTCTGAGCGGTATTCGGCTGTACCATGCAGACAGAATAGCGAAGGTATTGCCACAGAGAATAACCAGCGACACACGCTGCATCAGCCACCCCACTTCACTTCTTCAGGTGGGCTGTTGTCTTTCCGACTTTACGGAGGATATTGGCAGTATAGAGGGCGAGGACAGGAGAGGTCTCGATGGCGACTGGTACAAAAAGTCGGCCAAGACCCGGTATTTAGTTATCTTCCTCTCGTTGCGGGTGGCGGTGTCGTCCAAAACGACAATACAGGAGGAAATAAACGAGTCGCAACACGTCGCTTCTATCCAAGGCGCTGGACTATCCCAATACGAGTGCACTCATCAAGAAGGGTACCGGTTGATGAGAAGAGCACGAAAATGAGCCACGTACATCTGTTTGGTTGCGAGGCGGGATGGAGGCATGCGAGACAGTATTGGTTCATGGAAAACTCAATCCGGCTGAAGGAAGACCTGCACTTGATGTCCTCCTAGTTACGTTGGGCATCTGTAAACTGGGGGATGGCGAGGCCTTTGTCAGTCCAATCGGCCAGAGCTGACTCAGGTTCCCGTGATAAGTCAGGTTCTGCTGTCTTGCGGAGGACTTTGTTTTTCACATACATAATACACTCACACACACATACACACACACACACACACAGATATATATATGCGTGTGTGTGTGAGAGAGTATGTACCTGTGGGCCCTAGGCCGATGACTTACTATGCCTATTGGTAAATCCAGCCCTGATTGCGAAGAGAACTTCTTAACCACTTGGTCATCCTGAAGACACCATCCTAAACGGACGGTAGTCCGTTTATATTTAGTTTAGCAATATTGTTGTGGTCGTGTTTTCGTTGGCAATCCTCTGTTTACGACAGTACAGCGCGGCTCTCCTTTATTTAACTGAGATAAAACTTATATGAGCATGAACAGTAAATCCTTACGCATTAAAAATCTAGAAATTTGGTCCAGTGGGAAAAAGTTTATAATCAAAGTTTGCTGATAAATCTTGTGTTCAAGTGAGTGAGTAGTAAGCGTGACGCTAGGGGAGGTAATCCAGAAATGACGAATTTTTTTCGGCGGAACTCTTGTGATTGTGATTACGTTAGTCAAATGTAGTCAAATCGCCGAATCCCCTCCTCCTAATTGACTACGTCATTTCTGAACGGCCCTACTTGCGTCAGTGTGAAACATTACTTCACTTTTCACTGCTAAAATGCTTTTTAAATACTTCGTTAAAAATTTATGTTTATTATCAAAGCTATTTTTTGTACCAATCTATCAATAGTTTGCGAAAATATAGGTAAACATGTGAGTTAAATTTTTTTTAATCGCATCGATCGCTTTGTTGCACCGACTGTGACACTGTCTGACTGTCTGTCTGACTGACACCTTTGTCGGACCGACACCTTTGTTCAAGCGGACAACTTTGTGTCACTGACACCTTTGTTCGTGACGGCATCTCTGCGAAACACCGATAACAACAACCAGACCAAAATTTCACTTCATTCTTCATTCTTCTTCAAGACCGATCGCCGACCGATCGTATCGGTTGCTCTTCATATACCAGGTATTCAACAGATAGTTTGCACTTCTAGTATTATTAACAGTTGTGCGATATTTTGTACCGATAGGTGCGAATAGTGCGCTATATTTTTGTACCGATAGGTGCGAATAGTGCGATAGGTGCGAATAGTGTACAATATTTTCTGAGATTTGCATCCACTAATTTCGCTTAATTAAAAATGATGTTTCGTGGCTTTTTGATCGGCTTATTCATTTTTTCAATGGCACGGAAATGGAGTATTTCCATTTCGAATCAAAACTTTTCACTAAAATCGGGCAATTGGACTGATCAAATTCACATTCATGCCAGTTTTTACAAATCCATAATTAGAAATGTGGCGAAATCGAATGACCAGAAGGTTTAAAAATATTAATTCAAATGTATTTACTTATCATACCAACAAAAATACTTAGATATTTTGTATACCTGGGGCCCATCAGGGCCAGGTAATGTTAATCGCCAACATTGTTATCTGCTGTCCTTTTGTGAAAGTATTGGTGGTTCATGTCGGCTCTAATGATCTGAATCCTCGTCGCACCGTTAGCACTACAAAGCTGTGCAAAGTAATACAATAATTTTTGCCCAAGTATTTTTTATTAATCATTTATTTGTAAATTAAGGACAAAGTGCCCATTCGAGGCACAAAACCGGAAAAACAGGAGAAGAGTCTCTTTGCAAGGCTACAGAAAATAGCGGAAAAGCACCACTGTACACCCATTTTCTACAGTGGTGTCATTCCACGTCCACAAAGTGTAATTGAAAATAAAAATGACTTGGGCAAGAGAAATTCTCGTTTGGAAAAGTTTAATTACTGCATGAAAGAAATTATTCAAAAATTGAACTTGCCCAATCTTCACAACATTGAAAATTGGTCAAAATTTGACAAATCTGACTTCAAACCAGATATGATTCATTTGAACAATGTTGGAAATCTTAAATTGACACAAATTTTTGCCAATGTTTTTGCCACCTGATCCTTGTTCTATGGCTGACTGACTAATTTTGTGACTTAATAAAATGTCATCATACTAGTAATGCACAATGGTCATTTTTAAATTTAAATTTTATTAAATAGTTGTTGCTTGCATTGCCTTAAAATAGTAACAAGAATGTACACATACATCATTATCAGTCAAATCAGTCAAATGTCACTAAAAGCCAGGTGGTCGATAACAACTTCTATAAGATTAGTTACATGCTCACACATTGGATCACCTCTCATCAATGGCATTGGGTGTCTGAGATAATCGTGGAGATAACTGATGAAGTCACAAATGAAGTGATGGTCTTCCAGTGTGAACAACTCCCTATATCCATTGATATATGTGATGGCTTCCGATTCATAGGTGCATTTTATGAGGAATTCCATGCTTCCGATTTTCAGTGATTCAATGGGCATTTTATCAGAGATGATAAGGTATTTGACCACGTTTTGCTTTGTAAGTAAATTGGAGAGAATCACTGCAGTCAAAGTCATTTCTTTGCATGGGTTTTTGTCCATTCTAAAAAGTTAAAATGATAAAGTATTACTACTATATAACTTACATCTATTGTTGTAACACCATTGAAATGCACAAGTTTCACCAATTCACTATTATGCACTAATCATCTCAAATGCATTCATGATTTACTAGATTTGTCATTAAGCCAGTTGCCTCAACTAGATTGCAATTATACTCAAAAGAACTTTAAAATGTCAATCACTTGTCAGTAATTCACTATGATCATTTAATTATTAGATAGTTGTTGCTTGCATTGCCTTAAAAAATAGTAGACCAGATAGAAAAATGCGTACAGCAAAAAAAAGTAATATTGTTGGAATATAAACCTTTAAAAATACAGGACAAGAAACTAAAATAAAACTTTAAAAGAATAGGACAAGAAACTAAGATAAAACTTTAAAAGAATAGGACAAGAAACTAAGATAAAACTTTAAAGAATTGGACAAGAAATAAAAAATTTTACAATAATATTAGTGGCAAAATTTTTTTATTCGTTTCCTGTGCTATGCCCCAGTATCTTCTTGATTAGTGCATAATAATTGTCATGCTCTCATTGTGCGTTGCCCCTGAGCGGTTGGTTCTGGTTGGGGTTGGTTGGCTGAGCAGTTCTGCTCCGTCAGAATGACCATTGCAAGAAGAATTGGCCGATGCAGCTGCAGGTCTCCTCCAAGAATGCACTTCTGGTCCCGCAACACCAGACGAAGATGGAGAAGACGACCGGGACAAGATGTCGACTCTGACCACCGACTACGGCACCTCCCTCAACCACCGGTCCTCCCTCCCTCTGTCCCGTCATCCCTCCAGTCCTCCTGCTCCCCCTTCCTGTACCAGAAAGCTGTGGCATGCATTCATCTGGACTGCCGGACTTGAACTCAAGGACAAGATGCAAGGAGAAGATGGACGGGTTGGTCAAGATCAAGGATGAGCGGGACGACAAGACCGTCCGCTGCTGCTCAAGATCTGTGCTCATGGGCCCATGGGCCCATTCACATTATGCATGGCACATGAGGCGTGTCGCCGAATGATGAAATAGGGGTATGGTTATGGCCCAATTGGTGTTCAAACCAGGATAAAATGATCCCCCGGTCTGACGACGACCTCTGAATGTGGAACCCAGAGCCTATGAATGTGGAACTCGATTTTTTACCAATAAAAATTTTGCAAATAATATTATTGTAAAATTTTTTATTTCTTGTCCAATTCTTTAAAGTTTTATCTTAGTTTCTTGTCCTATTCTTTCAAAGTTTTATCTTAGTTTCTTGTCCTATTCTTTTAAAGTTTTATTTTAGTTTCTTGTCCTGTATTTTTAAAGGTTTATATTCCAACAATATTACTTTTTTTTGCTGTACGCATTTTTCTATCTGGTGTACAAATGACTAACAACAACACAATATTCCACATCCTTCGTACCCTAACAATACGAGTATCTTCTAAACGGAGAAACAATACTAAACACGTTGGGGTCTGTTTAATTGTATGTGTGTGTCAGCATATTAACCCTTTCGTTTCATGACTGCCACCCAACTCTGATATGTCGTCTGCCTTGTGGTCCCGGCCGACATGATGGAGTGTCATAGCTGACGCATGTTCTCTAAACATTCTGTCAATAAACTGCCGTGAGCTTAGGAGATGGGTTTTGAGAATATTTATTACGATATTGTTGAAGGTGGAAAGGTGCCTTAACACTTGATGTTGTCGTAGAGGCACCAACATGACACATGGTCGGTCTTGGACATTCTAAACCTGGTAGAGTATATCCCTCTCTGGCTCTGAACAAAGCCAGTTTCTTCCAGAAAAAGAGAAAGAGAGCAATAGTAATAAAGAGGAATAGAGGAAGAATAGACCTTAGTACTGCGTACTTTATTTATGAACCTCAAAAGGATGGAAAGCAAAGTTGACCTTGGCGTAGTTTGACCTCAAAGCACAATGAGCTGAAAGAAATGCCACGGCATTTAATCCAACGTCCTAACATCTCTGCCACCACTTCGATGCCATATTTTGTTGTTGAGACTCTGTAAATCTTTTAAGTTAAGTGGGTTGGACTGCTGCTCACACATTTGACTTATATAAAAATAATTGAGCAGTATCTAATAAAACAAACACACTACTAAGGGGGGTCAGAAAAGGGAAAATAAAATAAAAAGAAAAAAAAGAAAGAAAGGGAGATGGGGAGGGACAGTCATTATCCCCCAGTCTGAACAGTGCTTCAACCATGCCCCGCAAACAAAGGGCAAAAGCGTTACCATAGAGAATGACCAGAGATACCCACTGCAAAGCCATCCCACCTCAAGTGGGCCACCCTATTTCCGAATTCATGGAGGAAATCATCAGTGCAGGGACCAAGGATACCAGAGGTCTCGACAGAGACTGGGGCAAAGCAGAAGCGGTCAGTCAGGCCCCACTACTTTTGTGAAATTTTGATTTATTACAGATCAGTTTGGTATTTAAAGATCCACAGTTGTACAACTGCCTCTTGAGAGGTTTATGAAATGTAGCCAATCTTTCCCAAGAGCCTTTTAAAAAATTATTTAGAAGGCATTTCTCTCAAGCCTACGAGATCAGCTATCTGCAAATGATGACAACCAAGAAGCAAAGCGGTACGGAAGGTGTGTATGGGTGTGGGGGTGGGCACAGGTTCAGATCTTTTACCAGTTTTGATTTTTATAGCAAATCCCACTCCTTACCTCTTGAGAGCTTTCAAAAGAAAATATAACGAAAAATAATTTCTACCACTTCACCTTCATCTACATGTCTGGCTTCAACAAAGGCAGTGATAGCTATGGTTGGATCAACTATCAAACAAAATAAACACATGGTTAGAGCTGTGGCCAGATCAGGCTTCTGTATGCTACTGGTACCATGTAACCCAATACAACCTGCTTCATGTCGAGTAGTCGGCGATTAAACTGGCCCTCCCATCAGACCCTGGTCAGATGAGGAGGGTAAGTTGAACCCAGCAGCACAAAAAACAAGAGTTATTAAAAGGGTGTATGAACTCCTCAGAGTTCATGGTCATTCCCCCCAACTATGGGTTAAGTAACTTCAACAATACACAATTGGCCATGATGAGAGCAGCTTCACACCTGGCATTACGATAACCAAACAGAAAGCAGTGGAGGTCAACCAGGGAGGAATTCCTCCAACAGGAGTGAGAAGGCTTTTAATTTCTTTCTTAGTCTCGTCTTAGTGATAAAATGTGTGAGCTAATAATAATACACATGTACATGCAGTATATATACTTAAGCCCCTCCACTTCTAAAACTGCAAAGGAAGCTCTGCTATGGCAAGCAGTGAAATTGCACCCCTGCCCAAATATTTGAAACTCATCTTTCAGATAACAATAGAATCATCTCAAAAGTACTAATTGCGTTCATTAATCCAACCACCATAGTGTTTCTCACTCATCGTAGAACTTTCTTTTCTCACTCTCCGACCATAGCTTATTTTACTTTAGTAGATAGTGTTCCTTGTCTAGGTGGCGTCTATGGTACATACCATACTTGCCACACCTTATATAGTCACACCTATGAAACATACCATACTTGCCACACCTTATATAGTCACACCTATAACACATACCATCCTTGCCACACCTTATATAGTCACACCTATGAAACATACCATACTTGCCACCCTTATATAGTCATACCTATAACACATACCATCCTTGCCACACCTTATATAGTCACACCTATGAAACATACCATATTTGCCACACCTTATATAGTCACACCTATGACATATCATACCATTCTTGCCACATATTATATAGTAACACCTATGACACATCATACCATACTTGCCACACCTTATATAGTCACGCCTATGACACATCATACCATGCTTGCCACACCTTATATAGTCACACCTATGACACATCATACCATGCTTGCCACACCTTATATAGTCACACCTATGACACATACCATATTG
Source organism: Eledone cirrhosa (assembly GCA_964016885.1). Taxonomy (NCBI): domain Eukaryota; kingdom Metazoa; phylum Mollusca; class Cephalopoda; order Octopoda; family Eledonidae; genus Eledone; species Eledone cirrhosa. Next base: position 25,526,143 of record OZ024753.1, on the reverse strand, counting down.
CCACCCTTATATAGTCATACCTATAACACATACCATCCTTGCCACACCTTATATAGTCACACCTATGACACATACCATCCTTGCCACGCCTTATATAGTCACACCTATGACACATCATACCATCCTTGCCACGCCTTATATAGTCACACCTATGACACATCATACCATTCTTGCCACACCTTATATAGTCACACATATGACACATACCATCCTTGCCACGCCTTATATAGTCACACCTATGACACATCATACCATACTTGCCATACCTTACATAGTCACACCTATGACACATACCATTCTTGCCACACCTTATATAGTCACACCTATGACACATACCATGCTTGCCATACCTTATATAGTCACACCTATGGTACATACCATCCTTGCCACGCCTTATATAGTCACACCTATGAAACATCATACCATTTTTGCCACACCTTATATAGTCACACCTATGACACATCATACCATCCTTGCCACACCTTATATAGTCACACCTATGACACCTCATACCATCCTTGCCACACCTTATATAGTCACACATATGACACATACCATAGTTGCCACACCTTATATAGTCACACCTATGACACATCATACCATCCTTGCCACCCCTTATATAGTCACACCTATGACACATCATACCATGCTTGCCATACCTTATATAGTCACACCTATGGTACATACCATACTTGCCACACCTTATATAGTCACACCTATGACACATCATACCATACTTGCCATACCTTATATAGTCACACCTATGACACATACCATCCTCGCCACACCTTATATAGTCACACTTATGACACATACCATTCTTGCCACACCTTCTATAGTCACACGTATGACACATCATACCATACTTGCCATACCTTATATAGTCACACCTATGACACATCATACCATCCTTGCCATACCTTATATAGTCACACCTATGACACATACCATACTCGCCATACCTTATATAGTCACACCTATGACACATAACATTCTTGCCACACCTTCTATAGTCACACGTATGACACATACCATCCTTGCCACACTTATATAGTCACACGTATGACACATACCATCCTTGCCACACCTTATATAGTCACACCTATGACACATACCATTCTTGCCAAACCTTCTATAGTCACACCTATGACACATACCATCCTTGCCACACCTTATATAGTCACACGTATGACACATACCATCCTTGCCATACCTTATATAGTCACACCTATGACACATACCATCATTGCCACACCTTATATAGTCACACGTATGACACATACCATCCTTGCCACACCTTATATAGTCACACCTATGACACATACGATTCTTGCCAAACCTTCTATAGTCACACCTATGACACATCATACCATACTTGCCACACCTTATATAGTTATAGCTATGACACATACCATCCTTTTCATACCTTATATAGTCACACCTATGACACATCATACCATACTTGCCACACCTTATATAGTCACACCTATGACACATACCATTCTTGCCACACCTTATATAGTCACACCTATGACACATACCATGCTTGCCATACCTTATATAGTCACACCTATGACACATCATACCATACTTGCCATACCTTATATAGTCACACCTATGACACATACCATCCTTGCCACACCTTATATAGTCACACCTATGACACATACCATTCTTGCCACACCTTATATAGTCACACCTATGACACATACCATGCTTGCCATACCTTATATAGTCACACCTATGGTACATACCATCCTTGCCATACCTTACATAGTCACACCTATGACACATACCATACTTGCCACACCTTATATAGTCACACCTATGACACATCATACCATTCTTGCCGTACCTTATATAGTCACACCTATGACACATCATACCATGCTTGCCATACCTTATATAGTCACGTCTATGACACATACCATCCTCGCCACACCTTATATAGTCACACCTATGACACATACCATTCTTGCCAAACCTTCTATAGTCACACCTATGACACATCATACCACCCTTGCCATACCTTACATAGTTACACCTATGACATATCATACCATCCTTGCTACACCTTATATAGTCACACCTATGACACATAGCATCTTTGCCACACCTTATATAGTCACACCTACGACACATACCATACTTGCCACACCTTATATAGTCACACCTATGACACATCATACCATACTTGCCACACCTTATATAGTCACACGTATGACACATACCATACTTGCCACACCTTATATAGTCACACCTATGACACATACCATACTTGCCACACCTTATATAGTCACACCTATGACACATCATACCATACTTGCCATACCTTAAATAGTCACACCTATGACACATACCATCCTTGCCACACCTTATATAGTCACACCTATGATACATCATACCTTGACACATCATACCTTACTTGCCATACCTTATATAGTCACGTCTATGACACATCATACCATACTTGCCACACCTTATATAGTCACACCTATGACACATACCATACTTGCCACACATTATATAGTCACACCTATGACACATCATACCATACTTGCCACACCTTATATAGTCACACCTATGACACATACCATACTTGCCACACCGTATATAATCACACCTATGACACATCATACCATGCTTGCCATACCTTATATTGTCACACCTATGACACATCATACCATACTTGCCATACCTTATATAGTCACACCTATGACACATCATACCATACTTGCCATACCTTATATAGTCACACCTATGACACATCATACCATGCTTGCCATACCTTATATTGTCACACCTATGACACATAACATCCTTTCCACACCTTATATAGTCACACCTATGACACATACCATCCTTGCCACACCTTATATAGTCACACCTATGACACATACCATCCTTGCCACACCTTATATAGTCACACCTATGACACATACCATCCTTGCCAAACCTTATATAGTCACACCTATGACACATCATACCATCCTTGCCATACCTTATATAGTCACACCTATGACACATACCATCCTTGCCACATCTGCTATAGTCACAACTATGACACATCATACCATACTTGCCACACCTTATATAGTCACACCTATGACACATACCATCCTTGCCACACCTTATATAGTCACACCTATGACACATACCATCCTTGCCACACCTTATATAGTCACACCTATGACACATCATACCATCCTTGCCATACCTTATATAGTCACACCTATGACACATACCATCCTTGCCACACTTGCTATAGTCACACCTATGACACATCATACCATACTTGCCACACCTTATATAGTCACACCTATGACACATCATACCATGCTTGCCATACCTTATATAGTCACACCTATGACACATACCATCCTTGCCAAACCTTATATAGTCACACCTATGACACATCATACCATACTTGCCATACCTTATATAGTTACAGCTATGACACATACCATCCTTGCCACACCTTATATAGTCACACCTATGACACATACCATCCTTGCCACACCTTATATAGTCACACCTATGACACATACCATCCTTGCCACACCTTATATAGTCACACCTATGACACATACCATCCTTGCCACACCTTATATAGTCACACCTATGACACATACCATCCTTGCCACACCTTACATAGTCACACCTATGACACATACCATCCTTGCCACACCTTACATAGTCACACCTATGACACATACCATACTTGCCACACCTTATATAGTCACACCTATGACACATCATACCATACTTGCCATACCTTATATAGTCACACCTATGACACATACCATCCTTGCCGCACCTTATATAGTCACACCTATGACACATACCATTCTTGCCACACCTTATATAGTCACACCTATGACACATACCATACTTGCCACACCTATGACACATCATACCTTGACACATCATACCTTGCTTGCCATACCTTATATAGTCACGTCTATGACACATCATACCATACTTGCCACACCTTATATAGTCACACCTATGACACATACCATACTTGCCACACCTTAGATAGTCACACCTATGACACATCATACCATCCTTGCCACACCTTATATAGTCACACCTATGACACATACCATAATTACCACACCTTACATAGTCACACCTCTATTTATATCGTAGTGTGTCTGCCATGACGTCTTCTCTCCGTACCAGAGTTGGTAATATAGCCTGTACCACTGGTTTAACGGCTGTTAATTTTACTTCTGCTAGCCACCATAAATCTTCCCGAGGAGAACTTGGTTGATGGTTTAGTTGCTGATATATTGGGCTTATCCCCACACCCCGTTTATAATGTCTAAGGAAAGAATTGCTGGACAGATTTTATCCATGAGGTTGGCTGGTCTCGTTTGGGGGTCCAGCTGGATCAATTGGAGACGGTTTCTTCTGACATGACCCGCTGGCAGGAGTGTTTGAGGACTCTGCCCATGTAGCCGCATATCTCGCAACAACAATCTTCCATGCGCTATTTGGTCACTGGTTGACCAATCGTGTAAGTTGCGCATGAATATACAACTTCTGCCAAGCCAGAAGAAATTCGTGCTTCTTTTATTGACTTTACTCTAGTTGCTGCTTTCACTCCGTCAAGTCAACATACTTTTGCACCCCAGTGTCAACACTAGCGAGATGTAACGGTAAAAAAGAAACCTCTGGCCCTATCGGCGAGGGGCCAACTTTTGTCTTCCACCACTTAATTTTTGTTCATTAACTTTTGCGGCATGCCAGCAACAATTTATTGTAGTCTTGTATGGTTGTAAATAAACCATTGTAAAAATGTTTAAAAGCCTTCTGATATTCCTGCCACTAACAAATCTGTACACACACTAAAAATATAACGTCGGACGTGATATGGGAAAATCCTTTTTCCCAAGGTACTATCATTCCACAACAAATAAGTACAATATTTGACTTTGTTAACTCAATTGCCTACAACTATGTTAAAGATTCATTTGCTTTCGTGGCGACAACCATCAACCAAGCTACAACCAAATAATAACTTCAATTTCTACTTCAACGATACATCTACTGCTACAAACATCTTTATTTGCTATAACAGTCAAACACCCTTTTTACTGCTAAAGCCCCACTCCCAGGAATAAGTGGGCGAAGAATACTTTTAATGAAAGTAATTTAAAATAAGAAGTATTTTGGTTTCGTAGAATTGTTAGGACGTCGGATAAATCCCGCCGAGATTAGCTTTGCATTTCATCCTTACAACGTTGATAAAAGAAAGTACCAGTAATTCACTAGTTTCGATTTAATCGACTTTCTCTTCCTCCAAAGTTGTTGACTTAGTGTCTAAATCTGAAACAATTATCAGAGAATTACTAACATATCTTTTATATATTTAGTGTAAATATACAAACGAGAAATTTGCTTTTCAAATCTTATTCTAAGGTAATAACTATTTTTATATATAAAATATTAGTATTCATTGCATAAACTATGAAATTATAAGTATTTTAATTATTTTTAACGATATAATATCTGTTGTTACCCACAGTGGCAAAAGCATACAAAATTACCCGCCAGATAAAAACTCATATATATACTTTTAATTATATATAGTGTGTCAATGTAATGCAAATCAGGATGTTGGAGATAAATGTGTCCGGAATGATGCCGGTGTACTTAGTGTCACGAATGATCAGAAAAAGGAGGCCTGGAAATGTCATTATGAGAGACTGATGAATGTGGAGAACGAATGGGAGAGAGAGAAATTACCCTCAGTAGATCCGACAGAGGGACCAACTATTGTGATTGACGAATATAGGGTCCAAGAGGTGATTAAGGAAATGAAAAATGGTAAGGCTGCCGGACCATCGGGAATAGTTGCTGAGATGCTGAAGGCATCAGGGGACGTAGGCACTAAACTGGTTGCACGCATCATCAATCAGGCTATATATGGTCGTGTCATACCCAAAGACTGGTGCAGCAGTATTCTCATAAATTGCTACAAAGGTAAAGGGGATGCTCTGTAGAGGAGCAATTATAGGGGTATAAAACTGATGGATTAGGTTATGAAAGTGGCAGAAATGATATTAGCACAACTAATTAGAAAAAGGGTCAAACTAGATGAGATGCAGTTTGGTTTTGTGTCTGGGAAGAGTACAACAGATGCCCTCTTCTTGGTGAGACAATTGCAAGAGAGGTTCTTAGAGAAAAATAAGCCACTATACTAAAATAAGCCTTTGTTGACCTAGAGAAGGCCTTTGATAGGGTACCCCGATCTGTCATCTGGTGGACCCTAAGGAAACTAGGTGTTGAGGAATGGCTTGTGAGGACAGTGTAAACTTTGTACAGAGGTACTGTTAGTAAAGTTAGGGTAGGAATGGAGTTTAGTGAGGAATTCCAGATACAAGTAGGAGTACATCAAGGTTCGGTCCTCAGCCCGCTCTTGTTCATTATATACCTCCAAGCCATAACAGAGGAGTTTAAGACTGGCTGTCCATGGGAACTTCTCTATGCTGACGATCTGGTTCTTATAGCAGAATAAGTAGAGGAGCTAGAGAATAAATTCTGGATATAGAAACAGCAGTTGGAAGCAAGAGGACTGAGAGTGAACCTAGCTAAGACAAAAGTGTTGATCAGTAGAAAAGAGGACAAAACTCTGACTCCGTCAGGGAAATGGCCATGTTCGATATGCAGAAAAGGAACTGGCATAAATTCTATAAAATGCACACAATGCAGATCCTGGGTACACAAGAGATGTAGCGGGATAGGAGGTAAACTAATAGGTAGGGAGAAATATGTATGCAGTATATGTACAGGGAAATTAGACAGTAGAAATCGCATTGATAGGCACATTTTTCAAATGCAGGCGGGTGCTATAGAAGTGGTGGATAGCTTCCGGTACCTAGGAGATCAGATTAGCATGGGAGGGGGGTGTTCCGAGGCCATAGTATCTAGAATAAGGACGGGTTGGAAGAAGTTTAGGGAGCTGCTTCCTCTGCTGACGAAGAAGGGTTTCTCCCTGCGTACGAAAGGCCAGTTATATGATGCCTGTGTGAGGAGCGCGATGCTGCATGGTAGTGAGACATGGGCAGCAACTGCAGAGGATATGCGACGGCTCGAGAGAAATGAGGCAAGCATGCTCCGTTGGATGTGCAGTGTCAATGTGCGCGAACGACCCAGCATGAATGTGTTGCGAGAGAAACTGTGTCTGAGAGGGATAGAATGTAGTGTACGGGAGAGGAGACTGGGGTGGTATGGACATATGATGCGCATGGAGGATGACCGATGGGTGAACAAGTGCCAGAAAATGCCAGTTGAAGGAAGACGTGGTAGAGGTAGACCACGAAAAACATGGGCGGAGGTGGTGAGAACAGACCTCAGATCGCTGAAGCTCACGGTGGAGATGACGAAGGCCCGTGACAAGTGGAGAGATGCTGTGTTGAAAAAGACCCGTCCCACCCTTGCAAGCAGGGAAGAGTGGTTGTAAAATGATGATGATGAGGATGATGATAATAATAATAAATGCGAAGACTAAAATCCAAAGAGGGCTCGATAAGGATAAATATATATCAAATATATAAGAACCTTAGAGCAAATATTTTAAAAAATAATAGATTAAAGTTTAACGGGATCTTCTGAAACTTAGTTATATTTTATTGGAGATATAAACACAATTTATACAAATGACATCGGTCAATGTCAGACTCTTGAGAGAGTCTGAATATTTAGAGCTCACTGAATATGAGGTCGTCGAAGCGTTAGAGAGACGATGAGAATTAAAGAATACTTTAATACAAACACAAAAACCCAATGATTCTGATTTTTATATTTTAATAAATTTTATTCATAGTTGTATAAACAACATTACAAATCGTTTGCAATTCTTTCAGAATGAAAATATAAACAGACCATATAAATAAATTTACAGTAGAATAACATAACAAATATGTTTTAAATATATACATAAATAACATTTCAAATGCTTAGATAACATTATAAATTGCTCGCGATTCTTTCAGAAAGATATATTCTTTTAATGTTACAATATTAAAGAAAATGTAAAGGTAGGGGTGAACAATGGAGCCAACACCAGAGCAAAACACAGCAATGAGGAGTACTGGGCAACCTCTCTAATGATTTTTGAGGCAAGCCAACACAGTCAGCGTTGCCTCGGGTGATGGCGAGGCTGATGCGCTGAAACAGCCAAGCGCCCTCGCGAGATTCACCAGTTACCTCTATTAGGCGAGCCGCCAGTGAAGAGAGGAACCTCGCAGTGAGCGGCCCGACTCCCAAACGTCTCGAAAGCCACAGGCTGAAAAATGTAGCTGGCCGACAGATCAGAGTATTTGAGGGTCTTACTCCGCTCGGCTGCAGAAGCTGTGGCTCTCGTACTAACCGCAGCATCCAGGATGTGGGAAGAAGCAAGAGTCACTAACAGTGACGTCCCAGACAAGGCACCTGCCTCTTGACCAGGGGCACAGGGTAAGGCCGTCACTTCTGGACAACCCAGATGGTTCCAAGACTGAGGGGATATTCGCCCGGGCCAAAGCTCTCTTCAAAATGAGGAGGAGAGCTAGACATCCGAAGGTCTTTAGAGAAGACAGAGCCCCTCAATCAAGGGGACCGGGTCGCCTCCAGGTCATGGTTCCTGGGTGCCCCGTCTACTGCCATTTAGCCATTCAGATATCGGAGACTTGTGTATTTAATGGAGAATTTGTTGACAGTATCTAGCTAGAAGTCCTCTCCATTGCCTCTTCTTTCAAACTTATCTTCAAACACTTTCTTGAGTTTCACTAATTTCAGAAAATATAATTACCGATGACCTTTATGGTGTCTCACCGATCGACATACTCTTGAATAGATGTTTGTTTTCTCGCTTTGATTGTATATTTTTGTGTAGGACGCTGGATTGGCAGTATCGGTAGAACGTCAGACACCATATTTTTCAGCATAGAGTCATGGCCCTTTACTTCTGAGTTTAAATCCCGCCTACTAGGTTAACTTTGTCTTTATCCTTACGGCGTCGATAAATAAAATACCAGTAATGTCCTGAGATAATTGCTGGCCTTGTGCCAAAAGTAGAAACAATAATATTTATCAGGTTCCGAGCAATACTTAATTGATTATGCATTTCTAGTTAATCTTATACATTTGTTATATGATAATTGTTTCTATTATTGGCACAAGGCCAGCAATTACCCAGTACATTACTGGTACTTTATTTTATCGACACCGTAAGGATGAAAGGCAAAGTTAACCTCGGCGGGATTTGAACTCAGAATGGCAAGGGCCGTAACTCTATGCGTCAAAGCATGATGGCATCCGACCTTCTACCAATTCTGTCAATAATGAAACTTGTATAGTAAACAGATCTATATCGGTTTCGACGGTGAATATTAAGATGTTCGGTTAATTTAACCTACTTGTTAAATTCGAGAAATTCGTGGACCCCCTCCTTATTCTCAGACAAATTGAGTGTGACTATGTAGCAAGGCTGTATTTTCCAATTATATATACACTCTTCACTTAACCGTTTACCGAATTATATTATTACACTGGTGGAGGCATGTGGCCTAGTGGTAAGTGTTTTGGACTTACGATCATAGTCGTGGGTTCGATTCCTAGCCTGGATTCTGTGTTGTGTACTTAAGCAAAATATTTCAATTCACGTTGCTTTAGTATACTCATTTGAAAATAAGTACCAGCAATAGCTGGAGGTTTAACCCTGTGATGGACTGACGTAGTCAGAAACCGGGATAAGCTCCAGGACCCGAGACAGATTTTGGATGTAAAATGTATGGTTTGTCCAGTGACTTTCGATGTTTTTAACGAATACGACCTTCAAAACTGACGTAAATTACTCATTTTCTGTGGTTCTTCAATTCGAAAACTCCATAATTTTCGACGATTTGAAGGTTAAATTCGTTCAAAACACGAAAAACAAATTTCACCTCTAAAAGGTAACGGGTGTAATAGTATTTTTTAAATGTACCAATTTTATTCATATGACTTAGGTTTACCCGAAACTATCATAAAAGACTAATAGGTCTTGCAGTGAGATTGAACTCACACTACGTGATTGTAAGGCCATATATATATATATTGTATGTGAGTGTGTATTTTAAATTCTAACATGCCTGCGTTAATTATTAAACGTAAAACGAAATGACCAAACATGGCCGAATGATTGGAAATCTCGGTTGTTTCCGTAAATATTTTCACTGAAACAGACGACATCTCTAATAACGTATTTTTTTATTATAATTCCCCAAAATATACTACGAATTATGCAAAAATATAATCTACAGTGTAATTTTCAGATTTTATTTATATTTTCAAAAACAAGATAAACAACTCTCCCAATATATTTTACATAAGTGAATTGGACATTTTAGAAAAGTTGACAGATAACTATCGTTGTTTATATTGAAATATTGTGAGTGTTCAATATATATTATTTATCTTTTTACAAATCAATCGAAAGATAATAGTCCATCTTTTGTTTTATGTCGGTAAAATTATTTCATGATAATCATTATTTTCACTTTAGATCTTCCTATCTATGTATGTAGTGTATATATTTTACTGTTATATACTGTATGTTGTATAATATATAGACAACACTGTATATGTTGTATAATATATAGACAATACTGTATATGTTATATATGTTGTATATATATGTATATATATAAATAATATACGTGTTTGTATGTGTATATATTCTTTATTTCTTTTTACTGGTTTCAGTTAGTAGACATCGATTATACTGGCGTATCGCCGTGTATATATATATATATATATATATAATATAAGATCAAAAGATGGTTAAAAGAGTTCCAAGTATTTTATTATGCGCATTTCAAAAACAAATATCATCATGGGATGATATCTGCGTTCTCATCAGATAAAATAGGCATACATGATATGAAGCTTAAAAAACACTTGTTTGCATTGCTTTATTATGTTACAATAAAACTCACTTCCTATATATATATATATATATATATATATATATATATATATATATTGAGAAACATTGTAAGCCATCATGTATTTGTCTTTATTATTTGTTACAATATCGAGGTTAACTTTGCCTTTCATCCTTACGGGGTCGATAAAATAAAGTACCAGTAATGCACTGGAATAATTGCTGGCCTTGTGCCAAAAGTAGAAACAATTATTTATTAGTACAATATACTGTTTGTCAACTGATATATCCTGTTATATATCGTTTAAACTTATTGATGCTCTCAACTTTATCGTTTATGAAGCTTTGTACTGAGAAACATTATTGATATATATTTTATATGAATTGATTAAACCTAAAATTATCGCCTTGCAATCGAAAGGTTGAGTTCAATTCTCAGACCGAGTGATGTGTTGTTTCCTTGAGCAAGACACTTTATTTCACATTGCTCCAGTTTACTCAGCTGTAGAAATGAGATGAAAGGACTGGGGTCCCTATCATTCCACTGCAAAGTGGTTGTGTAGGTGCCACGGCAAAAAAGCACCCAGCACTCACTGTAAATGAGGTTGGTGTTAGGAAGGGCAATCCAGCTGTAGAAATAAAGCCAGAATCAGTTCCCGTCCCACCCTGGCAAGCAGGGAAAAGTGGACGTAAAATGATGATGATATATATATATATATGTGTATATATATATATGGCATCAACCCAGTTGCCTGAAGCTGGCAGACAGTAAGTAGCACCTTGAAAACTGATCTGACTGGATGAAGGAGTCAAAGGTGGCCCTCGAATGTAGGTTGTCATAGGCTCTTTGACTTTGACTGTCCTCTACCTTGTCCAGAACAAACAAGCTCCACTCACTCCATCGTAGGAGAGCTTCATCCAACTCCCAGTTGAAGAGGAGATGATATTGCTCACCACGGTGGAGGGTAGGAAGCAAGGAAGAAGAAGGACAAACATTTACGAAAACCAAGACCCCCAAATCGCTTGGGCAACACAGCCAGATAACAGGACTCTGGATAGAGTCTGACGTTGACCAAGCACTCGAGTCTCTCGAAGATAAGGTCGTCGAAGTGTTGGAGGCATGATGGAAATCTGAGAAGGGCTGACCTGAGCATATATTGAAGCTTAGGAATCAAAAGGTAGTTTCTGAGTATGAAAAAACCTTGATGGGGTTCGATTGCCTCAAAGTTCTTCAACAATTGTTCAAGGCCAACCATCTTTGGTTGGATGATAGACTCGGCAAGTTCTGTAATTGGGGTTCCTAAGAAACACCAAGCTGACGGGGAAGGACCGCAATGGAAGGGTAGAACTCTGTAAACAGGTCAATATTCTGTTGATGTTGAGAAGCCGGGTTGTTGAGGATCCAGAGCTCATATTTGGAGCTATTGACCTGGAGACCCCAACGGCCAAGCTCCTCAATCATTTTGTTAGCAGCGGCAAGAACCTTGTCTGGAGGTCCCCCCTAAACAAGCGTCATCGAGATACCAGACGTTGAGGTCCAACTCCACCCCCATCTTGGTGATGTGCAAACAGTGTGGATCTGAGTGGGTCACCCTGTTGAACTCTTAAGGCAGAGATGATGATTTGGTCACCAAAAGAGAGGTAGGAGGGCTCCCGATAAACCTGCCAAGCAAAGTGGTAGAGTTGTGGGACCTTCTCTCTTACTGAACTGAGGACGACATTGTGGCTGATGGAGTTGAATGCGTTCTTGAGGTCAAATTTGAGGATGACCCTGGGGGACATGGAGGGCAAGTTGTTAAAGGCTCTGGTAGCATGGGCAGCAGCCTCACATCCTAGTTTGGTACCCACCCCTAACTATGGGGGAAAATTCCTCCAACAGTGAGTCAGAGACCAATACCAAACACACCTTTGCAGTGAGACGGCAAAGGGTGCAACCAACTGAGTGAGACCGAATAATTTTGCACCGAAGAACGGTGGGTGCATATAGGGGAGAACATTCACTGAAGAGATCTGAGTCAGATTCTCCAAGAGCTCGAGTTTGGCATCACCGGCTGATAAGGAGATACCATCCTTGAGTTGCTGAGGTCAAAGGCCGTCAATCCCGAGCCTGAACTAGCGGGGAAGGATGTAATCACCTTTCTGATGTTGTCAGTGGTGTAGATCAGTCTTGAGTATTTTGGTGGTTCCAGCCAGTGTAACTGATCATCTCTTTCAGTTGCTCAAGAGAATCAGAGTTACACGGTGCAAGGGAGGACAGAAGAGAGAGGATATGGACAGCCCCTTTAATGTCAAATTCGCTGAATTTTGGCATTAACAGCATGCTTAAGGTTTATTGTTTGTCTGTTGGTTTCAAATTGAGCTGAGAAATGGTTGGGGTGGACTCAAACAGCTGGAACTGTTGTTTGAGAGAAGACATGAGGGAGCCAGATTTCGCATGGTGCACATGAAGAGAGATGATAGGGAACAAGAACAGTTTCCGCCAGTCAGACGTATTGTTGGATAAAGAAACGTTTTTCAACATATTGGAGAATGCACGTGCAAAGCTATTCCAAGCTCCCTTAGGAGGCTGCGGCAAAGTCCTTGGTAGAGAGCTGGTCATCAAAGCATGGGACGACTCCATGAATTACGTCGGAGCTAAAGAGGCACTGATTACAGGTCCACTATTGAAGTCTTTCAGCTTGAGCCTTGGTGATGCCAACACAGCTACTGTGGTAGCTTTGACAGTACAGGTGACGTTTAATTGCCTTTAGGTACCGGCTAGTGCGGGCACAGAGAGCTCAATCAGGTGGTGAGCTGGCAGTGACCGAAGGTAGAGGGCCAGTGTTGGAATTCGAACAAGGGAGTGAACTTGTAAAAGAGGCAGGGTGAGCAGCATTGGTTCTAACAGTGGGACTAGAACAGAGGTTGGGTGGTGCTAGGGGTGGTCTAACAGTTGTAGGAGTGGTGGGGTTGGTAGGGTTGATTCTCTTCGGAACCAGCGGTGAAGAAGAGGGGGAGATAGAGGAGATATGTTAGCTCTTCTCGTGCGTGCCGAAGTTGGTGGAGAATGCGAGGTCAAAGACTGACCTGTTGTCACATAGTTGTTCCACCAAGCAGATCTCTTGGTCATTCGATTCATGCCTCTGCCACCTAGAGTAGATTAGGTTAAAGTGGTGGCAACTTTATTAATGGGCAATCAACAGTGATAGATCGATCAGAACATCGGGCTAATGGGTCATGCGAAGTCATAGGTGGGCTGTGCGTGAGGGCGAAGTTAGGGGTAAGTAGAGGTAAAGGGGGGAGTAAGAGGAAAAAAAACAGGGGGGAAGATTGTGAGTACGTGGAGATGAGTGTGGTGTTGTGAAAAGCAGGTAAATATAGTGGAAGGGAGAGCTATGAACATGAAAAGAGAAGGAAAAACATTAGAAGTAGAATTCAAAGGCTGTGAGTTTGTGTAATATTCCACATAGGTAAATCTGCAGTAAAATCAAAAACTGTGATTGTGTAAGATTCCACATGGGTGAATCTGCAGTAAATTCAAAAATTGTAAAAGTATAGCAAAAATAGAGAGGTGATATTGAAATATGGGAGGGAGGGGGAGATTGTGACTGAGAAAAAAAAAGAAAAAAGAATTATGAGGCGTAGCAAATATGGGGATATGAGTGTGAGATGTTGAGATAGATAGATGTGTGTGAGTAAATATTTAAAATAGTAAATTCTATAGAGGTGCAAGAATAGGACAGTGAGATATTAAAACATTGAAGAGAAGTTGGAATTGAGGAAAGAATTTTGAAATTAACTGAAGATAGTGGATGAAGTTTTTTTAACAAAAATGATGAGAAAGCAAAAAGTGTTAATTGATTAATTGACCGTATAGTTAAGAGGTCGTAGACAAAAATTATCAATTTCTTCTATTTTGGTCGGGTGTTATGTTGGTTGTTGAGTGCAAGTTGTTGGCCGTTGAGCAAGTGGTATCACTGGAAAACGATCAGGGCTACAATAGTGATGCTTCTGTGGTTTCATATTTGAACACAGGCAAGATGATCTATAATATGAACAAGTAAATTAAGGAGAAATTCATTGAATCTCTACAGGTCTGATCCTTAGTCTGAATTCTATCAACTTATGTATGTTTAACTTTTGCAAGACTTTCGAATTGCTGCTCAAAGTTGGGGCTTTGAAAACTAACTCATTGCGTTGAAAAGTTTTGGTCTCTTGCGACAAAATCTCTTTCTGAACTGCTTCAAAGTAGTACCCTACATAGTACTCTTTGTTGACTGTCTGGCCATGAGGGACCCAGTGGATGTAGATGATACCCTTGCTGTCAAAGAATGGGATCATTATGAGTTTCTCAGTGAACCTTCTTTACCTGGCCTTCTTGGGTCTTGTAGAGTCAAAATGTTTTCACTGGGCACTCTGGATCATAACGGTAGACCCAGCTCCTGTCACAGGTTACCAGAGACTCAAGGACACTTGGATTCAAAGTGATCCATCTCCCTGCTATCATCAATACGCCTCTGCCTTTGGTCTTCATTTACCACCCTGGAAACAATCTTTAGATCTTCATGAATGACTGTGCACAGTGCCCTCAGCCACTTCAAATTGTTTAACAATCATCAGAAGAGATGCACAATGGTCCTTGTCCAGAAATATGGGAATTTTGTCAACCAAATTTGGCATCCTGATGTCCCTTTCTCTGCCACATTTCTCATCATCCCTCATCTGCTCATGCTCTCCTGGAACCTCTTGTGCCAGTGGAAAGCAGTTGTCCAGCCAAGTTAGTCGGTTAGCAGTTTTGACTGTTTCATAGGTTTCTGCAGCATTTTTGCCCAGCTTGACACAACTTTTTTTCATATCAAGCCTCCAAGTTGTCTTCACATCCTGACTACATTGTGGAACCAGTCAGCTGTGACAAGATAGGTATGACAGGTAGTGTTTAAAGTGCTCTAGTGACTCAAACCTTCAACCTGGAAAAAAGAAGATTTGGCATGTTAGCTTATTATAACCGCATCAAGGATGAATTAGATTGACAATTATATAGTTCAATTAAAAGTTCTTGAAAAGAAAAAGTCTCAAAACTTCTTGAGTGTACCTCATATATGTGTGTATGTATATATGTGTATGTGTATGTATATATATATATGTGTGTATGTATATATGTGTATGTGTATGTATATATATATATATGTGTGTGTGTATATATATGTGTGTGTGTGGGTGTGTGTGCATATATATGACCGTGACCTCTGGCGTCACGCAGTAATATAGAAGACCTGACCTCCCACAGGAACAAGCCGAAGCTGATGTATATAGACAATATGCCCCCACCCCCTCCAACTGCAAAGTGGTCGTGGAGGTGCCATGGCAAAAAAGCACCCAGCCCACACTGTAAAGTGGACATGTAGGCGCCACGGAAAAAAAGCACCCAGCGCTCACTATAAATGAGGTTGGTGTTAGGAAGGGCATCCAGCTGTAGAAATCAGTTCCTGTATGAGCAAGACAAGGTCACCCGACTGGACACTACCCACAACAGGACAACCCGTCTAGCGTGGAAGAACGGACGTAAAACGTTGATGATGATATGTATGTGTATGTATGAATTGTTTTCAAAATGACTGAATTCCTGTTCTTTCATACAAGGATTACAATAAATCTATTGTTATTCTATATACATCATTTATTGTCTGTGAATAAGTGACTATTATTTGTTTATCAAATACTTTATCATTTCCTCTATTTAAATGTGATATTGCTATCAATCTACTCACTGTTCTGTCATCTACTTGGTGTGAGTTGCCAAATTTTCTGATGATTAGCCTCAACATGGTGAACTTCTCTGGCTTGGATGTACTCTTTCTACTGGAATTGCAGAGATGTCATCCTGAAATACAGCATTTCTGTGGCCGAGTCCATCCCTTTTCAGGTTGGAACACAAATGATATATAAAGAGAGATAGAGAGAGACATAATCACCTCCAGTATTGGACCAGAGCCTTAACTCTTGATGTAGTTGTAGCAGGCGCCAACATGACATACAGCAGTTCTTGGGAATTTTAAGCCTGGTGGAGTTCAGCCTTCTCTAGTTGAGAACATTGGTGATTTGAGAATGAGTGAGAGAGATTGACAGAGAGATAGTTGCGTCCAGTACTGAACTGATACTTTATCCACCTTGAAAGGATGAAAAGCAAAGTTATCCTCTGCAGAATTTGAACTCAGTGTGTAGTCAGCTGGAACTGATTCTGGCAATTTGCCAACATATGTTAGCTTACTAAGGCCAGATGAATTTTATATCTCCTTTACATCCAGACTTGGGATCAATGTGGATTGATTTGATCAGCCCCTCTATATCAGAATGTTTTCATGGTTTATCAGCAACTGAACATGACTCGCTACACTGTTGAATTTAATTATAGAATGTGTCCTCGTCAGAGTTAATATCCCATCAGTTCTGGTGCCACTAGAACTGGCCAGGCTCTATTGGAAGAGCATTTGAGATGTTTGAGAAAGCCGGATCACTGACAATGAAGCTTTTGTAATTGTTCACTAGTCATCTTCGTGAAATATCAAGAGATACTCGTAAGGGAGCTTAACTGTTTCAGTATCTCAGTCTCACTATCACCACAGTAATGCCTTCAGTGTTTTGGGTTGGTGCAAATCTTATTTTCAGGCAGAAAAACTAAAATTTCCTGTTGTAGTGTGCAATAGGAGGATTGTACAGTCCATTTTTTAAAATCTTTCTGGCTATTTATTTTATTGTTATTGTTAATTTCTTGATTATGTTGGAGATGAATGTAAAATGTCTTGCAATGCAGCATGACAAACTGTGGATAGTATCCTGCAAGATAATATTAGAAATACAATGGGTCATGTAGGAGTCACGACAAAAAGCACCCAGTCCATACTATAAATATGGTTGGTGTTAGGAAGGGCATCCAGCTATAGAAACCAAGCCAGAAACAGTTCTGTATGAGCAAGACATGGTCACCTGACCCGACTTGCCTCAAACAGACAACCCATCTAACTCATGCTAGCGTGGAAAATGGACGTTAAATGATGATAATAATTATAATGATGATTATGAAACAATTTTTATTTTGACTGGAGATTTTTACAACAATTTTGAAGTGTGAGAAATAATTCTGTTTATGTTTAATTGGTGAAGTTTTAAAGTGTTTTTTTTTATTTGCTTGGTGATAATGTATTGTGTTGTGCACCAAATTTTGGGTCTTAGAAAAGTCGAGGAACAATGTGGACAAACAGGAGAATCATATTTGGTATGTCTTAAGCTGTCCTGTTAGGATTAAATATAGATATTTTAAAGCTGAATGCTAATAACTCAGCCATGAAATAGCAATGGAGCTATTTTAGCTTCATTATAACCTTACACAATTGAATTTAAATGAATACATCTATAATCGTTTGTTTGTTTTTTCTTTGTCTGCTAAGAATGGGAAACTATTTTAATTCTGAAGTTTTGTTTTTTAATGCTTGCTTGTCGTACAGTTATTGTCAAACAATCCACACTGTAAAGTAGTTGTGTTGGTGACATGACAAAAAACCCCCAGTCCACCCTTTAAACTAGTTGTGTTGGTGACATGACAAAAAACACCCAGTCCGCCCTGTAAACTAGTTGTGTTGGTGACATGACAAAAAGCACCCAGTCCACACTGTAAATGTGGTTGGAATTAGGAAGGGCATCCATCCATAGAAACCAAGCCAGAAACAGTTCTGTATGAGCAAGACACAGTCACCTGATCTGACCTGTCTGACAACGGAACAACTCATCTAACCCATGCTAGCGCGATATAATGGGTGTTAAATGGTGATAATGATCTATTATTGTTTTCTTAGTGACATACAAGGAATTATTGTTTATTTCCATGCAATATTTACTAAATAAAATGAACTGGTTAATATTTTTGAATTTTAATTTTTTAAAAATCACTAATCTATAATAGTGGTAAGAAATTCTCAGGAGAACTGGACACCAGGTCTTCAGAGGAGAACCCCCCCCCCCCCCCATTCATGCAAGTGTTTCGACCCTAACTTTTTTGTCCATCTGACATAAATGCCAGCAATGAAACAATTAGAAGTAAAAGTATATAAAGTATGGGTTGCAGGTAAATTTTCTAAATGTTCTAAAATACTATTATTGATGCCAGAAATCTTCATTCTCTGCCAAAGGTGTTGTTAGTTTTGAAAAGTGTATATAGGGATGTCAGGCTTGTAGTGTTGAGTGATTTAAATGCTTCTGTCGGATGTCATTCTACTAATTGGATCAGCATGTCATGGAATTGGAAAATGTAATAGCAGTGGACTTCTTGTCATAGGAAACACAGAAGGAAACGTTAAGAGATAAAGTAACCCTAATACTACAATACGAAATAGAAATATTAAAGTATGTTTTTTAATTCATTTACTAAAAACCAATTTCTTTTCAGGTTGGCAGCATGACGGATTCTCCTGAATTGGACCAACTCATACAAAATTATGGTATGTTGTTATATTTTCACCATGTTTCAACTATTGTTTTGATCCCTGATCTGGTGTTTTGATCCCTGATCTAGTACTTTGATCCCTGATCTGGTGTTTTGATCACTGATATGGTACTTTGATCTTTGATCCCTGATCTGGTACTTTGATCCTTGATATGGTACTTTGTTCCTTGATCTGGTACTTTGATCCCTGATTTTGTGTTTTGATCCCTGGTCAACTGTTTTGATCCTTTATCTGGTACTTTTTTCCCCTGATATGGTACTTTGATCCCTGATTCAGTAGCTAATTGTTATTTTCAGTTTTAATTTTTGTCTTCCTCACTTTATTTATTTCCAGACATTACAATATATTCCATTTTCTCCTTTTTTATCACCTTCCCAATAAAACACTTTGTCTCATATTCATCTTATTTCTTGTTAATCATTGTACCTTTTAATGTTTTAACCCTTTTGATATCTAACTCCCCCTAGTTCTCTGATAAAAAGAGTGTTTATATCATAATTTTATGTAAGAACTTTTGTTATACTCCTAATACCATCTGAATAAGTTAGTTAAAATCTCTCCAACTTCTTGATTATTTTCAAAATTATTAGAAATTTATAAGCTGTCACTTTTGTTATATTTAATATATATATGATAACACAAGACTGAAGCAAATCTAATTCTGTGGCTTTTCTGGATCTTTTCACATCAGATGAAATTCTCCCATATTTTGATCCATAAAATACTGAAAGTTGAGCAAAATAGGCTCAAATATACAATTTCAAATGAATGTATTTTTCTTATAATCGGCATAATATTGATACAGATTTAAGGGGCAGGGGGTATAGTTGATGTAATCGTCCCCCAGTATATTACTGGTTCTATTTGAGTCATTCTAAAACAGGTGAAAGGCAAAGTTGGCTTCAGTGAGATTGAAAGACTATTCATCAAGGAAGAAAATGATATACTGTAAAGTATTTTAATCCAATATTGTATTATATGGTGGCATGGTCTCATAATTCCTGATGGAGCTGTAGGGTGCCATAGTGGAATATGGCATTTCTTGGGCATTTTTAAGCCAAGAGGAGCCCAGCCCTCTTCAAGTTTTGGTCTCTGCCAGGCTTAAAAATTCCTTCCAGAGAAGGATAGAAAATGAGAGGGAGAAAGAGGAAGTGAGAAAGAGACATAGAGAGAAGAATCACCGCCAGTAGTAGACTGGTACTTTATTGACCTCAAAAGAATGAAAGGCATAGTTCACTTAGATTTCAGCTAAATTGTTATCTTACCATTAAATGATTATGGCTGACTAACTATATCTCAGAACATCAATCTTATACATTAATCATACAATAAACCGTCCTATATTTTTGGCTTCCCAGTATTACAACAAAACATGTCATTCTATTTCCCTTCTCGCTCTTTAAAAGTAACATATGTGATAACTCAGTGGATCTTCCTATACCATTATACTTAAATCATATTGCATGCAGGCATATCTCAGTGGTTATAAAGTTTGGTCCAACTGTGCCTTCATGGATATATGAAAAATTATACATACTGGAAAAATTGGCATTTTAATAAATTCATGATTTTCTTAAGAGAAATCCTCTAGTTTTTGTTGATTACTGAGAAGTGATTAAAGATAATGATGTTATTTTAATAATTTATTTCTAGGATATAATTATGTAAATTTTCAGCATGTGTGTATAAATGACCTACAAGATTAAATGTATAGGTAACTTTGGAGAAATAACTATTTACTGGGACAAATGTAGGGTTAGAACCCAGCACCGTTGGATTGGAGAGTGAGCTTCTTATTGTAGCAATGTGACAGATATCGGAAAGGTGTTTGTGTGTGTGTGTGTACATTTTTGGGAGTTAAAAATGGTGATCTATATATAAAACCACATGTGACATTGTGCTTGATAGTAACATTTGAACTGTGAAATTGCTATTCACAAACTATAATATTGGTCTCAGAAAAAAGAGATGAAACTTTTGCACTGAATTCCCCCCTCCGACATGTGGTACCACACACACATGTGTGCATGAGGGTAGTACTCACTTGTCATCTCAAGCTAAACATAACACAAAATATTGCTTCATTTTGACCCTTTCACTTAACACCAACAGTAAATATTTAGTATCTCATACAACACCATTTAAACAGCAACACAATAGCAACAGTACCATCAACAACAAAAGCAACACTGCCAATAACATTTCTAGATTGTCTACCTCACTAGCACGCTCAACACACACACAGGAGAGATTTCTGAACCAATTACACTGACTATAAGTTTTAAAAAGTCAAAGTTCATCTAGATATAGACATAATTTTATGGTTGCTTGCTAGCTACAGGAGCTTTAAATGGTGGAGTGATTATATATATATATATCACTATCATCATCGTTTAACGTCTATCTTCCATGCTAGCATGGGTTAGATGAGAATTGTCCCACTTGAGGCAAGATTGATCGGGTGACCGTGTCTCGCTCGTATAGGACTGTATCTGGCAGGGTTTCTCCAGCTGGATGCCCTTCCTAACACCAACCACATTTACAGTGTTGACTGGGAGCCTTTTTACCGTGTTACCTACACGACCACTTTATAGCGTGCACTGGGTGCTTTTGTCGTGACACTTGCACGACCTCTTTAGTTTGGACTGGATGTTCTGTGGTACCAACATAACTTTACAGAGAAAGAGTGGTGTTGGTGGGAGTGGGAGGATGGAGTAGGGTAGTAGGTTGGGGTGTATATTTGGTTAAGAGGTACCTACTGACTGTAGGTTTTGCTTTGTACATAGGCAAGGTCGGGTCTTCTGTATTACTGCATAGTGCCAAAGGTCTCGATCCAGTGACATTGTTTTAGAGAGGCGTAAGTGTGCTAGGTCGGATTTTATCATGTCGTCCCAGGTTTTTCTGGGTCTACCTACTCCATAACTTCCATCAATTTTGATCGCCCTGCACATTTTTATACAGCTGTTGTCTTTCATGCGCATCACGTGACTATACCAATGTAAACTTTTCTCAAGTAAACAGCATCTGATCCCTCTTATTCCTAATTTCTCACTTAGTTCGTTTATGTTTTGCTGTTTGTGTATTACTATTACACATCCAACGGAGCATGCAGGCTTTCTTCCTTTCCAATCTGCACAGGTTCTCTGCACACAATGCCCATGTCTCACTGCCATGTAACATCATACAATCTGCCTTTCATTTTTAGATAGAAACCTTTTGTGGCCAACAGCGGTATTAGCTCTCTGAACTTTTTCCATCCCGTTCTAACTCTGGCTACTGTACTTTGAGAGCACCCTCACCACTGCTGATTTTGTCACCCAAGTAATGGAAAGTGTCCACTATTTCTATAGAACCATCTGGGCAGTAGAAGGAGCTAATATCCTGTGGACACTTGCTACTTATTGCACCTGAGCATCGGCCACATAAAATCTACATTCTTAGATAGCTTGCCTGTGATCCCACTACTTTTATGTACCCATAGTTTGCACTTGGGGTATTGAATGGAATTTCTACCTACTCCTTTCCTACACACTGAGCATGGCCATTTCCCAGAGGTCACCTGTGCCCTATTTTCCTTTCTACATACTAGAACTTTACTCTTAAACAAGTTAACTTTAAGGCCTTTTGATTCTAGACCATTTTTCCATGTTTGGAATTTCTTCTCTAGTTCAGCCATCGATTCAGCTATGAGAGTTAGATCATCTGCATATAGAAGTTCCCATGGGCAGCCAGTCTTAAACTCTTCTGTTATAGCCTGTAGGGCAATAATAAACAGGAGGGGGTTAAGGATGGAGCCTTGATGAACACCTACTTTTACCCTAAATTCTTCACTATATTCATTGTTAATTCTAACCTTGCTGACTCTCCCTTTATACATGGCTTGTATAGCTCTCACAAGCCATTTATCTACTCCTAGTTTTCTAAGGGCCCACCAGATAATGGACCGGGGGACTCTGTCAAAGGCTTTCTCCAAGTCAACAAAATCTAAGTGGAGGGATTTACTTTTAGCTAGGTACTTCTCCTGAAGTTAAGCCGAGAAATAGCAGGAACCACATCAAGTGTTTGTGTAGAACCTCACAATGAGGGATTTAACCGGAGTGCTTTGCTAAAAAATCTCCCCGCAGCTCTTGCCGAATCTAGATGCATTGAGAAAGCCACTGAATCTGTAAACCACAAAGTAATTGCCATTGGTGTATCAGACATTTGCTGCCAGCTCATCCAAAGACTTAGGCTGTGCTCTCTCGAAGGGTGTCCGAAACCCAGACTAATTAGGCTGTCTTTTTCAAACCCTACTGAGGCATGTTCATATCTTTTAGTCTCTGATAAAGCTAGGTATGAAAATCGGATTGCCTTCCGAACACAACCTGGTCTACCACCTGATGTACATCCAAAGCTATGTGCTGCAGCTTCCTTAAATTGTAACTCAGCGCAACATGAAAGCTTCAGCCTACGTGATGATGGGCAGATATGGAAGTTTATTAAGGCTGGTGAAACATGGAAAAGAGATACCAGCTAGTCTGCAAACATTGTACCCACAATAACTAGCAATAAAAAAACTGAAAAAACTCTGGGAAACTAAATCAGAACAACCTGCCATCCCCTGCACATCATCATAGACTGAAATCAAGGTACAAATTGTTGTCCTTAAATGCTCGTAGTCTATTCAATAAGATACATTTTTTTTATTCTTACATCAAACGTATTGACCCTGATTTCATTACAGTCACGGAAACATGGGCACATTCCTTACTCAGTGATGGGGTTTTCAGCATGGCTGGCTACAACTTGTTTCGCAAAGACTGCATTAATCGTTGTGGTGGTGGTGTGATGGTCTACATTCCTTCAAACTTTTCAGCAATTCCTTTTGTTGATTTGAACCAATCACAACAAGAAGTATTTTTTTATGATATATGTATGACCATGTCAACACTTCTACTTGGAGTTGTTTACCCCCCCCCCCCCCAAATTACCATCAGGACACACAGCTTTGTGATATCCTAAGAGCTGCTGCCAGGAAAACTGCCACTTATGTTTTTATTGCAGGGGACTTCAATCACCCTGAGATTGATTGGGCAGCCTTTCGCAAAGTGCAAATGATTTCCTTGAGCTAGTGCTGGACTTGAACTAGTCCCAAGTAGTCACCTCGCCAACAAGAGGTGACAACACTTTGGATCTACTCTTTACCACTACTCCTGAAATGGTTATTAGTGTTATTACTGAGGAACCTTTAGGTGACTCTGATCATGCTATGATCTGTCTCTTATGGGCAGTAACAAAAACCACAACCATCTCCAAACTGCTCACTTTGACTGGAATAAAGCTGACTGGAACTATTACTACACCGAGCTGCAACGCCCAAACTGGCTTGAATTTTACAACTCTGGAGATGTGAACACTATACTTCAGAACATCCTGAACTCTGCCATGTAAGCAGAAAAAACATCCCAAAAGTGCAATTTAGGAGTCTGCAGCAGTCCGACTTGCCAGGAAAGAACGTCATAATGCTGAACGTGAATACAAACTGCATAAATCAGATATCAATAGAAAAAAGCGCAATAAATCATTCAACCATCTCGAGCAGGTGACAAAAAAGAAAAAAAGAGTGAAAGCTGGTGTTTCTGCACCAGCTTTCACTCTTTTTTCTTTTTTGAAGTACCCACCCCGTTTGCAGATGACATCAAGCTGTACCTTGAGATAAAAAGGACAGATACTGAACACTATAGATCTTTCCTGCAATCAGACATGGACACAATGCAGCAATGGATCACAGACTGGCAACTCAAGTTGGCTGTGGACAAGTGTACCACCATGCATTTTGGGAGGAAAAACCCAGCGTCCACATACTCCCTCCACCACACTAATATCAAGAAGTCTTCTTGTGAACATGACCTGGGCATTCCTGTCAGCAGTGATTTGCGTTGGACAAAGCACATCTCTAAAATTGTCAAGAAGGCCGAGGGTGTCTTAGCTTTACTCAGCAAGACCTTTGTCAGCTGCTTTCCACCTATCTATTTAAAGCTGTATATAGCTATGGTGCGACCACACTTAGAATTTACAACACTAGTCTGGAACCCCTACCTTGCTAAGAACATTGACCTCCTGGAAAACCTTGCTCAGAACATTGACCTCCTGGAAACTGTTCAGAGATGTGCAACCAAGCGAATACCCTCCATCAGGCATCTACCATACTCTGAATGCCTTGCTTCCCTGGGCATGGATACATTGAAGCTCCGATGTCTGGCAACTGACTTGGTAAACACCCACAAAATTATTAACCATCTTGCCAACAACAACCCTAAGTACCTTTTTGATTTCCATGTGTCTAACACACGGTATGCTCACAAAGTCAGAAAACAGCACAACTCCCATGACTTTCGGAAATATTTTTTCACGCTCAGAGTTGCTGAAGCATGGAACAAACTACCTGCATCAGTTGTTAGCTGTCGAGACACTGCATCCTTTAAAACCTCCATGGAACAAACTACCTGCATCAGTTGTTAGCTGTCGAGACACTGCATCCTTTAAAACCTCCATGGAACAAACTACCTGCATCAGTTGTTAGCTGTCGAGACACTGCATCCTTTAAAACCTCCATGCTTCCTGAGATTCGCCAACACTAATATCCCCCCTCCATACACACACACACATGTATATCATGAATCATACACTGTTCACTTGCTGACATTTGTACATTATTCTACGTACTATACATGCACCCATGACAACCAGCCACTCGCCCTTGAAGCCGTTTAGTTCCCCAGTCCCCGGCTCCACTCCCCATCCTCCATCCCCACCAGTCGACACCTGCAGCACTTGCAGCACCACGAACAGGCGGAAGAGGAGCCGGAACTGTTTGAGGGGGGCAGCTGCTTCCACCACCTCACCTGTGTTGGCTTGACACGTTGAGCCTCCAGTGCCCTCGCAGTGTGGAGATGGAGAAACTGTCTGTTCCCCTGCTCTGCCCAGCCTCGGGCACACCACCAGATGAGAGAGCGAGCTTGTCTGATGACCAAGCCTCGCTGGTCAACATTGCTCGGCTCAGGCGGCTCTGGAAGATTCCACTCAAGATCCCGAGAGCGGCCTGGGTGCCAGTGGCCGATGCCTTTCCTTCCTCGATTGAGAGTGCCCTGGACTCTTAAACGATCCAGCGACTGGGAGTGCCTCTTTTATTTTGCCCCACTTGCCCTTGGCCTCCCCAACTCTGGCGCTGACCGAGGCGCTCTGTCGATAGAAGTCTTTGTCAAAGCCAATGTTTCGACCTTTGGGCAAGTGCCCATCCCAAGCGTGCTGAAGGTTGCCACACCCCCTGCTCTCAGGTGTCTTCAATCCTCCACCCCTGAGTCCAGCGCTAAACTTATCATGGGTGATGTCTTGGCTGCAGTCACAGTGGTTGCCTCAGAGAACACTGTCCTCCAACCCACTGAGGAGGTCCTGGTTGCCCTGCGACTCAAGCACCCTGAGCCACTTACTGACCTCAGACCCATAGCCCCACCCAATCCTGACTTGCTCCTTGTGGCTTCCGACACAGACATCATGTCTGCCATCAAGTCCTTCCTAGCTACCTCAAGGAGTTGTTATCCCCCCTATTCGCTGAGACCGGGCACCGCGTTCTAAGTGTAATTGTTGCACTCACCAATATGCTCATCCATGGCGCCCTGGACTCTCACGCCCGAGGCCTCTTTTTTTCGGCTAGCCTGACCACTCTCAGGAAGAAAGAGGGTGGCATACGCCCCATCGCTGTGGGCAATGTCTTCTGGACGCTGGCTGCTAAGGTGGTCTTCAGGTCCATCACACCTAAATTGGGTGAGGAGCTCAGTCTGGTGCAACTGGGTGTAGGCGTGTGTAGGCTGTGAGGGGGCTGCACATGCAACCAGGCAGTTCTTCAACAACTGCCCACCAGAACTGGCATCCAGGGACTCCAGGCACCTGATTGTCAAGCTTGACATGAGGAATGCTTTTAACTGCATATGCAGGGATCATCTGCTCAATGCCTGCCTCAGCCGAGGCCCCTCTGCCTACCTGCTGACCTACATGTCATATGGAGCCCCGAGTATGCTCCTTGCTGCTGTTACGGTCATACTTTCGGCCACTGGGGTACAACAGGGTGACCCTTTGGGCCCCCTTCTGTTTGCTCTTGGTATAGACCACATTGCCCGGAGTATCAAGGCCCCTCTCAACGTTTGGTACCTGGATGATGCTGCGTTGGGCGGGCCATGACCTACAATCGGTGGTTCCTGCCTTGGTGGGAATCGACCTCCAGGTCAACTCAGCCAAGTCGGAGGTGGTGAATGTCAACCACAATGCTGAGAGCTTTGCAGCCTCCGTCTTGGACATGCGGTCCATTTTCCACTAGGTACAGGTGACTCCCCAAAGAGGATGTCCTCATCCTTGGGTCACCGATCCACCCGCCAGCCATCTGCTTCACCATCAGGTCCAGGCTCCAGCAACTCAAGACACTCATGAGCTGACTGGGCTTGATTGACGGCCACACAGCACTCTTCCTGTTGAGGAACTGCTTCACCATGCTGAAACTCCTCTATACCCTTCGCAGTGCTCCATGTTGCAGCCGCGCATCTCTCCTCGCTGACCTTGATACTTGTATCCGAGCGGCAGCCGAGGAGATATGCAACGTCAGGTTTGTTGACATTAGATTGGAACAGGCCACTTTACCTGTCAGATATGGTGGTCTTGGCCTCCGGTCCCCGATCTCGCTGGCTTTGCCACCGTTTCTTTTGTCGGTAACCTCATGCTGCGTCCTCATCAGCAGGATTCTCCAAAACACAATGGAACCCTCTGTGATTGGGGAACGTGAGGCCGCCTGTGAGATGTGGGACCGGCTGAGACTTAGCCCAGTATACTTCCCTCCTCCTTCTCCCCCTGCTGATGTCAAGTCCCCCCAAAGCATTTGAAATGCCATCCAGTGCAGCCTGGCTGGCCTCAGACAGGCTCATGTGCCAGCTCAACCAGCACCGCCTTGCCTGTTTTCGCGTGGCCTCCAAACCCCGCAGTGGTGTCTGGCTCCTTGCTTTGTCTTCCTTCTCCACTGGTACAGAGCTGGACAACGATAGCCTGTGCATTGGTGTTTCCTTGAGGCTCGGCCTCCGAATCTGTGAGCCACATAAATGTTTCAGTGGATCCATCGTGGACTGTTTCGGCCTCCACCCGCTTTCCTGTTGCCATTGTGCCGGCTGCCTTCCACACCATGCTGCCCTCAATGAGATCATAAAGTATGGCTTTGGATGCTGCAGGCTTCCTCTCCCAGCTCGAGCTGGTGGGGCTGGCAAAAGGTCAGACGGTATGACCATCTTCCTGTTCCGTGGTGGCAAACTCCTCGTCTGGGATGCCACTTGTACCAACACTTTCTCCAGCCGCAACCTGGTGCAGTCTGCGACTAACCCAAATTCTGCTTCACGTTGGGCTGAGGAGGGAAAACTCTCCAAGTACCGGTCACTCTCTGACAGGTTTGCGGTCGTGCCCTTGGCAGTGGAGACTTCTTGTGTGTTTTGCCCTAGGGCTACCTCCCTACTGATGGGGTCGAGAGGGTGGGCGGCATGCCACAGCTTGAGATCGACGTGGGAGTTGGACCTCTGTAAAGACCTGAAGATCCATTTCTGGGTATTTTTGGCTATTTCCGGGTATTTCCGGCTATTTCCGGAAATACCATAGGTGCTGAGCAAGTCAGTCGCAGGTGTGAGCCTCGCGAGTTGGAATGTCTCTTTCAGCGCATCTCTCCTTCCATCCTTCGGTGAAACGCCTTCTCCATTCTGTCTGCCAGGGCTGTGGGGAGGCCAAAACGTGGGATTTCATTTGCTCACCATACCAGCAGATGGGGAGTTCGAGAGAGATGGAGGCGATGGCAGTGGGTGTTTGGCTCTTCCATGTAGAAAACAATTGCCCAAAGAGTCGCGCAGTGTTTGAAGTCACCATTCTTTTATCAGAGATGTGCTATGTCTCAGAGTTCCTTGCTTTATTTCAGGATCCCCCTTTAAATCCATCAGCCAATGACCTTCTATCCCAATCACCACCTTCCACATTGACGAGTTATAGGGCACCTGAGCACTATACACAATAATTTCATTATTATCATTATTATTCGTTGCCATGGTACTTTTACCTGAATTTCAGCTAGATTAATTCAGTCTCTAATTAGTTTTGCAATAACTCTTTCTGTGGCCATCATGACCTGGTCAACTAACTTAATGCCTCTACAGTTTTCTCTATCTAGAGCGTCTCCTTTGCCCTTGTAGCAGTTAAGGATGCTGTTGCTATGCCAGTCCTTTGGTATGACCCCGTTCTGTATTACTTGGTTTACTATCCGGGTCACCATAGTGTGTCTCACCATTCCAGATGTTTTCAACATCTCAGCAACTATCTCCGAAGGCCTAGCTGCCTTGCCTGTCTTCATATCTTTGATTGCCTTACTTATTATACTACCTTTAACTTGCACCGCTGGTCCCTCTATTGGATCGATTTGGGGCAGACTATCTTTTTCTCATTTATTCTCCTCATTTAGTAGTCTCTCGTAGTGACACTTCCAAGCTACCTTCTTATCAGTGAGGGCAAGTACACCATCATCATTATGGACACACTTCTCCCCGACAATAACACAGTTTTCCTTGACACATTGTCTTGCAATCCTGAACACGTCATGATTTTGGTCCTCGCATTGTAGAACATGCTTGAGCTTTTTATTCTCTGCTTCCCTTCTTGCAAAGTACACTTTTCGCCTAGCTTCTCTCGTAGCCACCTAGTAGTGTTCCCCCATCCCGCCATTCTTTCCAAGCTTGCTTTTTGGCCTTGATTTGGTCCTCCACCTTACTGTTCCACCACCAAGTCTCCTCCTGCCTAAAGGTCTGCTCCAGCCACAGATTTCATCTGTCACCTTCAGCAGGTTAACTTTCAGGAATTCCCACTGTTCCTCTATATTGTATGTCTCTAATTGCTCTTCCTTACTGTTAAAAGCATCAAGCAATATGCTCTTAAATTTGTTACTGGCTGTGGGGTCCTTCAACTTCCATATTCTTCTCCTCAAGGTAGTCCTCTGTCGTCATTTTTTCATTTTTCATTTCATTTTACGTCCATTTTTTCCCTGCTTGCAAGGGTGGGATGGGAACTGATTCTGGCTTGATTTCTACAGCTGGATGCCCTTCCTAACACCAACCTCATTTACAGTGAGTTCTGGGTGCTTTTTTGCCGTGGCACCTCCACGACCACTTTACAGTGGAATGATAGGGACCCCAGTCCCTATCATCTCATTTCTACAGCTGAGTAAACTGGAGCAACGTGAAATAAAGTGTCTTGCTCAAGGAAGCAACACATCACCCGGTCTGAGAATTGAACTCACAACCTTTCGATTGCAAAGCCAAGTATGTCTATTCCTGACTAGATGTCACTAACTATTAGGCTATTTTGGGTGGTGCATTCTTCACGAGGGAGGGACTTAGTGTTTACAACAGATACTCTGTCATGTATTCTAGTAAGGATAAAATCTATCTAACTGGTATGTTCCCCTGATCTATAGGTGATCAAGTGATTGTCTCGTTTTTTGAATTTTGTGTTACAGATAGTTAGGTTATTAGCATCACAGAATTCCAGGATCCTGAAGCATTCCTCATTTCTAGTACCAAACCTATAGCCTCCATGGATTCATAGCCATCACAATGTTGTCCAACATGACCATTAAGGTTGCCATCAATAATTATGTAGTTACTGTCGGTTATTTGGGAGGTAGTGAGCATTAGCGACTCATAGAACCTGTCTTTTATAACGCCAGGTAGGCCAGATTGAGGTGCATAAGCAGATATTATTGACACAGTTGTTCTATTTAGAACTAGTCTTATCTTAATTATTTTGTCGTTCACTCTATTTACGGTAATTACCTTATCTATCCATTTTTCTGCTTACATAATTCCTACTCCACCCAGCCCATTGTCATTTCCCATCCAGAAAAGTTTATAGCATCGTTTTTTACCCACAATGAATCTAGCAGACCCACCCCTCCACCTAGTCTCTTGAACACAACAAACATCAACTTCCTTACATTCAAGCATCTCTATAACCTCATTTGAGTGACCTTTCAATGTGCCTACGTTCATGGTTCCAACTCTGAAGTTTGGGATTTACTGGGTTGGTTGAAACGGTGGGTTGGGGGTGCAGGGAGAGGTGTGGGTGACGGAATTATGTTGGTCTTCCATGTCTGAAGTAAAGAGGAGTGCATGCATTCTCGTCTGGCAGCAGGAGGTGAATTTATCTTTATCTTTGACATTGTCATTGAGTGCTCAGACTCTCCAACTCTGTAGTCCATTTATCATACTGAAAACAACCAGGTCTAAACTTAAGGAGTAGTAGTCGAAGCAGTGGCTTTGCAATAGAGAAATGTTAGAAACCTTGAAATGTTAGAGACCTTATTATAAACCTGAGTTATATATATAATTTAGTTCTAGCACTCAACGTCATATTACTTCCTAAAAACAAGGATGATGGAGTATATTAATAAAGACGAAAATGCCAAGTTGAAGATGTTAGGGTCCTTTATTAATTGAGCCGTTATACATATTTCAATGACGATAGATATCCTGATTACTTGAGAGACCTACATGGGCCACTTTACAGTGTGGGCTGGGTGTATATATATATACTTTGCTTTTGAATTTCTTTTGTGAGATTTCTTACCTGAAATGTGTGTTGAAACAGATATTGTTATACTTTGGGAGGGCCATGTTGCCAATAAAAACATATGCACATATTGGTTTTCACTTCAATTTATTATAAATTTCTTGTTGGTTGGTTTGGTGTGGATTGTAGTAGAATTTTTAAGGCAATGTTTTATAGCCAGACACATTTCTTGGCACCAGAGCCTTTTATTTGTTTCTCATTGCATGCAGAAATAACCACTATCAGATTGTTGAATTTATGACATTATTAAAGAAATATTAAGCGGTGGATTGGCAGTATCAGTAGAGGATCGGACGCCATGCTTTGATGCATAGAGTTATGTCCCTTGCCATTCTGAGTTCAAATCCCACTGAGGTTAACTTTGCCTTTCATCCTTACGGGGTCGATAAAATAAAGTACCAGTAATGCACTGGGTAATTGCTGGCTTTGTGCCAAAAGTAGAAACAATTATTAAAGAAATATTCTATTTCTATCATATATTGTTATTTAAGGATTACTGTTGATGCTGATTGTTTCAGATATTATTTCATGAAAAGAGAGTAAATTAATATTAAAATGTCCTGTATCTTTCAGAATTTGATAATGAACAATACCTGAAATGTATCGAGAGGGAAAATAAATTGATTAAAAGTAAGTAAACAGCAAAAATCAATGTTTGGTTGTAATGGCTGATATTTCTTACTTTCAATATTTTTATTTATTAACTGACAAACAACAAAAAACAAAACAAGTGCTTTGACAATCTTTAGACTCATCATACGGTTCTTTTTAGGCAATGTTTTATAGCCAGGTGCTCTTTCTGAGGTCAACTACTCTTATGACACACAGAAGGAGATGGTGTAACTATTCTGAACTCTATACACACAATATACTATCTTTTTTACAGATCTATAATTATTGTTAAAAGCCAGGAGGGAATTATTTCCTAGTAACAAACTGAATTGAAGTTTCATTCTCTTGTAGCATATTTTTGCTTAAGAAGGTAAAATCTATCAAATCCATCCCCAGTTCATAACTGTTTATTTTTTTTTCATCAGCCCCAGCCAGCTACTTCAATTAAAAAATATATAATAGATGGAAGAGAATTACCTTTAGTTCTTAACTCTTAATAACCTGTAATAACATTTTGCAGAATTAGCATAAAGACTTTCATTTTTTATGTAGGGCAGTCGTAGTACTTTATTGTGTTTTTCAAGAATGTCTGAAATAGCTCTTATCATTCTGTACTACAATCACATTGTTATTTTATGTGCTACCGTGGGTTTATATACTGTTATGATTTAGTAGAAAATATCTAAAGACAGGTTTATCTATCCAATAGTTTAGGATAACTTTACTAGTGAACAAATCATTGTGAAACATCTGCAGTAAAGACTTCAGTTTTTAATATGATGCAGTCATTATGCTGTTTTATACTTCCCCAAGAATCTCTTGTTAATGCAGTTTCATGTGGTACAAGATGTTAAGAATTAGTCTGGTGTCTCATTGTTTCTGCCATTCTATCTTCATGTGTGTGTTTGACATCTGTGGTTTATGACAAGGAGTGTTTCAGTTCTTTGAATAATGGAACAACTTGCTTGTGAAATTAACATGCAAGTGGCTGAGCATTCCACAGACATATCTACCCTTAAGCTGATTCTCAGGAAAATTCAGCATGACACAGCATGTGAAAGAGTTGGTCTTTGAACTACAGGTACACCTAAGTTTTTCCAGCTGAGTGGACTGGATTAATGTGAAATAAAATGCTGTTACCAAAGACATGATGCATTGCCTAGTCTAGGAATTGAACTTGCAACTTTATGATTGTGAGGCCAACATCTTAAGCTATCTAAGCCAGGGACATGCAACAGGTGGCCCGCAGGTCACAATCCGAGCTGCCAGACCAGTCAGAGTGGCCTGCAATGACTGTTTTCAATTTTTACCTTGTAGGCTTATTTAGAACTTTTTTTGTAACAGTAATACAATTTTCTGTTGGTTGACCTATACTAAAGGGCTTCACTGATAAGGTTATGTGTGTTATAATTTCCCAGTTCCATGTTATGGAAAGAAGTTGTGGTGAATCTTTGGAATAGTGCTTAATAAATATTAATGGCCCTAATAGTTGTTCCAATGTTCAAAAGTGGCCTGCCAATGGAATATGTTGCACACCCCTGATCAAAGCCAAGCATCTTCATGTTAGCAAAATAATGTTTCTGATTTAGGCACAAGGCCAACAATTTTGGGAGAGGGGATATTTGATTAAATCAACCCCAATGCATTACTGGTACTTTATTTTATCGACCCCGTGGTGCAGCTAATCTTGGCGGGATTTGAACTCATAGTGTAAAAAGACGTAACTATATGCTGCAAAGAATGGTGTCCAATGCTCTACCAATAATACCTATCTACTGCCCTTTGCTAAATAATAATAATTGTTTCAAATTTGTACACAAGGCCAACAATTTTTTGAGCCTGGAGTCTCATCAGGGCAGTGCTTATCCTGGTTTCCATGGCATTAAGTGACTGAGAGTATATGACTCTCTCCTGGACATGATGCTAGTCCATCACAGGGTTAAACTCCCAGCTACTGCTGGTACTCATTTTCAGCTAAGTATACTCGAGCAACATGCAATGAAGTGTTTTGCTCAAGAACCCAATACACAACCCAGTCCAAGAATTGAACCGAAGATATGATTTTGATTACCACTAGGCCACACACCTTCACTTAAACCTCCAGCTATTGCTGGTACTCATTTCCTAGTATTTGAATGATACTTTATTTTATAAACGTTTAAGTTTTCTAAAGTTGGATGCTCTCCCTACCACCAACCACCTTCAGAAGAAATAAGAATGGATTTGTCTGAGAAATGCTATTGGAAAGTAAACAGAAGCTATTTGTTTATGTTTATGCTATATATTTATTTTAACATCCTAAACATCTTTAACCCTTTAGCATTCAAACCGGCCGTATCCGGCGAGAAATGTCTCACCTCTTTCTGTTCAAACCAGTTGAAACTGGCCACTTATACTGATATTAAGGTATTGTTCTCAAAATAAATAACATCAAAATGTCATAGATTGATATTATGTGAGATAAAGTGTTTACTACAAAAATACAATAGTATATATGGAGGCACATGTCTTAGTGGTTAGAGTGGCCTTGCAATCAAAATGTTGTGAGTTCAATTCTCAAGACACTTTATTTCACATTGCTCCAGTTTACTCAGCTGTAGAAAAGAGATGATAGGGACTGGGGTCCCTATCATTCCACTGCAAAGTGGTCGTGTAGGTGCCACGGCAAAAAAGCACCCAGCACTCTCTGTTAAGTAGACGTGTAGGCGCCACGGAAAAAAGCACCCAGCAGTCACTGTAAATGAGGTTGGTGTTAGGAAGGGCATCCAGCTGTAGAAATCAAGCCAGAATCAGTTCCCGTCCCACCCTTGCAAGCAGGGAAAAGTGGACGTAAAATGAAATGATGACGATGATGATATAGAGTAATGTGAATGCTAAAGGGTTAAACCACTCACAAGTAAATTGATAATAGTTTTCTGAAGTACTAAAGTTCTCTGGGTCATGTTACTTAAGTTTCAGTATATAATACAGAAACAAGTCCTCCAATAATTAAGCAACAAATGTTTGTGTTTGTGTTTTTGTGTGTGTGTGTGTGTGTGCTTGTGTGTTTGTGCATGTTTGTGTGTGTGTGTGGGGGTTTGTGTATTTGTGTTTGTTTGTGTGTGTGTTTGTGTGTGTGTGTGTTTGTGTGTGGGTTTGTGTGTGTTTGTGTTTGTGTGTGTTTGTATTTGTGTGTGTTTGTGTGTGTTTGTGTGTGTGTGTTTGTGTGTGTTTGTGTGTTTTTTGTGTGTGTGTGTTAGTATGTGTGTTTGTGTGTGTGTGTGTGTGTGTTTGTGTGTGTGTTTGTGTGTGTGTGTGTGTGTATGTTTGTGTGTGTGTGTTTGTGTGTGTGTGTGTGTATGTTTGTGTGTGGTTGTGTGCTTTCCTGGTAGTACATACATATAAACTAATACACACTGATGTGTGAATGTGTATGGGTGGACATGTGTATGTGTATGTATGTATATATATATATGTGTATGTGTTTGTGTGTGTGTGTGTATGTATCTATCTATCATTAACATCATGTAATGGTCATTTTCCCTGCTAGCATGTGTGTGTGTGTAAGTGTATGTAAGTGTATGTGTGTGTATGTGTGTGTATATGTATGTAAGTGTGTGTATGTGTGTGTAAGTGTGTATTTGTATGTAAGTGTATGTGTGTGTGTAAGTGTATATGTATGTAAGTGCATGTGTGTGTTAGCAGGAAACCTGAAGTAGTTAACACTAAATTCTATTGACATAACTCTCTCTTGTGAAAGCAAAACAGACATTGTATAAACATTATTATAGTAAATGGTATTAATCTGCCTCCATTGAAAACATTCTGAAAGGTTTCATTTTATTAACTCAACAAATACAATGTATACATGTCTGAAAATAACCTTATAATATAAAACTATCTTAAGTGTCTTGGCAGTTCCTTCATTGGTCTATCTCTGATCTCACTATTATTTCTTATTTCTATGTCTATTTAGTCTTGCTAATTTTCTTTTTTTTACAAATTTTATGAGTTAAATTTTTTATATAAGGAAATAACAGTGTAAGATTGACTTTTGAAATCTTACTCACACAATCTCTTATTTCCTTGTTAGAATAGGAATTTTGAAAGAATATCATTTCCTGTAGAATTGAAGTCAGCATCATCATCGTTTAATGTCCATTTTGCATGCTAGCATGGGTTAGAGAAGTTGTCCCATTGTGAGACAAGTCAGATCAGGTGACCATGTCTTACTCAATGAAATATCATCATCACCATCCTCATTATTATCATTTTGCATCTTTTCCATTTTCTAAAGTCTGTCTGGAGCTCTGAGTCTCATTGGGCCAATACTTATCCCGGTTTCCATGGCATTAAGCAACTGAAAGTACATTACTCCCCCTTGGACAGGATGCCAGTCCATCGCAGGGTTAAACCTCCAGCTACTGCTGGTACTCAATTTCAGCTGAGTATACTGGAGCAATGTGAAATGAAGTGTTTTGCTCAAGAACACAGCATACAACCCAGCCAGAATATCAAACCCATGACATTTTGAAAGTAATTGCAACACACTTATCACTAGGCCACACACTTTTATTTTTTGGCATGTATTAAATATGTTGTTACAGACCAAGACACTACTATTTAGAGATATTATCTTCCAAGGCAGGTCAAATGTCAAATAAATAGTGTATTCAGCTCTCCATTCATAGATTAAACTATTTCATTGTGTATCATATCAATGTTATAATTATATTTTGCCAAGAAATCCCAGTGGAAGGAAGTTGCAATAGTGGAAGACCTATGTGAAGGTGGTAAGAGCTGATCTCAAATCACTGAAACTCACAGAGGAGATGATGAAAAATCACAATATATGGAGAGATGTTGTGCTGAATAGGACCCATAGAATCCATACATGTGTGGAAAAACTGATGTAAAATCAATGATAGTTATGATGGTACTAAGTGAAAACCATTCCATGTGGGTGTTGGACTCCACCAAGAGTTCAGTTCGTATTGTCACCTCCTCTTCATAACCTTCATGAGCAGGATTGACACAATCAGCCAGGTTGGAAGTGGTATCAAAACTGGTGGATTTAGGATCAGTCAGCTGATATTTACAGATAGCAATGATACCACATAACTCATTAGAAGGTGATTTCTCACCTGCACTGGATAAGTTTCTTAATGAGTGCTGCACAGCAACAATGAAAATTACTACTACAAAGACTGAGACATTCATCCTCTCAAGAAAACTGGTGCAAAGCTCTGCATGTCAGTAGAGTTCCACTAACAAATGTCTAAAGTCTCAAGCCAGGAGGATCATCAGTCTGGTGCTTTTCCTGCTTTTTGTAAATCTTAACCTCTCAAATATGTCACAGTTTACTGTGACATATTTGAGTTGGTTAAAGTAAAACTCAATACTTAGTTTTGTTAGGCTATTTTCTCATGGTTTACTACCCGGAATGACCAAATCTACCCATTGGTAAACCACACACAACTTAAATGGTTTATATATCACCTTTTCAATATATCATACACTAGCATCAATAGTTTTTCTCTAAAAAAATTTTTCCGTTTTCGCTCTGCCTGTCTCCTCAATCTTTCTATTTCTTTTTAATTTCTCATTCTATCTTCTGATGAAGGACAAGTGTTCGAAACATTAAGACTCTTTTCCTGCTATCTCAAGCATAAAACTAATAATATATTTCTTCATAGTACTGTGTCATTTGCTTTGTTATTTCTGTTTGCCTTTCACATACATATATATCATCATCATCATTTTACGTCTGCTTTCCCTGCTTGCAAGGGTAGGAGAGGTCCTTTTCAGCACAGCAACTCTCCCTTGTCATGGTCCTTCGTCATCTCTGTGAGCTTCAGCAATCTGAGGTCAGCTCTTACCATCTCCGCCCATGATTTTTGTGGTCTTCCTCTACTACATCTTCCTTCCACTGGGATTTCTTGGCACTTCTTTACCCAGTGGCCATCCTCCATGCGCAGCACATCTCCATACCAACGCAATCTTCTCTCCCACGCACTACAGCTTATCCCTCTTAAACACAGTGTCTCTCTCAACTCGTCTATCTTTGGTCATTAATGCACATTGACATTGCACATCCATTGGAGCATGCTTGCTTTATTTCTCTCCAGCCATCATGTATCCTCTACAGTTGCTGCCCATGTCTCACTACCATGCCGTATCGTGCATCTCACAATGTGAAACATATGTAACATGTACTGTATTTCCCGGTGTCGAAGACGCTACTTTTTTCCTAAAATAAGTCTAAAAAATCTACCATGCGTCCTGGAGGCTGGAGGTTATGGGATTTCAAATTTTTGGTTGCCAAAATTAGGGTGCGTCCTCGAAATTCGGTAATTAAATATGGATATAATGCAATACTGATTCTTTGTTCCCTAATTATTATATATATATATATAACCATGCTAGTATGGAATATGGATGTTAAATGATGATGATGATGATATATATATATATATGTTTATATTATGTATAGCCCAGCTGCTATCACCTCACTCCATGAATTTGCAGAAATCGCATGTTGTAAATACAAGTCTGTAATTCTGAGTGTACACAATACGTTAAACAGTGGTAAGACGGCTTAGTGGGGGAACAAATATATATATATATATATATACTTATGGTAAATATTTGATGCAATTCAATTCAAGCACTCAACGTATTTTTTCCACATGGGAAAAACGGAGTATATTTCGAATAAGAAAATGCGAAGTAGTTTCAGATGTTAAAGTCCTTTATTGATACTGCTGTGATATATATTTCAATGACGACAGTGGCCACATGATTCCGTGTACCCAGTGTCATGACATCATCAGACAGCTTCTTATATAATATGGGTACTGGGTACACGGAATCATGTGGCCACTGTCGTCATTGAAATATGTATCACAGCATTATCAATAAATGACTTTAACATCTGAAACTACTTGGCATTTTCTATATTCTCTCTCTCTCTCTCTCTCTATATATATATATATATATATATATATTGTTATACTTGGGGAGGGTCATATTGTTGTAATAATATTGCCATAAATAATAACAGAACACACTCACTGTTTGGTTGGTTTTCGCTTCTGTATCTTTTATATCTCCATAGTTAATTTATTTGGCAATCAATGTTTATAATATGTTTACCGTGTATATTTTGAAGGAAACAATGTTTTAAGAAGCGAATTTGTTCTATTGTTATTGTAGTTTTTATATAACAGAAAACTGTTTTTCAATAACACCTTTCAGCTTGGATTAAGCTGATGCCATGACAGCGACGAATTTGTTTTGCAAGGTTTTTGATATGAAATTGTGTCGAAAAAATATTGTTATACTTGTGGAGGGTCATATTGTTGTAATAATATTGCCAAATAAATTAACTATGGAGATATAAAAAATACAGAAGTGAAAACCAACCAAACAGTGAGTGTGTTCTGTTATTATTTCTGGCAATATTATTACAACAATATGACCCTCCCTAAGTATGACAATATTTGTTTCGACACACGATTTCATATAAAAAAACCTTGCAAAACAAATATATATCATCATCATCACTGTTTTACGTCCGTTCTTCCACGCTAGCATGGGTTAGATGGGTTGTCCTGTTGTGGGCCACTGCCAGTCAGCTGACCTTGTCTTGCTCATACGGGAACTGATTCTGGCTTGATTTCTACAGCTGGATACCCTTCCTAACACCAACCTCATTTACAGTGAGTGCTGGGTGCTTTTTAGCCGTGGCGCCTACACGTTATATATATATTATTCTTTATCATTAACATTATATAAAAAAAAATTAACTTTGCCTTTCATGCCTCAAATTTCATATAGCTGAGGGTTCAGTTATGACCTGATGGCCTCTGCAGCTGAAAGTCCAGTTCTGACCTGAGGGCTGCTGCAGGTGAAAGTCCAGTTCTGACCTGAGGGCCTCTGCAGTTGAAAGTCCAGTTCTGACCTGAGGGCCTCTGCAGTTGAAAGTCCAGTTCTGACCTGAGGGCTGCTGCAGGTGAAAGTCCAGTTCTGACCTGAGGGCCTCTGCAGGTGAAAGTCCAGTTCTGACCTGAGGGCTGCTGCAGGTGAAAGTCCAGTTCTGACCTGAGGGCTGCTGCAGTTGAAAGTCCAGTTCTAACTAGCTGATTTAAAAAGGAATGGTATAGATCAAAAGGATAGTGAGGAAATGTTACATAATTACATGATACTAAATTGAAATGTTGAAATGTCTGTTACTGCAGCAGTTAAATTATTGAAACTTTTAGCCTCTTTATTTAACCCCCCCCCCCCCCCCAATGTATATATATAAAGGTAAAATAATGTCAGGCCTGTCTACACATATGTGGTTATTTCCTTATGAATAATTTGTTTACTGTTACTTAATGACAGTTCATCATACGTATATATTTCAAATTATATACAACGCAGTAAAGACAAAACAAATAAATCTTTTTAACATTTTATTCATTATTTCTTAACTCTCTTAAAATATTCCTAAAATTCTGGTTTAATCATTGTTGATAAACAAAGTCAGTCCTATTGTTGATCAAATTACAGTATATGTAAATGGATAGATAAACACTGAACTGAGTGTATTTACTGAAATGTATTAAGGTCATTTACTTTGCTAAAGCAGAGGTTAGCATTGTGGGGCTCTAAGAGAGCTTTCTCTATTTTGTTCCATCTGCTACTTCCCCCACTCACCCTATACCTTGCCCATAAAACATCTCAAAAAGGACTCCATAATTAGTATAACTCTTATTAATGTATATGTTGGTATCACAAAATATCCAGCCCACACTGTAAAGTGTATGTGTCACAACAAAAAGCACCCAGCACATACTGTAAATGTGGTTGGCATTAAGGGCATTCAATCATAGAAAACCAGCCAGAAGTAGTCCTATATGAGGGAGACACGGTTACTAGACCCAACTTACTTCAAATGGGATAAACCCTTCTAACCTATGCTAGCATGGAAGATAGACGTTAAACGATGATGATGATGATGATGATGATCATCATCATCATCGTTATCATCATCATTTTACGTCTGCTTTTCCCTGCTTGCAAGGATGGGACGGGTCCTATTCAGCATCTCTCCACTTGTCACGGTCCTTTGTCATCTCCACCATGAGCTTCACCGATCTGAGGTCTGCTCTCACCACCTCCACCCATGTTTTTCGTGGTCTTCCTTTTTTCAACTGGCATTTCCTGGCACTTCTTCACCCATCGGTCATCCTCCATGCGCATCACATGTCCATACCATTGCAGTCACTTCTCCTGCACACCACAATTTATCCCTCTCAGACACAGTTTCTCTCTCAACACATCATTGTTGACGCACATTGACATTGCACATCAAACGGAGCATGCTTGCTTCATTTCTCTCCAGCCATTGCATATCCTCTGCAGTTGCTGCCCATGTCTCACTACCATGCAGCATCGCGCACCTCACACAGGCATCATATATATATATATATATTTGTGGTATATATATATATTTGTGTGTATATACAAATATCATCATCATCACCACCATTTTATGTCTATTTTCCATGCTAGCATGGGTTAGATGAGTTGTCCTGTTGTAGGCAATGCTAGGTCTGGTGACCATGTCTTTCTCATACAGAACTCATTCTGGCTTGGTTTCTACGGCTGGATGCCTTTCCTAATGCCAACCACATTTACAGTGTGTGCTGGGTGCTTTTTGTTGTGCCACTCACACAACCACTTTATAGTGTGGGCTGGGGACTTGACTGGATGCATTTACTTTGGCCTGTCCTCATGGGGGTGTATGGGAGGATGGGTTGGGGCATACTGTATATATGCTTCAGCTTGCGCTCATGGGAAGTCAGGTCTTCTGTATTACTGTGTATTGCCTCAGATCTTGGTCCTGTGTTAGGCAAGGTCGGCTGGGTCTCTCCACTCCAAGGCTTCCATCAACTTTGAGCACTCTGCACCTTTTTATGCAGCTGTCATCCTTCATACTCATTACATGACCATACCAATGTAATCTCTCCTGCACACTACGTTTGATTCCTCTTATCCCTAGTTTCTCTCTCAGTTCATTTATGCTTTGCCGTTCTCATTACTATTACACATCCATTGGAGCATGCAAGAGAGAGGTTTTCCAGTGCTCCTCACGATATCTTTATGTTTTGTTCTGGCAACGGTTCGTTTGTCCACCCATTTCGCCTGAATTTTGCTGTATGTGGTCCTAGATGTGTGTATTACTTGCTTGTGTATTGTATTTGGTCCTAGATGTGTCTATTACCTGCTTGTGTGTTGTATGTTGTCCTAGATGTGTATATTACCTGCTTGTGTGTTGTATGTTGTCTTAGATGTGTGTATTACCTGCTTGTGTATTTTATGTACTCCTAGATGTGTGTATTACCTGCTTGTGTGCTTTTTTTCTTCTTATGTTTTTAAAACAATGAAATATAACTACATTTGTAATGGCATTTACACAACTGTGAATAAAATCGTATTATGGCAAAATGTTATATCAACACTAACTGACGTTGACATTTGAAACTTAAACCCTTTAGCATTTAAACCGGCCATACCCGGCCAGAATTCTCTCAACTCTTTCTGTTCAAACTGGCCATAACTGGCCACTTATACATATGTTAAGGTATTGTTCTCAAAATAAATAATATCCAAATCTCAGATTCGATATTATGAGAGATCAGTATGTAAGGTAAAGCCTTTACCGTGAAAATATAATAGTATATATATAGAGTAATGTAAATGCTAAAGGGTTAAACAGAAGTGAATCTTGAAATAAGCAATACATTATATACTAGACATGAAAAATGCGCAAGCTCAAAAGTGCCACAGAATGTTATAATAAACCTTCAAAAGTGTGGGACTAGAGTTGTTGCTAAAAAATATTGTAATCATTATATATCGTACATTCTGTGGCATCCTTTATAAAAATAGCTTAAACCAACGAAGCCTTTATTTTTACGCTATTTCACTTAGTTAATTCTTAGAGTGTAACATATAAAAATATGATTTACAACTATAAAATAAATTAATTAATATAATAACAGAGCTGCGGAGCTGAAATTTAGGAAATAATGGAGTATCGGATCCTGAGTTGGAGCCAGTCAATTTTTGACCGACTCCGCAGCCCTGTATAATACATTTCATATTA
The DNA here is from genome assembly GCA_964016885.1 of Eledone cirrhosa. Taxonomy (NCBI): domain Eukaryota; kingdom Metazoa; phylum Mollusca; class Cephalopoda; order Octopoda; family Eledonidae; genus Eledone; species Eledone cirrhosa. The sequence goes on along the minus strand of OZ024753.1, from coordinate 25,482,327 downwards.
AAGTTATTAATAAACCTATTTTACACTTCATGCAAATTACCACGAGATATTGATATTAGATATAAGATACAGCGCAATATCTACAGCTGTAAAAGTACGAAAGCGAAGTAATAATAAGTGGCTTAAGGTAATTCCAATATGAAAGTTTGTAGTGATAAAAATTTGATAATGCAATACGATTGTTAATATTATAGTTCTATGAAAATGTAACAATAGATAACTAAATTATTTTACTATTAGTATATTTAAGAAATTATCATTATAGATTTGATCGTTCATATAAGCATCATATTAAGTTTCAACACAATTATTTTGTTACTATGAGTATATGATAATAATATTACGTAATTATTTATAGCTGTTATTACATTAAACATAGATGTATTTATTTTTATATGTTACACTCTAAGAATTAACTAAGTGAAATAGCGTAAAAATAAAGGCTTCGTTGGTTTAAGCTATTTTTATAAAGGATGCCACAGAATGTACGATATATAATGATTACAATATTTTTTAGCAACAACTCTAGTCCCACACTTTTGAAGGTTTATTATAACATTCTGTGGCACTTTTGAGCTTGCGCATTTTTCATGTCTAGTTTAATATTTTTTTAAGGCAACGCTTGTAATAACTCTAGTTAAACAGGATATATATTAATAATAAATTATCGTTGTAATGTAATTAGATTATGTAATTGTTATTATAAATTATCTTATAAATATTAGTGTAAGATGTATAAAAATATTTTCAGACTTTTAATATAAACAACTACAAAAAACAATCAATATTAAATCAATATATTATACATAATAGAAAACATAAAATATACAATACAAAAACAAAATATTTACATACATTTGCAATTATCAGTGTATATACATTTTCTTTATATTCCCTGAGCAAATTAATAAGATTTGTTTTTATTGTACATAATTTGATGACTTGTTGGAGTGTATTAAAAGATAGCAACAATTTGTGATTAAATTGTTATCTTAAGCAACTCACTTTTTAATAGTTGTTGGCTGAGCGAAATTGTAAAAGCCTATGAGCAAATATAAAAAAAAATACACAAACAACATTTCCTTGTGTTATTACAACATTAGATAAAATAATTGAGCAATGTCGTTATATTTTGCTCTTATTGCACATTAATAGTGTTTCTATTTTTCGGCACAAATCCATTACGGCAGTCCATTACTGGTACTTTATTTTATCGAATTAGTAAGTATGAAAGTCGAAGTTAACCTCGGCAGGATTTGAACTTAGAATGCAAAGGACCATAACAATACTGCAAAGCATGGTGTCTGACGCTCTACCAATACTTGTGTTGAGCTGGTCATTAATTTATGGTGGTCGTGCGTGAAGTAGAGCAATCGCTAGTTGAAATATTATGAACAAAACATTTTTATTTGCCGAAGAACATATTTTCAATACTGTTTGTGAATGTGACGAAGGAAATACATTCTGATATGGAACAGTGTACAAAGTGTGTCTGTGAATAACATAATGTTACCTCATATTGTTGTCAAGACATAATGGATTTCGTTTATCCAGTTAGAAGATGAAACCTAGCCATCTCGGATTAGTTATATTTCATGCCATGTGTAAACGTGTTTGAGGATAGCAAAATATGCGCGTTAATTATAATAATTAGTTAATAATATTACAAAATATACCTAATTAAACTCTTTGCTTGAAATTTTATCATTCTTCGTTTATATATATATATATATATATATATATATATATAGAGAGAGAGAGAGAGAGAGAGAGAGAGAGAGAGAGAGAGAGAGAGATTTATCTAGTCCTTCGCTCAAGATTAATCTATAAGTTTAGATGTTTGCCTTCGTTTAAGTAAATATTACAGTAAGATTTTTAATATAAACAACTACAAAAAACAATTAATATTAAAACGAAAAAATTATCAATGATAAAAGAAGCGGATGCAACTTTTTTTTTTATAAAGTTATATTCCTGTTTCTTTAAAGAACATTTCATTTTTGTTCTATTGTAGGCGAAATAATGCAATGGTTTAATAGGGAAGATATAACTTACGAATTATGTCTCTAACCGTGTAACGCTTTTTAAGTAGATAACTACAATTGAAAATACTAAAGAAATGGAACCAACAATTCAATTTGAAAGTCGTCTAGTGACAGTGTATTACTGGTACTTTATTTTATCGACCCCGTAACGATGAAAGGCAAAAATGCAAATGCTTAAAATTTAAATTGCCTTAATTCTATCGTCTGCTGTTTCATTAAAGGGAGATTATCGTCTGTATTTAATTCTATCGTCTACTGTTCCACTAAACAGATATACCTCCACTATCGTCTCTATTTATACATTTTAACTTATAACTTATACACATTTGATTTGAAATATTTTATCTAGTCCCCCCTCTCAATATTATGATGATTTCTTTCGAATGAAACAGTTCTAGTCCTGTAGAAGCCATTTATATATATAATTGAACTGAGTTAAAAATTCACAATATTTATAATTAAATAAGCTCATATATATATGTGTGTATTTATCTGTTTATTGTATTATATATAATGTGTGTATATACAGGATGTCCCCCAAAAATATATACACACTTCAACAGCATTCTAATAACTATTGCCTGTACAGGTAATCAAAGTGTCAATCGAATGTTAGTTTCGTGTTTTAACAGTACAAATTTACAATACACACATAAAACCAGTGTATATACATACATGAATGTGTATACACATACATGAATGTGTATATACAATATATATGTATATATATATAGACACATATATTCACGGTGCAACGGTACATTAAAATATAGATGCGGGAGAGGGGGGTGTATATATAGGGGCGCTGGGGATAAAGGAGTGTAAAGCGTGTGTAATTGATATATTGAAGGAGAGGAGCGTGCAGCGATAGAGTAACAAATATATAGAGAGGGGGAGAGATGGTATTGAAGGGGAGGAGTGCAAAGCGAAAGAGTAAGAGATATATATAGAGACGGAACAGATAGAGAGAAACAGGCGTAAGTAACAGTGGAAGAGATATAGAGAGAGGTACTCTGATTGGTTGAAAATTAGCCAATGACATACGATCACCACCACCACGGCTATCCCCGAAAAATTTTTAAAGAAGCTAGGCATATATGTTAGAACACGAAAAGTGAACATTCTGTGTTTCACACTTTTCGTGTTCTAACAGATAAGATTATTAATGTTCAATCAAGAGCTATAAAATTTAGTAGATAAATTACTTAATATTCATTCGTGATTTATTCAAAGTAATCCAACTTATTTTAATAATTGTTTCTACTTTTGGCACAAGGCCAGCAATTACCCAGTACAATACTGGTACTTTATTTTATCGACCCCGTAAGGATGAAAGGCAATGTTAACCTCGGCGGGATTTGAATTCAGATCGTGAAGGGAAGTATCTATGCTGGAAAGCATGTGACTCTCTACCGACTCTGTCAATCCACCAACTTATTTTAATAAAGAGGACACAGTCTTGCAGTTCTCTAATCATTATATTATAGGTATTATACATGGAGGCACATGGCTTAGTGGTTAGAGCATTGGCCTTGCAATCGAAAGGTTGTGAGTTCAAATCTCAGACCGGGTGAGGTGTTGTTTCCTGGAGCAAGATACTTTATTTCCCATTGCTCCAGTTTACTCGGCTGTAGAAAAGAGATGATAGGGATTGGGGTCCCTATCATTCCACTGCAAAGTGGTCGTGGGGGTGCCACGGCAAAAAAGCACCCAGCACTCACTGTCAAGTGGACGTGTAGGCGCCACAAAATAAAAAGCACCCAGCACTCACTGTAAATGAGGTTGGTGTTAGGAAGGGCATCCAGCTGTAGAAATCCAGCCAGAATCAGTTCCCATCCCACTCTGGAAAGCAGGGAAAAGGGGACGTAAAATGATGACGATGATGTCTCTCTTACTGTTAAGAAACAGGAAAAATAAAGGAATTAAATAGAAGAATGCTGTGTCACAAAGCAACTTAAATTTATTGCATTTTACTGTTTTCTTTAATAAAAAAGAATTGTATAATGAAAATGCACTGCTGAAACTGGGGTGGATTGTGTCACCCCTTCTCTTTTCCTTCTTTAATATCTTCTTGTCTGTTGAAACTGGGGTGGAGTGTGTCACTCCTTCTCTTTTCCTTCTTTAATATCTTCTTGTCTGTTGAAACTGGGGTGGAGTGTGTCACTCCTTCTCTTCTCCTTCTTTAATATCTTCTTGACTGCTGAAACTGGGGTGGAGTGTGTCACTCCTTCTCTTCTCCTTCTTTAATATCTTCTTGTCTGTTGAAACTGAGGTGGAGTGTGTCACTCCTTCTCTTTTCCTTCTTTAATATCTTTTTGTCTGTTGAAACTGGGGTGGAGTGTGTCACCCCTTCTCTTCTCCTTCTTTAATATCTTTTTGTCTGTTGAAACTGGGGTGGAGTGTGTCACTCCTTCTCTACTCCTTCTTTAATATCTTTTTGTCTGTTGAAACTGGGGTGGAGTGTGTCACTCCTTCTCTTCTCCTTCTTTAATATCTTTTTGTCTGTTGAAACTGGGGTGGAGTGTGTCACTCCTTCTCTACTCCTTCTTTAATATCTTTTTGTCTGTTGAAACTGGGGTGGAGTGTGTCACTCCTTCTCTACTCCTTCTTTAATATCTGTTTGTCTGTTGAAACTGGGGTGGAGTGTGTCACCCCTTCTCTTCTCCTTCTTTAATATCTTTTTGTCTGTTGAAACTGGGGTGGAGTGTGTCACCCCTTCTCTTCTCCTTCTTTAATATCTTTTTGTCTGTTGAAACTGGGGTGGAGTGTGTCACCCCTTCTCTTCTCCTTCTTTAATATCTTCTTGTCTGTTGAAACTGAGGTGGAGTGTGTCACTCCTTCTCTTCTCCTTCTTTAATATCTTTTTGTCTGTTGAAACTGGGGTGGAGTGTGTCACTCCTTCTCTACTCCTTCTTTAATATCTTTTTGTCTGTTGAAACTGGGGTGGAGTGTGTCACTCCTTCTCTTCTCCTTCTTTAATATCTTTTTGTCTGTTGAAACTGGGGTGGAGTGTGTCACTCCTTCTCTACTCCTTCTTTAATATCTTTTTGTCTGTTGAAACTGGGGTGGAGTGTGTCACTCCTTCTCTTCTCCTTCTTTAATATCTTCTTGTCTGTTGAAACTGAGGTGGAGTGTGTCACTCCTTCTCTACTCCTTCTTTAATATCTTTTTGTCTGTTGAAACTGGGGTGGAGTGTGTCACCCCTTCTCTTCTCCTTCTTTAATATCTTCTTGTCTGTTGAAACTGAGGTGGAGTGTGTCACTCCTTCTCTTCTCCTTCTTTAATATCTTTTTGTCTGTTGAAACTGGGGTGGAGTGTGTCACTCCTTCTCTACTCCTTCTTTAATATCTTTTTGTCTGTTGAAACTGGGGTGGAGTGTGTCACTCCTTCTCTACTCCTTCTTTAATATCTTTTTGTCTGTTGAAACTGGGGTGGAGTGTGTCACCCCTTCTCTTCTCCTTCTTTAATATCTTTTTGTCTGTTGAAACTGGGGTGGAGTGTGTCACTCCTTCTCTACTCCTTCTTTAATATCTTTTTGTCTGTTGAAACTGGGGTGGAGTGTGTCACTCCTTCTCTACTCCTTCTTTAATATCTTTTTGTCTGTTGAAACTGGGGTGGAGTGTGTCACCCCTTCTCTTCTCCTTCTTTAATATCTTTTTGTCTGCTGAAACTGGGGTGGAGTGTGTCACTCCTTCTCTTCTCCTTCTTTAATATCTTTTTGTCTGTTGAAACTGGGGTGGAGTGTGTCACCCCTTCTCTTATCCTTCTTTAATATCTTCTTGTCTGCTGAAACTGGGGTGGAGTGTGTCACTCCTTCTCTTTTCCTTCGTTAATATCTTCTTGTCTGTTGAAACTGGGGTGGAGTGTGTCACTCCTTCTCTTCTCCTTCTTTAATTTCTTCTTGTCTGTTGAAAGTGGGGTGGAGTGTGTCACTCTTTCTCTTCTCCTTCTTTAATTTCTTCTTGTCTGCTGAAACTGGGGTGGAGTGTGTCACTCCTTCTCTTTTCCTTCGTTAATATCTTCTTGTCTGTTGAAACTGGGGTGGAGTGTGTCACTCCTTCTCTTCTCCTTCTTTAATATCTTCTTGACTGCTGAAACTGGGGTGGAGTGTGTCACTCCTTCTCTTCTCCTTTAATTTCTTCTTGTCTGCTGAAACTGGGGTGGAGTGTGTCACTCCTTCTCTTCTCCTTCTTTAATTTCTTCCTGTCTGCTGAAACTGGGGTGGAGTGTGTCACTCCTTCTCTTCTCCTTCTTTAATTTCTTCTTGTCTGCTGAAACTGGGGTGGAGTGTCTCACTCCTTCTCTTCTCCTTCTTTAATTTCCTCTTGTCTGCTGAAACTGGGGTGGAGTGTGTCACTCCTTCTCTTCTCCTTCTTTAATTTCTCCTTGACTGCTGAAACTTGGGTGGAGTGTGTCACTCCTTCTCTTCTCCTTCTTTAATTTCTTCTTGACTGCTGAAACTGGGGTGGAGTGTGTCACTCCTTCTCTTCTCCTTCTTTAATTTCTTCTTGTCTGTTGAAACTGGGGTGGAGTGTGTCACTCTTTCTCTTCTCCTTCTTTAATATCTTCTTGACTGCTGAAACTGGGGTGGAGTGTGTCACTCCTTCTCTTCTCCTTCTTTAATATCTTCTTGACTGCTGAAACTGGGGTGGAGTGTGTCACTCCTTTTCTTTTCCTTCTTTAATTTCTACTTGTCTGCTGAAACTGGGGTGGAGTGTGTCACTCCTTCTCTTTTCCTTCTTTAATTTCTTCTTGACTGATGAAACTGGTGTGGAGTGTGTCACTCCTTCTCCTCTCCTTCTTTAATATCTTTTTGACTGCTGAAACTGGGGTGGAGTGTGTCACTCCTTCTACTCTCCTTCTTTAGTTTCTTCATGTCTGCTGAAACTGGGGTGGAGTGTGTCACTCCTTCTCTTTTCCTTCTTTAATTTCCTCTTGTCTGCTGAAACTGGGGTGGAGTGTGTCACTCCTTCTCTTTTCCTTCTTTAATATCTTTTTGACTGCTGAAACTGGGGTGGAGTGTGTCACTCCTTCTCTTTTCCTTCTTTAATTTCCTCTTGTCTGCTGAAACTGGGGTGGAGTGTGTCACTCCTTCTCTTTTCCTTCTTTAATATCTTTTTGACTGCTGAAACTGGGGTGGAGTGTGTCACTCCTTCTACTCTCCTTCTTTAGTTTCTTCATGTCTGCTGAAACTGGGGTGCAGCGTGTCACTCCTTCTCTTTTCCTTCTTTAATTTCTTCTTGACTGCTGAAACTGGTGTGGAGTGTGTCACTCCTTCTCTTTTCCTTCTTTAATTTCCTCTTGTCTGCTGAAACTGGTGTGGAGTGTGTCACTCCTTCTCTTTTCCTTCTTTAATATCTTTTTGACTGCTGAAACTGGGGTGGAGTGTGTCACTCCTTCTACTCTCCTTCTTTAGTTTCTTCATGTCTGCTGAAACTGGGGTGCAGCGTGTCACTCCTTCTCTTTTCCTTCTTTAATTTCCTCTTGTCTGCTGAAACTGGGGTGGAGTGTGTCACTCCTTCTCTTCTCCTTCTTTAATTTCTTCTTGACTGCTGGAACTGGGGTGGAGTGTGTCACTCCTTCTCTTCTCCTTCTTTAATTTCTTCTTGTCTGTTGAAACTGAGGTGGAGTGTGTCACTCCTTCTCTTTTCCTTCTTTAATATCTTCTTGACTGTTGAAACTGGGGTGGAGTGTGTCACTCCTTCTCTTCTCCTTCTTTAATTTCTTCTTGTCTGTTGAAACTCGGGTGGGGTGTGTCACTCCTTCTCTTCTCCTTCTTTAATTTCTCCTTGACTGCTGAAACTGGGGTGGAGTGTGTCACTCCTTCTCTTCTCCTTCTTTAATTTCTTCTTGACTGCTGAAACTGGGGTGGAGTGTGTCACTCCTTCTCCTCTCCTTCTTTAATATCTTCTTGACTGCTGAAACTGGGGTGGAGTGTGTCACTCCTTCTCCTCTCCTTCTTTAATTCCTTCTTGACTGCTGAAACTGGGGTGGAGTGTGTCACTCCTTCTCCTCTCCTTCTTTAATATCTTCTTGACTGCTGAAACTGAGGTGGAGTGTGTCACTCCTTCTCTTTTCCTTCTTTAATTTCTCCTTGACTGCTGAAACTGGGGTGGAGTGTGTCACTCCTTCTCTTCTCCTTCTTTAATTTCTTCTTGACTGCTGAAACTGGGGTGGAGTGTGTCACTCCTTCTCCTCTCCTTCTTTAATATCTTCTTGACTGCTGAAACTGGGGTGGAGTGTGTCACTCCTTCTCTTTTCCTTCTTTAATTTCCTCTTGACTGCTGAAACTGGGGTGGAGTGTGTCACTCCTTCTCTTTTCCTACTTTAATATCTTCTTGTCTGTTGAAACTGAGGTGGAGTGTGTCACTCCTTCTCTTTTCCTTCTTTAATTTCCTCTTGACTGCTGAAACTGGGGTGGAGTGTGTCACTCCTTCTCTTCTCCTTTAATTTCTTCTTGACTGCTGAAACTGGGGTGGAGTGTGTCACTCCTTCTCTTCTCCTTCTTTAATTTCTTCTTGTCTGTTGAAACTGGGGTGGCGTGTGTCACTCCTTCTCTTCTCCTTTAATTTCTTCTTGACTGCTGAAACTGGGGTGGAGTGTGTCACTCCTTCTCCTTTCCTACTTTAATATCTTCTTGTCTGTTGAAACTGGGGTGGAGTGTGTCACTCCTTCTCTTCTCCTTCTTTAATTTCTTCTTGTCTGTTGAAACTGGGGTGGAGTGTGTCACTCCTTCTCCTTTCCTACTTTAATATCTTCTTGTCTGTTGAAACTGGGGTGGAGTGTGTCACTCCTTCTCTTCTCCTTCTTTAATTTCTTCTTGTCTGTTGAAACTGGGGTGGAGTGTCTCACTCCTTCTCTTTTCCTTCTTTAATATCTTCTTGACTGCTGAAACTGGGGTGGAGTGTGTCACTCCTTCTCTTCTCCTTCTTTAATTTCTTCTTGTCTGCTGAAACTGGGGTGGAGTGTGTCACTCCTTCTCTTCTCCTTCTTTAATTTCTTCTTGACTGCTGAAACTGGGGTAGAGTGTGTCACTCATTCTCTTTTCCTTCTTTAATTTCTACTTGTCTGCTGAAACTGGGGTGGAGTGTGTCACTCCTTCTCATTTCCTTCTTTAATTTCTTCTTGACTGCTGAAACTGGGGTGGAGTGTGTCACTCCTTCTCTTCTCCTTCTTTAATTTCTTCATGTCTGCTGAAACTGGGGTGGAGTGTGTCACTCCTTCTCTTTTCCTTCTTTAATATCTTCTTGACTGTTGAAACTGGGGTGGAGTGTGTCACTCCTTCTCTTCTCCTTCTTTAATTTCTTCTTGACTGCTGAAACTGGGGTGCAGCGTGTCACTCCTTCTCTTTTCCTTCTTTAATTTCCTCTTGTCTGCTGAAACTGGGGTGGAGTGTGTCACTCCTTCTCTTCTCCTTCTTTAATTTCTTCTTGACTGCTGGAACTGGGGTGGAGTGTGTCACTCCTTCTCTTCTCCTTCTTTAATTTCTTCTTGTCTGTTGAAACTGGGGTGGAGTGTGTCACTTCTTCTCTTCTCCTTTAATTTCTTCTTGACTGCTGAAACTGAGGTGGAGTGTGTCACTCCTTCTCTTTTCCTTCTTTAATATCTTCTTGACTGTTGAAATTGGGGTGGAGTGTGTCACTCCTTCTCTTCTCCTTCTTTAATGTCTTCTTGTCTGTTGAAACTGGGGTGGCGTGTGTCACTCCTTCTCTTCTCCTTCTTTAATATCTTCTTGACTGTTGAAATTGGGGTGGAGTGTGTCACTCCTTCTCTTCTCCTTCTTTAATTTCTTCTTGTCTGTTGAAACTGGGGTGGCGTGTGTCACTCCTTCTCTTCTCCTTTAATTTCTTCTTGACTGCTGAAATTGGGGTGGAGTGTGTCACTCCTTCTCTTCTCCTTCTTTAATGTCTTCTTGTCTGTTGAAACTCGGGTGGAGTGTGTCACTCCTTCTCTTCTCCTTCTTTAATTTCTCCTTGACTGCTGAAACTGGGGTGGAGTGTGTCACTCCTTCTCTTCTCCTTTAATTTCTTCTTGACTGCTGAAACTGGGGTGGAGTGTGTCACTCCTTCTCTTTTCCTACTTTAATATCTTCTTGTCTGTTGAAACTGGGGTGGAGTGTGTCACTCCTTCTCTTCTCCTTCTTTAATTTCTTCTTGTCTGTTGAAACTGGGGCGGAGTGTGTCACTCCTTCTCTTCTCCTTTAATTTCTTCTTGACTGCTGAAACTGGGGTGGAGTGTGTCACTCCTTCTCTTTTCCTACTTTAATATCTTCTTGTCTGTTGAAACTGGGGTGGAGTGTGTCACTCCTTCTCTTCTCCTTCTTTAATTTCTTCTTGTCTGTTGAAACTGGGGTGGAGTGTGTCACTCCTTCTCTTCTCCTTCTTTAATTTCTTCTTGTCTGTTGAAACTGGGGTGGCGTGTGTCACTCCTTCTCTTCTCCTTCTTTAATTTCTTCTTGTCTGTTGAAACTGGGGTGGCGTGTGTCACTCCTTCTCTTCTCCTTTAATTTCTTCTTGACTGCTGAAACTGGGGTGGAGTGTGTCACTCCTTCTCTTCTCCTTCTTTAATTTCTTCTTGTCTGTTGAAACTGGGGTGGAGTGTGTCACTCCTTCTCTTCTCCTTCTTTAATATCTTCTTGTCTGTTGAAACTGGGGTGGAGTGTGTCACTCCTTCTCTTCTCCTTCTTTAATTTCTCCTTGACTGCTGAAACTGGGGTGGAGTGTGTCACTCCTTCTCTTCTCCTTCTTTAATTTCTTCTTGTCTGTTGAAACTGGGGTGGAGTGTGTCACTCCTTCTCTTCTCCTTCTTTAATTTCTTCTTGACTGCTGAAACTGGGGTGGAGTGTGTCACTCCTTCTCTTTTCCTACTTTAATATCTTCTTGTCTGCTGAAACTGGGGTGGAGTGTGTCACTCCTCCTCCTCTTCTTCTTTAATTTCTTCCTGACTGCTGAAACTGGGGTGGAGTGTGTCACTCCTTCTCTTTTCCTTCTTTAATATCTTCTTGTCTGCCGAAACTGGGGTGGAGTGTGTCACTCCTTCTCCTCTCCTTCTTTAATTTCTTCTTGACTGCTGAACCTGGGGTGGAGTGTGTCACTCCTTCTCTTCTCCTTCTTTAATTTCTTCTTGTCTGCTGAAACTGGGGTGGAGTGTGTCACTCCTTCTCTTTTCCTTCTTTAATATCTTCTTGTCTGCTGAAACTGGGGTGGAGTGTGTCACTCCTTCTCTTCTCCTTCTTTAATTTCTTCTTGTCTGCTGAAACTGGGGTGGAGTGTGTCACTCCTTCTCTTCTCCTTCTTTAATTTCCTCTTGTCTGCTGAAACTGGGGAGGAGTGTGTCACTCCTTCTCTTTTCCTTCTTTAATTTCTTCTTGTCTGCTGAAACTGGGGCGGAGTGTGTCACTCCTCTTCTCCTTCTTTAATTTCTTTTGACTGCTGAAACTGGGGAGGAGTGTGTCACTCCTTCTCTTTTCTTTCTTTAATATCTTCTTGACTGTTGAAACTGGGGTGGAGTGTGTCACTCCTTCTCTTCTCCTGCTTTAATTTCTTCTTGTCTGCTGAAACTGGGGCGGAGTGTGTCACTCCTCTTCTCCTTCTTTAATTTCTTCTTGTCTGCTGAAACTGGGGTGGAGTGTGTCACTCCTTCTGTTCTCCTTCTTTAATTTCTTCTTGACTGCTGAAACTGGGGTGGAGTGTGTCACTCCTTCTCCTCTCCTTCTTTAATTTCTTCTTGTCTGCTGAAACTGGGGTGCAGCGTGTCACTCCTTCTCTTCTCCTTCTTTAATTTCTTCTTGACTGCTGAAACTGGGGTGGAGTGTGTCACTCCTTCTCCTCTCCTTCTTTAATTTCTTCTTGTCTGCTGAAACTGGGGTGCAGCGTGTCACTCCTTCTCTTCTCCTTCTTTAATTTCTTCTTGACTGCTGAAACTGGGGTGGAGTGTGTCACTCCTTCTCTTCTCCTTCTTTAATATCTTCTTGACTGCTGAAACTCGGGTGGAGTGTGTCACTCCTTCTCTTCTTCTTTAATTTCTTCTTTCTCTGCTGAAACTGGGGTGGAGTGTGTCACTCCTTCTCCTCTCCTTCTTTAATTTCTTCTTGTCTGCTGAAACTGGGGTGCAGCGTGTCACTCCTTCTCTTCTCCTTCTTTAATTTCTTCTTGACTGCTGAAACTGGGGTGGAGTGTGTCACTCCTTCTCTTCTCCTTCTTTAATATCTTCTTGTCTGCTGAAACTGGGGTGGAGTGTGTCACTCCTTCTCTTCTCCTTCTTTAATATCTTCTTGTCTGTTGAAACTGGGGTGGAGTGTGTCACTCCTTCTCTTCTTCTTTAATTTCTTCTTTCTCTGCTGAAACTGGGGTGGAGTGTGTCACTCCTTCTCTTCTTCTTTAATTTCTTCTTTCTCTGCTGAAACTGGGGTGGAGTGTGTCACTCCTTCTCTTTTCCTTCTTTAATATCGTCTTGACTGTTGAAAATGGGGTGGAGTGTGTCACTCCTTCTCTTCTCCTTCTTTAATTTCTTCTTGACTGCTGAAACTGGGGTGCAGCGTGTCACTCCTTCTCTTTTCCTTCTTTAATTTCTTCTTGACTGCTGGAACTGGGGTGCAGCATGTCACTCCTTCTCTTTTCCTTCTTTAATATCTTCTTGTCTGTTGAAACTGGGGTTGAGTGTGTCACTCCTTCTCTTCTCCTTCTTTAACTTCTTCTTGACTGCTGAAACTGGGGTGGAGTGTGTCACTCCTTCTCTTCTCCTTCTTTAATTTCTTCTTGTCTGTTGAAACTCGGGTGGAGTGTGTCACTCCTTCTCTTCTCCTTCTTTAATATCTTCTTGTCTGTTGAAACTGGGGTGGAGTGTGACACTCCTTCTCTTCTCCTTCTTTAATATCTTCTTGTCTGTTGAAACTGGGGTGGAGTGTGTCACTCCTTCTCTTCTCCTTCTTTAATATCTTCTTGTCTGTTGAAACTGGGGTGCAGTGTGTCACTCCTTCTCTTCTCCTTCTTTAATTTCTTCTTCACTGCTGAAATTGGGGTGGAGTGTGTCACTCCTTCTCTTTTCCTTCTTTAATTTCTCCTTGACTGCTGAAACTGGGGCGGAGTGTGTCACTCCTTCTCTTTTCCTTCTTTAATTTCTTCTTGTCTGTTGAAACTGGGGTTGAGTGTGTCACTCCTTCTCTTCTCCTTCTTTAACTTCTTCTTGACTGCTGAAACTGGGGTGGAGTGTGTCACTCCTTCTCTTCTCCTTCTTTAATTTCTTCTTGTCTGTTGAAACTGGGGTGGAGTGTGTCACTCCTTCTCTTCTCCTTCTTTAATATCTTCTTGTCTGTTGAAACTGGGGTGGAGTGTGTCACTCCTTCTCTTCTCCTTCTTTAATATCTTCTTGTCTGTTGAAACTGGGTGGAGTGTGTCACTCCTTCTCTTCTCCTTCTTTAATATCTTCTTGTCTGTTGAAACTGGGGTGCAGTGTGTCACTCCTTCTCTTCTCCTTCTTTAATTTCTTCTTCACTGCTGAAATTGGGGTGGAGTGTGTCACTCCTTCTCTTTTCCTTCTTTAATTTCTCCTTGACTGCTGAAACTGGGGCGGAGTGTGTCACTCCTTCTCTTTTCCTTCTTTAATTTCTTCTTGTCTGCTGAAACTGGGGTGGAGTGTGTCACTCCTTCTCTTCTCCTTCTTTAATATCTTCTTGTCTGTTGAAACTGGGGTGGAGTGTGTCACTCCTTCTCTTCTCCTTCTTTAATATCTTCTTGTCTGTTGAAACTGGGGTGGAGTGTGTCACTCCTTCTCTACTCCTTCTTTAATATCTTCTTGTCTGTTGAAACTGGGGTGGAGTGTGTCACTCCTTCTCTTCTCCTTCTTTAATATCTTCTTGTCTGTTGAAACTGGGGTGGAGTGTGTCACTCCTTCTCTTCTCCTTCTTTAATATCTTCTTGTCTGCTGAAACTGGGGTGGAGTGTGTCACTCCTTCTCTTCTCCTTCTTTAATTTCCTCTTGTCTGCTGAAACTGGGGAGGAGTGTGTCACTCCTTCTCTTTTCCTTCTTTAATTTCTTCTTGTCTGTTGAAACTGGGGTGGAGTGTGTCACTCCTTCTCTTCTCCTTCTTTAATTTCCTCTTGTCTGCTGAAACTGGGGAGGAGTGTGTCACTCCTTCTCTTTTCCTACTTTAATTTCCTCTTGTCTGCTGAAACTGGGGCGGAGTGTGTCACTCCTCTTCTCCTTCTTTAATTTCTTCTTGTCTGCTGAAACTGGGGTGGAGTGTGTCACTCCTTCTCTTCTCCTTCTTTAATTTCCTCTTGTCTGCTGAAACTGGGGAGGAGTGTGTCACTCCTTCTCTTCTCCTTCTTTAATTTCTTTTGACTGCTGAAACTGGGGTGGAGTGTGTCACTCCTTCTCTTCTCCTTCTTTAATTTCCTCTTGTCTGCTGAAACTGGGGAGGAGTGTGTCACTCCTTCTCTTCTCCTTCTTTAATTTCTTCTTGTCTGCTGAAACTGGGGTGGAGTGTGTCACTCCTTCTCTTCTCCTTCTTTAATTTCTTTTGACTGCTGAAACTGGGGTGGAGTGTGTCACTCCTTCTCTTCTCCTTCTTTAATTTCCTCTTGTCTGCTGAAACTGGGGTGGAGTGTGTCACTCCTTCTCTTCTCCTTCTTTAATTTCCTCTTGTCTGCTGAAACTGGGGTGGAGTGTGTCACTCCTTCTCTTCTCCTTCTTTAATTTCCTCTTGTCTGCCGAAACTGGGGAGGAGTGTGTCACTCCTTCTCTTTTCCTTCTTTAATTTCTTCTTGTCTGCTGAAACTGGGGTGGAGTGTGTCACTCCTTCTCTTCTCCTTCTTTAATTTCTTCTTGACTGCTGAAACTGGGGTGGAGTGTGTCACTCCTTCTCTTCTCCTTCTTTAATTTCTTTTGACTGCTGAAACTGGGGTGGAGTGTGTCACTCCTTCTCCTCTCCTTATTTAATATCTTCTTGAATGCTGAAACTGGGGTGGAGTGTGTCACTCCTTCTCTTCTCCTTCTTTAATTTCTTCTTGACTGCTGAAACTGGGGTGGAGTGTGTCACTCCTTCTCCTCTCCTTATTTAATATCTTCTTGAATGCTGAAACTGGGGTGGAGTGTGTCACTCCTTCTCTTTTCCTTCTTTAATTTCTTCTTGTCTGCTGAAACTGGGGTGGAGTGTGTCACTCCTTCTCTTCTCCTTCTTTAATTTCTTTTGACTGCTGAAACTGGGGTGGAGTGTGTCACTCCTTCTCTTTTCCTTCTTTAATTTCTTCTTGTCTGCTGAAACTGGGGTGGAGTGTGTCACTCCTTCTCTTCTCCTTCTTTAATTTCTTTTGACTGCTGAAACTGGGGTGGAGTGTGTCACTCCTTCTCTTTTCCTTCGTTAATATCTTCTTGTCTGTTGAAACTGGGGTGGAGTGTGTCACTCCTTCTCTTCTCCTTCTTTAATATCTTCTTGACTGCTGAAACTGAGGTGGAGTGTGTCACTCCTTCTCTTCTCCTTTAATTTCTTCTTGTCTGCTGAAACTGGGGTGGAGTGTGTCACTCCTTCTCTTCTCCTTCTTTAATTTCTTCCTGTCTGCTGAAACTGGGGTGGAGTGTGTCACTCCTTCTCTTCTCCTTCTTTAATTTCTTCTTGTCTGCTGAAACTGGGGTGGAGTGTGTCACTCCTTCTCTTCTCCTTCTTTAATTTCTTCTTGTCTGCTGAAACTGGGGTGGAGTGTCTCACTCCTTCTCTTCTCCTTCTTTAATTTCCTCTTGTCTGCTGAAACTGGGGTGGAGTGTGTCACTCCTTCTCTTCTCCTTCTTTAATTTCTCCTTGACTGCTGAAACTTGGGTGGAGTGTGTCACTCCTTCTCTTCTCCTTCTTTAATTTCTTCTTGACTGCTGAAACTGGGGTGGAGTGTGTCACTCCTTCTCTTCTCCTTCTTTAATTTCTTCTTGTCTGTTGAAACTGGGGTGGAGTGTGTCACTCTTTCTCTTCTCCTTCTTTAATATCTTCTTGACTGCTGAAACTGGGGTGGAGTGTGTCACTCCTTCTCTTCTCCTTTAATTTCTTCTTGTCTGCTGAAACTGGGGTGGAGTGTGTCACTCCTTCTCTTCTCCTTCTTTAATATCTTCTTGACTGCTGAAACTGGGGTGGAGTGTGTCACTCCTTTTCTTTTCCTTCTTTAATTTCTACTTGTCTGCTGAAACTGGGGTGGAGTGTGTCACTCCTTCTCTTTTCCTTCTTTAATTTCTTCTTGACTGATGAAACTGGGGTGGAGTGTGTCACTCCTTCTCCTCTCCTTCTTTAATATCTTTTTGACTGCTGAAACTGGGGTGGAGTGTGTCACTCCTTCTACTCTCCTTCTTTAGTTTCTTCATGTCTGCTGAAACTGGGGTGGAGTGTGTCACTCCTTCTCTTTTCCTTCTTTAATATCTTCTTGACTGTTGAAACTGGGGTGGAGTGTGTCACTCCTTCTCTTTTCCTTCTTTAATTTCCTCTTGTCTGCTGAAACTGGGGTGGAGTGTGTCACTCCTTCTCTTTTCCTTCTTTAATATCTTTTTGACTGCTGAAACTGGGGTGGAGTGTGTCACTCCTTCTACTGTCCTTCTTTAGTTTCTTCATGTCTGCTGAAACTGGGGTGCAGCGTGTCACTCCTTCTCTTTTCCTTCTTTAATTTCTTCTTGACTGCTGAAACTGGTGTGGAGTGTGTCACTCCTTCTCTTTTCCTTCTTTAATTTCCTCTTGTCTGCTGAAACTGGTGTGGAGTGTGTCACTCCTTCTCTTTTCCTTCTTTAATATCTTTTTGACTGCTGAAACTGGGGTGGAGTGTGTCACTCCTTCTACTCTCCTTCTTTAGTTTCTTCATGTCTGCTGAAACTGGGGTGCAGCGTGTCACTCCTTCTCTTTTCCTTCTTTAATTTCCTCTTGTCTGCTGAAACTGGGGTGGAGTGTGTCACTCCTTCTCTTCTCCTTCTTTAATTTCTTCTTGACTGCTGGAACTGGGGTGGAGTGTGTCACTCCTTCTCTTCTCCTTCTTTAATTTCTTCTTGTCTGTTGAAACTGAGGTGGAGTGTGTCACTCCTTCTCTTTTCCTTCTTTAATATCTTCTTGACTGTTGAAACTGGGGTGGAGTGTGTCACTCCTTCTCTTCTCCTTCTTTAATTTCTTCTTGTCTGTTGAAACTCGGGTGGGGTGTGTCACTCCTTCTCTTCTCCTTCTTTAATTTCTCCTTGACTGCTGAAACTGGGGTGGAGTGTGTCACTCCTTCTCTTCTCCTTCTTTAATTTCTTCTTGACTGCTGAAACTGGGGTGGAGTGTGTCACTCCTTCTCCTCTCCTTCTTTAATATCTTCTTGACTGCTGAAACTGGGGTGGAGTGTGTCACTCCTTCTCCTCTCCTTCTTTAATTCCTTCTTGACTGCTGAAACTGGGGTGGAGTGTGTCACTCCTTCTCCTCTCCTTCTTTAATATCTTCTTGACTGCTGAAACTGAGGTGGAGTGTGTCACTCCTTCTCTTTTCCTTCTTTAATTTCTCCTTGACTGCTGAAACTGGGGTGGAGTGTGTCACTCCTTCTCTTCTCCTTCTTTAATTTCTTCTTGACTGCTGAAACTGGGGTGGAGTGTGTCACTCCTTCTCCTCTCCTTCTTTAATATCTTCTTGACTGCTGAAACTGGGGTGGAGTGTGTCACTCCTTCTCTTTTCCTTCTTTAATTTCCTCTTGACTGCTGAAACTGGGGTGGAGTGTGTCACTCCTTCTCTTTTCCTACTTTAATATCTTCTTGTCTGTTGAAACTGAGGTGGAGTGTGTCACTCCTTCTCTTTTCCTTCTTTAATTTCCTCTTGACTGCTGAAACTGGGGTGGAGTGTGTCACTCCTTCTCTTCTCCTTTAATTTCTTCTTGACTGCTGAAACTGGGGTGGAGTGTGTCACTCCTTCTCTTCTCCTTCTTTAATTTCTTCTTGTCTGTTGAAACTGGGGTGGCGTGTGTCACTCCTTCTCTTCTCCTTTAATTTCTTCTTGACTGCTGAAACTGGGGTGGAGTGTGTCACTCCTCCTCTCCTTCTTTAATATCTTCTTGACTGCTGAAACTGAGGTGGAGTGTGTCACTCCTTCTCTTTTCCTTCTTTAATTTCTCCTTGACTGCTGAAACTGGGGTGGAGTGTGTCACTCCTTCTCTTCTCCTTCTTTAATTTCTTCTTGACTGCTGAAACTGGGGTGGAGTGTGTCACTCCTTCTCCTCTCCTTCTTTAATATCTTCTTGACTGCTGAAACTGGGGTGGAGTGTGTCACTCCTTCTCTTTTCCTTCTTTAATTTCCTCTTGACTGCTGAAACTGGGGTGGAGTGTGTCACTCCTTCTCTTTTCCTACTTTAATATCTTCTTGTCTGTTGAAACTGAGGTGGAGTGTGTCACTCCTTCTCTTTTCCTTCTTTAATTTCCTCTTGACTGCTGAAACTGGGGTGGAGTGTGTCACTCCTTCTCTTCTCCTTTAATTTCTTCTTGACTGCTGAAACTGGGGTGGAGTGTGTCACTCCTTCTCTTCTCCTTCTTTAATTTCTTCTTGTCTGTTGAAACTGGGGTGGCGTGTGTCACTCCTTCTCTTCTCCTTTAATTTCTTCTTGACTGCTGAAACTGGGGTGGAGTGTGTCACTCCTTCTCCTTTCCTACTTTAATATCTTCTTGACTGTTGAAACTGGGGTGGAGTGTGTCACTCCTTCTCTTCTCCTTCTTTAATTTCTTCTTGTCTGTTGAAACTGGGGTGGAGTGTGTCACTCCTTCTCCTTTCCTACTTTAATATCTTCTTGTCTGTTGAAACTGGGGTGGAGTGTGTCACTCCTTCTCTTCTCCTTCTTTAATTTCTTCTTGTCTGTTGAAACTGGGGTGGAGTGTCTCACTCCTTCTCTTTTCCTTCTTTAATATCTTCTTGACTGCTGAAACTGGGGTGGAGTGTGTCACTCCTTCTCTTCTCCTTCTTTAATTTCTTCTTGTCTGCTGAAACTGGGGTGGAGTGTGTCACTCCTTCTCTTCTCCTTCTTTAATTTCTTCTTGACTGCTGAAACTGGGGTAGAGTGTGTCACTCCTTCTCTTTTCCTTCTTTAATTTCTACTTGTCTGCTGAAACTGGGGTGGAGTGTGTCACTCCTTCTCATTTCCTTCTTTAATTTCTTCTTGACTGCTGAAACTGGGGTGGAGTGTGTCACTCCTTCTCTTCTCCTTCTTTAATTTCTTCATGTCTGCTGAAACTGGGGTGGAGTGTGTCACTCCTTCTCTTTTCCTTCTTTAATATCTTCTTGACTGTTGAAACTGGGGTGGAGTGTGTCACTCCTTCTCTTCTCCTTCTTTAATTTCTTCTTGACTGCTGAAACTGGGGTGCAGCGTGTCACTCCTTCTCTTTTCCTTCTTTAATTTCCTCTTGTCTGCTGAAACTGGGGTGGAGTGTGTCACTCCTTCTCTTCTCCTTCTTTAATTTCTTCTTGACTGCTGGAACTGGGGTGGAGTGTGTCACTCCTTCTCTTCTCCTTTAATTTCTTCTTGACTGCTGAAACTGGGGTGGAGTGTGTCACTCCTTCTCTTTTCCTACTTTAATATCTTCTTGTCTGTTGAAACTGGGGTGGAGTGTGTCACTCCTTCTCTTCTCCTTCTTTAATTTCTTCTTGTCTGTTGAAACTGGGGCGGAGTGTGTCACTCCTTCTCTTCTCCTTTAATTTCTTCTTGACTGCTGAAACTGGGGTGGAGTGTGTCACTCCTTCTCTTTTCCTACTTTAATATCTTCTTGTCTGTTGAAACTGGGGTGGAGTGTGTCACTCCTTCTCTTCTCCTTCTTTAATTTCTTCTTGTCTGTTGAAACTGGGGTGGAGTGTGTCACTCCTTCTCTTCTCCTTCTTTAATTTCTTCTTGTCTGTTGAAACTGGGGTGGCGTGTGTCACTCCTTCTCTTCTCCTTCTTTAATTTCTTCTTGTCTGTTGAAACTGGGGTGGCGTGTGTCACTCCTTCTCTTCTCCTTTAATTTCTTCTTGACTGCTGAAACTGGGGTGGAGTGTGTCACTCCTTCTCTTCTCCTTCTTTAATTTCTTCTTGTCTGTTGAAACTGGGG
Source organism: Eledone cirrhosa (assembly GCA_964016885.1). Lineage (NCBI taxonomy): Eukaryota > Metazoa > Mollusca > Cephalopoda > Octopoda > Eledonidae > Eledone > Eledone cirrhosa. The sequence goes on along the minus strand of OZ024753.1, from coordinate 25,462,225 downwards.
TGGAGTGTGTCACTCCTTCTCTTCTCCTTCTTTAATATCTTCTTGTCTGTTGAAACTGGGGTGGAGTGTGTCACTCCTTCTCTTCTCCTTCTTTAATTTCTCCTTGACTGCTGAAACTGGGGTGGAGTGTGTCACTCCTTCTCTTCTCCTTCTTTAATTTCTTCTTGTCTGTTGAAACTGGGGTGGAGTGTGTCACTCCTTCTCTTCTCCTTCTTTAATTTCTTCTTGACTGCTGAAACTGGGGTGGAGTGTGTCACTCCTTCTCTTTTCCTACTTTAATATCTTCTTGTCTGCTGAAACTGGGGTGGAGTGTGTCACTCCTCCTCCTCTTCTTCTTTAATTTCTTCCTGACTGCTGAAACTGGGGTGGAGTGTGTCACTCCTTCTCTTTTCCTTCTTTAATATCTTCTTGTCTGCCGAAACTGGGGTGGAGTGTGTCACTCCTTCTCCTCTCCTTCTTTAATTTCTTCTTGACTGCTGAACCTGGGGTGGAGTGTGTCACTCCTTCTCTTCTCCTTCTTTAATTTCTTCTTGTCTGCTGAAACTGGGGTGGAGTGTGTCACTCCTTCTCTTTTCCTTCTTTAATATCTTCTTGTCTGCTGAAACTGGGGTGGAGTGTGTCACTCCTTCTCTTCTCCTTCTTTAATTTCTTCTTGTCTGCTGAAACTGGGGTGGAGTGTGTCACTCCTTCTCTTCTCCTTCTTTAATTTCCTCTTGTCTGCTGAAACTGGGGAGGAGTGTGTCACTCCTTCTCTTTTCCTTCTTTAATTTCTTCTTGTCTGCTGAAACTGGGGCGGAGTGTGTCACTCCTCTTCTCCTTCTTTAATTTCTTTTGACTGCTGAAACTGGGGAGGAGTGTGTCACTCCTTCTCTTTTCTTTCTTTAATATCTTCTTGACTGTTGAAACTGGGGTGGAGTGTGTCACTCCTTCTCTTCTCCTGCTTTAATTTCTTCTTGTCTGCTGAAACTGGGGCGGAGTGTGTCACTCCTCTTCTCCTTCTTTAATTTCTTCTTGTCTGCTGAAACTGGGGTGGAGTGTGTCACTCCTTCTGTTCTCCTTCTTTAATTTCTTCTTGACTGCTGAAACTGGGGTGGAGTGTGTCACTCCTTCTCCTCTCCTTCTTTAATTTCTTCTTGTCTGCTGAAACTGGGGTGCAGCGTGTCACTCCTTCTCTTCTCCTTCTTTAATTTCTTCTTGACTGCTGAAACTGGGGTGGAGTGTGTCACTCCTTCTCCTCTCCTTCTTTAATTTCTTCTTGTCTGCTGAAACTGGGGTGCAGCGTGTCACTCCTTCTCTTCTCCTTCTTTAATTTCTTCTTGACTGCTGAAACTGGGGTGGAGTGTGTCACTTCTTCTCTTCTCCTTCTTTAATATCTTCTTGACTGCTGAAACTCGGGTGGAGTGTGTCACTCCTTCTCTTCTTCTTTAATTTCTTCTTTCTCTGCTGAAACTGGGGTGGAGTGTGTCACTCCTTCTCCTCTCCTTCTTTAATTTCTTCTTGTCTGCTGAAACTGGGGTGCAGCGTGTCACTCCTTCTCTTCTCCTTCTTTAATTTCTTCTTGACTGCTGAAACTGGGGTGGAGTGTGTCACTCCTTCTCTTCTCCTTCTTTAATATCTTCTTGTCTGCTGAAACTGGGGTGGAGTGTGTCACTCCTTCTCTTCTCCTTCTTTAATATCTTCTTGTCTGTTGAAACTGGGGTGGAGTGTGTCACTCCTTCTCTTCTTCTTTAATTTCTTCTTTCTCTGCTGAAACTGGGGTGGAGTGTGTCACTCCTTCTCTTCTTCTTTAATTTCTTCTTTCTCTGCTGAAACTGGGGTGGAGTGTGTCACTCCTTCTCTTTTCCTTCTTTAATATCGTCTTGACTGTTGAAAATGGGGTGGAGTGTGTCACTCCTTCTCTTCTCCTTCTTTAATTTCTTCTTGACTGCTGAAACTGGGGTGCAGCGTGTCACTCCTTCTCTTTTCCTTCTTTAATTTCTTCTTGACTGCTGGAACTGGGGTGCAGCATGTCACTCCTTCTCTTTTCCTTCTTTAATATCTTCTTGTCTGTTGAAACTGGGGTTGAGTGTGTCACTCCTTCTCTTCTCCTTCTTTAACTTCTTCTTGACTGCTGAAACTGGGGTGGAGTGTGTCACTCCTTCTCTTCTCCTTCTTTAATTTCTTCTTGTCTGTTGAAACTCGGGTGGAGTGTGTCACTCCTTCTCTTCTCCTTCTTTAATATCTTCTTGTCTGTTGAAACTGGGGTGGAGTGTGACACTCCTTCTCTTCTCCTTCTTTAATATCTTCTTGTCTGTTGAAACTGGGGTGGAGTGTGTCACTCCTTCTCTTCTCCTTCTTTAATATCTTCTTGTCTGTTGAAACTGGGGTGCAGTGTGTCACTCCTTCTCTTCTCCTTCTTTAATTTCTTCTTCACTGCTGAAATTGGGGTGGAGTGTGTCACTCCTTCTCTTTTCCTTCTTTAATTTCTCCTTGACTGCTGAAACTGGGGCGGAGTGTGTCACTCCTTCTCTTTTCCTTCTTTAATTTCTTCTTGTCTGTTGAAACTGGGGTTGAGTGTGTCACTCCTTCTCTTCTCCTTCTTTAACTTCTTCTTGACTGCTGAAACTGGGGTGGAGTGTGTCACTCCTTCTCTTCTCCTTCTTTAATTTCTTCTTGTCTGTTGAAACTGGGGTGGAGTGTGTCACTCCTTCTCTTCTCCTTCTTTAATATCTTCTTGTCTGTTGAAACTGGGGTGGAGTGTGTCACTCCTTCTCTTCTCCTTCTTTAATATCTTCTTGTCTGTTGAAACTGGGGTGGAGTGTGTCACTCCTTCTCTTCTCCTTCTTTAATATCTTCTTGTCTGTTGAAACTGGGGTGCAGTGTGTCACTCCTTCTCTTCTCCTTCTTTAATTTCTTCTTCACTGCTGAAATTGGGGTGGAGTGTGTCACTCCTTCTCTTTTCCTTCTTTAATTTCTCCTTGACTGCTGAAACTGGGGCGGAGTGTGTCACTCCTTCTCTTTTCCTTCTTTAATTTCTTCTTGTCTGCTGAAACTGGGGTGGAGTGTGTCACTCCTTCTCTTCTCCTTCTTTAATATCTTCTTGTCTGTTGAAACTGGGGTGGAGTGTGTCACTCCTTCTCTTCTCCTTCTTTAATATCTTCTTGTCTGTTGAAACTGGGGTGGAGTGTGTCACTCCTTCTCTACTCCTTCTTTAATATCTTCTTGTCTGTTGAAACTGGGGTGGAGTGTGTCACTCCTTCTCTTCTCCTTCTTTAATATCTTCTTGTCTGTTGAAACTGGGGTGGAGTGTGTCACTCCTTCTCTTCTCCTTCTTTAATATCTTCTTGTCTGCTGAAACTGGGGTGGAGTGTGTCACTCCTTCTCTTCTCCTTCTTTAATTTCCTCTTGTCTGCTGAAACTGGGGAGGAGTGTGTCACTCCTTCTCTTTTCCTTCTTTAATTTCTTCTTGTCTGTTGAAACTGGGGTGGAGTGTGTCACTCCTTCTCTTCTCCTTCTTTAATTTCCTCTTGTCTGCTGAAACTGGGGAGGAGTGTGTCACTCCTTCTCTTTTCCTACTTTAATTTCCTCTTGTCTGCTGAAACTGGGGCGGAGTGTGTCACTCCTCTTCTCCTTCTTTAATTTCTTCTTGTCTGCTGAAACTGGGGTGGAGTGTGTCACTCCTTCTCTTCTCCTTCTTTAATTTCCTCTTGTCTGCTGAAACTGGGGAGGAGTGTGTCACTCCTTCTCTTCTCCTTCTTTAATTTCTTTTGACTGCTGAAACTGGGGTGGAGTGTGTCACTCCTTCTCTTCTCCTTCTTTAATTTCCTCTTGTCTGCTGAAACTGGGGAGGAGTGTGTCACTCCTTCTCTTCTCCTTCTTTAATTTCTTCTTGTCTGCTGAAACTGGGGTGGAGTGTGTCACTCCTTCTCTTCTCCTTCTTTAATTTCTTTTGACTGCTGAAACTGGGGTGGAGTGTGTCACTCCTTCTCTTCTCCTTCTTTAATTTCCTCTTGTCTGCTGAAACTGGGGTGGAGTGTGTCACTCCTTCTCTTCTCCTTCTTTAATTTCCTCTTGTCTGCTGAAACTGGGGTGGAGTGTGTCACTCCTTCTCTTCTCCTTCTTTAATTTCCTCTTGTCTGCCGAAACTGGGGAGGAGTGTGTCACTCCTTCTCTTTTCCTTCTTTAATTTCTTCTTGTCTGCTGAAACTGGGGTGGAGTGTGTCACTCCTTCTCTTCTCCTTCTTTAATTTCTTCTTGACTGCTGAAACTGGGGTGGAGTGTGTCACTCCTTCTCTTCTCCTTCTTTAATTTCTTTTGACTGCTGAAACTGGGGTGGAGTGTGTCACTCCTTCTCCTCTCCTTATTTAATATCTTCTTGAATGCTGAAACTGGGGTGGAGTGTGTCACTCCTTCTCTTCTCCTTCTTTAATTTCTTCTTGACTGCTGAAACTGGGGTGGAGTGTGTCACTCCTTCTCCTCTCCTTATTTAATATCTTCTTGAATGCTGAAACTGGGGTGGAGTGTGTCACTCCTTCTCTTTTCCTTCTTTAATTTCTTCTTGTCTGCTGAAACTGGGGTGGAGTGTGTCACTCCTTCTCTTCTCCTTCTTTAATTTCTTTTGACTGCTGAAACTGGGGTGGAGTGTGTCACTCCTTCTCTTTTCCTTCTTTAATTTCTTCTTGTCTGCTGAAACTGGGGTGGAGTGTGTCACTCCTTCTCTTCTCCTTCTTTAATTTCTTTTGACTGCTGAAACTGGGGTGGAGTGTGTCACTCCTTCTCTTTTCCTTCGTTAATATCTTCTTGTCTGTTGAAACTGGGGTGGAGTGTGTCACTCCTTCTCTTCTCCTTCTTTAATATCTTCTTGACTGCTGAAACTGAGGTGGAGTGTGTCACTCCTTCTCTTCTCCTTTAATTTCTTCTTGTCTGCTGAAACTGGGGTGGAGTGTGTCACTCCTTCTCTTCTCCTTCTTTAATTTCTTCCTGTCTGCTGAAACTGGGGTGGAGTGTGTCACTCCTTCTCTTCTCCTTCTTTAATTTCTTCTTGTCTGCTGAAACTGGGGTGGAGTGTGTCACTCCTTCTCTTCTCCTTCTTTAATTTCTTCTTGTCTGCTGAAACTGGGGTGGAGTGTCTCACTCCTTCTCTTCTCCTTCTTTAATTTCCTCTTGTCTGCTGAAACTGGGGTGGAGTGTGTCACTCCTTCTCTTCTCCTTCTTTAATTTCTCCTTGACTGCTGAAACTTGGGTGGAGTGTGTCACTCCTTCTCTTCTCCTTCTTTAATTTCTTCTTGACTGCTGAAACTGGGGTGGAGTGTGTCACTCCTTCTCTTCTCCTTCTTTAATTTCTTCTTGTCTGTTGAAACTGGGGTGGAGTGTGTCACTCTTTCTCTTCTCCTTCTTTAATATCTTCTTGACTGCTGAAACTGGGGTGGAGTGTGTCACTCCTTCTCTTCTCCTTTAATTTCTTCTTGTCTGCTGAAACTGGGGTGGAGTGTGTCACTCCTTCTCTTCTCCTTCTTTAATATCTTCTTGACTGCTGAAACTGGGGTGGAGTGTGTCACTCCTTTTCTTTTCCTTCTTTAATTTCTACTTGTCTGCTGAAACTGGGGTGGAGTGTGTCACTCCTTCTCTTTTCCTTCTTTAATTTCTTCTTGACTGATGAAACTGGGGTGGAGTGTGTCACTCCTTCTCCTCTCCTTCTTTAATATCTTTTTGACTGCTGAAACTGGGGTGGAGTGTGTCACTCCTTCTACTCTCCTTCTTTAGTTTCTTCATGTCTGCTGAAACTGGGGTGGAGTGTGTCACTCCTTCTCTTTTCCTTCTTTAATATCTTCTTGACTGTTGAAACTGGGGTGGAGTGTGTCACTCCTTCTCTTTTCCTTCTTTAATTTCCTCTTGTCTGCTGAAACTGGGGTGGAGTGTGTCACTCCTTCTCTTTTCCTTCTTTAATATCTTTTTGACTGCTGAAACTGGGGTGGAGTGTGTCACTCCTTCTACTGTCCTTCTTTAGTTTCTTCATGTCTGCTGAAACTGGGGTGCAGCGTGTCACTCCTTCTCTTTTCCTTCTTTAATTTCTTCTTGACTGCTGAAACTGGTGTGGAGTGTGTCACTCCTTCTCTTTTCCTTCTTTAATTTCCTCTTGTCTGCTGAAACTGGTGTGGAGTGTGTCACTCCTTCTCTTTTCCTTCTTTAATATCTTTTTGACTGCTGAAACTGGGGTGGAGTGTGTCACTCCTTCTACTCTCCTTCTTTAGTTTCTTCATGTCTGCTGAAACTGGGGTGCAGCGTGTCACTCCTTCTCTTTTCCTTCTTTAATTTCCTCTTGTCTGCTGAAACTGGGGTGGAGTGTGTCACTCCTTCTCTTCTCCTTCTTTAATTTCTTCTTGACTGCTGGAACTGGGGTGGAGTGTGTCACTCCTTCTCTTCTCCTTCTTTAATTTCTTCTTGTCTGTTGAAACTGAGGTGGAGTGTGTCACTCCTTCTCTTTTCCTTCTTTAATATCTTCTTGACTGTTGAAACTGGGGTGGAGTGTGTCACTCCTTCTCTTCTCCTTCTTTAATTTCTTCTTGTCTGTTGAAACTCGGGTGGGGTGTGTCACTCCTTCTCTTCTCCTTCTTTAATTTCTCCTTGACTGCTGAAACTGGGGTGGAGTGTGTCACTCCTTCTCTTCTCCTTCTTTAATTTCTTCTTGACTGCTGAAACTGGGGTGGAGTGTGTCACTCCTTCTCCTCTCCTTCTTTAATATCTTCTTGACTGCTGAAACTGGGGTGGAGTGTGTCACTCCTTCTCCTCTCCTTCTTTAATTCCTTCTTGACTGCTGAAACTGGGGTGGAGTGTGTCACTCCTTCTCCTCTCCTTCTTTAATATCTTCTTGACTGCTGAAACTGAGGTGGAGTGTGTCACTCCTTCTCTTTTCCTTCTTTAATTTCTCCTTGACTGCTGAAACTGGGGTGGAGTGTGTCACTCCTTCTCTTCTCCTTCTTTAATTTCTTCTTGACTGCTGAAACTGGGGTGGAGTGTGTCACTCCTTCTCCTCTCCTTCTTTAATATCTTCTTGACTGCTGAAACTGGGGTGGAGTGTGTCACTCCTTCTCTTTTCCTTCTTTAATTTCCTCTTGACTGCTGAAACTGGGGTGGAGTGTGTCACTCCTTCTCTTTTCCTACTTTAATATCTTCTTGTCTGTTGAAACTGAGGTGGAGTGTGTCACTCCTTCTCTTTTCCTTCTTTAATTTCCTCTTGACTGCTGAAACTGGGGTGGAGTGTGTCACTCCTTCTCTTCTCCTTTAATTTCTTCTTGACTGCTGAAACTGGGGTGGAGTGTGTCACTCCTTCTCTTCTCCTTCTTTAATTTCTTCTTGTCTGTTGAAACTGGGGTGGCGTGTGTCACTCCTTCTCTTCTCCTTTAATTTCTTCTTGACTGCTGAAACTGGGGTGGAGTGTGTCACTCCTTCTCCTCTCCTTCTTTAATATCTTCTTGACTGCTGAAACTGAGGTGGAGTGTGTCACTCCTTCTCTTTTCCTTCTTTAATTTCTCCTTGACTGCTGAAACTGGGGTGGAGTGTGTCACTCCTTCTCTTCTCCTTCTTTAATTTCTTCTTGACTGCTGAAACTGGGGTGGAGTGTGTCACTCCTTCTCCTCTCCTTCTTTAATATCTTCTTGACTGCTGAAACTGGGGTGGAGTGTGTCACTCCTTCTCTTTTCCTTCTTTAATTTCCTCTTGACTGCTGAAACTGGGGTGGAGTGTGTCACTCCTTCTCTTTTCCTACTTTAATATCTTCTTGTCTGTTGAAACTGAGGTGGAGTGTGTCACTCCTTCTCTTTTCCTTCTTTAATTTCCTCTTGACTGCTGAAACTGGGGTGGAGTGTGTCACTCCTTCTCTTCTCCTTTAATTTCTTCTTGACTGCTGAAACTGGGGTGGAGTGTGTCACTCCTTCTCTTCTCCTTCTTTAATTTCTTCTTGTCTGTTGAAACTGGGGTGGCGTGTGTCACTCCTTCTCTTCTCCTTTAATTTCTTCTTGACTGCTGAAACTGGGGTGGAGTGTGTCACTCCTTCTCCTTTCCTACTTTAATATCTTCTTGACTGTTGAAACTGGGGTGGAGTGTGTCACTCCTTCTCTTCTCCTTCTTTAATTTCTTCTTGTCTGTTGAAACTGGGGTGGAGTGTGTCACTCCTTCTCCTTTCCTACTTTAATATCTTCTTGTCTGTTGAAACTGGGGTGGAGTGTGTCACTCCTTCTCTTCTCCTTCTTTAATTTCTTCTTGTCTGTTGAAACTGGGGTGGAGTGTCTCACTCCTTCTCTTTTCCTTCTTTAATATCTTCTTGACTGCTGAAACTGGGGTGGAGTGTGTCACTCCTTCTCTTCTCCTTCTTTAATTTCTTCTTGTCTGCTGAAACTGGGGTGGAGTGTGTCACTCCTTCTCTTCTCCTTCTTTAATTTCTTCTTGACTGCTGAAACTGGGGTAGAGTGTGTCACTCCTTCTCTTTTCCTTCTTTAATTTCTACTTGTCTGCTGAAACTGGGGTGGAGTGTGTCACTCCTTCTCATTTCCTTCTTTAATTTCTTCTTGACTGCTGAAACTGGGGTGGAGTGTGTCACTCCTTCTCTTCTCCTTCTTTAATTTCTTCATGTCTGCTGAAACTGGGGTGGAGTGTGTCACTCCTTCTCTTTTCCTTCTTTAATATCTTCTTGACTGTTGAAACTGGGGTGGAGTGTGTCACTCCTTCTCTTCTCCTTCTTTAATTTCTTCTTGACTGCTGAAACTGGGGTGCAGCGTGTCACTCCTTCTCTTTTCCTTCTTTAATTTCCTCTTGTCTGCTGAAACTGGGGTGGAGTGTGTCACTCCTTCTCTTCTCCTTCTTTAATTTCTTCTTGACTGCTGGAACTGGGGTGGAGTGTGTCACTCCTTCTCTTCTCCTTCTTTAATTTCTTCTTGTCTGTTGAAACTGGGGTGGAGTGTGTCACTTCTTCTCTTCTCCTTTAATTTCTTCTTGACTGCTGAAACTGAGGTGGAGTGTGTCACTCCTTCTCTTTTCCTTCTTTAATATCTTCTTGACTGTTGAAATTGGGGTGGAGTGTGTCACTCCTTCTCTTCTCCTTCTTTAATGTCTTCTTGTCTGTTGAAACTGGGGTGGCGTGTGTCACTCCTTCTCTTCTCCTTCTTTAATATCTTCTTGACTGTTGAAATTGGGGTGGAGTGTGTCACTCCTTCTCTTCTCCTTCTTTAATTTCTTCTTGTCTGTTGAAACTGGGGTGGCGTGTGTCACTCCTTCTCTTCTCCTTTAATTTCTTCTTGACTGCTGAAATTGGGGTGGAGTGTGTCACTCCTTCTCTTCTCCTTCTTTAATGTCTTCTTGTCTGTTGAAACTCGGGTGGAGTGTGTCACTCCTTCTCTTCTCCTTCTTTAATTTCTCCTTGACTGCTGAAACTGGGGTGGAGTGTGTCACTCCTTCTCTTCTCCTTTAATTTCTTCTTGACTGCTGAAACTGGGGTGGAGTGTGTCACTCCTTCTCTTTTCCTACTTTAATATCTTCTTGTCTGTTGAAACTGGGGTGGAGTGTGTCACTCATTCTCTTCTCCTTCTTTAATTTCTTCTTGTCTGTTGAAACTGGGGCGGAGTGTGTCACTCCTTCTCTTCTCCTTTAATTTCTTCTTGACTGCTGAAACTGGGGTGGAGTGTGTCACTCCTTCTCTTTTCCTACTTTAATATCTTCTTGTCTGTTGAAACTGGGGTGGAGTGTGTCACTCCTTCTCTTCTCCTTCTTTAATTTCTTCTTGTCTGTTGAAACTGGGGTGGAGTGTGTCACTCCTTCTCTTCTCCTTCTTTAATTTCTTCTTGTCTGTTGAAACTGGGGTGGCGTGTGTCACTCCTTCTCTTCTCCTTCTTTAATTTCTTCTTGTCTGTTGAAACTGGGGTGGCGTGTGTCACTCCTTCTCTTCTCCTTTAATTTCTTCTTGACTGCTGAAACTGGGGTGGAGTGTGTCACTCCTTCTCTTCTCCTTCTTTAATTTCTTCTTGTCTGTTGAAACTGGGGTGGAGTGTGTCACTCCTTCTCTTCTCCTTCTTTAATATCTTCTTGTCTGTTGAAACTGGGGTGGAGTGTGTCACTCCTTCTCTTCTCCTTCTTTAATTTCTCCTTGACTGCTGAAACTGGGGTGGAGTGTGTCACTCCTTCTCTTCTCCTTCTTTAATTTCTTCTTGTCTGTTGAAACTGGGGTGGAGTGTGTCACTCCTTCTCTTCTCCTTCTTTAATTTCTTCTTGACTGCTGAAACTGGGGTGGAGTGTGTCACTCCTTCTCTTTTCCTACTTTAATATCTTCTTGTCTGCTGAAACTGGGGTGGAGTGTGTCACTCCTCCTCCTCTTCTTCTTTAATTTCTTCCTGACTGCTGAAACTGGGGTGGAGTGTGTCACTCCTTCTCTTTTCCTTCTTTAATATCTTCTTGTCTGCCGAAACTGGGGTGGAGTGTGTCACTCCTTCTCCTCTCCTTCTTTAATTTCTTCTTGACTGCTGAACCTGGGGTGGAGTGTGTCACTCCTTCTCTTCTCCTTCTTTAATTTCTTCTTGTCTGCTGAAACTGGGGTGGAGTGTGTCACTCCTTCTCTTTTCCTTCTTTAATATCTTCTTGTCTGCTGAAACTGGGGTGGAGTGTGTCACTCCTTCTCTTCTCCTTCTTTAATTTCTTCTTGTCTGCTGAAACTGGGGTGGAGTGTGTCACTCCTTCTCTTCTCCTTCTTTAATTTCCTCTTGTCTGCTGAAACTGGGGAGGAGTGTGTCACTCCTTCTCTTTTCCTTCTTTAATTTCTTCTTGTCTGCTGAAACTGGGGCGGAGTGTGTCACTCCTCTTCTCCTTCTTTAATTTCTTTTGACTGCTGAAACTGGGGAGGAGTGTGTCACTCCTTCTCTTTTCTTTCTTTAATATCTTCTTGACTGTTGAAACTGGGGTGGAGTGTGTCACTCCTTCTCTTCTCCTGCTTTAATTTCTTCTTGTCTGCTGAAACTGGGGCGGAGTGTGTCACTCCTCTTCTCCTTCTTTAATTTCTTCTTGTCTGCTGAAACTGGGGTGGAGTGTGTCACTCCTTCTGTTCTCCTTCTTTAATTTCTTCTTGACTGCTGAAACTGGGGTGGAGTGTGTCACTCCTTCTCCTCTCCTTCTTTAATTTCTTCTTGTCTGCTGAAACTGGGGTGCAGCGTGTCACTCCTTCTCTTCTCCTTCTTTAATTTCTTCTTGACTGCTGAAACTGGGGTGGAGTGTGTCACTCCTTCTCCTCTCCTTCTTTAATTTCTTCTTGTCTGCTGAAACTGGGGTGCAGCGTGTCACTCCTTCTCTTCTCCTTCTTTAATTTCTTCTTGACTGCTGAAACTGGGGTGGAGTGTGTCACTCCTTCTCTTCTCCTTCTTTAATATCTTCTTGACTGCTGAAACTCGGGTGGAGTGTGTCACTCCTTCTCTTCTTCTTTAATTTCTTCTTTCTCTGCTGAAACTGGGGTGGAGTGTGTCACTCCTTCTCCTCTCCTTCTTTAATTTCTTCTTGTCTGCTGAAACTGGGGTGCAGCGTGTCACTCCTTCTCTTCTCCTTCTTTAATTTCTTCTTGACTGCTGAAACTGGGGTGGAGTGTGTCACTCCTTCTCTTCTCCTTCTTTAATATCTTCTTGTCTGCTGAAACTGGGGTGGAGTGTGTCACTCCTTCTCTTCTCCTTCTTTAATATCTTCTTGTCTGTTGAAACTGGGGTGGAGTGTGTCACTCCTTCTCTTCTTCTTTAATTTCTTCTTTCTCTGCTGAAACTGGGGTGGAGTGTGTCACTCCTTCTCTTCTTCTTTAATTTCTTCTTTCTCTGCTGAAACTGGGGTGGAGTGTGTCACTCCTTCTCTTTTCCTTCTTTAATATCGTCTTGACTGTTGAAAATGGGGTGGAGTGTGTCACTCCTTCTCTTCTCCTTCTTTAATTTCTTCTTGACTGCTGAAACTGGGGTGCAGCGTGTCACTCCTTCTCTTTTCCTTCTTTAATTTCTTCTTGACTGCTGGAACTGGGGTGCAGCATGTCACTCCTTCTCTTTTCCTTCTTTAATATCTTCTTGTCTGTTGAAACTGGGGTTGAGTGTGTCACTCCTTCTCTTCTCCTTCTTTAACTTCTTCTTGACTGCTGAAACTGGGGTGGAGTGTGTCACTCCTTCTCTTCTCCTTCTTTAATTTCTTCTTGTCTGTTGAAACTCGGGTGGAGTGTGTCACTCCTTCTCTTCTCCTTCTTTAATATCTTCTTGTCTGTTGAAACTGGGGTGGAGTGTGTCACTCCTTCTCTTCTCCTTCTTTAATATCTTCTTGTCTGTTGAAACTGGGGTGGAGTGTGTCACTCCTTCTCTTCTCCTTCTTTAATATCTTCTTGTCTGTTGAAACTGGGGTGCAGTGTGTCACTCCTTCTCTTCTCCTTCTTTAATTTCTTCTTCACTGCTGAAATTGGGGTGGAGTGTGTCACTCCTTCTCTTTTCCTTCTTTAATTTCTCCTTGACTGCTGAAACTGGGGCGGAGTGTGTCACTCCTTCTCTTTTCCTTCTTTAATTTCTTCTTGTCTGTTGAAACTGGGGTTGAGTGTGTCACTCCTTCTCTTCTCCTTCTTTAACTTCTTCTTGACTGCTGAAACTGGGGTGGAGTGTGTCACTCCTTCTCTTCTCCTTCTTTAATTTCTTCTTGTCTGTTGAAACTGGGGTGGAGTGTGTCACTCCTTCTCTTCTCCTTCTTTAATATCTTCTTGTCTGTTGAAACTGGGGTGGAGTGTGTCACTCCTTCTCTTCTCCTTCTTTAATATCTTCTTGTCTGTTGAAACTGGGGTGGAGTGTGTCACTCCTTCTCTTCTCCTTCTTTAATATCTTCTTGTCTGTTGAAACTGGGGTGCAGTGTGTCACTCCTTCTCTTCTCCTTCTTTAATTTCTTCTTCACTGCTGAAATTGGGGTGGAGTGTGTCACTCCTTCTCTTTTCCTTCTTTAATTTCTCCTTGACTGCTGAAACTGGGGCGGAGTGTGTCACTCCTTCTCTTTTCCTTCTTTAATTTCTTCTTGTCTGCTGAAACTGGGGTGGAGTGTGTCACTCCTTCTCTTCTCCTTCTTTAATATCTTCTTGTCTGTTGAAACTGGGGTGGAGTGTGTCACTCCTTCTCTTCTCCTTCTTTAATATCTTCTTGTCTGTTGAAACTGGGGTGGAGTGTGTCACTCCTTCTCTACTCCTTCTTTAATATCTTCTTGTCTGTTGAAACTGGGGTGGAGTGTGTCACTCCTTCTCTTCTCCTTCTTTAATATCTTCTTGTCTGTTGAAACTGGGGTGGAGTGTGTCACTCCTTCTCTTCTCCTTCTTTAATTTCTTTTGACTGCTGAAACTGGGGTGGAGTGTGTCACTCCTTCTCTTCTCCTTCTTTAATTTCCTCTTGTCTGCTGAAACTGGGCTGGAGTGTGTCACTCCTTCTCTTCTCCTTCTTTAATTTCCTCTTGTCTGCTGAAACTGGGGTGGAGTGTGTCACTCCTTCTCTTCTCCTTCTTTAATTTCCTCTTGTCTGCTGAAACTGGGGAGGAGTGTGTCACTCCTTCTCTTTTCCTTCTTTAATTTCTTCTTGTCTGCTGAAACTGGGGTGGAGTGTGTCACTCCTTCTCTTCTCCTTCTTTAATTTCTTCTTGACTGCTGAAACTGGGGTGGAGTGTGTCACTCCTTCTCTTCTCCTTCTTTAATTTCTTTTGACTGCTGAAACTGGGGTGGAGTGTGTCACTCCTTCTCCTCTCCTTATTTAATATCTTCTTGAATGCTGAAACTGGGGTGGAGTGTGTCACTCCTTCTCTTCTCCTTCTTTAATTTCTTCTTGACTGCTGAAACTGGGGTGGAGTGTGTCACTCCTTCTCCTCTCCTTATTTAATATCTTCTTGAATGCTGAAACTGGGGTGGAGTGTGTCACTCCTTCTCTTTTCCTTCTTTAATTTCTTCTTGTCTGCTGAAACTGGGGTGGAGTGTGTCACTCCTTCTCTTCTCCTTCTTTAATTTCTTTTGACTGCTGAAACTGGGGTGGAGTGTGTCACTCCTTCTCTTTTCCTTCTTTAATTTCTTCTTGTCTGCTGAAACTGGGGTGGAGTGTGTCACTCCTTCTCTTCTCCTTCTTTAATTTCTTTTGACTGCTGAAACTGGGGTGGAGTGTGTCACTCCTTCTCTTTTCCTTCGTTAATATCTTCTTGTCTGTTGAAACTGGGGTGGAGTGTGTCACTCCTTCTCTTCTCCTTCTTTAATATCTTCTTGACTGCTGAAACTGGGGTGGAGTGTGTCACTCCTTCTCTTCTCCTTTAATTTCTTCTTGTCTGCTGAAACTGGGGTGGAGTGTGTCACTCCTTCTCTTCTCCTTCTTTAATTTCTTCCTGTCTGCTGAAACTGGGGTGGAGTGTGTCACTCCTTCTCTTCTCCTTCTTTAATTTCTTCTTGTCTGCTGAAACTGGGGTGGAGTGTGTCACTCCTTCTCTTCTCCTTCTTTAATTTCTTCTTGTCTGCTGAAACTGGGGTGGAGTGTCTCACTCCTTCTCTTCTCCTTCTTTAATTTCCTCTTGTCTGCTGAAACTGGGGTGGAGTGTGTCACTCCTTCTCTTCTCCTTCTTTAATTTCTCCTTGACTGCTGAAACTTGGGTGGAGTGTGTCACTCCTTCTCTTCTCCTTCTTTAATTTCTTCTTGACTGCTGAAACTGGGGTGGAGTGTGTCACTCCTTCTCTTCTCCTTCTTTAATTTCTTCTTGTCTGTTGAAACTGGGGTGGAGTGTGTCACTCTTTCTCTTCTCCTTCTTTAATATCTTCTTGACTGCTGAAACTGGGGTGGAGTGTGTCACTCCTTCTCTTCTCCTTTAATTTCTTCTTGTCTGCTGAAACTGGGGTGGAGTGTGTCACTCCTTCTCTTCTCCTTCTTTAATATCTTCTTGACTGCTGAAACTGGGGTGGAGTGTGTCACTCCTTTTCTTTTCCTTCTTTAATTTCTACTTGTCTGCTGAAACTGGGGTGGAGTGTGTCACTCCTTCTCTTTTCCTTCTTTAATTTCTTCTTGACTGATGAAACTGGGGTGGAGTGTGTCACTCCTTCTCCTCTCCTTCTTTAATATCTTTTTGACTGCTGAAACTGGGGTGGAGTGTGTCACTCCTTCTACTCTCCTTCTTTAGTTTCTTCATGTCTGCTGAAACTGGGGTGGAGTGTGTCACTCCTTCTCTTTTCCTTCTTTAATATCTTCTTGACTGTTGAAACTGGGGTGGAGTGTGTCACTCCTTCTCTTTTCCTTCTTTAATTTCCTCTTGTCTGCTGAAACTGGGGTGGAGTGTGTCACTCCTTCTCTTTTCCTTCTTTAATATCTTTTTGACTGCTGAAACTGGGGTGGAGTGTGTCACTCCTTCTACTCTCCTTCTTTAGTTTCTTCATGTCTGCTGAAACTGGGGTGCAGCGTGTCACTCCTTCTCTTTTCCTTCTTTAATTTCTTCTTGACTGCTGAAACTGGTGTGGAGTGTGTCACTCCTTCTCTTTTCCTTCTTTAATTTCCTCTTGTCTGCTGAAACTGGTGTGGAGTGTGTCACTCCTTCTCTTTTCCTTCTTTAATATCTTTTTGACTGCTGAAACTGGGGTGGAGTGTGTCACTCCTTCTACTCTCCTTCTTTAGTTTCTTCATGTCTGCTGAAACTGGGGTGCAGCGTGTCACTCCTTCTCTTTTCCTTCTTTAATTTCCTCTTGTCTGCTGAAACTGGGGTGGAGTGTGTCACTCCTTCTCTTCTCCTTCTTTAATTTCTTTTGACTGCTGAAACTGGGGTGGAGTGTGTCACTCCTTCTCTTTTCCTTCTTTAATTTCTTCTTGTCTGCTGAAACTGGGGTGCAGCGTGTCACTCCTTCTCTTTTCCTTCTTTAATTTCTTCTTGTCTGCTGAAACTGGGGTGGAGTGTGTCACTCCTTCTCTTCTCCTTCTTTAATTTCTTTTGACTGCTGAAACTGGGGTGGAGTGTGTCACTCCTTCTCTTTTCCTTCTTTAATTTCTTCTTGTCTGCTGAAACTGGGGTGGAGTGTGTCACTCCTTCTCTTCTCCTTCTTTAATTTCTTTTGACTGCTGAAACTGGGGTGGAGTGTGTCACTCCTTCTCTTTTCCTTCGTTAATATCTTCTTGTCTGTTGAAACTGGGGTGGAGTGTGTCACTCCTTCTCTTCTCCTTCTTTAATATCTTCTTGACTGCTGAAACTGGGGTGGAGTGTGTCACTCCTTCTCTTCTCCTTTAATTTCTTCTTGTCTGCTGAAACTGGGGTGGAGTGTGTCACTCCTTCTCTTCTCCTTCTTTAATTTCTTCCTGTCTGCTGAAACTGGGGTGGAGTGTGTCACTCCTTCTCTTCTCCTTCTTTAATTTCTTCTTGTCTGCTGAAACTGGGGTGGAGTGTGTCACTCCTTCTCTTCTCCTTCTTTAATTTCTTCTTGTCTGCTGAAACTGGGGTGGAGTGTCTCACTCCTTCTCTTCTCCTTCTTTAATTTCCTCTTGTCTGCTGAAACTGGGGTGGAGTGTGTCACTCCTTCTCTTCTCCTTCTTTAATTTCTCCTTGACTGCTGAAACTTGGGTGGAGTGTGTCACTCCTTCTCTTCTCCTTCTTTAATTTCTTCTTGACTGCTGAAACTGGGGTGGAGTGTGTCACTCCTTCTCTTCTCCTTCTTTAATTTCTTCTTGTCTGTTGAAACTGGGGTGGAGTGTGTCACTCTTTCTCTTCTCCTTCTTTAATATCTTCTTGACTGCTGAAACTGGGGTGGAGTGTGTCACTCCTTCTCTTCTCCTTTAATTTCTTCTTGTCTGCTGAAACTGGGGTGGAGTGTGTCACTCCTTCTCTTCTCCTTCTTTAATATCTTCTTGACTGCTGAAACTGGGGTGGAGTGTGTCACTCCTTTTCTTTTCCTTCTTTAATTTCTACTTGTCTGCTGAAACTGGGGTGGAGTGTGTCACTCCTTCTCTTTTCCTTCTTTAATTTCTTCTTGACTGATGAAACTGGGGTGGAGTGTGTCACTCCTTCTCCTCTCCTTCTTTAATATCTTTTTGACTGCTGAAACTGGGGTGGAGTGTGTCACTCCTTCTACTCTCCTTCTTTAGTTTTTTCATGTCTGCTGAAACTGGGGTGGAGTGTGTCACTCCTTCTCTTTTCCTTCTTTAATATCTTCTTGACTGTTGAAACTGGGGTGGAGTGTGTCACTCCTTCTCTTTTCCTTCTTTAATTTCCTCTTGTCTGCTGAAACTGGGGTGGAGTGTGTCACTCCTTCTCTTTTCCTTCTTTAATATCTTTTTGACTGCTGAAACTGGGGTGGAGTGTGTCACTCCTTCTACTCTCCTTCTTTAGTTTCTTCATGTCTGCTGAAACTGGGGTGCAGCGTGTCACTCCTTCTCTTTTCCTTCTTTAATTTCTTCTTGACTGCTGAAACTGGTGTGGAGTGTGTCACTCCTTCTCTTTTCCTTCTTTAATTTCCTCTTGTCTGCTGAAACTGGTGTGGAGTGTGTCACTCCTTCTCTTTTCCTTCTTTAATATCTTTTTGACTGCTGAAACTGGGGTGGAGTGTGTCACTCCTTCTACTCTCCTTCTTTAGTTTCTTCATGTCTGCTGAAACTGGGGTGCAGCGTGTCACTCCTTCTCTTTTCCTTCTTTAATTTCCTCTTGTCTGCTGAAACTGGGGTGGAGTGTGTCACTCCTTCTCTTCTCCTTCTTTAATTTCTTCTTGACTGCTGGAACTGGGGTGGAGTGTGTCACTCCTTCTCTTCTCCTTCTTTAATTTCTTCTTGTCTGTTGAAACTGAGGTGGAGTGTGTCACTCCTTCTCTTTTCCTTCTTTAATATCTTCTTGACTGTTGAAACTGGGGTGGAGTGTGTCACTCCTTCTCTTCTCCTTCTTTAATTTCTTCTTGTCTGTTGAAACTCGGGTGGGGTGTGTCACTCCTTCTCTTCTCCTTCTTTAATTTCTCCTTGACTGCTGAAACTGGGGTGGAGTGTGTCACTCCTTCTCTTCTCCTTCTTTAATTTCTTCTTGACTGCTGAAACTGGGGTGGAGTGTGTCACTCCTTCTCCTCTCCTTCTTTAATATCTTCTTGACTGCTGAAACTGGGGTGGAGTGTGTCACTCCTTCTCCTCTCCTTCTTTAATTCCTTCTTGACTGCTGAAACTGGGGTGGAGTGTGTCACTCCTTCTCCTCTCCTTCTTTAATATCTTCTTGACTGCTGAAACTGAGGTGGAGTGTGTCACTCCTTCTCTTTTCCTTCTTTAATTTCTCCTTGACTGCTGAAACTGGGGTGGAGTGTGTCACTCCTTCTCTTCTCCTTCTTTAATTTCTTCTTGACTGCTGAAACTGGGGTGGAGTGTGTCACTCCTTCTCCTCTCCTTCTTTAATATCTTCTTGACTGCTGAAACTGGGGTGGAGTGTGTCACTCCTTCTCTTTTCCTTCTTTAATTTCCTCTTGACTGCTGAAACTGGGGTGGAGTGTGTCACTCCTTCTCTTTTCCTACTTTAATATCTTCTTGTCTGTTGAAACTGAGGTGGAGTGTGTCACTCCTTCTCTTTTCCTTCTTTAATTTCCTCTTGACTGCTGAAACTGGGGTGGAGTGTGTCACTCCTTCTCTTCTCCTTTAATTTCTTCTTGACTGCTGAAACTGGGGTGGAGTGTGTCACTCCTTCTCTTCTCCTTCTTTAATTTCTTCTTGTCTGTTGAAACTGGGGTGGCGTGTGTCACTCCTTCTCTTCTCCTTTAATTTCTTCTTGACTGCTGAAACTGGGGTGGAGTGTGTCACTCCTTCTCCTTTCCTACTTTAATATCTTCTTGTCTGTTGAAACTGGGGTGGAGTGTGTCACTCCTTCTCTTCTCCTTCTTTAATTTCTTCTTGTCTGTTGAAACTGGGGTGGAGTGTGTCACTCCTTCTCCTTTCCTACTTTAATATCTTCTTGTCTGTTGAAACTGGGGTGGAGTGTGTCACTCCTTCTCTTCTCCTTCTTTAATTTCTTCTTGTCTGTTGAAACTGGGGTGGAGTGTCTCACTCCTTCTCTTTTCCTTCTTTAATATCTTCTTGACTGCTGAAACTGGGGTGGAGTGTGTCACTCCTTCTCTTCTCCTTCTTTAATTTCTTCTTGTCTGCTGAAACTGGGGTGGAGTGTGTCACTCCTTCTCTTCTCCTTCTTTAATTTCTTCTTGACTGCTGAAACTGGGGTAGAGTGTGTCACTCCTTCTCTTTTCCTTCTTTAATTTCTACTTGTCTGCTGAAACTGGGGTGGAGTGTGTCACTCCTTCTCATTTCCTTCTTTAATTTCTTCTTGACTGCTGAAACTGGGGTGGAGTGTGTCACTCCTTCTCTTCTCCTTCTTTAATTTCTTCATGTCTGCTGAAACTGGGGTGGAGTGTGTCACTCCTTCTCTTTTCCTTCTTTAATATCTTCTTGACTGTTGAAACTGGGGTGGAGTGTGTCACTCCTTCTCTTCTCCTTCTTTAATTTCTTCTTGACTGCTGAAACTGGGGTGCAGCGTGTCACTCCTTCTCTTTTCCTTCTTTAATTTCCTCTTGTCTGCTGAAACTGGGGTGGAGTGTGTCACTCCTTCTCTTCTCCTTCTTTAATTTCTTCTTGACTGCTGGAACTGGGGTGGAGTGTGTCACTCCTTCTCTTCTCCTTCTTTAATTTCTTCTTGTCTGTTGAAACTGGGGTGGAGTGTGTCACTTCTTCTCTTCTCCTTTAATTTCTTCTTGACTGCTGAAACTGAGGTGGAGTGTGTCACTCCTTCTCTTTTCCTTCTTTAATATCTTCTTGACTGTTGAAATTGGGGTGGAGTGTGTCACTCCTTCTCTTCTCCTTCTTTAATGTCTTCTTGTCTGTTGAAACTGGGGTGGCGTGTGTCACTCCTTCTCTTCTCCTTCTTTAATATCTTCTTGACTGTTGAAATTGGGGTGGAGTGTGTCACTCCTTCTCTTCTCCTTCTTTAATTTCTTCTTGTCTGTTGAAACTGGGGTGGCGTGTGTCACTCCTTCTCTTCTCCTTTAATTTCTTCTTGACTGCTGAAATTGGGGTGGAGTGTGTCACTCCTTCTCTTCTCCTTCTTTAATGTCTTCTTGTCTGTTGAAACTCGGGTGGAGTGTGTCACTCCTTCTCTTCTCCTTCTTTAATTTCTCCTTGACTGCTGAAACTGGGGTGGAGTGTGTCACTCCTTCTCTTCTCCTTTAATTTCTTCTTGACTGCTGAAACTGGGGTGGAGTGTGTCACTCCTTCTCTTTTCCTACTTTAATATCTTCTTGTCTGTTGAAACTGGGGTGGAGTGTGTCACTCCTTCTCTTCTCCTTCTTTAATTTCTTCTTGTCTGTTGAAACTGGGGCGGAGTGTGTCACTCCTTCTCTTCTCCTTTAATTTCTTCTTGACTGCTGAAACTGGGGTGGAGTGTGTCACTCCTTCTCTTTTCCTACTTTAATATCTTCTTGTCTGTTGAAACTGGGGTGGAGTGTGTCACTCCTTCTCTTCTCCTTCTTTAATTTCTTCTTGTCTGTTGAAACTGGGGTGGAGTGTGTCACTCCTTCTCTTCTCCTTCTTTAATTTCTTCTTGTCTGTTGAAACTGGGGTGGCGTGTGTCACTCCTTCTCTTCTCCTTCTTTAATTTCTTCTTGTCTGTTGAAACTGGGGTGGCGTGTGTCACTCCTTCTCTTCTCCTTTAATTTCTTCTTGACTGCTGAAACTGGGGTGGAGTGTGTCACTCCTTCTCTTCTCCTTCTTTAATTTCTTCTTGTCTGTTGAAACTGGGGTGGAGTGTGTCACTCCTTCTCTTCTCCTTCTTTAATATCTTCTTGTCTGTTGAAACTGGGGTGGAGTGTGTCACTCCTTCTCTTCTCCTTCTTTAATTTCTCCTTGACTGCTGAAACTGGGGTGGAGTGTGTCACTCCTTCTCTTCTCCTTCTTTAATTTCTTCTTGTCTGTTGAAACTGGGGTGGAGTGTGTCACTCCTTCTCTTCTCCTTCTTTAATTTCTTCTTGACTGCTGAAACTGGGGTGGAGTGTGTCACTCCTTCTCTTTTCCTACTTTAATATCTTCTTGTCTGCTGAAACTGGGGTGGAGTGTGTCACTCCTCCTCCTCTTCTTCTTTAATTTCTTCCTGACTGCTGAACCTGGGGTGGAGTGTGTCACTCCTTCTCTTCTCCTTCTTTAATTTCTTCTTGTCTGCTGAAACTGGGGTGGAGTGTGTCACTCCTTCTCTTTTCCTTCTTTAATATCTTCTTGTCTGCTGAAACTGGGGTGGAGTGTGTCACTCCTTCTCTTCTCCTTCTTTAATTTCTTCTTGTCTGCTGAAACTGGGGTGGAGTGTGTCACTCCTTCTCTTCTCCTTCTTTAATTTCCTCTTGTCTGCTGAAACTGGGGAGGAGTGTGTCACTCCTTCTCTTTTCCTTCTTTAATTTCTTCTTGTCTGCTGAAACTGGGGCGGAGTGTGTCACTCCTCTTCTCCTTCTTTAATTTCTTTTGACTGCTGAAACTGGGGAGGAGTGTGTCACTCCTTCTCTTTTCTTTCTTTAATATCTTCTTGACTGTTGAAACTGGGGTGGAGTGTGTCACTCCTTCTCTTCTCCTGCTTTAATTTCTTCTTGTCTGCTGAAACTGGGGCGGAGTGTGTCACTCCTTCTCTTCTCCTTCTTTAATATCTTCTTGTCTGCTGAAACTGGGGTGGAGTGTGTCACTCCTTCTCTTCTCCTTCTTTAATATCTTCTTGTCTGTTGAAACTGGGGTGGAGTGTGTCACTCCTTCTCTTCTTCTTTGAATTTCTTCTTTCTCTGCTGAAACTGGGGTGGAGTGTGTCACTCCTTCTCTTCTTCTTTAATTTCTTCTTTCTCTGCTGAAACTGGGGTGGAGTGTGTCACTCCTTCTCTTTTCCTTCTTTAATATCGTCTTGACTGTTGAAAATGGGGTGGAGTGTGTCACTCCTTCTCTTCTCCTTCTTTAATTTCTTCTTGACTGCTGAAACTGGGGTGCAGCGTGTCACTCCTTCTCTTTTCCTTCTTTAATTTCTTCTTGACTGCTGGAACTGGGGTGCAGCATGTCACTCCTTCTCTTTTCCTTCTTTAATATCTTCTTGTCTGTTGAAACTGGGGTTGAGTGTGTCACTCCTTCTCTTCTCCTTCTTTAACTTCTTCTTGACTGCTGAAACTGGGGTGGAGTGTGTCACTCCTTCTCTTCTCCTTCTTTAATTTCTTCTTGTCTGTTGAAACTCGGGTGGAGTGTGTCACTCCTTCTCTTCTCCTTCTTTAATATCTTCTTGTCTGTTGAAACTGGGGTGGAGTGTGTCACTCCTTCTCTTCTCCTTCTTTAATATCTTCTTGTCTGTTGAAACTGGGGTGGAGTGTGTCACTCCTTCTCTTCTCCTTCTTTAATATCTTCTTGTCTGTTGAAACTGGGGTGCAGTGTGTCACTCCTTCTCTTCTCCTTCTTTAATTTCTTCTTCACTGCTGAAATTGGGGTGGAGTGTGTCACTCCTTCTCTTTTCCTTCTTTAATTTCTCCTTGACTGCTGAAACTGGGGCGGAGTGTGTCACTCCTTCTCTTTTCCTTCTTTAATTTCTTCTTGTCTGTTGAAACTGGGGTTGAGTGTGTCACTCCTTCTCTTCTCCTTCTTTAACTTCTTCTTGACTGCTGAAACTGGGGTGGAGTGTGTCACTCCTTCTCTTCTCCTTCTTTAATTTCTTCTTGTCTGTTGAAACTGGGGTGGAGTGTGTCACTCCTTCTCTTCTCCTTCTTTAATATCTTCTTGTCTGTTGAAACTGGGGTGGAGTGTGTCACTCCTTCTCTTCTCCTTCTTTAATATCTTCTTGTCTGTTGAAACTGGGGTGGAGTGTGTCACTCCTTCTCTTCTCCTTCTTTAATATCTTCTTGTCTGTTGAAACTGGGGTGCAGTGTGTCACTCCTTCTCTTCTCCTTCTTTAATTTCTTCTTCACTGCTGAAATTGGGGTGGAGTGTGTCACTCCTTCTCTTTTCCTTCTTTAATTTCTCCTTGACTGCTGAAACTGGGGCGGAGTGTGTCACTCCTTCTCTTTTCCTTCTTTAATTTCTTCTTGTCTGCTGAAACTGGGGTGGAGTGTGTCACTCCTTCTCTTCTCCTTCTTTAATATCTTCTTGTCTGTTGAAACTGGGGTGGAGTGTGTCACTCCTTCTCTTCTCCTTCTTTAATATCTTCTTGTCTGTTGAAACTGGGGTGGAGTGTGTCACTCCTTCTCTACTCCTTCTTTAATATCTTCTTGTCTGTTGAAACTGGGGTGGAGTGTGTCACTCCTTCTCTTCTCCTTCTTTAATATCTTCTTGTCTGTTGAAACTGGGGTGGAGTGTGTCACTCCTTCTCTTCTCCTTCTTTAATTTCTTTTGACTGCTGAAACTGGGGTGGAGTGTGTCACTCCTTCTCTTCTCCTTCTTTAATTTCCTCTTGTCTGCTGAAACTGGGCTGGAGTGTGTCACTCCTTCTCTTCTCCTTCTTTAATTTCCTCTTGTCTGCTGAAACTGGGGTGGAGTGTGTCACTCCTTCTCTTCTCCTTCTTTAATTTCCTCTTGTCTGCTGAAACTGGGGAGGAGTGTGTCACTCCTTCTCTTTTCCTTCTTTAATTTCTTCTTGTCTGCTGAAACTGGGGTGGAGTGTGTCACTCCTTCTCTTCTCCTTCTTTAATTTCTTCTTGACTGCTGAAACTGGTGTGGAGTGTGTCACTCCTTCTCTTCTCCTTCTTTAATTTCTTTTGACTGCTGAAACTGGGGTGGAGTGTGTCACTCCTTCTCCTCTCCTTATTTAATATCTTCTTGAATGCTGAAACTGGGGTGGAGTGTGTCACTCCTTCTCTTCTCCTTCTTTAATTTCTTCTTGACTGCTGAAACTGGGGTGGAGTGTGTCACTCCTTCTCCTCTCCTTATTTAATATCTTCTTGAATGCTGAAACTGGGGTGGAGTGTGTCACTCCTTCTCTTTTCCTTCTTTAATTTCTTCTTGTCTGCTGAAACTGGGGTGGAGTGTGTCACTCCTTCTCTTCTCCTTCTTTAATTTCTTTTGACTGCTGAAACTGGGGTGGAGTGTGTCACTCCTTCTCTTTTCCTTCTTTAATTTCTTCTTGTCTGCTGAAACTGGGGTGGAGTGTGTCACTCCTTCTCTTCTCCTTCTTTAATTTCTTTTGACTGCTGAAACTGGGGTGGAGTGTGTCACTCCTTCTCTTTTCCTTCGTTAATATCTTCTTGTCTGTTGAAACTGGGGTGGAGTGTGTCACTCCTTCTCTTCTCCTTCTTTAATATCTTCTTGACTGCTGAAACTGGGGTGGAGTGTGTCACTCCTTCTCTTCTCCTTTAATTTCTTCTTGTCTGCTGAAACTGGGGTGGAGTGTGTCACTCCTTCTCTTCTCCTTCTTTAATTTCTTCCTGTCTGCTGAAACTGGGGTGGAGTGTGTCACTCCTTCTCTTCTCCTTCTTTAATTTCTTCTTGTCTGCTGAAACTGGGGTGGAGTGTGTCACTCCTTCTCTTCTCCTTCTTTAATTTCTTCTTGTCTGCTGAAACTGGGGTGGAGTGTCTCACTCCTTCTCTTCTCCTTCTTTAATTTCCTCTTGTCTGCTGAAACTGGGGTGGAGTGTGTCACTCCTTCTCTTCTCCTTCTTTAATTTCTCCTTGACTGCTGAAACTTGGGTGGAGTGTGTCACTCCTTCTCTTCTCCTTCTTTAATTTCTTCTTGACTGCTGAAACTGGGGTGGAGTGTGTCACTCCTTCTCTTCTCCTTCTTTAATTTCTTCTTGTCTGTTGAAACTGGGGTGGAGTGTGTCACTCTTTCTCTTCTCCTTCTTTAATATCTTCTTGACTGCTGAAACTGGGGTGGAGTGTGTCACTCCTTCTCTTCTCCTTTAATTTCTTCTTGTCTGCTGAAACTGGGGTGGAGTGTGTCACTCCTTCTCTTCTCCTTCTTTAATATCTTCTTGACTGCTGAAACTGGGGTGGAGTGTGTCACTCCTTTTCTTTTCCTTCTTTAATTTCTACTTGTCTGCTGAAACTGGGGTGGAGTGTGTCACTCCTTCTCTTTTCCTTCTTTAATTTCTTCTTGACTGATGAAACTGGGGTGGAGTGTGTCACTCCTTCTCCTCTCCTTCTTTAATATCTTTTTGACTGCTGAAACTGGGGTGGAGTGTGTCACTCCTTCTACTCTCCTTCTTTAGTTTCTTCATGTCTGCTGAAACTGGGGTGGAGTGTGTCACTCCTTCTCTTTTCCTTCTTTAATATCTTCTTGACTGTTGAAACTGGGGTGGAGTGTGTCACTCCTTCTCTTTTCCTTCTTTAATTTCCTCTTGTCTGCTGAAACTGGGGTGGAGTGTGTCACTCCTTCTCTTTTCCTTCTTTAATATCTTTTTGACTGCTGAAACTGGGGTGGAGTGTGTCACTCCTTCTACTCTCCTTCTTTAGTTTCTTCATGTCTGCTGAAACTGGGGTGCAGCGTGTCACTCCTTCTCTTTTCCTTCTTTAATTTCTTCTTGACTGCTGAAACTGGTGTGGAGTGTGTCACTCCTTCTCTTTTCCTTCTTTAATTTCCTCTTGTCTGCTGAAACTGGTGTGGAGTGTGTCACTCCTTCTCTTTTCCTTCTTTAATATCTTTTTGACTGCTGAAACTGGGGTGGAGTGTGTCACTCCTTCTACTCTCCTTCTTTAGTTTCTTCATGTCTGCTGAAACTGGGGTGCAGCGTGTCACTCCTTCTCTTTTCCTTCTTTAATTTCCTCTTGTCTGCTGAAACTGGGGTGGAGTGTGTCACTCCTTCTCTTCTCCTTCTTTAATTTCTTCTTGACTGCTGGAACTGGGGTGGAGTGTGTCACTCCTTCTCTTCTCCTTCTTTAATTTCTTCTTGTCTGTTGAAACTGAGGTGGAGTGTGTCACTCCTTCTCTTTTCCTTCTTTAATATCTTCTTGACTGTTGAAACTGGGGTGGAGTGTGTCACTCCTTCTCTTCTCCTTCTTTAATTTCTTCTTGTCTGTTGAAACTCGGGTGGGGTGTGTCACTCCTTCTCTTCTCCTTCTTTAATTTCTCCTTGACTGCTGAAACTGGGGTGGAGTGTGTCACTCCTTCTCTTCTCCTTCTTTAATTTCTTCTTGACTGCTGAAACTGGGGTGGAGTGTGTCACTCCTTCTCCTCTCCTTCTTTAATATCTTCTTGACTGCTGAAACTGGGGTGGAGTGTGTCACTCCTTCTCCTCTCCTTCTTTAATTCCTTCTTGACTGCTGAAACTGGGGTGGAGTGTGTCACTCCTTCTCCTCTCCTTCTTTAATATCTTCTTGACTGCTGAAACTGAGGTGGAGTGTGTCACTCCTTCTCTTTTCCTTCTTTAATTTCTCCTTGACTGCTGAAACTGGGGTGGAGTGTGTCACTCCTTCTCTTCTCCTTCTTTAATTTCTTCTTGACTGCTGAAACTGGGGTGGAGTGTGTCACTCCTTCTCCTCTCCTTCTTTAATATCTTCTTGACTGCTGAAACTGGGGTGGAGTGTGTCACTCCTTCTCTTTTCCTTCTTTAATTTCCTCTTGACTGCTGAAACTGGGGTGGAGTGTGTCACTCCTTCTCTTTTCCTACTTTAATATCTTCTTGTCTGTTGAAACTGAGGTGGAGTGTGTCACTCCTTCTCTTTTCCTTCTTTAATTTCCTCTTGACTGCTGAAACTGGGGTGGAGTGTGTCACTCCTTCTCTTCTCCTTTAATTTCTTCTTGACTGCTGAAACTGGGGTGGAGTGTGTCACTCCTTCTCTTCTCCTTCTTTAATTTCTTCTTGTCTGTTGAAACTGGGGTGGCGTGTGTCACTCCTTCTCTTCTCCTTTAATTTCTTCTTGACTGCTGAAACTGGGGTGGAGTGTGTCACTCCTTCTCCTTTCCTACTTTAATATCTTCTTGTCTGTTGAAACTGGGGTGGAGTGTGTCACTCCTTCTCTTCTCCTTCTTTAATTTCTTCTTGTCTGTTGAAACTGGGGTGGAGTGTGTCACTCCTTCTCCTTTCCTACTTTAATATCTTCTTGTCTGTTGAAACTGGGGTGGAGTGTGTCACTCCTTCTCTTCTCCTTCTTTAATTTCTTCTTGTCTGTTGAAACTGGGGTGGAGTGTCTCACTCCTTCTCTTTTCCTTCTTTAATATCTTCTTGACTGCTGAAACTGGGGTGGAGTGTGTCACTCCTTCTCTTCTCCTTCTTTAATTTCTTCTTGTCTGCTGAAACTGGGGTGGAGTGTGTCACTCCTTCTCTTCTCCTTCTTTAATTTCTTCTTGACTGCTGAAACTGGGGTAGAGTGTGTCACTCCTTCTCTTTTCCTTCTTTAATTTCTACTTGTCTGCTGAAACTGGGGTGGAGTGTGTCACTCCTTCTCATTTCCTTCTTTAATTTCTTCTTGACTGCTGAAACTGGGGTGGAGTGTGTCACTCCTTCTCTTCTCCTTCTTTAATTTCTTCATGTCTGCTGAAACTGGGGTGGAGTGTGTCACTCCTTCTCTTTTCCTTCTTTAATATCTTCTTGACTGTTGAAACTGGGGTGGAGTGTGTCACTCCTTCTCTTCTCCTTCTTTAATTTCTTCTTGACTGCTGAAACTGGGGTGCAGCGTGTCACTCCTTCTCTTTTCCTTCTTTAATTTCCTCTTGTCTGCTGAAACTGGGGTGGAGTGTGTCACTCCTTCTCTTCTCCTTCTTTAATTTCTTCTTGACTGCTGGAACTGGGGTGGAGTGTGTCACTCCTTCTCTTCTCCTTCTTTAATTTCTTCTTGTCTGTTGAAACTGGGGTGGAGTGTGTCACTTCTTCTCTTCTCCTTTAATTTCTTCTTGACTGCTGAAACTGAGGTGGAGTGTGTCACTCCTTCTCTTTTCCTTCTTTAATATCTTCTTGACTGTTGAAATTGGGGTGGAGTGTGTCACTCCTTCTCTTCTCCTTCTTTAATGTCTTCTTGTCTGTTGAAACTGGGGTGGCGTGTGTCACTCCTTCTCTTCTCCTTCTTTAATATCTTCTTGACTGTTGAAATTGGGGTGGAGTGTGTCACTCCTTCTCTTCTCCTTCTTTAATTTCTTCTTGTCTGTTGAAACTGGGGTGGCGTGTGTCACTCCTTCTCTTCTCCTTTAATTTCTTCTTGACTGCTGAAATTGGGGTGGAGTGTGTCACTCCTTCTCTTCTCCTTCTTTAATGTCTTCTTGTCTGTTGAAACTCGGGTGGAGTGTGTCACTCCTTCTCTTCTCCTTCTTTAATTTCTCCTTGACTGCTGAAACTGGGGTGGAGTGTGTCACTCCTTCTCTTCTCCTTTAATTTCTTCTTGACTGCTGAAACTGGGGTGGAGTGTGTCACTCCTTCTCTTTTCCTACTTTAATATCTTCTTGTCTGTTGAAACTGGGGTGGAGTGTGTCACTCCTTCTCTTCTCCTTCTTTAATTTCTTCTTGTCTGTTGAAACTGGGGCGGAGTGTGTCACTCCTTCTCTTCTCCTTTAATTTCTTCTTGACTGCTGAAACTGGGGTGGAGTGTGTCACTCCTTCTCTTTTCCTACTTTAATATCTTCTTGTCTGTTGAAACTGGGGTGGAGTGTGTCACTCCTTCTCTTCTCCTTCTTTAATTTCTTCTTGTCTGTTGAAACTGGGGTGGAGTGTGTCACTCCTTCTCTTCTCCTTCTTTAATTTCTTCTTGTCTGTTGAAACTGGGGTGGCGTGTGTCACTCCTTCTCTTCTCCTTCTTTAATTTCTTCTTGTCTGTTGAAACTGGGGTGGCGTGTGTCACTCCTTCTCTTCTCCTTTAATTTCTTCTTGACTGCTGAAACTGGGGTGGAGTGTGTCACTCCTTCTCTTCTCCTTCTTTAATTTCTTCTTGTCTGTTGAAACTGGGGTGGAGTGTGTCACTCCTTCTCTTCTCCTTCTTTAATATCTTCTTGTCTGTTGAAACTGGGGTGGAGTGTGTCACTCCTTCTCTTCTCCTTCTTTAATTTCTCCTTGACTGCTGAAACTGGGGTGGAGTGTGTCACTCCTTCTCTTCTCCTTCTTTAATTTCTTCTTGTCTGTTGAAACTGGGGTGGAGTGTGTCACTCCTTCTCTTCTCCTTCTTTAATTTCTTCTTGACTGCTGAAACTGGGGTGGAGTGTGTCACTCCTTCTCTTTTCCTACTTTAATATCTTCTTGTCTGCTGAAACTGGGGTGGAGTGTGTCACTCCTCCTCCTCTTCTTCTTTAATTTCTTCCTGACTGCTGAAACTGGGGTGGAGTGTGTCACTCCTTCTCTTTTCCTTCTTTAATATCTTCTTGTCTGCCGAAACTGGGGTGGAGTGTGTCACTCCTTCTCCTCTCCTTCTTTAATTTCTTCTTGACTGCTGAACCTGGGGTGGAGTGTGTCACTCCTTCTCTTCTCCTTCTTTAATTTCTTCTTGTCTGCTGAAACTGGGGTGGAGTGTGTCACTCCTTCTCTTTTCCTTCTTTAATATCTTCTTGTCTGCTGAAACTGGGGTGGAGTGTGTCACTCCTTCTCTTCTCCTTCTTTAATTTCTTCTTGTCTGCTGAAACTGGGGTGGAGTGTGTCACTCCTTCTCTTCTCCTTCTTTAATTTCCTCTTGTCTGCTGAAACTGGGGAGGAGTGTGTCACTCCTTCTCTTTTCCTTCTTTAATTTCTTCTTGTCTGCTGAAACTGGGGCGGAGTGTGTCACTCCTCTTCTCCTTCTTTAATTTCTTTTGACTGCTGAAACTGGGGAGGAGTGTGTCACTCCTTCTCTTTTCTTTCTTTAATATCTTCTTGACTGTTGAAACTGGGGTGGAGTGTGTCACTCCTTCTCTTCTCCTGCTTTAATTTCTTCTTGTCTGCTGAAACTGGGGCGGAGTGTGTCACTCCTCTTCTCCTTCTTTAATTTCTTCTTGTCTGCTGAAACTGGGGTGGAGTGTGTCACTCCTTCTGTTCTCCTTCTTTAATTTCTTCTTGACTGCTGAAACTGGGGTGGAGTGTGTCACTCCTTCTCCTCTCCTTCTTTAATTTCTTCTTGTCTGCTGAAACTGGGGTGCAGCGTGTCACTCCTTCTCTTCTCCTTCTTTAATTTCTTCTTGACTGCTGAAACTGGGGTGGAGTGTGTCACTCCTTCTCCTCTCCTTCTTTAATTTCTTCTTGTCTGCTGAAACTGGGGTGCAGCGTGTCACTCCTTCTCTTCTCCTTCTTTAATTTCTTCTTGACTGCTGAAACTGGGGTGGAGTGTGTCACTCCTTCTCTTCTCCTTCTTTAATATCTTCTTGACTGCTGAAACTCGGGTGGAGTGTGTCACTCCTTCTCTTCTTCTTTAATTTCTTCTTTCTCTGCTGAAACTGGGGTGGAGTGTGTCACTCCTTCTCCTCTCCTTCTTTAATTTCTTCTTGTCTGCTGAAACTGGGGTGCAGCGTGTCACTCCTTCTCTTCTCCTTCTTTAATTTCTTCTTGACTGCTGAAACTGGGGTGGAGTGTGTCACTCCTTCTCTTCTCCTTCTTTAAAATCTTCTTGTCTGCTGAAACTGGGGTGGAGTGTGTCACTCCTTCTCTTCTCCTTCTTTAATATCTTCTTGTCTGTTGAAACTGGGGTGGAGTGTGTCACTCCTTCTCTTCTTCTTTAATTTCTTCTTTCTCTGCTGAAACTGGGGTGGAGTGTGTCACTCCTTCTCTTCTTCTTTAATTTCTTCTTTCTCTGCTGAAACTGGGGTGGAGTGTGTCACTCCTTCTCTTTTCCTTCTTTAATATCGTCTTGACTGTTGAAAATGGGGTGGAGTGTGTCACTCCTTCTCTTCTCCTTCTTTAATTTCTTCTTGACTGCTGAAACTGGGGTGCAGCGTGTCACTCCTTCTCTTTTCCTTCTTTAATTTCTTCTTGACTGCTGGAACTGGGGTGCAGCGTGTCACTCCTTCTCTTTTCCTTCTTTAATATCTTCTTGTCTGTTGAAACTGGGGTTGAGTGTGTCACTCCTTCTCTTCTCCTTCTTTAACTTCTTCTTGACTGCTGAAACTGGGGTGGAGTGTGTCACTCCTTCTCTTCTCCTTCTTTAATTTCTTCTTGTCTGTTGAAACTCGGGTGGAGTGTGTCACTCCTTCTCTTCTCCTTCTTTAATATCTTCTTGTCTGTTGAAACTGGGGTGGAGTGTGTCACTCCTTCTCTTCTCCTTCTTTAATATCTTCTTGTCTGTTGAAACTGGGGTGGAGTGTGTCACTCCTTCTCTTCTCCTTCTTTAATATCTTCTTGTCTGTTGAAACTGGGGTGCAGTGTGTCACTCCTTCTCTTCTCCTTCTTTAATTTCTTCTTCACTGCTGAAATTGGGGTGGAGTGTGTCACTCCTTCTCTTTTCCTTCTTTAATTTCTCCTTGACTGCTGAAACTGGGGCGGAGTGTGTCACTCCTTCTCTTTTCCTTCTTTAATTTCTTCTTGTCTGTTGAAACTGGGGTTGAGTGTGTCACTCCTTCTCTTCTCCTTCTTTAACTTCTTCTTGACTGCTGAAACTGGGGTGGAGTGTGTCACTCCTTCTCTTCTCCTTCTTTAATTTCTTCTTGTCTGTTGAAACTGGGGTGGAGTGTGTCACTCCTTCTCTTCTCCTTCTTTAATATCTTCTTGTCTGTTGAAACTGGGGTGGAGTGTGTCACTCCTTCTCTTCTCCTTCTTTAATATCTTCTTGTCTGTTGAAACTGGGGTGGAGTGTGTCACTCCTTCTCTTCTCCTTCTTTAATATCTTCTTGTCTGTTGAAACTGGGGTGCAGTGTGTCACTCCTTCTCTTCTCCTTCTTTAATTTCTTCTTCACTGCTGAAATTGGGGTGGAGTGTGTCACTCCTTCTCTTTTCCTTCTTTAATTTCTCCTTGACTGCTGAAACTGGGGCGGAGTGTGTCACTCCTTCTCTTTTCCTTCTTTAATTTCTTCTTGTCTGCTGAAACTGGGGTGGAGTGTGTCACTCCTTCTCTTCTCCTTCTTTAATATCTTCTTGTCTGTTGAAACTGGGGTGGAGTGTGTCACTCCTTCTCTTCTCCTTCTTTAATATCTTCTTGTCTGTTGAAACTGGGGTGGAGTGTGTCACTCCTTCTCTACTCCTTCTTTAATATCTTCTTGTCTGTTGAAACTGGGGTGGAGTGTGTCACTCCTTCTCTTCTCCTTCTTTAATATCTTCTTGTCTGTTGAAACTGGGGTGGAGTGTGTCACTCCTTCTCTTCTCCTTCTTTAATATCTTCTTGTCTGCTGAAACTGGGGTGGAGTGTGTCACTCCTTCTCTTCTCCTTCTTTAATTTCCTCTTGTCTGCTGAAACTGGGGAGGAGTGTGTCACTCCTTCTCTTTTCCTTCTTTAATTTCTTCTTGTCTGTTGAAACTGGGGTGGAGTGTGTCACTCCTTCTCTTCTCCTTCTTTAATTTCCTCTTGTCTGCTGAAACTGGGGAGGAGTGTGTCACTCCTTCTCTTTTCCTACTTTAATTTCCTCTTGTCTGCTGAAACTGGGGCGGAGTGTGTCACTCCTCTTCTCCTTCTTTAATTTCTTCTTGTCTGCTGAAACTGGGGTGGAGTGTGTCACTCCTTCTCTTCTCCTTCTTTAATTTCCTCTTGTCTGCTGAAACTGGGGAGGAGTGTGTCACTCCTTCTCTTCTCCTTCTTTAATTTCTTTTGACTGCTGAAACTGGGGTGGAGTGTGTCACTCCTTCTCTTCTCCTTCTTTAATTTCCTCTTGTCTGCTGAAACTGGGGAGGAGTGTGTCACTCCTTCTCTTCTCCTTCTTTAATTTCTTCTTGTCTGCTGAAACTGGGGTGGAGTGTGTCACTCCTTCTCTTCTCCTTCTTTAATTTCTTTTGACTGCTGAAACTGGGGTGGAGTGTGTCACTCCTTCTCTTCTCCTTCTTTAATTTCCTCTTGTCTGCTGAAACTGGGGTGGAGTGTGTCACTCCTTCTCTTCTCCTTCTTTAATTTCCTCTTGTCTGCTGAAACTGGGGTGGAGTGTGTCACTCCTTCTCTTCTCCTTCTTTAATTTCCTCTTGTCTGCTGAAACTGGGGAGGAGTGTGTCACTCCTTCTCTTTTCCTTCTTTAATTTCTTCTTGTCTGCTGAAACTGGGGTGGAGTGTGTCACTCCTTCTCTTCTCCTTCTTTAATTTCTTCTTGACTGCTGAAACTGGGGTGGAGTGTGTCACTCCTTCTCTTCTCCTTCTTTAATTTCTTTTGACTGCTGAAACTGGGGTGGAGTGTGTCACTCCTTCTCCTCTCCTTATTTAATATCTTCTTGAATGCTGAAACTGGGGTGGAGTGTGTCACTCCTTCTCTTCTCCTTCTTTAATTTCTTCTTGACTGCTGAAACTGGGGTGGAGTGTGTCACTCCTTCTCCTCTCCTTATTTAATATCTTCTTGAATGCTGAAACTGGGGTGGAGTGTGTCACTCCTTCTCTTTTCCTTCTTTAATTTCTTCTTGTCTGCTGAAACTGGGGTGGAGTGTGTCACTCCTTCTCTTCTCCTTCTTTAATTTCTTTTGACTGCTGAAACTGGGGTGGAGTGTGTCACTCCTTCTCTTTTCCTTCTTTAATTTCTTCTTGTCTGCTGAAACTGGGGTGGAGTGTGTCACTCCTTCTCTTCTCCTTCTTTAATTTCTTTTGACTGCTGAAACTGGGGTGGAGTGTGTCACTCCTTCTCTTTTCCTTCTTTAATTTCTTCTTGTCTGCTGAAACTGGGGTGGAGTGTGTCACTCCTTCTCTTTTCCTTCTTTAATTTCTTCTTGTCTGCTGAAACTGGGGTGGAGTGTGTCACTCCTTCTCTTCTCCTTCTTTAATTTCTTTTGACTGCTGAAACTGGGGTGGAGTGTGTCACTCCTTCTCTTTTCCTTCTTTAATTTCTTCTTGTCTGTTGAAACTGGGGAGGAGTGTGTCACCCCTTCTCTTCTCCTTCTTTAATATCTTTTTGTCTGTTGAAACTGGGGTGGAGTGTGTCACTCCTTCTCTTCTCCTGCTTTAATTTCTTCTTGTCTGCTGAAACTGGGATGGAGTGTGTCACTCCTTCTCTTCTCCTTCTTTAATTTCCTCTTGTCTGCTGAAACTGGGGAGGAGTGTGTCACTCCTTCTCTTCTCCTGCTTTAATTTCTTCTTGTCTGCTGAAACTGGGGTGGAGTGTGTCACTCCTTCTCTTCTCCTTCTTTAATTTCTTCTTGTCTGCTGAAACTGGGGAGGAGTGTGTCACCCCTTCTCTTCTCCTTCTTTAATATCTTTTTGTCTGTTGAAACTGGGATGGAGTGTGTCACTCCTTCTCTTCTCCTGCTTTAATTTCTTCTTGTCTGCTGAAACTGGGATGGAGTGTGTCACTCCTTCTCTTCTCCTTCTTTAATTTCCTCTTGTCTGCTGAAACTGGGGAGGAGTGTGTCACTCCTTCTCTTCTCCTGCTTTAATTTCTTCTTGTCTGCTGAAACTGGGGTGGAGTGTGTCACTCCTTCTCTTCTCCTTCTTTAATTTCCTCTTGTCTGCTGAAAGTGGGGAGGAGTGTGTCATTCCTTTTCCTCTCCTTCTTTAATTTCTTCTTGACTGCTAAACCTGGGGTGGAGTGTGTCACTCCTCTTCTCCTTCTTTAATTTCTTCTTGTCTGCTGAAACTGGGGTGGAGTGTGTCACTCCTTCTGTTCTCCTTCTTTAATTTCTTCTTGACTGCTGAAACTGGCGTGGAGTGTGTCACTCCTTCTCTTTTCCTTCTTTAATTTCTTCTTGACTGCTGAAACTGGGGTGGAGTGTGTCACTCCTTCTCTTCTCCTTCTTTAATATCTTCTTGTCTGCTGAAACTGGGGTGGAGTGTGTCACTCCTTCTCTTCTCCTTCTTTAATATCTTCTTGTCTGCTGAAAATGGGGTGGAGTGTGTCACTCCTTCTCTTCTCCTTCTTTAATTTCTTCTTGACTGCTGAAACTGGGGTGGAGTGTGTCACTCCTTCTCTTCTCCTTCTTTAATTTCTTCTTGACTGCTGGAACTGGGGTGCAGCGTGTCACTCCTTCACTTTTACTTCTTTAATTTCTTCTTGACTGCTGGAACTGGGGTGGAGTGTGTCACTCCTTCACTTTTACTTCTTTAATTTCTTCTTGACTGCTGAAACTGGGGTGGAGTGTGTCACTCCTTCTCCTCTCCTTCTTTAATATCTTTTTGTCTGCTGAAACTGGGGTGGAGTGTGTCACTCCTTCTCTTCTTCTTTAATTTCTTCTTTCTCTGCTGAAACTGGGGTGGAGTGTGTCACTCCTTCTCTTCTTCTTTAATTTCTTCTTTCTCTGCTGAAACTGGGGTGGAGTGTGTCACTCCTTCTCTTTTCCTTCTTTAATATCTTCTTGACTGTTGAAAATGGGGTGGAGTGTGTCACTCCTTCTCTTCTCCTTCTTTAATTTCTTCTTGACTGCTGGAACTGGGGTGCAGCGTGTCACTCCTTCACTTTTACTTCTTTAATTTCTTCTTGACTGCTGGAACTGGGGTCCAGCGTGTCACTCCTTCTCTTTTACTTCTTTAATTTCTTCTTGACTGCTGGAACTGGGGTGCAGCGTGTCACTCCTTCACTTTTCCTTCTTTAATATCTTCTTGTCTGTTGAAACTGGGGTGGAGTGTGTCACTCCTTCTCTTCTCCTTCTTTAATTTCTTCTTGACTGCTGAAACTGGGGTGGAGTGTGTCACTCCTTCTCTTCTCCTTCTTTAATTTCTTCTTGTCTGTTGAAACTCGGGTGGAGTGTGTCACTCCTTCTCTTCTCCTTCTTTAATTTCTCCTTGACTGCTGAAACTGGGGTGGAGTGTGTCACTCCTTCTCTTCTCCTTCTTTAATATCTTCTTGTCTGTTGAAACTGGGGTGGAGTGTGTCACTCCTTCTCTTCTCCTTCTTTAATATCTTCTTGTCTGTTGAAACTGGGGTGGAGTGTGTCACTCCTTCTCTTCTCCTTCTTTAATATCTTCTTGTCTGTTGAAACTGGGGTGGAGTGTGTCACTCCTTCTCTTCTCCTTCTTTAATTTCTTCTTGACTGCTGAAATTGGGGTGGAGTGTGTCACTCCTTCTCTTTTCCTTCTTTAATTTCTCCTTGACTGCTGAAACTGGGGCGGAGTGTGTCACTCCTTCTCTTTTCCTTCTTTAATTTCTTCTTGTCTGTTGAAACTGGGGTGGAGTGTGTCACTCCTTCTCTTCTCCTTCTTTAATATCTTCTTGTCTGTTGAAACTGGGGTGGAGTGTGTCACTCCTTCTGTTCTCCTTCTTTAATTTTTTCTTGACTGCTGAAATTGGGGTGGAGTGTGTCACTCCTTCTCTTTTCCTTCTTTAATTTCTCCTTGACTGCTGAAACTGGGGCGTAGTGTGTCACTCCTTCTCTTTTCCTTCTTTAATTTCTTCTTGTCTGTTGAAACTTGGGTGGAGTTTGTCACTCCTTCTCTTTTCCTTCTTTAATTTCTTCTTGTCTGCTGAAACTGGGGTGGAGTGTGTCACTCCTTCTCTTCTCCTTCTTTAATATCTTCTTGACTGCTGAAACTGGGGTGGAGTGTGTCACTCCTTCTCTTCTTTAATTTCTTCTTGTCTGCTGAAACTGGGGTGGAGTGTGTCACTCCTTCTCTTCTTCTTCTTTAATTTCTTCTTGACTGCTGAAACTGGGGTGGAGTGTGTCACTCCTTCTCTTCTCCTTCTTTAATTTCTTCTTGACTGCTGAAACTGGGGTGGAGTTTGTCACTCCTTCTCTTTTCCTTCTTTAATTTCTTCTTGTCTGCTGAAACTGGGGTGGAGTGTGTCACTCCTTCTCTTCTCCTTCTTTAATTTCTTCTTGACTGCTGAAACTGGGGTGGAGTGTGTCACTCCTTCTCCTCTCCTTCTTTAATATCTTCTTGACTGCTGAAACTGGGGTGGAGTGTGTCACTCCTTCTCTTCTTTAATTTCTTCTTGTCTGCTGAAACTGGGGTGGAGTGTGTCACTCCTTCTCTTCTTCTTCTTTAATTTTTTCTTGACTGCTGAAACTGGGGTGGAGTGTGTCACTCCTTCTCCTCTCCTTCTTTAATATCTTCTTGACTGCTGAAACTGGGGTGGAGTGTGTCACTCCTTCTCTTCTTTAATTTCTTCTTGTCTGCTGAAACTGGGGTGGAGTGTGTCACTCCTTCTCTTCTTTAATTTCTTCTTGTCTGCTGAAACTGGGGTGGAGTGTGTCACTCCTTCTCTTCTTTAATTTCCTCTTGTCTGCTGAAACTGGGGTGGAGTGTGTCACTCCTTCTCTTCTCCTTCTTTAATTTCTTCTTGACTGCTGAAACTGGGGTGGAGTGTGTCACTCCTTCTCTTCTCCTTCTTTAATTTCTTCTTGACTGCTGAAACTGGGGTGGAGTGTGTCACTCCTTCTCTTCTCCTTCTTTAATATCTTCTTGACTGCTGAAACTGGGGTGGAGTGTGTCACTCCTTCTCCTCTCCTTCTTTAATATCTTCTTGACTGCTGAAACTGGGGTGGAGTGTGTCACTCCTTCTCTTCTTTAATTTCTTCTTGTCTGCTGAAACTGGGGTGGAGTGTGTCACTCCTTCTCTTCTTTAATTTCCTCTTGTCTGCTGAAACTGGGGTGGAGTGTGTCACTCCTTCTCTTCTCCTTCTTTAATTTCTTCTTGACTGCTGAAACTGGGGTGGAGTGTGTCACTCCTTCTCCTCTCCTTCTTTAATATCTTCTTGACTGCTGAAACTGGGGTGGAGTGTGTCACTCCTTCTCCTCTCCTTCTTTAATATCTTCTTGACTGCTGAAACTGGGGTGGAGTGTGTCACTCCTTCTCTTCTCCTTCTTTAATTTCTTCTTGTCTGTTGAAACTGGGGTGGAGTGTGTCACTCCTTCTCTTCTCCTTCTTTAATTTCTTCTTGTCTGTTGAAACTGGGGTGGAGTGTGTCACTCCTTCTCTTCTCCTTCTTTAATATCTTCTTGACTGCTGAAACTGGGGTGGAGTGTGTCACTCCTTCTCTTCTTTAATTTCTTCTTGTCTGTTGAAACTGGGGTGGAGTGTGTCACTCCTTCTCTTCTCCTTCTTTAATATCTTCTTGTCTGTTGAAACTGGGGTGGAGTGTGTCACTCCTTCTCCTCTCCTTCTTTAATATCTTCTTGACTGCTAAAACTGGGGTGGAGTGTGTCACTCCTTCTCTTCTTTAATTTCTTCTTGACTGCTGAAACTGGGGTGGAGTGTGTCACTCCTTCTCTTCTCCTTCTTTAATTTCTTCTTGTCTGTTGAAACTGGGGTGGAGTGTGTCACTCCTTCTCTTCTCCTTCTTTAATTTCTTCTTGTCTGCTGAAACTTGGGTGGAGTGTGTCACTCCTTCTCTTTTCCTTCTTTAATTTCCTCTTGTCTGTTGAAACTGGGGTGGAGTGTGTCACTCCTTCTCTTCTCCTTCTTTAATTTCCTCTTGTCTGTTGAAACTGGGGTGGAGTGTGTCACTCCTTCTCTTCTCCTTCTTTAATTTCCTCTTGTCTGTTGAAACTGGGGTGGAGTGTGTCACTCCTTCTCTTCTCCTTCTTTAATTTCTTCTTGTCTGCTGAAACTTGGGTGGAGTGTGTCACTCCTTCTCTTTTCCTTCTTTAATTTCCTCTTGTCTGTTGAAACTGGGGTGGAGTGTGTCACTCCTTCTCTTCTCCTTCTTTAATTTCCTCTTGTCTGCTGAAACTGGGGTGGAGTGTGTCACTCCTTCTCTTCTCCTTCTTTAATTTCCTCTTGTCTGTTGAAACTGGGGTGGAGTGTGTCACTCCTTCTCTTCTCCTTCTTTAATTTCTTCTTGTCTGCTGAAACTGGGGTGGAGTGTGTCACTCCTTCTCTTCTTCTTTAATTTCCTCTTGTCTGCTGAAACTGGGGTGGAGTGTGTCACTCCTTCTCTTCTCCTTCTTTAATTTCTTCTTGTCTGCTGAAACTGGGGTGGAGTGTGTCACTCCTTCTCTTCTTCTTTAATTTCCTCTTGACTGCTGAAACTGGGGTGGAGTGTGTCACTCCTTCTCTTCTCCTTCTTTAATTTCGTCTTTCATTTTTGGTTTTATTTTTCTTCTATTCTTCATTTCTTTATTCCTTTATTTTTCTGTAAATACATGAAAAAAATAGACCACCTGTCAAAACTACTGGAAACAGACTCTATAAGGCTGGCTTCTGTGATATATAGGTGTACTACTACCTATACTGTCACTAGTAGGTAATATCTGTTATATAGGTGTACTACTACCTATATCGTCACAAGTAGGTAATATCTGTTATATAGGTGTACTACTAAATATACTGTCACTAGTAGGTAATATCTATTATATAGGTGTACTACTACCTATATCGTCACACGTAGGTAATATCTGTTATATAGGTGTACTACTACCTATACTGTCACTAGTAGGTAATATCTGTTATATAGGTGTACTACTACCTATACTGTCACTAGTAGGTCATCTGTTATATAGGTGTACTACTAAATATACTGTCACTAGTAGGTAATATCTGTTATATAGGTGTACTACTACCTATATCGTCACACGTAGGTAATATCTGTTATATAGGTGTACTACTACCTATACTGTCACTAGTAGGTAATATCTGTTATATAGGTGTACTACTACCTGTACTGTCACTAGTAGGTAATAGCTGTTATATAGGTGTACTACTACCTATACTGTCACAAGTAGGTAATCTGTGTTATATAGGTGTACTACTACCTATTCTGTCACTAGTAGGTAATAGCTGTTTTATGGGTGTACTACTACCTATACTGTCACAAGTAGGTAATCTGTTATATAGGTGTACTACTACCTATACTGTCACAAGTAGGTAATAGCTGTTATATAGGTGTACTACTACCTATACTGTCATGAGTAAGTAATATCTGTTATATAGGTGTACTACTACCTATACTGTCACTAGTAGGTAATCTGTGTTATATAGGTGTACTACTACCTATACTGTCATTAGTAGGTAATAGCTGTTATATAGGTTACTACTACCTATAGTGTCACTAGTAGGTAGTAGCTGTTATATAGGTGTACTATTACCTATACTGTCACTAGTAAGTAATCTGTTATATGGGTGTACTACTACCTATACTGTAACAAGTAGGTAATAGCTCTTATATAGGTGTACTACTACCTATACTGTCACTAGTAGGTCATCTGTTATATAGGTGTACTACTACCTATACTGTCAGTAGTAGGTAATATCTGTTATAGAGGTGTACTACTACCTATACTGTCACAAGTAGGTAATATCTGTTATATAGGTGTACTACTACCTATACTGTCACTAGTAGGTAATAGCTGTTTTATAGGTGTACTACTACCTATACTGTCACTAGTAGGTAATATCTGTTATATAGTTGTACCACTACCTATACTGTCACTAGTAGGTAATAGCTGTTATATAGGTGTACTACTACCTATACTGTCACTAGTAAGTAATCTCTGTTATAAGGGTGTACTACTACCTATACTGTCACTAGTAGGTAATCTGTTATATAGGTGTACTACTACCTATACTGTCACAAGTAGTTAATCTCTGCTATATAGGTGTACTACTACCTATACTGTCACAAGTAGGTAATAGCTGTTATATAGGTGTACTACTACCTATACTGTCACTAGTAGGTAATAGCTGTTATATAGGTGTACTATCACCTATACTGTCACTAGTAAGTAATCTGTTATATGGGTGTACTACTACCTATACTGTCACTAGTAGTTAATATCTGTTATATAGGTGTACTATTACCTATACTGTCACAAGTAGGTAATATCTGTTATATAGGTGTACTACTCCCTATACTGCTAATCTCTCACTATCACAGTTATGGAATATTGTTTTGACTTCAACAATTACACTTCCGAAATCTATTTCCCTTGAAGCCAATAATGCACTTATATGGAAAATGAATATTTTTTTCATTAATCAAAGGCTGGTATCCTTAATAACATCATTCAACATGAAAACCAAATTTTGTTTAGAAAGGTTTCCAGTTTTGTTACAAGTGCTTATTTTATTAGCATGGGGGAAATAAAACACTTATTTACAGTAGATTCTTGACAAAATCAATTGGACAAAAAGAAGTAAAATAGCAAAAAGGAATTGACGTCCTTCAGTTACAACAGGGAATACCGGTGGTTTTTCCCTAAAAATATTTCAAGCAATCCGAAAAAAGTAAACATCAAATTCAACCTCGAGTGGTTTTAACCCTGAATTTACAGTTAGAAATCAAACACAGTCAGGTGTTTTCTTATCTTACACTATACTGTCGATGGATTTAAAATAACATTCACCTTCATTAAAAACGAAAAAGGAAAATAAATATATATATATATATATATTGATATTTGGAATAAAGGGAAATAATAACCCTCTCCCTTGTTAACAGTTACCTCCCTTTAGACTAAAAAATTAATTTTATTTCTACGTCGAATATAATTTATCACAGAAACATGCAATGCACTATCGATTTAGTGCTGCTGTATTAAATACTCTACAGCATTTAGTCTTGAATTTGAATTCTGACATGACTGCTTTGAAGGACACTTTGTTTGTATTCTAATTCGTCTTTGTATATATATATGTGTGTGTGTGTGTGTGTGTGTATGTATATCTATCAAATCAATAGATTAAGTTCCTGGTACAGCCAGTCATTGGGGTGACACACTGGATGCTTTCGTAGTCAGCTGTCGCCACTGGTCCCTGATCTCTATTTGCTTCTTCCTCACCCTCTCTCAACTGTGCCCTGAAGGATTGTATTAGACAGGGAGTCATGACAGGATACATGGCCATACCAAGCGATTTTCCATCCTTTCACCATTGCAAGAAGTATTTACTTTCTACCAATGTATTTGTTTACTTGCTGCTTGACAAAGCTGTTTTGTGTCCCATGTGCAGGATATGTAGCAGTCTTCTGAAGCAGTTGTGCTCGAATACCTGGATTCTTTATTCCATATCAACTGTAAGACTCCAATTCTCACACCCATACTAGGATCGAAGTCACCAGGGACTTGTATAATTACCAGAAAACTGATGGAGTTGTTTGTCTACATTGTTTACATAATTGTCGAGCAGAAGAGGCCAGGCCAAGTCTTGTCATTACCTCCTTATAAGCTCTGCCGTTTCTGGTCAGAATCGATCCTAGGTACTTGAAGGTGTC
Organism: Eledone cirrhosa; assembly: GCA_964016885.1. Classification (NCBI taxonomy): domain Eukaryota; kingdom Metazoa; phylum Mollusca; class Cephalopoda; order Octopoda; family Eledonidae; genus Eledone; species Eledone cirrhosa. The sequence continues at coordinate 25,420,185 of OZ024753.1, read as the reverse complement.
CACTTCATCAAACCTTCCTTCAGTATAATAATGGTTGATGTATTCTGGTTATGACTATTAACAGGAATCTTGCTCTGTTCTGAACTGATCTCCATATTGTATGATCCAATCTGGTGGTGAGCTCCTAGAGTTCTGCCTCCTAACTGGTCAATACCAACAACAAAGTGGAGGTTGGAAATGGCCGTCTTCCAATGGCAACAGAGGTGTGGAAGCCTTGGAGTGTCTTTTAAGAAACTCCCATGTTAAATACCTCTTTATACTTAGGACCAGTTCCCCATCATAACTTACAAATAGCATTGTTGGATCTCTGGTATTTCCAATGACAAGCGCTCCAGTTCAGTCAGTCAGCAGAAACGCCTGTGTAAAGTGGCTGAGCATTATACAGACATGTGCACCCTCAAAGTAGTTCTCAGGGAGATTCAGCATTACACAATGACTGACAAAGCTAACTCTTTGAATTACAGGTACAACTCATGCCAGCTGAGTTGACTGGAACAATGTGAAATAAAGTGTTTTGTTGCCCAGTCTGGGAATTGAACTCACAACCTTACCACTAAACTACATGCCTTCATTAGTAGTGGAATTAATACTGACACTGTGCTTCATCTTTACAACTGTGAGCTTGTTGTTGTTTGTAACTACCTACTGTATCTCCTAGTTTTAATTGAAACAAATTTATTTTATCTTTCTTATCTGGTTTCATAAATCTGAGATATAATAATAATAATGAAATTATTGTGTACAGTGCTCAGGTGCACTACAACTCATTAAAGGTGCATGTATAGTACATAGAATAATATCTTTCATATTAGATTGTAAATTTATGAGATATCTTTCATATTAGATTATAAATTTATCAAACGCCTCTGCATTAGTTATCCTTTAACATGGTGGTGGTGTGTACTTTTTATTGGTGACAGTTCATTATCGTAACTTCAGAAGTATGGAAATCGTTGTAATCCCTAATTTCAAGGAGTCAATATATCTAACGATAGACATATTTCACACTTTGGAAGTTGTCAACTAATTAAGTTGTTTTATCAATTCTCTGATAAATGCTAGGTTGATCTAGTAGAGGCCAGCACAGTATGCAGGAACATTAGACTTTTATGATCTTGTCTAATTATTACACTGTTACTAATTAACATGTTATTTCATGTTGCTCCAGTCACTCAGCTGTAGAAATGAGTTGTGACGTCACTGATGACAAGCTGTATCGGCCATTGCCTTTCCCTTGGACAACATTGGTGGCATTGGTCTTCCAACCTTGCCCAGGCTTGTGCCTCAACTTTCTAGGTGTAAAACTATAGTCATTAGTGACCAATAAGGGTGGGGGTGGAAGGAGGGTGACTTAAAAAACAAAAAGTAATTAACAGTCAACCATAATATCATGCTGTGTGTATTTGTATATTTATTTCTATAGTAGTGGACCAGCGCTTAATCAGTTCGTTGTTTTACGATCGTTTCAGAAGGTTGATTGATCATGATAAATCAATACTGTGAAATAGATCTATAGTGTCGAGGCTCATAATATGGAGTTACATAACTACTCTCAATTAGTCACTGTATTGATTTATCATGATCAATCAACTTTCTGAAACTATCGTAAAACAATGAATTGATTAATCATTAAACTTCACCTTTTGTTTTCATTGTTCAACACACACACACATTCATGCATGCACTCACACACACATACATACATACAACTCTAGCTTTTTGAATGTTTAATGGAATCCAATACAGTGAAAGCCTGCTACAAACTCTCATCACCTGATTTCTTTGGAATTATTACTTTTGGACTAGATGGTGTTCTAACAATGTTATTAGCCCTCCCTAGTGTGGGGATATATTCCACCCTCTCAATAATCTCAGAAACTCTGTGATGTAACATTGGAGGAAGCATGGGCGGTATCTGCCTCTTTGTCATTGAGCTGTAAGCGAATGAGAACCTACGGAGTGAGTCTGTGAGTTTGCTATGTTCTCTGGCCAGACACAAAGCAGGTGAGCATCATGCAGGTAGCTTTGGTCCAGATATGAGTGGAAATACAAAGGCAGGTCCCTTCACTTCTCACAACACTGACTAAACAGTAAACATCCAAAATATTATGTTAATTACTAACAGTAGAACATGAGATAGCAGAAGTCAAGCACATGACTATATAATATAAGAAACAAGTATTTTAAGACTATTTTTCCCTGCTAAAACAAGGGTTGTCTTGTCAGGCCCCATGAAAAATTTCACGTTCATCATTTATAGATAGTTGGTTGCCATTCTTGGTGCCAAACCTTTTAGTCATCTCTTACAACATGCAGGGATATGGTTGTACCTATTCCAAACTGGAGACGCAATTTGGCTGTGTTGTTAGAATGCTTTGTGGTATTCATTTCAGCTCTCTGCTCTTTGAGGTCAACTTTGTCTTTCATCTATTCAAGGTCGATAAAAAAAAGTACCAGTCAAATACCGAGGTCGATTCTTCCTTTATATCCTCTCTTTCTCACACCCATTCTCTCACTTTCTATCCTCCTCTGAAAGAAATCTGCTGTATTCATACCTGGAGAGGAGATGGACTCTGCCAGATTTTAAAAATACCCTAGAAACACTGTATTAATACAGTGCCTCTACAACTCCTTCAAGCGTTATGGGTCCATGCATGCATACCATGTATTCTAAACTTGATACACAAAGTTGAATAAAAGGGCTTCAGTTCACAACCTGTGAAGTGTGAAATAAGTTTATGGTTGAATATTGAATTGCTAGAAATTAGAGAGGTATTAAAGACTGACACGTTACCCTCTCCGATCTATCTAAACAATTTAATATACTTTTCTGCATTTCAACATTTATATTAATCAACATTAAATATAAATTTCCTATTGAAATTACTGGCTAGGAATAAATGTTACTTCAATCTAGCAATGAAATATCAAATATTTATTATGAATTCCAACTTTGTGTAATGGAACAGATAATCACATAAATCAGCTACTGTTTAGTGAAGTAGAGAGACAGTTATGTGGAAGTCATATTAATGAAGGAAGGTAATAACTAAAAATAGATAAAGAGATTCTCTACAATTTTATGATGTGCATAAGAAATCAGCTATAAATGAATACAATTATTGAAGGAGGCGAGAATTTTTTATTGCAATTATACAATTTACAAATATATCCCAATTGTTAATATTTCGAAATTTTATAAGAGTAGTGTTGATGACTACCACAGCTCTCATCATCATCATTTAACGTCCATTTTCTATGTCTGTGTGAGTTAGATGTTCTGAGACAAGTCAGGTCAGGTGACCATGTCATGCTCATACAGATCTGTATTTGGTTTGGTTTCTGCGGCTGGATGCCCTTCCTAACACCAAACACATTACTGTGTGGACTAGGTCCTTTTTATTGTGGCACCAAAAAAATACCACCCATCTGGGTGGACTGGGTACTTTTTCATCATGTTACTAGCACAACTTCCTATTAGGAAGGACTGGGTACTTATTTTGTCATGTCACCAACACAACCATCTTATATACTTGCACATAATAAATATATTATTGTGTTTAATTTGTTCTTTCTAGGTAGTGAGTTCAAATCGCACCTAGTTTGTCTTTGCCAATTCATTTCCTCAGATCAACAAACCCCTCCAGAAAACAACTTCTTGTCCCTTCCTATTAAGGGGTGTGAGTTCCCTTCACAAATATCAAAATATTGTAAATTTCCCTCATATTTGCAGAATTAATACTGATCGTTTTTGGCAAGGACGTAAAATGGTGATGGTGATGATAGAGAAACCAATGAAAAAGCAATTTGCTATAGCTTTGTTTCATAAAACTTACATGGCCACAAAGAAAAACCCCGATGATGATAAATGATATTTTAATTGTAAGATGTTAGAACATTTTGTAAATGTACGTTGAAAACAAAACCAATGATATCAAGAACTGCATCCAAGACTAGAGCAGAAGTCCAAGAGGTGAATTGGTAGAATTGTTAGTGTCAGAAAGGAGCGGAGTTGGTCACCTGCAGGTATAGTAGCTGTTCCAGCATGTCTCCCTCTGTGTCTTCTGGGGTAATGAATTATCCACCGTGTGGGGCAGGACCCAGTTAGTTGGTAGTGGAGGATACTCGTTTAGATGTCACTTTCACACATGTATTGAGTGCCTTTTTGAATCCATTTGTTATGTTATTTATATAACTGTACTCATAGTCAGAAAGGTTGTTTTGCAGTATCTGTTCTGCTTCTGTGTGTTCATCATCATCATCATCATTATCATTTTACGTCCACTTTTCTCTTCTTGCAAGGGTTGGACAGCATCTCTCCACTTGTCACGGTCCTTTGTCATCTCCACGGTGAGTTTCAGCGATCTGAGGTCAGCTCTCACTACCTCTGCCCATATTTTTCGTGGTCTACCTCTACTGCGTCTTCCTTCCACTGGGACTTCCTGGAACATCTTCACCCATCGGTCATCCTCCATGCACATCATATATCCATACCATCTCAACCGTCTCTCCTGCACACTACAACTTATTCCTCTTATACCCAGTTTCTCTCTCAACTCATCCATGCTTGGTCGTTCACGCACATTGACATTGCACATCCAACGGAGCATACTTGCTTCATTTCTCTCCAGCCATCGCATATCTTCTGCAGTTGCTGCCCATGTCTCACTACCATGCAGCATCGCGCATCTCACACAGGCATCATATAACCGTCCTTTCGTACGCAGGGAGAAACCCTTCTTTGTCAACAGAGGAAGCAGCTCTCAAACTTCTTCCAACCCATCTTTAATCTAGATACTATGGCCTCGGAACAACCCCCTCCCATGTTAATCTGATCACCTAGGTACCGGAAGCTATCAACCACTTCTATAGAACCCACCTGCATTGGAAAAATGTGTCTATCAATGCGATTACTACTGTCAACTTTCCTTGTACATCTACTGCATACGTAGTTTTCCCTACCTGTTAGTTTGCCTGCTATCCCACTACATCTCTTGTGTACCAAAGATCTGCATTGCGTACATTTTATGGAATTTATGCCAGTTCCTTTCGAACATAGCCATTTCCCTGATGGAATCAGAGTATTGTCCTCTCTTCTACTTATCAACACCAAAGGGTGGTGTTTCTGCTAGTCTTATTAATGAAATAATTAATAATTTTAGTAAATCCTTCAAAATTCTTCATTAATTAATTGAAACAGAGTGTATTTCATTAGAAATGTAATCATGAAAGCATTAAAGTGTTTAAATTCATCTACACAAATGCCTAACAGAATTTTATATAAGAACCTTCATTAAGTTATGTTCCAAACATCAATTCAATAAGTTAAATATTCAACTGAATCTTTCAAAATTTTGCATTATTTTCAAAACTATTCGAAAATCATAGGCAGTTATTTCATTAGAAATATAACAAAAGGTTTAATAATATCAAACTTTATTTTCTTGCCACAATGTAGTATATTTGTTTAGTTCAAGTTGGTTCATTGTTTTGATCTCATTAGATGACATTACACTGAGAGGTTATTCTGGAATTCTAAAGTTGAATACACACAAAATATTAATCATTCTTATATTTTTATAAGAAAATATGCTTTTAACTAGTATTCTTGTCTTTTGATAACAAAAGGGTTAACCAAACCAATGTGGATGCAAGAATAAACTGGAAATTAACAAAAGTTACTGTGCAGATGTGAACAAAAACCAAACAGTACATTAATTTATGCTGTAAATATTGTGAACGTGCATAGCTTAGTGGCTAAAGTGTTGGCCTTACAATCGTGAGGTGAGTTTGATTCTTAGACCAAGTGTTCTTGAGCAAGACACTTTATTTCATGTTGCTCTAGTTCACTCAGTTGTAGAAATGAGTTGCGATGTCACTGGTGCCAAGCTGTATTGGCCATTGCCTTTCCCTTGGACAACATTGGTGGCATGGAGAGGGAAGACTGGTATACATGGATAACTGCAGGTCTTCTACACACAGCATTTGATTCCTCTTATCCCTAGTTTCTCTTTCAGTTCATTTATGCTTTGCTGTTCACGTAGTTTACTATTACACATCCATTGGAGCATGCAAACTTCATTTATTTCCAACCTACACAAGTCTTCTGCACACAGTGCCCAGGTCTCACTACCATGGAACATTGCTGTTTGTATGCATGCATCATACAGACTGCCTTTTATTCTGAGGGAAAAGCCTTTTGTAGCCAGCAGTGGTAGTAGCTCCCTGAACTTCTTCCATCCCATTCTTACTCTGGCTACTGTACTTTCAGAACACCCACATCCGCTGCTAATTTGGTCACCTAAGTAACAGAAGCTGTCTACTATTTCTACAGAGCCCTCCCAGAATTTGGTAGTGCTTGTCCCCTGTGGTCGTTACACACACAAATACACAGCATATACATATTTAAGAATACCCAACACCTTAATAAAAACATGCATTCACTACAATCTATATATATAAAACTGAGGATGGCTGTCTCTGTGTGTGTGAGTTTGAATCCCTAAAACTCAAGAACCACCCAACCGACTGTTTTCAAATTTTATACATATAATACTTATGTTTCAGGGAGTGTTCTGAGCAAAAATATTTCAAATTTTCAATGCCCTAGGGACCGCATTAGGCGATTTAGCAATCTCTCTATAATTCTTAGTCTTTCTCTTTTTAGATAGATACATACATATAATGTCGCGCCCTTATAATATCTGTCTGTATGTCTGACTGTGTGCATTACGTCACTTCCCTCAGGATGTCTGTGTGTGTGTGTGTGTGTGTGTGTGTGAGTTTGAATCCCTAAAACTCGAAGTACCCAACCAATTTTTTTCAAACTTTACATGTTTATTACTTATGTTTCAGGGAGTGTTATGCACATAAAAAATTCAACTTTTTGATCCCCTAGGGCCCGCATTAGTTGAAAAACTGCGCTTTTTCAGGTTTTTAGGGGTTTTTTGAGTTGTTACGTCAGACTTATTTCCTTGAAATTGTAAGTATGTGTTAGTCAGTCTCTTCTTCATACCATAAGCAAAGAAAATCCAACTTTTTTATGGTCTAGGGCCCGCATTAGGTGAAAAACTTCATTTTTTCAGCTTTTTAGGGCTTTTTTGAGGCGTTACGTCTAGCCGATTTTCCCGAAATTTCAAGGCATATTATGCACATAAAAAAAATTCATTTTCTTGATCCCCTACGGCCCTCATTAGGTGAAAACCTGCATTTTTCCTGCTTCATCGAGGAAAATCTTAAAGATTATCCAGCCATCAGAGTATTCGGTTTATTTTCTTTACATATTGTCCACGCATGCAGTTTTTCCACGATTTGCAGCCCGCGTTCCAAAATATCTTATCCCGTGCAATGCCGGGTACCACTGCATATAATTATTATACATGGACGATCTGTTGATTTTTAGAATGTAAGCAAAATACTTGTCTTTCCTTTTACCCGTAGTTGATTAAATAAGCAGAGTTTTAAACTTCTATTTATGCCAGTCTAGAATTCAAATTCTCCGTTTTTCTCACGGATTTTCAATTAATATTTTACATGTTTTTAATAATATGTCTCATTCTGTTGGACCCTTCCTAAAAACTAACCTTCTCTTAAAGTTACCCATTTAACCCCACACACCACCATTGCTATATGGTCCAATCATAACTCAGCAGCTTATAGTAAGTTCTCTAACAAATCAGTATAGCAAAGCTACCACCTCGGTTACTACTCCTTAAGTTTAGACCTGTTTGATGGGTGGACTGCAGAATTTGGAAAGTCTAAGCACTCAATGACAATGTCACAGATAAAGATACATTCACTTCCCGCTGCAGGACGAGAATACAAGGAACCCTCTTTATTTCAAACACAAATGACTAACATAATTCCGTCTCCCACACCCCTTCCTGTCCCTCCAACCCATCCATCCTCCCACCCTCTCAACTTCAGAGTTGGTACCATGAACGTAGGCACATTGAAAGGTCACTCAAATGAGGTTGTAGAGATGCTTGAACGTAAAGAAGTTGATGTTTGTTGTATTCAAGAGACTAGGTGGAGAGGTGGGTCTGCCAGATTCATTGTGGGTAAAAAACGATGCTATAAACTTTTCTGGGTGGAAAATGACAACGGACGGGGTGGTGTAGGAATTATGTTAGCTGAAAAATGGGTAGATAAGGTAATTGACGTAAATAGAGTAAATGACAGAATAATTAAAATAAGACTAGTTCTAAATAGAACTACTGTGTCAATAATATCTGCTTATGCACCCCAATCTGGTCTACCTGACGTTATAAAGGACAGGTTCTATGAGATGCTAATGCACACTACCTCCCAAATAATCAACAGCGACTACTTAATTATTGCTGGCGATCTAAACGGTCATGTTGGACAACATAGTGATGACTATGATGGAATCCATGGAGGCTATGGGGTTGGAAATAGAAATGAGGAGGGTTTCAGAATCCTGGAATCCTGTGACACAAACTTCAAAAAACAAGAAAACCACTTCATCACTTATAGATCAGGGGAACACGCCAGCCAGATAGATTATATCCTTACTAGAAGACAGAACAAAGTGTCTGTTGTAAACATTAAATCCCTCCCCCATGAAGAATGCACCTCCCAACATAGCCTAGTAGTTAGTGACCTCATAGTCAGGAATAGATGTACCCGACGACAGAGGAGGCCTACCTTGAGGAGAAGAATATGGAAGTTGAAGGACCCCATAGCCAGTGACAAATTTAAAAGCTTATTACTTGATGATTTTGACAATAAGGAAGAGCAATTAGAGACATGTGATATAGAGGAACAGTGGGAATTCTTGAAAGTTAACCTGCTGAAAGCAACAGATGAAATCTGTGGCTGGAGCAGACCTATTGGCAGGAGGAGAGTAACTTGGTGGTGGAACAGTAAGGTGGAGGAGACAATCAAGGCAAAAAAGCAGGCTTGGAAAGTATGGCAGGATGGGGGAAGTAGAGAGCACTATCAAGTGGCCAGGAGAGAAGCTAGGAGACAAATGTACCTTGCAAAAAGGGAAGCAGAGGATAGAAAGTTCAAGCATGTTCTACAACGTGAGGACCAAAAACGTGAGGTGTTCAGGATTGCTAGACAATGTGTCAAGGAAAACCGTGATATTGTCGGGGAGAAGTGTGTCCGTAATGATGATGGTGTACTTGCCCTCACTGATACTGATAAGAAGATAGCCTGGAAGTATCATTATGAGAGATTATAAAATGAAGAGAATAAATGGGAAAAAGATAGTCTGCCCCAAATTGAACCAATAGAAGGACCAGCGGTGCAAGTTAAAGGTAGTATAATAAGTAAGGCAATCAAAGATATGAAGACAGGCAAGGCCTTTGGAGATAGTTGCTGAGAGGTTGAAGGCATCTGGAATGGTGGGACATAGTATGGTCACCTGTATAGTAAACCAAGTAATACAGAATGGGGTCATACCAAAAGACTAGCATAGCAGCATCATCATTAACTGCTACAAGGGTAAAGGGGATGCTCTAGATAGGGGAAACTATAGAGGCATTAAGTTAGTTGACCAGGCCATGAAGGTGACAGAAAGAGTTATAGCGCAACTAATCAGAGAGCGAATTGATCTAGATGAAATGCAGCTTGGGTTTGTGTCAGGTAAAAGTACCACAGATGCTCTTTTCTTTGTACGACAACTACAGGAGTAGTACCTAGCTAAAAGTAAACCCCTCTACTTAGCTTTTGTAGACCTGGAGAAAGCCTTTGACAGTGGGCTCTTAGAAAACTAGGTGTAGATGAATGGCTTGTGAGAGCTATACAAGCTATGTATTAAGAAACAGTCAGTAAGGTGAGAATTAACAATGAATATTGTGAAGAATTTAGTGTAAAAGTTGGTGTTCACCAAGTCTCTGTCCTTAGCCCCCTCCTATTTATTATTGCCCTTCAGGCTATAACAGAGGAGTTCAAGACCGGATGCCCATAGGAACTCCTATACGCAGATGATCTAACGCTCATAGCTGAATCAATGGCTGAACTAGGGAAGAAATTCCAAACATGGAAGCATGGCCTAGAATCAAAAGGCCTTAAAGTTAACTTGTCTAAGACTAAAGTTCTAGTTTGTAGAAAGCAAAATAGGGCACAGGTGCCCTCAGGGAAATGGCCATGTTCAGTGTGTAGGAAAGGAATAGGCAGAAATTCCATTTTATGTCCCAAATGCAAAGTATGGGTACATAAAAAATGTGGGATCACAGGTAAACTATCTAAGAACGTAGACTTTATATGTGGCCGATGCTCAGGTGCAATAAGTAGCAAATGTCCACAGGATACTAGCTCCTTCTATTGCCCAGATGGTTCTATAGAAATAGTGGACACTTTCCGTTACCTGGGTGACGAAATCAGCAGTGGTGGAGGGTGTTCTGTAAGTACAATAGCCAGAGTCAGAACGGAATGGAAAAAGTTCAGAGAGCTATTACTGCTGTTGCTCACAAAAGGTTTCTCTCTAAAAATGACAGGCAGACTGTATGATGCCTGTATATGAACAGCAATGCTACATGGCAGTGAGACATGGGTATTACGTGCAGAGGACCTGCGCAGACTGGAAAGGAACGAAGCATGCATGCTCCGTTGGATGTGCAATAGTAATATGTGTGAACGGCAAAGCATAAATGAACTAAGTGAGAAATTAGGAATAAGAGGGATCAGATGCTGTTTACTTGAGAGAATACTACGTTGGTATGGTCACGTGATGCGCATGAAAGACGACAGCTGCATAAAAAAGTGCAGGGCGATCAAAATTAATGGTAGTTACGGAGTAGGTAGACCCAGAAAAACCTGGGACGATCTGATAAATTCCAACCTTGCACACTTACACCTCTCTAAGACAATGTCATTGGACCGAGATCTTTGGCGCTACGCAGGAATACAGAGGACCCGCCTTGCCTATGTACAAAGCGAAACCGGCAGTCAGTAGGCACCTCTTAATCAAATATACACCCCAATACACTACCCCTACCCTATCCTCCCACTCACACCAACACCACCTTCCCTCTGTAAAGTTGGTATCACAAGATCTAGTCTAAATAAATGAGATAATGAGATCGAGATCGTGTAGGTGTCACGACAAAAAACACGCAGTCCACGCTGTAATGTGGCCGTGTAGGTAACACGGTAAAAAGTTCCCAGTTCCACACTGTAAATGTGGTTGGTGTTAGGAAGGGCATCCAGACATAGAAAACCTGCCAGATAGTCCTATATGAGCGAGACACAGTCACCCGACCAACCTTGCCTCAAGTGGGACAACTCCTGTCTAACCCATGCTAGCGTGGAAGATAGACGTTAAACGATGATGATGATGATGATGATGATGACAGAAATACACACAATACGGACACTAACAATTACAATTACATTAATAAATAACTTACAGACACAGAAGTTACTCCCTCAATAAGAAAAACACCAAATTTATTACATTATTATTACCTCCCTTGCACTTGAGATCTCATATATGCAATAATTGCTTCTACTTTTGGCACAAGGCCAGAAATTACTATCCTAGTGTATTACTGGTACTTTATTTTATCGACCCCGTAAGGATGAAAGGCAAAGTGAACTTTGGCGGGATTGGAACTCAGACAGTAAAGGGCCGTAACTCTTTGCTGCAATGCATGGCGTCTGACCTTCTACCGATACTGCCAATCCACTGCAAATAATGTTAGCCATCTTGGTATTACCTGAAAGATAAACATTAGCAGATAAACTGTCTTCAGACCTATGCTAGGCTTTGAAACCTTAGGTAGCATGCAACGGTGTTGAGAATTTATAATAATATACTTTAGCTCCGTACTTAACATAGAATTCTCTTTTCCCTTTATCTAGCCTACAGAATCTCACAACATTACACACACATTCATATATAAAATGTCATCATCATAGTTTTACATGCTTGCATGGGTTGGATGATATATATATATATATGAGTGTGTGTATGTGTGTGTGTGTATATATATATATGTTAGGTGTATAATTACATATGCTGCAACACTGACTTTGATTCTATTTACTCTCTCTCTCTGTATATATATATATATATATATATATATATATATATATATATATATATACTAGCATTAAAGCCCGGTGTTGTTCGGTGTCAGTAAGTTACCAAAGTTAGGTTGCACCACCCATTTTATGGCACCACTTTTTTGTCTGCCAGGCACTGGGTGAATGAATTACAGACCTAGCCTGCCGAAGCAGGAGCTGCGCCAGCAGTGGCAATTGTAGTTTCGCCTATGGATATTATCTCTGTGCAAAGAAATGTTGAAATTTATTGTTTCACACTACTTGCGCAACACGCGCGTAGACGATGCCAGCCGAACAACAGAGCTGCGATGGAGTTGTTCTGCATGGTTGTCTAATGTCTGTTTTCTAAATTTAAGACAGTAGGGAGGGGTGTGATATGGGGAGAGTTAGCTGCTGTTTCTAGCAGGTTTAGTGGCTTCATAGAGGATATGTGTTTTCTAAATTTAAGACAGTAGGGTGGGGTGTGATATGGGGGAGAGTTAGCTGCTGTTTCTAGCAGGTTTAGTGACCTCATAGAGGATATTATTGTGTATAGTAAATAAACTGATACTTCTTTCTTCCACGTTCGTTGAGAGGTTTTAAAAAAGATTTATCGCTATTTTTTTTGTTGTTGAATAAATTTATTTGTTGCTTTTGAATAATTGTTGTTTGGTATGAAATGTAATAAGTTCTCTTCGTTGTCATTGAAGTAAATAAATGTTTGACCGTTCCACACTCAAAAACAAACGTTTTCTCTCTCTCTCTCACTCACTCTCTTCTCTCTCTCCTTCATTTCTTTCTCTCTTCTTTCTCCCGAGTTCCTAAAGGAAGTTTGTAAGAAGGAGGTTTAAGCGTATATAACAGAAAGTTGCAGCATGTATGTAGTTTTATCGAATTTAAAGGGAGTAGAGAGAGGTAATCAGATTGTATTAGAGGGGTAAAGCATCATGTATTTAGTTTTATTGATTATTTCCGTAATTGTGGGTGAGTTGGAAATAAATAAATAGTCGTTGACCTAAGTTAGACCATTTACAACATTCATACAGACTTTGAGTCGAATCGGTTTGAAATTGTGCAAATGTATAAACATGGAACATGCACACACACACACACACACACACACACACACACACACACACACACACACACACACACACACAACAACAATCTGCCTTTTATAGATAATGATATATATATAGTGAAAAGATGACAAGGACAATTGGTTACTCCTTCATTACATTTATTGGTAGGTGACGCGCGTTTCACCACTGATCAGCTCAAGGTTCAATCTGTATCAATCTTACCCGACTCTGTAATCTGCGGCTCGACAGACCCCTTGAAATGGTAGTAGATTACAGAGTCGGGTAAGATCGATACAGATCGAACCTTGAGCTGATCAGTGGTGAAACGCGCGTCACCAACCTATAAATGTAATGAAGGAGTAACCAATCGTCTTTATTATCTTTCCACTATAATACACTCTGCCTAGTTCTACACCTCGACACTGAAGTGAACCTAAACGAGTGCTCATCTGGGTGAACCTACAGTAACTCCAAGTTACATTCCCTGGATATATATATATATATATATATATATATATATATATATATAAAACACATGCAAGTGTGGAAAAAAGGAAATAAAAATGATGATGATGAGGATATATGAATGATATATTATATAATATAATATGGTATATATAATACACTATAATAAAATTTGTTAAATATAAACTTATTTGCAGTTTATGTTCGAAGGAAGCCTGGAGTAATTTTTCAAGATTTTCATCTGTAAGAAAGAATCTATTGCAGATTGTGTGTATGTCTTTTACATATGTGACAGTTTCATAACAGCTTTTATTGGTAATTCAGTTGAGGTTTTGAACACACTATTTGTGTCATTTACTTGTTAATGATATAATTCTCTTAGAAGGCCATTAACATGTGTCAGCTATGCCTAGAAAGTAGAAATAATTATATTCAGTTAATAGATGCTAATTGGCAGATTCAGTTCATTTTGGTATATAAGTTTGTCACTTGGAAATTTCTTTGATTACAATTATAGCTAAAGTCTGTCAGTGTTTATGAGCAACTGTACAATGAATGATATGTAGAAATTTTTATCGTGCACTATTGTAGAGCGGTAATTACATTTGGTTACTTGTAATGGATCGTGAGTGTTGCAATTATTATTAGAATTGCATTTCTGGAGCCTTTTATAGGAGATTATCAGATTGTGAATGGAAGATTGACATCTTGTAACAGAATCTTGACAGTAAATAACTAGTTCATACTATGATATTTCCCCTCTTTTAAAGTTTGGATATTTCACTGTATATTTCATATATATATACACATATACTTTATATAAAATGTACACAATGCAGATCTTTGGTACTCAAGAGATGTAGTGGGATAGCAGGCAAACTAACAAGTAGGGAAAACTATGTATGCAGTAGATGTACAGGGAAATTTGACAGTAGAAGTCGCAGTGATAGACACATTTTTCCAATGCAGGTGGGTTCTATAGAAGTGGTTGATAGCTTCTGGTACCAGGTGATCAGATTAGCATGGGAGGGGGTGTTCCGGGGCCATAGTATGTAGAATAAGGGCGGGTTGGAAGAAGTTTAGGGAGGTGCTTCCTTTGTTGACAAAGAAGGGTTTCTCCTTGCGTACAAAAGGGTGGTTATATGATGCCTGTGTGAGATGTGCAATGCTGCATGATAGTGAGACATGGGCAGCAACTGCAGAGGATATGCAACGGCTGGAGGGAAATGAAGCAAGTATGCTCCGTTGGATGTGCAATGTCAATGTGCGTGAACAACCAAGCATAGATGAGTTGAGAGAGAAACTGTGCATAAGAGGGATAAGTTGTAGTGTGCGGGAGAGAAGACTGCGATGGTATGGACATGTGATGTGCATGGAGGATGACTGCTGGGTAAAGAGGTGCCAAGAAATGCCAGTAGAAGGAAGACACTGTAGAGGAAGACGACGAAAAACATGGGCAGAGGAGAGGACAAAGGACCATGACCAGTGGAGAGATGCTGTGCTGAATAGGACCCGTCCAACCCTTGCAAGCAGGAAAAAGTGGACGTAAAATGATGATGATGATATAAAAGGAATACAGAAAAAAAATATATATGCACATATACATACTTACATGTACATATATGTATATACACACACACACATTTATATATATACTAGCAGTAAAGCCCGGCGTTGCTCGGGGCTGCTCAGTAGCTGTGTTAAAGTTACAATGTTAAGTTCCTTTCTTGGCTTAAAAACTGTAGAATTTTTGATCAAATCCTCAGAATACTAGAGAACTCACATATGGCAATGGTATATATAGAGATACAGTGTAGAATCAAAACAATAACATCAATAATAAAATATAATAATAGGTAAAGAAGTTACAAATGTAAAATGTAAAAAAAGTAAAAAAAGTAAAAAAAGTAAAAAAAGTAAAAAAAGTAAAAAAAGTAAAAAAAATAAAGAAATAAAAAAAAATAAGTAAAAGTATATAAGTACAGAGTACGATAGTTGATAATAGTGGTGGTGGTGGTGAGTAAGTATCTGTATAAAGATGTGGGGGTGGAGGTAGTACTAACATGAAAAGCAATATTCGATGCATACATACATACGTGTAGAGAATAGGAGGTAGTAACAAATCTCTATATATAAAACTGAGATTGTCTGTCTGTCTGTCTACTATCGGCACACATCTCCTCCTAAACCGTATGTTCAAATTTCGGTGAAATTGCTACACTTATAGATGAAGGTCCGGCAGAGACATCGGTCAAAACATTTTTCAAATCGACTCACGCCCAGTGCAAAAATCGAATTTGTAATGTATTGATTTTTCAGTTCAAATGTATAAATAGAGATGAGAGACAAGTTATTTCCCTTTTATGGTGTCATTTGTTTATCTATTTACGTTACGAACAAACTACGCGTACAAAAATACGTGAACAGTTTTCGGGCCAGCAAAATTTTAACCTGCAAAATTCATGAGTTCGAAGTTTCAACATTAAGCTTCCATTTTGCTTCATTTCCATTAAAAAGTCTTTTAAAACAATATTTCAGTGCATCAGCCTCGCCATCACCCAAGGTAACACTGCGAGTGTGCTGGCTTGCCTCAAAATTAGAGAGGTTGTCCAGTACTCGTGACGTTGCTGTCTTTTGCTCTGGTGTTGGCTCCGTTGTTCACCCCTTTCTTTACATTTTCTTTAATATTGTAGCATTGAAGGAATATATCTTTCATTGTATCATCCTTTGTAGTGTTACTGAGGCATTTGTAATGTTATTTATGTATGTATTTAAAACATATTTGTTATGTTATTCTACTGTAAATTTATATATATGCTCTGTTTATATTTTTATTCTCACTACCCTAAAAAATCTATGAAACTACATACATGATGCAACTCTCTCTCTATATATATATCACACACTCACATATACATATTCATCTAAAGAGAGAAAGGGAGATGTAGAGAGAAGGAGTGAGATAGGTCGTTATACAGAGAGAGGTACAAGAGAGACAGAGAGAGAGAGAGAATGGCGACGAACACTCGTTCACACACACACACACACATACACACAAACACATATATATAAAGATGGAGAGAGAGAGAGAGAGAGATCTGCGCGTTCTTTATTGTTCTCCATTCCGTAGAGGAAGAGAGAGAGAAAGAGAGAGAGAGATGGTATGAGAAAAAAGGGAGAGGGTTGAGAAAGAAAGAAAGTTTAAGCAAACGGGATCTTCTGAAACTATAAAATTTAATCTGTGAACGCAGAATTAAATATTTCGGGAAACGTTGCAACCGAAGGAAAACAGGAAGACGATATTTTGGTTTGTGAAGACGTTCCCTGGTAATGAACGGAAAAAAAGCGAGGATAATACGTCGTTATGTGGATCGAGAAGAACAATTTCATGCAAAGACAAGACCAAGCTTATGGTGTAAATGGAGTCGTTATACTAATATTCTATTTAAAAAACCGAATGATTTCCAGCCCCAGAGTTTAAGAATGATGTAGATAAAATTGTAAACGAAAATGACAGGTTATTAAAATAGTTGTTTCTACTTTTGGCACAAGGCCACTGGTACATTACTGGTACTTTTGGCACAAGGCCACTGGTACATTACTGGTACTTTACTTTATCGATCCCGTAAGGATGAAAGGCAAAGTTAACCTCGACGGGATTTTAACTTTGCCTTAAAATAGTAAAAGTAAATAGTGAAGATTTAGGCCAGTACATACGTATGCGCCGACGGACATACACATACATACGCACACACAAATACACGCACACACGCACGCGTGTGTGTAAACCTTATGCATTTCTACAGTATTTTCACCAAACTTAAGACATAGGTTACTTATGTACTCCGGATGGTCATGGGCACTTTCATTTTTCCAGATATTGATTATAGGGCCTCCCGGCAGATAACCCCCTTTAACCACTTCCTTAGAGTCGACTGAAGCACTGCAGTGCAATGCAACAAAACGTCATAACTTCTGGAGTTCGCAACCGATTTTCACAAAACTTGACACATGGACTACATACAGATGAATGTGAACTCTCAGAATTGGCACATATTGAGTAGGGGAAAAAACCGATGATTTTGTAAAAGTTTAGTTTTCCAAGCAGCACTGAAGTATTGACATAAATGGTATACATAACTGGTATTTAATACCCGAGCAACGCTGGGTACCTCTGTTAGTGACAGCTAAAAGAAAAAACAATAAATTAAAAATTAAGTGAGAGATACGAGCATGAGACATATATATATTATACTCTGCTTGTATTGAGTACCTTACTGTGGTTACCCCCGTTTGAACCCGGGATAAACTCATATATATATATATATATATATATATATCATCATCACCGTTTTATGTTCATTCTTCCACGCTAGCACGGGTTAGATGGGTTGTCCTGTTGTGGGCAGTGTCCGGTCAGCTACATTGTCTTGCTCATATGGGAACTGATTCTGGCTTGATTTCTACAGCTGGATGCCCTTCCCAGTCCCTATCATCTCATTTCTACAGCTGAGTAAACTGGAGCAATGTGAAATAAAGTGCCTTGCTCAAGGAAACAACACATCACCCGGTCCGAGAATTGAATTCACAACCTTTCGATTGCAAGCCCAATGCTCTAACCACTAAGCCATATATATATATATATAATATGTATATATATATATAATATACTAGCAGAAGTACCTGGCATTGCCCAGGTGTAAGTCTCAACCTTTGCTCTGTTGTTAAAATGTGTGAAAGTTACTTCCCGCACCTCACAGGGGCAACGTTGTTGTTGGGGTTCATGCTGTTGTTGGTGTTGTTATTGTCTACACCATCATGAAACAGGAGTTGTATTTCCATATGTTACGGCGGAACATTGTAGCCGCAGTGTCGTCACCTGTAAGTAGATTCAGAAGAACGTCTGGCGAGTCAGCCAATGCCTCTAGTTGCACCTTACCTCCTGCACAGCACACAGAAGGTGCCTCGCCTGGCCACTTCATTGCCTTGCAGGATGTACAGATATTATCCATTTTGCCAATAGAAACTGTAGGCAGAAGTCCGTAATCCTCAGAGGGGTTATATCTGAAGGCTGCTTTACCCAGCCTGAGCTCTTGGCAGCAGTAACTAATGTATGCCGGGAACGCTTAACAGCAAGCCTGTTGTCTCTGTCTGCCTTGGACTCCTCTGCAAGCGCTTGTTGATGACGAAGGCGAACCCCAGCAAGCTTCGTCTGACGGGATGTTGGTGATTCCTCTGCAAGCGCTTGTTGGAGACGAAGGTGAACGCCAGCAAGCCGTGTCGTACGGGATGTTGGTGACGAAGGCGAACGCCAGAAAGACGTGTCGTACGGGATGTTGGTGACTCCTCCGCCAACGCTTGTTGGCGATGAAGACAAACACCAGCAAGCCTTGTTGTACGGGATGTTGGTGACTCAACCAGCCTGGAAAGACGTCTATCAGTGAGTTGAGATTCGCGCTCAGCAGGTGTTTCCTAGAGAAAGTTAATAAATCTACTGGTTAGCTAAGCCAAAGGCACTGTGCCAATACTAAATGAGAAAAGTGTAATCTGAACAAAAGGGAATCAAGGTAAGACAATAAATTTAATATAACTACGATTAGAATGTTGTAGTTGCTTAAAAGTGGTGACAGTTAGGATAAACGCAGTGCTTGCTAACATTAAGGGAGAATATTGCATAAAGGATTAACCAATTGTGAATGAACGCATACCTGAGAACGCCTAATTCGTCGTCTCAAAGCAGTAGCTGTATCTTTTTTAGAGGTAAGTCTTGAATGTTTCCATGTGGGCATAACGACATGTAACGAAGCTGTTAGGTTAGAGAGGGGTGATTAAGTACAGAGAGAGGTGACACCAGATTCGCTAGCATGGTTACTGGTGAATGGGAAGGTTTGGAAATATGATTATAATAACTTACCGAATTTTCCGGCCTGTAAAGTGCACTTAAAATACCTAAATTTCATCAAAAAACAGCTCTGCGCTTTATACTCTGGTGAGCTTTATGTATAAATAATACAATGGTAATCAATCACGGCTCTAACAGAAGTAATAGATCTAGACTAAAAGTAAAGAAGATAGCATTTTCCTGGTTGGCCTTACACGCCGTTGCGCGGACCTGATTTTAAATGATACGCCTTATATCTCGGTGAGCCTTATAGAGCAGAAAATATCTATTGGAAAAGAATACGAATTCATGAACAAGGTGTGACAAAATTGGCGTCTATACAGTGCCTGAAACAAACTTGTCCAAAACTCTGGGATTTTTCTCGTTAAGTATCCACCTAAAAGGAACCGTTTCTTAGTTACAAAAAATAACCAAAGTGAATAGTAGCTATATTTCTGACATATCATGCCAAAAACAACAATATATTCAAAAATTTTCTAAAGTACATTCAATCTCTCTTTTTGACCGATGTCTTAATAAGCAAATTATCGATTTTTTTATTAGCTGTCAGTGTTTATCTGCATGCAGGTGTGTATGTGTGCATAAACAATTGCACTGCATGCAGATGGTCTATGACACCTAATTAAAAAATTAAAGAACAATAGTAATTTGCAAATACGCTCATAACATTTAGTTGTAAACAGAACAAAAAATACCATTAGAGACACAAAGCCTGGTGAACTTACGTCTAAAAACCCGAAAACTTACTCACTTCCTGTGCAAAAGGCTGTGACAGTAGTGTTATGAATTAAGTAATTTTTTAGAACCTTTTGTTTAAAAAAGGAAAAAATTGGTACGGGCGTAACATTTTTTACAACTTTGTATGTGTCCAATACAACTTAGTCAAAGTATTATTTAGTACATTTTTTTCAAAAAGCATGATTATTTAAGACTGTTTGAAAATTTACTCACCGCTTTTAGCTTTTGGCATCAGAAAAGACACCATTAAATTTGGTTTCCTTTCAGATAGGGTTAATACTGTATTTGCACTTGAATAAGGGGGAATATGAAAAGTTAAGCACTAAGATGTCGACAATCCCCCTAGTCCCAATGGGGATTTTTAAATTTAAGGAAGGCGAAAAATGAATTAAATTTAACTGAAATGGCATGCAAGTAGTCATCATCATCATCATCATCATCAGGTTTAGCGTCCGTGTTCCACGCTTGCATGGGTTTGGACGGGGGTTTTCCCACTTGAGGCAAGAGTGGTTGTCTTGCTCGCATAGGACTGTCTGGCGGGTTTTCTACAGTTGGATGCCCTTCCTAACACCAACCACATTTACAGTGTGGGGCTGGGAGGTTTTTACCGTGTTGCCTACACGGCCACATTACAGCGTGGACTGTCTGGCGGGTTTTCTACAGCTGGATGCCCTTCCTAACACCAACCACATTTACAGTGTGGGGCTGGGAGGTTTTTACCGTGTTGCCTACACGGCCACATTTACAGCGTGGACTGTGTGTTTTTTTGTCGTGACACCTACACGATCTCATTTTTTTCGGCCTGGATGTTGTGGGACCAACATAACTTTACATTGAAAGAGGCAGTGTGGATGGGGTGGAGGTGGTGGGATGGGGGTGTGTTTTGATAGAGATGCCTACTGACTGTAGTAGGTTTTTACTTTGTATTTAGGTAAGGCGGGTCTTCTCTATTACTGAGTACCGCCAAAGGTCTCGGTCCAGTGACATTGTCTTGGAGAGGTGTAAGCGTGTGAGGTCGGAATTTATCAGCTCGTCCCATGTTTTTCTGGGTCTGCCTACTCCGTGGCTACCATCTATCTTTATTGCCCTGCACTTTGTTATACAGCTGTCGTCTTTCATGCGCATCACGTGACCGTACCAACGTAGCCTTCTCTCGAGTAAACAACATCTGATCCCTCTTATTTCTAATTTTTTCCACTAACTCACCGATAAGTAAGTGGGCAAATTCTGTAAAGGTCCGTTTAGTGAGTCGGCCAGATTTATTGTTCACAAAAAGTGGATACACACAAAGAGAAAAAGGCGGTTCGCACGTGTGTGCATACCTGTTTGTGTATCTATCGTTGAGAAAACATACTGCTCGTGGTATAGACAAGCCATCCAATCAATAACATGCATGAGTCACAGTGTGTGCGTGCTTATATGGGCATATGAAATTGACTTTGATTGCGCCAGGTGTAAACTAAAAGTGCTTGTGTTCGAATACATACACATTAAATTTCATTGAAATCGAAAGATTTTTGAAAAAAATATGAAAAACATTCTGTCATATATTTTGTTGGCTGTACAATTATTTAAGAATTAAGAATTCTACTCAAAGAATCCTGAATATCTGTTTGTAAAGCCTTCCATTTTCCCATAAAGAAAGGCATAGATTTGCATATTTCCACAATATTGATAATTAAACTATGAATAATTGTCTGCCCTAACTCTTAAAGGTCTCATTTAACGCATGATTTATGAGTTTAAAAAAACTTTCTGAATTTTTGCAGCCTTGGCGTAACTCCTAATGAATCTATTATCGTGGTAATATCAAATATCATTGAAATCGGACAAATTCTGAAAATATCGATGTTTGCCTCTGGGGGTCCGATTATCGATGTTTTGAAAATTTCAAGTACCTCACGGTGATCCCCGCATCAAAATACATACCTACGTCAAATTTCTTTGGAATTGGACAAATTTCGTAAATATCGATTTTTGCCTTTAGTGATCCAATTTTTCGAAAGTTTAATGTAGCCCACATTCATCCCCGGATCAAAATACACACTTGCGTTGAGTTTCATCGAAATCGGACGATTTTTGAAAATATCGATTTTTTGGCTTCTGATTATGGATTTTTCGAAATTTTCAAGTAGCCTATTCCAATCTACGGGTTGAGTTTTATATATGTGTCAAGTTTCATGAAAATCGGATGAACGGTGTAGCCTGCAAGTTCAGGACACAAAACACACAAACAAACAAACAAGTAACGTCCAACTTCACTTTATATATTTTCTAGGGCGGGTAAAATTCCCGAGATCCATGGACGAGTTCTCTCCAGCGGTCTCTGTCCCTCATTATCGCTGCCATGTCCTGCGTCTCCAATAGACCAGTGTCTGTCCTTAGGGCATCAACATACGTTAACCTCTTCCAGTGTGTCCATGTAGGGGCTCTCATAGGAGCACTGAGTGCAATGTCAACTCTGGATGTCAGTGAGCATGTCCAGCTAACCTCAGTCTCCTCTGTGTCACTTTTGAGCTGGCTTTTGGGAGGCTCCCATACAGCTCTGAGTTTTTCATCCTCAGTGTATACTGATTAATGTTCAGAGCCATCCTCAGCATTCTCGTGTAGCACCCATCCACCATCTGAGTGAGTTTCTTGGTCAGTGTCCAAGTCTCAGACCCATACAGCAGCACAGACTCCACTACAGCAATAAAGAGGCGGATCTTTAGGTCTTTACGAAGGTCCGACTTCCACACCGATCTCAAGCTGTGGCACACCGCCCAGGCTTTGCTCTTCCTCTCAACCACATCATCTTCCGTATTCCCAATCTTTGCTCCCAAATACAGGAAGTCCTCAACCAATTCTAGCGTCTTCCCGCCTACATTAGTGATCCCCTCTGGCTTCTCAACATTCTCTACCAGATATTTTGTTTTAGCCCCACACTCATCGACACAGTCTCAACCTCCTGCATCAAATCCTCTGCCTCCTTCACTATATATATATATATAATATATATATATATATATATATATATATACAAATATAGTTTCAGTGAAAATCGCATTTCGGCGGGTAGAAAAGGCGAAACGAAACGCAAAAATCAGATATGATACTGGCAAGTGCTCGATAGTTAAAAATCCAAAGCTAAACAATATGTTAAGAGGCCATACAAAACTGAAATAGTGGTCAAGAAAGCGTCAACCACCTAAGCCAAAAAGTAAATCAAGCTAAGCAGGTCAAAACAAAATAAAATAAATGATAAAGAAAACACAGACCTGGACCCGTTAGAATTGATGTTAAAATCCAAATGCAGGGTTTCTATGACACCTAAATCAAAATACTGTCTGCTTAAAAATATAAGCTTTAGGCATAATGGTCGAACAAGGAATATCACGTTATCAACAGGTATTTCGCTCTGTACCAAATTTGTGAATGACACAGAGGCTCGTAAAAGCACGTGTGGAACTCACAAGGGGAAAACCCCAGATTTTGGCAAATGAATTCAGTATGTGTATACCATGCAAAAAATTGAAAAGATAGCACAAATGGAATAAGCTCTCAACTGGGTGGTTTTTAAAATAAACTTATACAATTAACCTGTCAATAAAAATTATTAACAAGTTAATTGTAAGACACGGGAGATTAATACAAATATAGATTTAGCGAGAATCGCATTTCAGCGTATAGAAAAGGCGAAACGAAACACAAAAATCAGAAATAATGCTGGCAAGCGCTCCATAGTTAAAATACCAGAGCTAAACAATATGTGAAGGGGCCATACAAAATATATATATATATATATACAGAGCAGAGTATGATAGAATAGAAAACGAAAAATCAGTGATGCATCTGAACAATGCATACAAGATTAAAAGTGGCAAGGTAATAGGAGTTATAGAAAATGGTAGTATTTTACCGGAGCCATTTTATTGATTTCAAATATTTTCAGATTTACCATCGATTATCGTGGGGAGGGGCAGCTTAGAGAGTAATCTGAGAAGAGTTGTTGATGGCTGGTAGACTTAATGGATGAAAAAGATATTAAAATTTAAAGTTTTGTGCGTGTGTGAATATGTGTATGATATATGTATGTGTGAGTGTATGTGTAGTGAGGAACATAGATTTCAGGGTAAGGAAGTAAAGGGTGTGTGTGTAGTTGATCTGTGACATTTCTTTGTTTGTCTCAGGCACATTCCTTACTAGCAGTTGTCTAACCTGATTAGTGTTTTCGTTGTTTTTGGTATTGTGTGGCTAGGTTTACATGCTGCAATTGTAATTTGTCAAGCTGTCTAAACATATGTTATTACTCTAAGGCCTGCAACCTTATTGAGTGCTTTGCTGCTCATTCCTAATTGTACGTAGTTAGCTTGGCCACAGCCAAAGCTTCGATTTTACTAAGCTTCCACTTGTATAGCCCCCCCCCCCCCCCCACATATATATGTATATAATGGCTGCCTAACTGTACATGTGATTGCTGCCTGTCTAATTTTCATCTGAAGCATTGACTATTTTACTATTAAATGTTATATGATCACATGAGCTTGAAATACTCATATATATTTCATCATCATCATCATTTTATGTCCGCTTTTCCCTGCTTGCAAGGGTGGGACGATATATTTATTATACTTAATCATATTATATATGAGTCTATGTATGCCTTAATTCTGAATTACATTGTGATAGTACAATTAATAATTCTAGCCAGTCAAGTTTTTACTTTGTAAATAAGATTTCAAATGTAACTAGTTTGTTTACAAAATCTAAGACTTTACTGTCTTTAACACCTTAGAATCTTCATATGAGTGTGTACTGATGATGAATAATAATTCTGAAATACATGTACATGCCACACTTAAAGCGATACCAAGGTAGCACAACTAAATAGTTGTTTATTATAAAAAAAACATATATGTTGTGTGCTTGAGAAAGGAACTATATTTTTTTATTTTGCTCCAGTCCACTGAGCTGGCAAAAATGAATTGGTCCAGCCTTGTCACATTCCATGTCATGCTTTATCTCCCTGAGGACTATGTTAAAGATATGCATGTATATGGAATGCTCAGCCACTTGCACGTTAATTTCATGAGCAGGCTGTTTTGTTGATCATATCAATTGGAACATTGGTCATCGTAACCGATGGAGTGCCAGTGTAGTGTATAGACTGAATCACGGTGTGGTAGTGCTATTACTAATACATAATGTGGTTTCTTGACCTACTGGAAATAGCAACCAAATGTCCTTCAACTCACATCCTATTGTCTTTTAATAATGAAAGGACACATTAGATATTTTAGCATGGAAAAGTGAACGTAAAAATGATGACGATGTTGATATGATTGGATTGTTGGAAAGTCTCCAAAGATAGGGTCAACGTGATCAAGTCTACCTTAGAGTTAACAACATTTACAGATATTTTACTTTATTATATTGACAATTAATTGAAACACATTGGATAGTCTGCCTATTAGAAATATACACATGGAAGAGTTTTAGACTAATATAACCCTAGGGGCTTTGATTCCTCATAGCAGCCGATGGCAACTTCTATATCTGCCTTTAAGGGTCTTCATCCTATTTTATATCATCTCCATATGTGAGCATATCATTTTGTTTAATATTCGTTATTTAAATAGTTTCATTCAGAGAGCTAGTGTTTATATAAATAACTGTTCTAAATGTGGTGGATGAAAAAAAAAAAAAAATAAATGATTCTCAATATTTAAAAGAGTTTCATTTCTGTAAATTAATTCTGTTGAAGTTGTATTGTCCATAAATTTTAGTCAAATATTTAATTTATATTAGATTTTTTATCACTTGATGTTTCATTATAATGTATATGGAGAGGAAAAAATGTATATAAAAATAAAAGAAGTTTAGAATTGTCATCTAATTATTTATTACCATTTTTGTTGTCGTTACTTTTTCATGAACTGATGTAGAATACATAGTTTATCCTCTATTTCAAATTACCTTTCAGCAAAAGAATTACTTATTGCATACTCTACCATTATTTCTCATGTAGAATATACTGAATCACTAAAATCTATTTAGTGCAACAGTTTTCATTTCTTTGTTCGATTAACACTTTTGTTATCATATTTTAATGAAAGACACTGCCTATGGTTTTAAATAATTCTGAAAATTATCAAGAATTTGGAGGGATTTAATAAATATAACTAACCTTCTCATTATTAAGTTGGAGTTTGGAACATAACTTAAAGGTTCTTACAGAAAAGTGTGATGAAAGATATTTTAGAAAAGACATTTGCTGCTTATTTGATCCAAATAATTAAGAGTTTGGAGGGATTTAGTAATATAAGTTAGTGCTTGGAACGTAGATTAACAGAGGTTCTTAGAAACAATTATGGTGGAAGGTTTTTAGATATAAACATTGTAATAAATGACTTTAGAAAGCTGCTACAATATGATAGAAATATATGAAGAGTAAAGGATGACACATAAAACAATAGAAACCTAACAATATAAAGATATAATATAAAACAGAGTTGAAGATATCTGAATCAGCAAAACTGTAATATCTCACATATGTCAACACCACCACCTTCATCATCATCACAACCAACACCTTCATCATCACCAACAACACCATCAACAGCACTGCCACCACCACCATCAACAACACCACCACCATCACCATCAACAACACCACCATCATCACCATCATCACCACCACCACCACCATCACCACCACCCACCACCAACAACAGCAACACCAACATCACCAACACCACCGCCACCGCCACCAACATCACCACCACCACCACCACCACCACCAACACCACCACCACCACCACCACCCACAACAGCAACACCACCACCACCAACACCACCACCACCACCACCACCACCACCACCACCAACATCACCACCACCATCACCACCACCACACTAACACCACCAACACAAACACTACCACCACGACCACCACCACCATCATCACCATCACCATCACCACCACTACCATCACCACCAACACCACCAACACCAACACCACCACCACCAACATCACCACCGCCATCACCATCACCACCAACACCACCAACACCACCAACACCAACACTACCACCACTACCACCACCAACATCACCACCACCATCACCACACCACCACCACCACCAATACCACCAACACCAACACCACCATCACCACCACCACCACCGCCACCACCACCACCACCACCACCACGACCATCATCATCTCCACCACCACCACCACCATAATCATCTCCACCACCACCATCATCATCTCCACCACCACCACCATCATCTCCATCACCACCACCACCACTATCATCATCTCCCCCCTCCCCCACCACCATCATCTCCCCCACTACCACCACCACCATCACCTCCACCACCACCATCATCTCCACCAACACCATCTCCACCACTACTAAACCCCCCCCCCCTACCCCTCCCCACACACACCACCACCACTCCACCCACTGTACACATAGTATCCAAATACTATTGAGATGTTATTGTTTAGCACAAGATATCAGCTATGTTGTATCATCATCACTGTTTAACATCCATTTTCCATGTTAGCTTGGGTTAGAAGAGTTGTCTTGACATGAGACAAGTGGGAGTTGGTGACCATTTCTTGGCCAAAAACTACTGAACAATCATTATAGATTAATAGTTTATAAAATTTAAAATTCAAGAATATTAACCAGTTGATTTTATTTAGTAAATATTGCATGGAAATAAACAATAATGTCTTGTATGTCACTAAGTATATGAAAAAAAAAAGATCATTATCACAATTTAACATCCATTTTATTACGCTAGCATGGGTTAGATGAATTGTCCTATTGTGAGACAGGTCAGATCAGGTGACTGTGTCTTGCTCATACAGAACTGTTTCTGGCTTGGTTTCTATGGATGGATGCCCTTCCTAATGCCAACCATGTTTACTGCATGGACTGGGTGATTTTTATCGTGGCACCAAAATAACCAGTTGATAGATTGAACTGGGTACTTTTTCATCATGTCACTCACATGACTACCTTACAGGGTGGACCATGTGTGTTTTATCATGTCAGCAACACGACTATTTTACACTGTGGATTGGGTGGTTTTTATTGTGTCACCCACACAACCACTTTACACTGTGGATTAGGTGCTTTTTATCATGTCACCAAAATGATTAGTTGACAGATTGGACTGTACTTTATCATCATGTATATGTTTGTTTCTTTTTTTGCTAGTTTTCACATGAAATATTTTGGTTTTGATACCACTGTGGATTATAGAAGATACAACTAATGTCTCTCCTTGATATTGTACTATTTCTTTATCTTTTTATTTGGAATGTAACTTAACAAAAGTTCTAACATAAAATTATGATGGAAGGTTTTTCTTTTTAGATAGATATAAAACACCTTGTAAACAAATAGACTTGTACCATAGAACCTGAGGTAGTTTCATAGGCTGACCAAGATACTCTCATGGAATGACCAAATGAGGGTTATTTTTCAACATAGCCCCTCTAAAGAAACAATACAGTTATTAAGATTTGGAATTAATGCATGCAAAATTTCACAGCTCTAGCATCACTCCTTCATCATCAGCTTATGAACTTTTTAGCCTACTCTCGTATAAGACTCATTTTTCTATACCCAAATTACATATCAAAATTTTCCTCTTATTTATTCGGGAGGTATACAGTACCTGACAGTCTCGCAGAAACAGATAAATGCAGTCTTAAACAAGCAAGTGCATTAAACATTGACATAAAATGATGCTGATAATGATGTGTGATGGTTGAAATATTGATATTTTTCTTCTAACCCTCCCCCTATACATATATATAGATTACTCCCAAAATATTCAAAGAAAAATAGATATCAATTAAAAGTAATGGATGTGGTTGAAACCTTTTGTAAATCTCTGTTAATGTTCAGTTTTGTGCCAAGTATTTTCTACTCATTTGTGTCTGAAACAAGTGACTTATGTTTTTAGATATCAGGTTGAATAAAAATATTTTCGATACTAATGTTACATTCTTTGCTGTATATTCAGAAATAAGGGTGAACTTTAATGAACCTTAATGACCCTTATAACCTGAATAATATGTTAATAATTGTTTCTGATTTATGTACAAGTCCAACAATTTTGGCCAAGGGGAAAGTTGCTTAAATAAACCCCAGTGTGATACAGGTACTTTAGATTATCAATCCCATAAGGATGAAAGTAAAGCTAACCTCAACAAGATTTGAACTCAGAATGCAAAGGGATGTAACTAAATGCCACAAAGTATGTTGTCCGATGCTGAATGTTGTTTCTATTGTTTAAGCTAATCATACTTGCTTTTTCTTTGTAGCTCATTACTTATTAACTAGTTAATCAAATCAATCAACTGATATTTTTATCAGCAAATACAAGACTAATTACATCACTGGTAGTAATGAGAACAGTTTGTCACCTTTGGTTGGCAATTATTAAATGGATAATTGCTGCTTTTAGTAGGGTAATATGATAGATATCTGTGGAATTTGATGACATCTGACAACTGACTTGGTAGACAAAGATTATTAGCCATCTTTCCAACAACAACCCTGAGGACCTTTTTAAATTCCATGTGTCTAACACCCATGGACATGTGTACAAAATCAGAAAACAACACAACTCCCAGAGTACTGAAGCATGGATCAAACTACCTACATCAGTTGATAGCTGTTAGGACACTGCATCCTTCAAAACTTCCATGCTTCCTGAAATTCACCAACACTACACCTGATATTCTCCCTCCATACACATGCATGTATATGTGTGTATCTGTGTGTATATCATGACTCATATACTGTTCACTTTCCTGACATTTGTACCTTATTCTATGTACTATACATGCACCTTTGATGAGTTGTCATGCACCTGAGCATTGTACACAATAATTGCCATTATTATGATCATTTAGATCATTTAGGTCATTTATGATCAAACAGGTGGATTGGCAGCATCGGTAGAGGGTCAGATGCCATGCTTTGACGCATAGAGTTATGGCCCTTGCCATTCTGAGTTCAAATCCACCGAGGTTAACTTTGCCTTTCATCCTTACGGGGTCGATGAAATAAAGTACCAGTAATGCACTGGGTAATTACTGGCCTTGTGCCAAACGTAGAAATAATTATTATGATCATTTAACTGGGCTTACTCATTAAATTAACAAGCCAGTGGTTGAGTATTCCACATGGTAGTATAGATTACACTTGTATTATACATTGATTTCAATATTTTCCATTTAAATTTGTATTAATTACTTTACTGTGTGCTATAAAATCTCATATTTCACACAGGGATACAGAAGGAGGGGACATAATGTTTTGTATTATTTAACTTTAACTGTTCATGGATACATGATATCCAGATATGTGGTGTTTATCACATAATAGCACAGCTTTGTTTTTACCGACATGTTACTTTATGACAAATCTGTAGTATTGAAATAAAACACTGTTATGTATGGTTCTGTAAGTTTTGATGGAGTCATAAGATTGTTGTATTGATATACAGCATTTCTAGTTAAACCTGGCCGAGCCTATATGAATACAACTTCTTCCAGAGAAGGATAGAGAGTGAGAGAAAGGAAGGGAGAAAGATATATAGAGCAAGAATTGACCCCAGTACTTGACTGGTACTTTTTTTTATCAATCTGGAATGGATGAAAGTGAAAGTTGACCTTGGCAGAATTTGAACTGAGAGAGCTGAACCGAATACCTCAAATTATTCTGAGATTCTCACAACTCTGCTAATTTGCCAACATATAAAACACTGTTGACCCTTTAATGTTCAAACCAGCCAAAACCGGCCTGAATTCTCTACCTCTTTCTTTTGAAACTGGCTGTAACTGGTCGCTCATGTTAAGGTATTGTGTTCAAAATAAATACTTATGTTAAGGTATTGTGTTCAAAATAAATACTTTCAAAATCTCATAGATTCGATATTATGTGAGATAATTATGTGAGGTAAAGCCTTTACCATGAAAATATAATAGTATATATAGAGTAGTGTGAATGCTAAAGGGTTAATGAATCTGTAATATATGAAAAAAACAAAGAGACTGATTTCTATTTTCTTCTGCATAAGCAAAGAAAATTGAACACAACAGTGCCTTGGAAATGGTTGAAGAATTTCATTTAAAACTCATATTGTGTTTCTATTGGATATCTCAAATTTCTGTCTAACACTTTGGCATCAACTGTATAGAATAGTTTAAGAAATGAAGTCATTCATTTCATTTCCTGCAGCTGCCACAACATGGTTACATGCACAATAGATACACAAGTTGAACAACTTTAGACCTCTACTGCTTTCTCTACTGTTCACTAAGCTGCCCTTCTCTTCCTGTTAGATGATTTATAGAATAACGGCACTGGTTGCCATAGATGTCTTTAGATTATTGATGTGATCTTTAACAATGAACCAAATACTTAGTTACAACTACATACACACACACACACTCTCTCTCTCTCTCATGCACACAGTTTGTCGATCACTTAAGAAACTTGACTATATTTATGTCAATAGTCCAACCAAAAGCAGCATGGAAGGCAGAAATAAAATGATGATGATGATGTTTATTATGATGGTGATGAAGAAAGTTTCTATTCAGCATTTAATATATAAAGTTTCAAAGCAAACTAGTCTAAACATTAATTTTCAAAAATAAAACAGTTTATTCTTATCTAATTTTTATCCTTTTATGCTGATATGGCTTGGATATGTTTACAAATTCTGACATTTGCAAATGTCAATTAAATATGTTATTTACATATGAAATGAAATTGAGATTAATAGAATTATGATGTTTTCAAAAGACAATGGTTCAATAAGATTACATCTTACAACTATAAGAAATTATTAGAAGCTTATACTTCACTTATTGTGTATGTCTGTGTGTTTGGCAGATTTTAGATAATAACCCAAAGTAAATGTAGAATTACACTGGATAACACATGTTTTGTTTATCAACATTTTGTTGTCTTTATACATATTTTGGTGGGTGCTGAGCTCAAACATTATCTTAGTTTGCATTTACTCTATTACGTATTCCAGCTGACAGGCTGAGGCCATGCTGGAGTACTGCCATTGATGCTACACTTTCTATAGTTAGCCTTCCCTGGTTGGCCATTGATGCAAAAGGGAGTTTGTTACTGTTGCTTTTATTTGTGCTTCCCCTCGTACTGTGGGTTCATCTGGGATCCCTGTCAGCAGAATGTCAAGATGTCTCTTGAAAACATCCACATGCACACCATGTAGATCTCTCAGACTCTTTGGCAGCTTATTAAAAAGCTGGGGTCCCTTGAATCCCAGGCTATTGCAGTATGTGGTCTATTTCTTGATATTTTAGGAAATATGTTTAGTTATAATTTTGATAAATCGCAACAGTCACCTATTGATAGGTGTTAGCTTATTTTTATTTCTAAGTTGAGAGAAAAAAGTATCAATTTCATATTTAATTTACTGAAAATTAATTTTCCAAATAAATGTATTTAATCCTTTTGTTATGGCTGGTGGCTGGTGATAGTAAGGGCATCCAGCTATAGAAAACCTGCCAAACAAATGGTTGGGAAGATTCTTCAGCAATGTTAAAGACATGACAACTTTGGTAGTGTTGATGCCACAATAAAATATACTCAGTAGAGCACGGGATTGTGTCAGGCTTCCAGTGGTGGTAAGAGGTTTCATTTGATTATTGACCAGTCAGTGACATATCTGTCACTTGCTAGCAAAGATAACAGATGTTAAACGATGTTAATGATGATAATTTCTAAAGAAATAGGACATCAATGTATTTCAACTAATTTTGACCTCTTCACATGAACACTTAACTTCTGTATCGTTTATATGGGCAAATAACTTTGTTACGTGGAATTATCAATGTTCTGGTAATTACCAGAAACTGAAGCAGTGACCTACTGTAGATGTTCTATTACAATGATGTCATGCTCATCATCAACATTTAACATCCATTCTTCTATGCTAACATGGGTAAGATGAGTTATCCCATTGTGAGACAAACCAGATCAAATGTTCATGTCTTGTTCATACAGAACTGTTTCTAGCTTGGTTTCTATGGCAGCTGGATGCCCTTCCTAATGCCAACCATATTTACAGGGTGGACTGGGTGCTTTTTATTGTGGCACCAAAATGACCACATGACAGTGCCGACTGGGCACTTTATTGTCATAACACCAACATGACCACTTTACAGTGTGAATTGGGCACTTTTTTCGTTTCACCAACACAACCACTTTACACTGCTTGGGTGGTTTTTGTTGTGTCACCAACACAATCACTCTACAGTGTGACATTGTTTATATAATTAATATCTTTGAGAAAACCTGAACACCACAACATCTACTTTTTATTCTATAAATTTGAAGTTATATTCTATAGGAAGTATTTTGAATCTGTTTTTGTTACATTAGAAAGAAGACATTAGTTACTGAACAGTTGTTATTTTCTCATAAAACTTTGAAAGGAACTGTTCATATCTATTATAGAACTTCTATTACAATGTTAATTCAGTTCTTGCCAAAACTAACAGAAAAATTCTGAAAGAAATAAAATATGTTTTTGTTTTATTGACTGAAAATAATTTGAATAACTCAATAGTTGTTGATAAAACAAACTTGAAAGTTTGTTAGCAAGTGTAGTAATATTGATTTGTTCATGTCTGTTGTTAAAGTAAGGTTAGTATAAATAAAGTAACTTTTCATATCATTGAATGTTTAGTTTATCCAACTCTATCAATTTCTTTTCTTAGCACCACATGTGACCCCCCCCCCCCCCCCCATATTAATTGTGCTGTTAAACCTTAAATGACAACATTTCTGATGAAATACTTTAAATGTTTCAATTAATTAATGAAGATTTTGAGGGATTTCTAAAATTATTAATTATTTTATTAAGATAGTAACATAAAATTATGTTGGAAGATTTTAATTGAAATTGGAAACCTTCAAAATAGGTGGTTTCATTTCATAGAACCTGAGCCAGTTTTGGCTGAATTAGTAACTAAAGGGTTAACATATGTGGTTTTATTTGATAGAACCTGAGCCAGTTTTGGCTGAATTAGTAACTAAAGGGTTAAAATAGGTGGTTTTATTTGATAGAACCCGAGCCAGTTTTGGCTGGGTTGGTAACAAAAAGATTAAAGAATGTCTATAGCTTCACATCAAATTGGCTGATTTTTTTTCAGTTTTGTTCTTAAAATACCGTATTTGTAGGCCTATTGGACGACCCTTTGTATAATTTGCCCTCTGGTTTTACAAGGAGATTTTGAGAAAAAAAGAATTAGTACATTTCTTCATAAATTTATTTTAAATTATTTCATTAGTTTTTCAGAAACTCTTAGGTAAGTTCTACATCATTTTGTTTATATAAATTGTATCGTATTACTGTATTAGTAATACTAATAGTAATACAAAGTAAATTTTTTTAGCCATGATTGTCCTCACCCTCTGTTTGCCCTCCCATTGGTGATATGGATACAGGGAAGAATGTTTTGGGGAGAAAAGACTGCATTGTCCAATAAGCCAGCAAATATGGCAATCAATGAAAAAAAGGAAAAGCTGTACTTTAATTACCAAACTGCTTTAAACTGCCTCTATTGTTCAAAATTAAATTCAAATCTTAGAATGAAATCTCATTATTACATGACAGATAACATTAGATTTTCGTAGTTAAATATTTGTCTTTTATTATTAAGCTATAACCCAGTTATTTCAGTAAATTTCTCTAAATTTGACATTGTTTTGATAATTGAAACACAAAGCTAGTATATTCTTGTTAGAAATATGGTCACAAAAATGTTAAATGCACACATGCATGTGCTATGTAAATATAGCAATGTTTTAGGAAAGAACCATAGCATGCAGCATAAATGTATTGACATGTTTAACACCCAGGAGATGATTGCTTTTATAAAATTAGTCATATTTTGTTAGAATAAAATGGTGAGAATAAAATAGGCAATAGGATTTCTCCTTTTCATTTTCTTTTCTCTTCTTTTTCTGTTCCCTTTAGCAGTGTGTTTTGTTTTCATTATTTTTATATAATTTACGATCTGAGTTCAAATCCCGCCGAGGTTAACTTTGCCTTTCATCCTTACGGGGTTGATAAAATAAAGTACCAGTAATGCACTAGGTAATTGCTGGCCTTGTGCCTAAAGTAGAAACAATTATTTTTATATAGGGCGGTGGATTGGCAGTATTGGTAGAGATTCGGACACCATGCTTTGAAGCATAGAGTTACGTCCCTTTATGATCTGAGTTCAAATCCCGCTGAGGTTAACTTTGCCTTTCATCCTTACGGGGTTGATAAAATAAAGTACTGGGTAATTGCTGGCCTTGTGCCAAAAAAGTAGAAACAATTATTTTTATATAATGTCAATGACCATTCATATTGAATAAATCATTATTTCCAGTTAGGAATTATCAAAATGAAAATCTTAACTGTTTTTCAAAATTTATGGTGCTTATACAAAATAATTGTTTCTACTTTTTGGCACAAGGCCAGCAATTATTCCAGCGCATTACTGGTACTTTATTTTATCGACCCCATAAGGATGAAAGGCAAAGTTAACCTCGGCGGGATTTGAACTCAGACTGCAAAGGGACATAACTATGCTGGAAAGCATGGCGTCCGACCCTCTAAAAATAATGAAATGAAATTACTTATCTCACATCTTGGAATGATTTAGTAGAAAATATTTTTAAAAAAACAGGTTTGTTAATTCAAATGTTTATAGTATGTTTACTAGTGGGCAGATTATTCTGAACATTTCAGTATTATACTAAAAAATGTATAAGCAACCCCTCTGCCTATTTTATGTTTGAGAAATGGACAAAGATTGAAGCCCTGTTTACAAACCAAGGCAGCTAATCAACACATTGTTTAGATGACATATATAAACCGACCTTCCCTTTTATCATCTATATGTCACATATTCCTCAGCTTATAGTATATAGGTAATTGTTAATATGTAGTCATAATGTTGTACCTCATAAGAGTGTCTTGTGTGGTTTCATGTAGTTTGTTAATTCAAATCTTTATAGTATCTTTATTAGTGGGAAAATTTGGTGAAAATTTGCACTATTAGAGTATAATCTTTAATTTTTAATATAATGCATTCATTGTGCTATTTTGTATTTTTCAAGTATGTTTGCTAATGCAGTTTCGTGTGGTACAGGACTTAAAGAATTATTTGTGAATAAAATATAGAATAGTTTGTTCTGTTCTTCAATATCTAGTAAAATTATTTCATGAACCTGTTCAGAATAACTGCTCTCCAAATGAGAGAAGCTATCAGAATTCAAACTTTCAACATTGAGGCAAAGCTCAGAACTAAATCTTATTTTAAATTGTTGTTATATTACAGTTATAGAAAGACAGTAATTCAACATTATATATCTAATAAAATATAACCCTGACACCTCACTTCAAGATTGCATTGACTGCATTAACAGAGATCGGGGAAATCATTCTCTAATTGTGTGTGTATGAGGGGGTCATGCCAATCTTTTCTCTTTCAATAACAATAAACATAAGCACTGCTCTTCTTTTCTTTGCCCACTTATTCCTGAGAGGGTCGTGGGGGCAGTGTTATCCAACCATCTTGCTCAGGGTCTACACCTGGGTCTCCTACCTGTTAGTTTCACCCATAAAATCTGTCCAGCGATTCTTTCCTGAAACACTCTAACCACATGCCCATTATATCGGCGCTGTTATCTCTCAATTCGGTGAAGTTGTGGCTCTACCTGGAGTGACTTTCTGATCTCCAAGCTATACACTTTATCAAGTAACATAACTTCAAAGACCCTTCGGAGTAACCCCATTTCAGCCGCTTGTATTCGTGATCATATTCTTTCGGTCATTACCCTAGATTCATGACCATAGAAAAGGCTTGGCACGAAAATCGAATTGAAGACAGCGAGTTTGGTGTTTATGCTTACCGCCCTTCTGATTACTCAATGCTGAAGCTGGCACATTATTGCACCAGCTTTTGCAGCACTTAATTCAGCCTCCTGCCGTCCATCACTCGTGAACACAGCCCTGAGGTACTTGAACTTCTCTACTTGCTTCAGTGGAACTCCATATGTAGCGTGCATTGTGCAGGTTTCCTTGAAAGGACGAGTGTCTCAGTTTTCGCAACAATGATTTTCATTCCAGCCATGCAGCACTCGGCATCAAACCTATCAAGTGTAAGTAAAAAATCATCTTCTGTCATCTGCAAATTCCAGCCGACTGATTTTACACCCACCAGTCGTGATACCATGTCCAACCTGTCTGCGCATGTCAATCCTGTTCATGTAAATAATGAACAGGAGAGGTGACAGTATGCACCTTTGGCAGAGTTCGACTCCCACATTGAATGGTTTCGATTTAGAACCATTTATCCCAACATAAATAGTCTGGCATTCATATAGAGACATCAGGGCAGCAAGAAGCACTGCTGATATTATAAAAAAACACCATGGTACCTAACACCTTTTACATCCATACCATACATACTCAAATATAAGCTGACCCCACTATTTTGTGTCTGAGAAATGCACAAAAAATCCACACCTTATTTATGTAGAATTTGAAGTTGGTGAAAATCATCAAAATATTGACTTCGAATCTAAGCCAACACCCTTCTACCATTGTTTTTTTTTGTTACATATTTCTTGGCTTATATTCAAATATATACGGTAAATTTAGCTGTGGTTCCCTAAGCTATGATCTTGTCACAGCTTTCTCAGTAACCATTTGAGAATTTCAGACACTACTGAGGATAAAGTAAGCTATCACTTATATATATTTTGTATATGAAACACTGGAGATGGTTAATTTCATTAACTAAGTTGGTAAATGTCATTGAAGATGAATAAGAATTCTGAAACACTAGTGTCTGACATTCTCACATGGCAATTGAGATAGCTATGACATGATTACATCTTAAGGTACCATAATGTGATTTATGTATATTATACAAGTCAAGTCAGGCTTTTGTCTGCTACTGGTACCATCTAACCTAGTATAACCTACTTCGTAGTTGAGTGGTCGGCAACTTACTGGCTTCCCCACCAAACCCTGGTCTAGTGAGGAGTCTAAGTCGAATCTCAGCAGCTCCCCCCCCCCCCCAAAAAAAAAGCTGTTAAAACGACGGATGAACTTCTCAGTCAACAGCCATCTACCTCTAACTATTGGTTAAAACAGCGGGATGAACTCCTTAGTCAACAGCCATCTACCCCTAACTATTGGTTAAATAGCCTCACCAACCTGCAATTGGCCAAGCTTGGTGAGTGTGGCAACACCCACTGAAGACATGACCAAAACCAAACAGAAAGCGGTAGAGGTCAACCAGGGTGAGGTTCATTCAACAGGAGTGAGAAAGCCCTAGATTAGATTATACATAAACATATTGTATATAGTTTCATATATGCCCTTATTATGAATCACACCATGTTAGTGCTACTGCTAATTGAAGCATCAGAATTTCAGCAAAATTGACTAAAATTGTTGTTTATCCATTTATATCTGAATAAGCACTAAAAAATGTTATGGTACACCACAAATATTTTAAAAGGTTTATAAAATAATATGTAATAGAATTAAAATTGTTTTAAAACAGAGTTGGGTGCATGCACTGCATATTGCTGAAAAGAAATACATGTGCACCAGTGTGTGCATTTTAAAAGTTTCATGTTTTCTAAATATCCTGACATTTTCCAACGCGCAGCCCATATAAGGCTCACAGTTGTACCATGAACAGTCGTTGAAAACATCTACTTAGAATTACTTAAAATACAAGTTAGTTTTTTGCATAAGCCTGTCACTAAAGAGGATTAGTATAATCTCTTCTGACATACCATTAAAAGGATTGAGTATTATAAAGTTTTAACGTCAATGTGAATGTCCTTTCCATATCCTTAAAATGATTGATCATACAGATTTTGTAACAAATGCTGAATGATCAATCACTTACATATTGGACAAATGATTACTTATTTTAGAGACAGTTTTAAAAAAATATTGTTTATACATTGATAATATGTTATTGTGGAATCTGACGTGTGCAAGTTTTTTTCCATCACGCACAGAGGGATATGTGATATTAATACACATGAAAGGACATAACATTTCTAAAAAACATCTAGTTCCTGCTAGCATGAAATAAATTGATGGAAAACCAATAAAAGTGATGACAATATTTTTTTATTCTAAAACCTTATATTTTGATGATATAAAAAAGAAAACTTTACTGCTTGTCAAAATCAATCCAGTTTAAGTATATGACGGGATAATATATGATCAGGATATGACACAGTATATGTCTATTTCATTAGAGAATATTTCTTATTCAACAAAACAAAATTTCAAGAAAGTAGTTTGTTTTCTTTTTTTTTTTTCCGTAAAATAACTAATGAGAACATTAAATGTCTCTTTTACCTTTTGATATCAAGTTGCCTCTAGTTCTGTGATATCTGCTTATTTTAGTGTTTATATACAGGGTGAGCATAACATCTTTCCCTGATTATACCATATCTTGGATACTATTTGAGTTTTTCCTTTTTCATTGTTTTAATTCATAAATTTCAAGTTTAAAGTCTTTCTGAACATGTTTTACATTTTCTCTTCTTGTAGTTTCAAAGACTTTATGCTCACCCTTTATATTTAAAAACCTTTCATCATAATTTTCTGTAAGAACCTTTAGCTTTTACATTACTTTATATTTACTATTGTATTTTTGTGGTAAAGGTTTTATCTCACATAATATAGAATCTATGAGATTTTGATACTATTTATTTTGAGAACAATACCTTAACATCAGTATGAGTGGCAAGTTATAGCCGGTTTGAACAGAAAGAGGTGAGAGAATTCTGGCCAGATACGGCCAGTTTAAATGTTAAAGAGTTAAGTTATGTTCCAAATGCCAATTCAATAATGACAAAGTTTGTCAAACCCTTAATCATTTGAAACACATTAGTAGTGTCTTTAATTAGAAATATGGTAATGAGAGGGTTAACAAAAATTGTTGTTTGTCAGAAATACATCCAGTTTAAGTATATGGTTGTAAATGTTGAGGTGGGGAATTGGCAGAGTCATTATGACGTTAGGTAGAATGCTTTGTGGTATTTATTCTGGCTCTCTGCTCTCTGAGTTCAAATTCCACTCAGGTCATTTTTGCCTTTCATCCTTTTGAGGTTGATAAAAAAAGGAACCAGTAAAGTTGATTCTTCCTCTATATCTCTTTCTCACTTCCTTTCTCTCACTTTTTATTCTTCTCTAAAAGAAATATGCTGTACGTACTTGGGCCTGGAGAAAGGATGGGCTCCACCAGGTTTTATGCCCTAAGAAATGCTGTATGTTAATATGACACTCGTTCAACTCTCTCGGGAGTTACAGGTCTATGTTATACCATATGTCCAAAATATATGATGTAGTGTACACCTATTTCATTAGAGCTTTAACATTTCATGTTCTAGAAAACTAAATTTATCTTCATTATCCATATTTTTATTTTTATATATATATATTATTTTTGTAAAATAACTACTGACTGCATTGTATGTCTGTATAGAATTTGGGAAAAATAGTTGTTAAGTATGGTGAAAAAAATATATTTAATTCCCATATGGTTTTGTTATTGTGGTCAAAATGTTCATCTGAAACTGGTAGTTGTGTAATCAACATAAATTCCCAGAGTTGTTAACTAGTTTGCCACAAAACATTTTCTTTTCTAATATCCATCTAGTATTCATTAAAATTTATCAAGGAATATTAAAAAGTGTACTTGAATTCTTTTGAGATAAAAATTTCAAAACAGCATCGTTAATCTAAATCATTCAATCCCTATAAGATATGTAACAATAAAATTTAACTAAAAATACAATCAGTAAAAACTGGAGAGAACTATGAAAGACTTTTCCAATATTTAAAGAAATATTTGTTGCTGTTTGATTAAATTCCAACAGCTATCAATTGTGTAAGCTGATTTGCTTCGTGAATAATAAACAGCTATAGGGAATAAATGTTGGAATTTATCACCATAAAGCACTCTATTTAAATATTCATTCTTCTTTATAAGAAGCTAAAAAAAGTATTATCCTCATTTGGGACTATTATTTCGAAAGTGTAAAAATATTTGGTATTTCAAATAATTTCGTTAGCTATAAAATTTAATATTTCTTTCCAAGATGCAGTCAAAACATTCATAGCAATAAATATATGGTCATTATGGTTGCATGCTTAAAATCGAAATGAGTTTGTTGAAGTTTATGAAGATTTACCATGTATACTCTAATATAAGCTGAGGAATATGTGACCAGAAAAAGCAGCTAATCCACATTGTTTTGATTAGCTGCTTCGGTTTATAAATGGGGTTTAAATTTTTGCCCATTTCTCAGACATAAAATAGGGGACTTATATTCAACTATATACGGTAAATCTTTTGTGCAAAAGAGTTGAAAGCAGCTAAGCATCAATGCTTTTGCTCCAAAAAAATCAAAAGAGATAGTGTGTGGTTCAAACATGTACTGTATATACTGGAATATAAGCCAAGGAATATGTAACCAAAAATTCCATGGTAAAATTGGTGGTAGGTATTGGCTTATATATGTCATCTAAACAATGCAATTATTAATAAGAGTTGAAATTAAATCATGCAAGATTTCACAGCTCTAGCACCACTCCTTCAATGTCAGCCTATGAACCTTTCAGCCAACCCTCATACATAAACATGTTGGAAGATTTTAATTTAAACAGGAACCTTCTTTAGAAGCAGTTTTGTGTAGGTTGGTATAGAAGCATTCATATTATAGTCCTATTTAACCAGCTTTGTCACTATTATGTCAATATGTGTTTTGTTTTGGTCTGGAGGAAGGGATTGAGCCCATAGCATATGCTGACCTGTAACTGTTGAGATTGACATAGTTAATGTTCCCCTTGATCACTTGCAAGTCAACAACTGCAGGAAATAACATGTATATCAGAGAATTCCAGAGTACCATTGTTGTGTGATGGAATGCCTGGTTGGAAAGTAGTGGAGTGGTGCATAGTCCGGTGGTAACAATGGATCTAATATGGAGAATCAGAACAGAAGAGAACTTAAACCAGTCCTCATATGAGAGCATTGGATTCATTACTTTGGTGTTATAATACACTTGCTTGAGTGGGGTTTCTTCTTTGAAGACCTTCTGCTGTCCAGCTCTCCTGTCAGTTTCTTACCCCTATTCAATATCCGTTATTATTTTCATCATGCCTTTCAAGTTAAGGGCCAAAATACTTGCTTTCTTCTCTGAAGACTTTTTGCTGTCCAATGTGTGGGGATTCTACAACTAAAAGACAACAATGTCAAGGATAGAAGTGTTTGTTATCTTTACTATTCAACTGTTAAAAAAAACCCCCAACAAAAACAAAATGAATTATATTAAGATTTCAATCTTTTGTTTTATCTTATCACATTGAAAAACCAACAATACTTTTAAAATATTAATAAATCTTTTGTAGCTAGTGAAGATTTTCTTTTCATTTGTTTTCTTTTTTTATTTGTTAGAAAACTTGCCAAACAGAGTCATAGAAACTTGTCAAATAAGGTTAGAGATGATGCTTTAGTTGTGCCAAAGACAAGATAACCTTCTTAGTGCTAGTGCCATAATATAATGGTGAACAATGTAGTGTGTAAGATTCACTTACTCTGATTAAGTAATGACTTGGTTCGTAATCAGCTCAGGGAAAGCAGATAATATATGATGATGATGATGATGATGATGATGATAAGGGAATATCAGTGTCCATGATCCCGTTTTCAGGGCTTCCAAGATTAGTGGAGGGAGAAAGGAAGTATTCTCAAGCTGCAGACCTGGTTCAGATGATTGCAATATTTTTGACTCTACTAAAGGCACCCAAGGGCCAGATGGCAGTGTTAGGTGATGGATTGAGTCTATTACCCAAGTAGACCACAGCAACATTTGAATTCAGAATGCAAAGAGCTAGAACAAAGACCACAAGGAGTTCTGCTTAATGCTCTAACAATTTAACCCTGGACTGGAATTTTATTTTAACAACTCTGAAATACTGAACTAATCAACATCATCAAAGTTAAATACAAAGTGTAGAGAGCTAGAACAAGGATTTCTTCTTCTTCTTCTTCTTCTTCTTCTTCTTCTTCTTCTTCTTCTTCTTCTTCTTCTTCTTCTTCTTCTTCTTCTTCTTCTTCTTCTTCTTCTTCTTCTTCTTCTTCTTCTTCTTCTTCTTCTTCTTCTTCTTCTTCTTCTTCTTCTTCTTCTTCTTCTTCTTCTTCTTCTTCTATTTCCATAACTATTCCCCAGGTTTTCCTTGGTCTTCAGTTTCTTTCCACTTGGAACTGCTGGTACTTCATCATCCATTAACTCTACCAATTAGCTGCCTGGCCAATATTCTTGTTATTTGCCTGGCTAGTATCATCCTTTGGCAGACTATTCATTATGATACGAAGTTACCAGGATTAATTGAGGTGGAATGATTTCACTGTAAGAATCATCCTTTTGTTGTACACTGAGCATACAAGAAGCTTGCTTCAAATCTGCTGTGTTCAGCAACTCTTAAATAATATGGTATGAGGGTGGTGGTGATGGTGTATGGACATATCTAAGTGGTGGATGTTATAATGTGGTAGCATGTTCAATGTAAATTGAGTCTGAATAATAATTTTGATTTTATGTTGGAACCACATTATGTTGCTTGTG
Source organism: Eledone cirrhosa (assembly GCA_964016885.1). Taxonomy (NCBI): domain Eukaryota; kingdom Metazoa; phylum Mollusca; class Cephalopoda; order Octopoda; family Eledonidae; genus Eledone; species Eledone cirrhosa. The sequence goes on along the minus strand of OZ024753.1, from coordinate 25,376,258 downwards.
GCTTTTGGTGGAATAATGTAGAGACATCAACTTCTCATATGCCAATTACCCATACATAGACCTAAGGCTTAATGCCTTTTTAAGAAATCATATAGTTGCCAGTATATAGAAATACATGCATACGTAGAGACAAGGTAAAAGTAAACAGATACTTTCCATTTATTCAATTGATCTATATAACACAGTTAGTTGTACTAATATTTGCTTGAAACAACTTCCATGAACTTTTAAAATCAATAAGCAGAAACACATGATTTTTCAGAGAGTTTAGACAGTGAATTATTGATAAATTGAAAGCTACAGTGAGCAAGCTTTAGATGATAGAAAAACTTGGTGTTTTCTTTTGTATGATTAATCAGCTAGTTGGCTAATTCACTGGAAAAGATATCACAATTTCCCTTATTGTCTTTAATTATTGACCTAGAGAGAAATGTGTCTTTGAGCTGTCAGTCCATTGGAAAAAATCCAATTTGCAAGACAGATATGATATCTTTCATTTGCAATATTTTCATCAACCCTGTTATCATGACAGAAAACCAAAGAGAAAACCACTTTATATAAAAAATGTGAGATAACACAATGGACCACAGACATTTCAAGTTTGGCAAACTGTCAACATTCTGAATACCTTAATGTGTGAAAATGAGTTGCTTTTAATAAGATTGCAACTTTTCCAGATTATTAATCTCATCTTTAGAAATGAAAATTTACTCTGAATTTACTGTTGTATTTTCACGGTAAAGTCTTTACCTCACATAACATTTACATTACTCTATATTTACTGTTGTATTTTCACAGTAAATCTCGAATTTACGAGATTTTGATGATGTTCTTGTTTATTTTGAGAACAATAACTTAATGTCAGTATGAGCAGCTGGTTATGACCAGTTTGAATAGAACAATGGAGAACATTTTGGTCGGATATGGCTGGTTTAAATGTTAAAGGGTTAAAATACAAACCTCATTAGTGGTGATGCCACAATGAAATGCAACCAGTACACCCTGTAAAGTGTTAGTGTTGGTACCACGACAAAATACACCCAGTCCATTCTATAAAGTGGTAGGGTGTTGGTATCATGAAAATCACACCTGTGCTGGTGTTTTGAAAAATATACCCAGAACACTGTGTAAGGTGATTGATGTTAGGAAGGGTATCCAGCCATGGAAATCGTGCCAAATATGGGACAAGCAAGATTGGTCCCAGCTATCCATCTGGTCTCAGACTGAAAACCTGTCCAACCCATGGAAAACAGATATAAAATGATGATGATACATCTACACTATGATTTGTTTGATCACTGGTTGTTACTGGTTGTTACCCAGTGTTGTATTTCTAGATGTTTACATACCAAACTGGAAACTATTTCTAAACTAAGTGTAAGAACACTGTTATTCCCCAGGACGCTGGACAGAACTTTCTCATTATCAAGCTTAACAAAAACAAAACAGTTTTGTAATTCAGAACCAAGAGCAGTTTCAGGTGGTTTAGTAGCAAGAGGGTTAATCTATTATTCCATCCTCTAAAATTTCTGGCATGCATGTTTGTAATCATTATGTTCAAATCCCGCCGAGGTTACTTTGTCTTTCATCCTTACGGGGTTGATGAAATAAAGTACCAGTAATGTACTGGGGTGATTGCTGGCCTTTTGCCTAATGTAGAAACAATTATTATTATTATGATATTAGAAATTATTATTATTATTCTTGCCATTCTGAGTTGAAATCCCGCCGAGGTTAACTTTGCCTTTCATCCTTACGGCGTCGATAAAATAAAGTACCAGTAATGCACTGGGTAATTGCTGGCCTTATCCCAAAAGTAGAAACAATTATTATTAAAAGGGCAGTGGATTGGCAGTATTGGTAGATCACTAAACAATATGCTTTGCTGCATATGAATGTTGGCTGAAAAATTCATAGGCTGATGAAGATACTCTCATGGAATGACCAAATGAGATTTATTTTTCTGCATAGTCCCTGGAAAGAAACAATGCAGTTATTAATAAGAAGAGTTACAATTAATGCATGCAAGATTTCACAGCCCTAGAACCACTCCTTCATAGTGAGCCTATGAACTTTTCAGCCCACCCGCATAGTGTTACAGTCCTTCATATTTTGCCTTGCATACTTATGGGGTTGATAAAATAAAGTACCAGTAATACACTGTGGCTGATTTAATTGACTTTTCTCTCTTCCTAAAATTGTTGGCCTTGTGCCTAAATGAGAAACCATTATTTTTGTTATTACAGAACTTTCAGGTGAAATAATCTATTGAAAAATTGGAAAGTGGTACTTTCCATTCCATATTGGTATTATTGGTATAATAATAATTGTTTCTACGTTAGGCACAAGGCCAGCAATTACCCCCAGTACATTACTGGTACTTTATTTTATCGACCCCGTAAGGATGAAAGGCAAAGTTAATCTTGGCGGGATTTGAACTCAGACTGTAAAGGGACGTAACTAATGACAATAATAATAATAATAATAATGGTTTCTTATATGGGCATAAGGCCAGTGGTATAATAATAATAATAACAATTATAATAATGATGATAGATGTGGAAATTTTCAATTAAAAATCCTAAATTGCTGTAATTTCAGATTTCACACGAGACATTGAGTTGACTAATTTGTCAGTGAAAAGATTACAAGAGTCAGTTTCCCAGGTTGATGAAGATACGAAGAGAGTGCATAAACAGTACACACTGAACAGGGACAACTGTATCAGGTAACTGGGACATTACCTCCTCCCCCTCCCCATAAACAGTACACACTGAACAGGGACAACTGTATCAGGTAACTGGGACATTACCTCCTCCCCTCCCCATAAACAGTACACACTGAACAGGGACAACTGTATCAGGTAACTGGGACATTACCTCCTCCCCCTCCCCATAAACAGTACACACTGAACAGGGACAACTGTATCAGGTAAGTGGGACATTACCTCCTCCCCATAAACAATACACACTGAACAGGGGTAACTGGGACATTACCTCCTTCCCCTCCCCATAAACAGTACACACTGAACAGGGACAACTGTATCAGGTAAGTGGGACATTACCTCCTCCCCCTCCCCATAAACAGTGCACACTGAACAGGGACAACTCTATCAGGTAACTGGACATTACCTCCTCCCCCTCCCCATAAACAGTGCACGCTGAACAGGGACAACTGTATCAGGTAACTGGGACATTACCTCCTCCCCCTCCCCATAAACAGTGCACACTGAACAGGGACAACTGTATCAGGTAAGTGGGACATTACCTCCTTCCCCTCCCCATAAACAGTACACACTGAACAGGGACAACTGTAGCAGGTAAGTGGGACATTACCTCCTCCCCATAAACAGTACACACTGAACAGGGACAACTGTATCAGGTAACTGGGACATTACCTCCTCCTCCTCCCCATAAACAGTACACACTGAACAGGGACAACTGTATCAGGTAACTGGGACATTACCTCCTCCCCCTCCCCATAAACAGTACACACTGAACAGGGACAACTGTATCAGGTAACTGGGACATTACCTCCTCCCCCTCCCCATAAACAGTACACACTGAACAGGGACAACTGTATCAGGTAACTGGGACATTACCTCCTCCCCCTCCCCATAAACAGTACACACTGAACAGGGACAACTGTATCAGGTAAGTGGGACATTACCTCCTTCCTCTCCCCATAAACAGTACACACTGAACAGGGACAACTGTATCAGGTAACTGGTACGTTACCTCCTCCCCCTCCCCATAAACAGTACGCACTGAACAGGGACAACTGTATCAGGTAAGTGGGACATTACCTCCTCCCCCTCCCCATAAACAGTACACACTGAACAGGGACAACTGTATCAGGTAACTGGGACATTACCTCCTCCTCCTCCCCATCAACAGAACACACTGAACAGGGACAACTGTATCAGGTAACTGGGACATTACCTCCTCCTCCTCCCCATCAACAGAACACACTGAACAGGGACAACTGTATCAGGTAACTGGGACATTACCTCCTCCCCCTCCCCATAAACAGTACACACTGAACAGGGACAACTGTATCAGGTAAGTGAGACATTACCTCCTCCCCCTCCCCATAAACAGTACATACTGAACAGGGACAACTGTATCAGGTAACTGGGACATTACCTGCTCCCCCCATAAACAGTACACACTGAACAGGGACAACTGTATCAGGTAACTGGAACATTACCTCCTCCCCCTCCCCATAAACAGTACATACTGAACAGGGACAACTGTATCAGGTAACTGGGACATTACCTCCTCCCCTTCCCCATAAACAGTACATACTGAACAGGGACAACTGTATCAGGTAACTGGGACATTACATCCCCCTCCTCTCAATAAACAGTACACACTGAACAGGGACAACTGTATCAGGTAACTGGGACATTACCTCCTCCCCCTCCCCATAAACAGTACACACTGAACAGGGACAACTGTATCAGGTAACTGGGACATTACCTCCTCCCACTCCCCAAAAACAGTACACACTAGACAGGGACAACTGTATCAGGTAACTGGGACATTACCTCCCCCCTCCCTATAAACAGTACATACTGAACAGTGACAACTGTATCAGGTAACTGGGACATTACCTCCCCCCTCCCTATAAACAGTACATACTGAACAGGGACAACTGTATCAGGTAACTGGGACATTACCTCCTCCACCTCCCCATAAACAGTACATACTGAACAGGGACAACTGTATCAGGTAACTGGGACATTACCTCCTCCCCCTCCCCATAAACTACATACTGAACAGGGACAACTGTATCAGGTAACTGGGACATTACCTCCTCCACCTCCCCATAAACAGTACATACTGAACAGGGACAACTGTATCAGGTAACTGGGACATTACCTCCCCCCTCCCTATAAACAGTACATACTGAACAGAGACAACTGTATCAGGTAACTGGGACATTACCTCCTCCCCCTCCCCATAAACAGTACATGCTGAACAGGGACAACTGTATCAGGTAACTGGGACATTACCTCCTCCCCCTCCCCATAAACAGTACATGCTGAACAGGGACAACTGAATCGGGTAACTGGGACATTACCTCCTCCCCCTCCCCATAAACAGTACACACTGAACAGGGACAACTGTATCAGATAACTGGGACATTACCTCCTCCCCCTCCCCATAATCAGTACACACTGAACTGGGACAACTGTATCAGGTAACTGGGACATTACCTCCCCCTCCTCCCTATAAACTACACACTGAACAGGGACAACTGTATCAGGTAACTGGGACATTACCTCCCCCACCTCCCCATAAATAGTACACAGTGAACAGGGACAACTGTATCAGGTAACTGGGACATTACCTCCTCCCCCTCCCCATAAACAGTACATGCTGAACAGGGACAACTGAATCGGGTAACTGGGACATTACCTCCTCCCCCTCCCCATAAACAGTACACACTGAACAGGGACAACTGTATCAGGTAACTGGGACATTACCTCCCCCTCCTCCCTATAAACAGTACACACTGAACAGGGACAACTGTATCAGGTAACTGGGACATTACCTCCCCCACCTCCCCATAAACAGTACACACTGAACAGGGACAACTGTATCAGTAACTGGGACATTACCTCCTCCACCTCCCCATAAACAGTACACACTGAACAGGGACAACTGTATCAGGTAACTGGGACATTACCTCCTCCCCCTCCCCATAAACAGTACACACTAAACAGGGACAACTGTATCATGTAACTGGGATATTACCTCCTCCCCCTCCCCATAAACAGTACACACTAAACAGGGACAACTGTATCCTGTAACGGATATTACCTCCCCCTCCTCCCCATAAACAGTACACACTGAACAGGGACAACTGTATCAGGTAACTGGGACATTACCTCCTCCCCCCATAAATAGTACACACTGAACAGGGACAACTGTATCAGGTAACTGGGACATTACCCCCCCCCCTCCCCATAAACTACATACTGAACAGGGACAACTGTATCAGGTAACTGGGACATTACCTCCTCCACCTCCCCATAAACAGTACACACTGAACAGGGACAACTGTATCAGGTAACTGGGACATTACCTCTTCCCCCTCCCCATAAACTACACACTGAACAGGGACAACTGTATCAGGTAACTGGGACATTACCTCCTCCCCCTCCCCATAAACAGTACATACTGAACAGGGACAACTGTATCAGGTAACTGGGACATTACCTCCTCCCCCTCCCCATAAACAGTACACACTAGACAGGGACAACTGTATCAGGTAACTGGGACATTACCTTCTCCCCCTCCCCATAAACAGTACACACTGAACAGGGACAACTGTATCAGGTAACTGGGACATTACCTTCTCCCCCTCCCCATAAACAGTACACACTAGACAGGGACAACTGTATCAGGTAACTGGGACATTACCTCCTCCCCCTCCCCATAAACAGTACACACTGAACAGGGACAACTGTATCAGGTAACTGGGACATTACCTCCTCCCCCTCCCCATAAACAGTACACACTAGACAGGGACAACTGTATCAGGTAACTGGGACATTACCTCCTCCCCCTCCCCATAAACAGTACACACTGAACAGGGACAACTGTATCAGGTAACTGGGACATTACCTCCTCCCCCTCCCCATAAACAGTACACACTAGACAGGGACAACTGTATCAGTAACTGGGACATTACCTCTTCCCCCTCCCCATAAACAGTACATACTGAACAGGGACAACTGTATCAGGTAACTGGGACATTACCTCCTCCCCCCCCCATAAACAGTACACACTGAACAGGGACAACTGTATCAGGTAACTGGGACATTACCTCCTCCCCCTCCCCATAAACAGTACACACTGAACAGGGACAACTGTATCAGGTAACTGGGACATTACCTCCTCCCCCTCCCCATAAACAGTACACACTGAACAGGGACAACTGTATCAGGTAACTGGGACATTACCTCCTCCCCCTCCCCATAAACAGTACACACTGAACAGGGACAACTGTATCAGGTAACTGGGACATTACCTCCTCCCCCTCCCCATAAACAGTACACACTGAACAGGGACAACTGTATCAGGTAAGTGGGACATTACCTCCTCCACCTCCCCATAAACAGTACACACTGAACAGGGACAACTGTATCAGGTAAGTGGGACATTACCTCCTCCACCTCCCCATAAACAGTACACACTGAACAGGGACAACTGTATCAGGTAACTGGGACATTACCTCCTCCCCCTCCCCATAAACAGTACACACTGAACAGGGACAACTGAATCAGTAACTGGGACATTACCTCTTCCCCCTCCCCATAAACAGTACACACTGAACAGGGACAACTGTATCAGGTAACTGGGACATTACCTCCTCCCCCTCCCCATAAACAGTACACACTGAACAGGGACAACTGAATCAGTAACTGGGACATTACCTCTTCCCCCTCCCCATAAACAGTACACACTGAACAGGGACAACTGTATCAGGTAACTGGGACATTACCTCCCCCCCTCCCCATAAAGAGTACACACTGAACAGGGACAACTGTATCAGGTAACTGGGACATTACCCCCCCCCCCCTCCCCATAAACTACATACTGAACAGGGACAACTGTATCAGGTAACTGGGACATTACCTCCTCCACCTCCCCATAAACAGTACACACTGAACAGGGACAACTGTATCAGGTAACTGGGACATTACCTCTTCCCCCTCCCCATAAACTACACACTGAACAGGGACAACTGTATCAGGTAACTGGGACATTACCTCCTCCCCCTCCCCATAAACAGTACATACTGAACAGGGACAACTGTATCAGGTAACTGGGACATTACCTCCTCCCCCTCCCCATAAACAGTACACACTAGACAGGGACAACTGTATCAGGTAACTGGGACATTACCTTCTCCCCCTCCCCATAAACAGTACACACTGAACAGGGACAACTGTATCAGGTAACTGGGACATTACCTTCTCCCCCTCCCCATAAACAGTACACACTAGACAGGGACAACTGTATCAGGTAACTGGGACATTACCTCCTCCCCCTCCCCATAAACAGTACACACTGAACAGGGACAACTGTATCAGGTAACTGGGACATTACCTCCTCCCCCTCCCCATAAACAGTACACACTAGACAGGGACAACTGTATCAGGTAACTGGGACATTACCTCCTCCCCCTCCCCATAAACAGTACACACTGAACAGGGACAACTGTATCAGGTAACTGGGACATTACCTCCTCCCCCTCCCCATAAACAGTACACACTAGACAGGGACAACTGTATCAGTAACTGGGACATTACCTCTTCCCCCTCCCCATAAACAGTACATACTGAACAGGGACAACTGTATCAGGTAACTGGGACATTACCTCCTCCCCCCCCCATAAACAGTACACACTGAACAGGGACAACTGTATCAGGTAACTGGGACATTACCTCCTCCCCCTCCCCATAAACAGTACACACTGAACAGGGACAACTGTATCAGGTAACTGGGACATTACCTCCTCCCCCTCCCCATAAACAGTACACACTGAACAGGGACAACTGTATCAGGTAACTGGGACATTACCTCCTCCCCCTCCCCATAAACAGTACACACTGAACAGGGACAACTGTATCAGGTAACTGGGACATTACCTCCTCCCCCTCCCCATAAACAGTACACACTGAACAGGGACAACTGTATCAGGTAAGTGGGACATTACCTCCTCCACCTCCCCATAAACAGTACACACTGAACAGGGACAACTGTATCAGGTAAGTGGGACATTACCTCCTCCACCTCCCCATAAACAGTACACACTGAACAGGGACAACTGTATCAGGTAACTGGGACATTACCTCCTCCCCCTCCCCATAAACAGTACACACTGAACAGGGACAACTGAATCAGTAACTGGGACATTACCTCTTCCCCCTCCCCATAAACAGTACACACTGAACAGGGACAACTGTATCAGGTAACTGGGACATTACCTCCTCCCCCTCCCCATAAACAGTACACACTGAACAGGGACAACTGAATCAGTAACTGGGACATTACCTCTTCCCCCTCCCCATAAACAGTACACACTGAACAGGGACAACTGTATCAGGTAACTGGGACATTACCTCCCCCCCTCCCCATAAACAGTACACACTGAACAGGGACAACTGTATCAGGTAAGTGAGACATTACCTCCTCCCCCTCCCCATAAACAGTACACACTAGACAGGGACAACTGTATCAGGTAACTGGGACATTACCTCCCCCCCTCCCCATAAACAGTACACACTGAACAGGGACAACTGTATCAGGTAACTGGGACATTACCTCCTCCCCCTCCCCATAAACAGTACACACTAGACAGGGACAACTGTATCAGGTAACTGGGACATTACCTCCTCCCCCTCCCCATAAACAGTACACACTGAACAGGGACAACTGTATCAGGTAACTGGGACATTACCTCCTCCCCCTCCCCATAAACAGTACACACTAGACAGGGACAACTGTATCAGTAACTGGGACATTACCTCTTCCCCCTCCCCATAAACAGTACATACTGAACAGGGACAACTGTATCAGGTAACTGGGACATTACCTCCCCCCCTCCCCATAAACAGTACACACTGAACAGGGACAACTGTATCAGGTAACTGGGACATTACCTCCTCCCCCCCCCCCATAAACAGTACACACTGAACAGGGACAACTGTATCAGGTAACTGGGACATTACCTCCCCCCCTCCCCATAAACAGTACACACTGAACAAGGACAACTGTATCAGGTAACTGGGACATTACCTCCTCCCCCTCCCCATAAACAGTACACACTGAACAGGGACAACTGTATCAGGTAAGTGGGACATTACCTCCTCCACCTCCCCATAAACAGTACATACTGAACAAGGACAACTGTATCAGGTAACTGGGACATTACCTCCCCCCCTCCCCATAAACTACATACTGAACAGGGACAACTGTATCAGGTAACTGGGACATTATTTCCCCCTCCTCCCCATAAACAGTACACACTGAACAGGGACAACTGTATCAGGTAACTGGGACATTACCTCCTTTTCCTCTACCCCTCCGCCCCTTCTCAACCCCTCCTTATCCTTTCCTTCTCCTCTAGCTCCACCACCACCACTATCTTCACAACCACCACCAACACCACCTCCACCACCACCATCACCACCGCCACCACCATGACCTACATCACCACCACCACCACCACCACACCATCACCACCAGCACCACCATCACCACCACCACCCTATTACACATTGCTAATGTTAGGAACCATTCTTAAATAAGTCAATCGACTGAGAGATATTACAGAGCTTCCTCGGTGTCCCTCTGGTATTTCTCGCTGGAAATTCAATAAACTTCCAAAAACATTTAATTTGGTTAGCGTCCAACTTTAAAAAGTTTCTCTACTCTCTATAAAAGAAGTGTTATGCAACAAAGATGTATTGGAAAGATTGATTAGTGTGCCAGTATTGTCATCCTCGGCTCTCCCCATCCCCGAGGGGTGCATCCCACACAGATACACTTTACTCTCAGCTACTTGTTCCACATAGTCAGGTTATTATTGTTGTTGTTGTTTAGCCTCAGGTTGGCCTCACTTTAAAAAATATCTTCATGCACAGGCATTGCACGATACAATTAATTAATAATTATTAATAATGGTATATCGTGCATTGGCTATACTTGATAACGAGGGGGCATCCATCATATATGCATGTATGTATGTATATATATATATGTCAGGTCACCAGTTGGTGCTACTGGTAACATGCATCCCAGTACAACCTGTCTC
>OZ024753.1:24677925-24760425 GCA_964016885.1 Eledone cirrhosa | reverse complement strand
CAAGGCCAGCAATTATCCCAGTGCATTACTGGTACTTTATTTTATCGACCCTGTAAGGATGAAAGGCAAAGTTAACCTTGGCAGGATTTGAACTCAGACCATAAAGGGGCGTAACTATATACTGCAAAGTATGGCGTCCGACCCTCTACCGATACTGCCAATCCACCGCATAATATTATGCCTAATCTTTGAATGCTTCAAATAGATTTATTAAACATCAACTGTTCACTTGTAACGCCATCTTAACATCCTGTTAAGTGATTATTTATTAAATGATCCAATACTTTCCCCTTTTAAACTATTCTCCATTAACTTTGCTACAAGAGAAGTTAAAGAAATTGGTAATTCTCTCATCTTCTGACCACCTTTCTTATGCAATGCTGTAATATAACTGCAGTCTTTCCAATCCTCCACCAATTTGATTTCTTTCAAAGATTTATTGGACAATATCTTGAGTGGTTGACCTTTGACACTGCTTCACTTAATTTTATAGGATACACATAAATCTGATCCAACAGCTTTATAAATATTTCTTTTTAACCCTTTTTCTATGACCACCTTCATCAATATTCTGAAATTCTACTATATGTCTTCCAGTAGTTAACTTAAATGAGTTTTTATCTTCATACTTCAAACTTCATCTTCTTATAGCTGACTTGATGCTTGATTGAATGTAAATGTTTCTTTATACTCAATAAATAAGTTAGTAAAGAAATTATTTAATATATCTGTCCATTCTCTATCAGTTCTGGTTTGATATCCATCAGGTTTCTTTAATGTACTGGACTGGACTTGCTTTTGGGTATCATATCTAAACAGTGCTAGAAATAACAGCCAAAGTTGATGGTCGATGTTGAGAATGCGTTGACCTGGAAGGGTCAAGAGGCCAGCGACCAAAGAAATAAGCATTCTGAATAAATGCGCAGTTTTCAACGGCAAATTTACGTGGTAAATTTTTAAACCGGCAAATAGGAGAATATAGCTTAAGGCTGAAGAATCCTTGGCGAGAAACATTATCTCTGGCGTGCGGCTATCTCTGTGAGTCGAGAATTTGTGCTGCCTACACGTGCCAATACAAGGTTAAGTTAGGTTGAAAAAATAATATTTCTAATGCGCGAGAAAATGATAGTGCAACGGGTCGTTGGCAGCCATTTTGAAAAAAAATGTGGGTGTGAAAGTGACAATGATGAAAAAGAAAGGCTTCACTTAGCATAATTATTGGTGTGAACTTTGGAAAAAAAAAACAAAAAAAAACGATGAAGAAAACGATGAAAAAAAAAAAGGCAATGGTTCATCAAAAATAAATGTTCCTGTTGAAATGTTTTTAAAAAAAAAAATATCCAATTTCTTTTTTTTTTTGTTGTTTTGAAAGTGTTTGTTGTAAGAAACGAGAAACATATATATATATCGTGAAATGCGACAGTTAGTTAATGCGTGAGAGAAAAAGTCTGTCTGAACGCGAATTTCACATGTGCGTGGTGTGTTCGTTTCTTGGAGAAACATATATATATACAGCAAACTGCGACAGTTAGTGGATGTGTGAGGGAAAAAGAGTGTCTGCACGAAAGTTTCACATGTGCGTGTGTGCGTTTCTTTGACTGAGTATTTTCATAGTTTGTCAATAAATTTGCTGTGTATTCGTAATGTTACTCACACAACACCAGATTCTGCTATTTTTTTCTTTTTTCGGGGTCACCACTTTATAGCGATGAATGGTTGCGTGTTCGTATCACGTCGGGGTCACCAATATACCGAAATACTAGTGTGTATGAATGTAACAAGGAGACATGGTTTGTGTGTATAATATTTAATCAACAATTTAACAGTATAGTTGACATGTCAATGAATAAACGAAAGAATGAAGCAAAGTTAGTAGTTACCGTTTTGATTGCCAGGCAAACGCTGCTGGCAGAAGACGCCAGGCGAAGGCCAGGCGCCGGAAAGGCAAATGAGAGAGTGAGAACTTAAAGTTGTTAGTTTTATAGGGTTCTGACTGGAAGTTACAGAAAGGGTTCTACTTCCTGTCTAGATGGTGTTAATCTATTGGGGTTGTGAGTGTCACAACAAGGGAGGCAACTGCTACAACTCTATTGTTACTTTTCATATTATGGATATTGATTGAATCAATTGACAAGACTCCTGACCTCATTCACTTACTGAGTGGGGTGGATTTGATCAAATTGGACCAAGGAAGCAATGTTTCCATTGGTCTTTCCATTGCTGATACTACCTACCGGTCACAACTGCTGGCAGAATATTATAAACAAGTCTCCTTTAACATCAATATTTAGTCCTTTTGATATTAAACTGTCTGAAACTGTTCTATCACTTTATTATACACAACTGTTTGTTTTAAAGTGTTTATATTTATCTAAAGATTTTCTATTATAATTTTATGTAAAAACTGTTTTATTTAAGTTATATGTCAAACATCAGATAAAGTTAGTTATATTACTAAATCCTTCCAACTCCTTGATTTGAAAATCATAGGCAATATCTTTCATTAGAAATCCCGATTGTTATTTTAACATACTCTTTCCCTGCTGGGAAGGGTTGGATGGGTTTATATAGGCCAAGTCAGTACTGCAGCAGGGTTGCTGATTTCCCATACAAGATGGTAATAAAAGGGTCAATATGTCTTACTGTTTGCTTACTTATCCCTTTCCTCCACACAGATATCTATATTTTTCTGGAGTTTGTCTATTCAGAAATCGATTCAGGGTACATCTTATTTTATTTTATGACTCTACTTACCTGTGGTACATGGGGTGAAAAACATAGTTCATCTACCTCGCAGGACGGCTTACTGGTTGACCTTTTCCAGATTGCCGTATATCCGTGGTCCTTAATAGTCCAGTCAAACTCTACCGTATTGCCAGAAAATATCCCCATGTGTCCCCTACACACAGAGCAAAAACCACAACCTTCTTCCCCAATGATCGTTGATCAAAGAGGGCTAGAAAAGCCGCCAATGCTGCTGTTGCTCCCTGCCTCATCTTCCATAATGTCGCTAATGTCGCAGTTCCCTGCCACTTCAAGGCCCTCTGACCCATGATGTCATCACCCTTATACTTCCAGCATAGTCCTCTCATATCACTGGCCTTCTTACTTCCAACATGGCCCTCTAGTCCCATGACATCACAGGCCCTTATACTTCTGGCATGGCCCTCTCATGTCACTGGCCCTCTTACTTCCAGCAATGTCCTCTCATGTCACTGGCCCTTTTAATTCCAGCATGGCCCTCTCATGTCGCTAACACACTCACTTCCAGCATGGCCCTCTCATGTCACTGGCTCTCTTACTTCCATCGTGGCCCTCTCATGTCACTGGCCTTCTTACTTCTATCATGGCCCTCTCATATCACTGGCGCTCTTACATCTAGCATGTCCCTCTCATGTCACTGGCCCTTATACTTCCAGCATGGCCCTATCTTGTCAATGGACCTCTTACTTCCATCATAGCCCTCTCATGTCACTAGACCTCTTACTTCCTTCATGGCCCTCTCATGTCACTGGACCTCTTACTTCCTTCATGGCCCTCTCATGTCACTGGACCTCTTACTTCCTTCATGGCCCTATCTTGTCAATGGACCTCTTACTTCCATCATGGCCCTCTCATGTCACTGGACCTCTTACTTCCTTCATGGCCCTCTCATGTCACTGGACCTCTTACTTCCTTCATGGCCCTATCTTGTCAATGGACCTCTTACTTCCATCATAGCCCTCTCATGTCACTAGACCTCTTACTTCCTTCATGGCCCTCTCATGTCACTGGACCTCTTACTTCCTTAATGGCCCTCTCATGTCACTGGACCTCTTACTTCCATCATGGCCCTCTCATGACACTGGACCTCTTACTTCCAGCATGGTCCTCTCATGTCACTGGTCCTCTTACTTCCAGCATGGCCCTCTCATGTCACTGGCCCTCTCATGTCACTGGACCTCTTACTTCCTTAATGGCCCTCTCATGTCACTGGACCTCTTACTTCCTTAATGGCCCTCTCATGTCACTGGACCTCTTACTTCCATCATGGCCCTCTCATGTCACTGGTCCTCTTACTTCCTTAATGGCCCTCTCATGTCACTGGTCCTCTTACTTCCATCATGGCCCTCTCATGTCACTGGTCCTCTTACTTCCATCATGGCCCTCTCATGTCACTGGTCCTCTTACTTCCTTAATGGCCCTCTCATGTCACTGGTCCTCTTACTTCCATCATGGCCCTCTCATGTCACTGGTCCTCTTACTTCCATCATGGCCCTCTCATGTCACTGGTCCTCTTACTTCCTTAATGGCCCTCTCATGTCACTGGACCTCTTACTTCCATCATGGTCCTCCCATGTCACTGGTCCTCTTACTTCCTTAATGGCCCTCTCATGTCACTGGCCCTCTTACTTCCAGCATGGCCCTCTCATGTCACTGGTCCTCTTACTTCCTTAATGGCCCTCTCATGTCACTGGACCTCTTACTTCCTTAATGGCCCTCTCATGTCACTGGCCCTCTCATGTCACTGGTCCTCTTACTTCCTTAATGGTCCTCTCATGTCACTGGTCCTCTTACTTCCTTAATGGCCCTCTCATGACACTGGACCTCTTACTTCCTTAATGGTCCTCTCATGTCACTGGTCCTCTTACTTCCATCATGGCCCTCTCATGTCACTGGTCCTCTTACTTCCTTAATGGCCCTCTCATGACACTGGACCTCTTACTTCCTTAATGGTCCTCTCATGTCACTGGTCCTCTTACTTCCTTAATGGTCCTCTCATGTCACTGGTCCTCTTACTTCCTTAATGGCCCTCTCATGACACTGGACCTCTTACTTCCTTAATGGTCCTCTCATGTCACTGGTCCTCTTACTTCCTTAATGGCCCTCTCATGTCACTAGACCTCTTACTTCCTTCATGGCCCTCTCATGTCACTGGACCTCTTACTTCCTTAATGGCCCTCTCATGTCACTGGACCTCTTACTTCCATCATGGCCCTCTCATGACACTGGACCTCTTACTTCCAGCATGGTCCTCTCATGTCACTGGTCCTCTTACTTCCAGCATGGCCCTCTCATGTCACTGGACCTCTTACTTCCTTAATGGCCCTCTCATGTCACTGGACCTCTTACTTCCTTAATGGCCCTCTCATGTCACTGGACCTCTTACTTCCATCATGGCCCTCTCATGTCACTGGTCCTCTTACTTCCTTAATGGCCCTCTCATGTCACTGGTCCTCTTACTTCCATCATGGCCCTCTCATGTCACTGGTCCTCTTACTTCCATCATGGCCCTCTCATGTCACTGGTCCTCTTACTTCCTTAATGGCCCTCTCATGTCACTGGTCCTCTTACTTCCATCATGGCCCTCTCATGTCACTGGTCCTCTTACTTCCATCATGGCCCTCTCATGTCACTGGTCCTCTTACTTCCTTAATGGCCCTCTCATGTCACTGGACCTCTTACTTCCATCATGGTCCTCCCATGTCACTGGTCCTCTTACTTCCTTAATGGCCCTCTCATGTCACTGGCCCTCTTACTTCCAGCATGGCCCTCTCATGTCACTGGTCCTCTTACTTCCTTAATGGCCCTCTCATGTCACTGGACCTCTTACTTCCTTAATGGCCCTCTCATGTCACTGGCCCTCTCATGTCACTGGTCCTCTTACTTCCTTAATGGTCCTCTCATGTCACTGGTCCTCTTACTTCCTTAATGGCCCTCTCATGACACTGGACCTCTTACTTCCTTAATGGTCCTCTCATGTCACTGGTCCTCTTACTTCCATCATGGCCCTCTCATGTCACTGGTCCTCTTACTTCCTTAATGGCCCTCTCATGACACTGGACCTCTTACTTCCTTAATGGTCCTCTCATGTCACTGGTCCTCTTACTTCCTTAATGGTCCTCTCATGTCACTGGTCCTCTTACTTCCTTAATGGCCCTCTCATGACACTGGACCTCTTACTTCCTTAATGGTCCTCTCATGTCACTGGTCCTCTTACTTCCTTAATGGCCCTCTCATGTCACTGGACCTCTTACTTCCAGCATGGCCCTCTCATGTCACTGGCCCTCTTACTTCCAGCATGGCCCTCTCATGTCACTGGCCCTCTTACTTCCAGCATGGCCCTCTCATGTCACTGGCCCTCTTACTTCCAGCATGGCCCTCTCATGACACTGGACCTCTTACTTCCATCATGGCCCTCTCATGTCACTGGACCTCTTACTTCCATCATGGCCCTCTCATGTCACTGGCCCTCTTACTTCCAGCATGGCCCTCTCATGTCACTGGTCCTCTTACTTCCTTAATGGCCCTCTCATGTCACTGGACCTCTTACTTCCATCATGGCCCTCTCATGTCACTGGCCCTCTTACTTCCAGCATGGCCCTCTCATGTCACTGGCCCTCTTACTTCCAGCATGGCCCTCTCATGTCACTGGTCCTCTTACTTCCTTAATGGCCCTCTCATGTCACTGGACCTCTTACTTCCATCATGGCCCTCTCATGACACTGGACCTCTTACTTCCTTAATGGTCCTCTCATGTCATTGGTCCTCTCACTTCCATCATGGCCCTCTCATGTCACTGGCCCTCTTACTTCCAGCATGGCCCTCTCATGTCACTGGCCCTCTTACTTCCAGCATGGCCCTCTCATGTCACTGGCCCTCTTACTTCCTTAATGGCCCTCTCATGTCACTGGACCTCTTACTTCCATCATGGCCCTCTCATGTCACTGGACCTCTTACTTCCATCATGGCCCTCTCATGTCACTGGACCTCTTACTTCCAGCATGGCCCTCTCATGTCACTGGCCCTCTTACTTCCTTAATGGCCCTCTCATGTCACTGGACCTCTTACTTCCAGCATGGCCCTCTCATGTCACTGGTCCTCTTACTTCCTTAATGGCCCTCTCATGTCACTGGCCCTCTTACTTCCTTAATGGTCCTCTCATGTCACTGGACCTCTTACTTCCATCATGGCCCTCTCATGTCACTGGCCCTCTTACTTCCTTAATGGTCCTCTCATGTCACTGGTCCTCTTACTTCCTTAATGGCCCTCTCATGTCACTGGCCCTCTCATGTCACTGGTCCTCTTACTTCCTTAATGGCCCTCTCATGTCACTGGCCCTCTTACTTCCTTAATGGCGCTCTCATGTCACTGGACCTCTTACTTCCATCATGGCCCTCTCATGTCACTGGTCCTCTTACTTCCAGCATGGCCCTCTCATGTTACTGGACCTCTTACTTCCATCATGGCCCTCTCATGTCACTGGCCCTCTTACTTCCTTAATGGCCCTCTCATGTCACTGGTCCTCTTACTTCCAGCATGGCCCTCTCATGTCACTGGTCCTCTTACTTCCAGCATGGCCCTCTCATGTCACTGGTCCTCTTACTTCCAGCATGGCCCTCTCATGTCACTGGTCCTCTTACTTCCAGCATGGCCCTCTCATGTCACTGGTCCTCTTACTTCCAGCATGGCCCTCTCATGTCACTGGTTCTCTTACTTCCAGCATGGCCCTCTCATGTCACTGGTCCTCTTACTTCCAGCATGGCCCTCTCATGTCACTGGTCCTCTTACTTCCAGCATGGCCCTCTCATGTCACTGGCCCTCTTACTTCCTTAATGGTCCTCTCATGTCACTGGACCTCTTACTTCCATCATGGCCCTCTCATGTCACTGGCCCTCTTACTTCCTTAATGGTCCTCTCATGTCACTGGTCCTCTTACTTCCTTAATGGCCCTCTCATGTCACTGGCCCTCTTACTTCCTTAATGGCGCTCTCATGTCACTGGTCCTCTTACTTCCTTAATGGCCCTCTCATGTCACTGGCCCTCTTACTTCCATCATGGCCCTCTCATGTCACTGGCCCTCTTACTTCCAGCATGGCCCTCTCATGTCACTGGACCTCTTACTTCCATCATGGCCCTCTCATGTCAATGGCCCTCTTACTTCCTTAATGGCCCTCTCATGTCACTGGTCCTCTTACTTCCTTAATGGCCCTCTCATGTCACTGGACCTCATACTTCCATCATGGCCCTCTCATGTCACTGGAGCTTATACCTCCAGCATGGCCCTATCATGTCACTGGCCCTCTTACTTCCAGCATGGCCCTCTCATGTCACTGGCCCTCTTACCTCCAGCAATGTCCTTTCATGTCACTGGCCCTTTTAATTCCAGCATGGCCCTCTCATGTCGCTGGCACTCTCACTTCCATCATGGCCCTCTCATGTCACTGGACCTCTTACTTCCATCATGGCCCTCTCATATCACTGGTCCTCTTACTTCCATCATGGCCCTCTTACTTCCTTCATGGCCCTCTCATGTCACTGGCCCTCTTACTTCCAGCATGGCCCTCTCATGTCACTGGCCCTCTTACTTCCAGCATGGCCCTCTCATGTCACTGGACCTCTTACTTCCTTCATGGACCTCTCATGTCACTGGCCCTCTTACTTCCAGCAATGTCCTCTCATGTCACTGGCCCTCTTACTTCCAGCAATGTCCTCTGGCTCCATAATAAATTGACCCAATTCCTTTTCATATGTTTCTTGGTAAACTTTGCCATCACTGTTAACATAGTTATATATTCATGGTATTGAACTGTTTATGTATAGTTATTGAACTATATTCTTATGTATAGTTACAAGGGTCAGCTGAAAAGTTTATAGGTGACCAAGATACTCTCCTGGAATGACCAACTGAGGTATTTTTCAATGCAGCATCCTCAAAGAAACAATGCAGTTATTAATAAGATTTGAAATTAATGTTTGCAAGATTTCACAGCTCTAACATCACTCCTTTGTAGACTGAAAAGTTCATAGGTTGATCATGGAATGACCAAATGAGGTTTATTTTTCAATATAGTCCCTAGAAAGAAACAATACAGTTATTGATTAATAAGATTTAAAATTAATGTTTGCAAGATTTCACAGCTCTAGTATCACTCCTTCATAGCCAGCCCATGAACTTTTCAGCTGACTCGTTGAATATCAACATAGCATGATAGCTGCTTCCACAGCCAAATCATTGACAGCGTCTAACTATTCTAAACTGGGAGCACACACTGACAATAAAGACACCAATTGTAAAATAAAGTCAGTCAGGTTTGAGAATATAAAATATATTGAAAATGTTGATTTGTTTAATAGATAAGAATACATTTGTTGAATATAAAAATAAAAACACTGATTATTAAGGCAGAAAGTATCTATAGCATAAAATGTTAAAAATAAAACACATTGAAAATTTTTTCTCATTGTAAATTATTTTTTTCAAAACTCAATTTTATTTCGAGAAACAATTCTCATGGAGGACAGTAAAAGTAATTTTTACACTTTCCAATCTATCATTTCCACACAGATCAATATCAGACGTAATATAATGATGATAATACTATTACTAATGGGCCTTTGGTTTAGACAATGAGTGTTCCAGTTGTTTGATGAATGGTATTGCCTACTTTTTAAATTAGCATCTAAGTGGGTGACTGTTCCACAGATACATATATTTTTAACATGATTCTCAGGAAGAGTCAGCATTTCACAGTGTATGACATATATACATACAGTATATACATAGAGAAAGAGTCAGGACCCCGACAGCTGATCTCCAGCCGTTTCGACAGCTAGATCCAAACTGAGTTCATACTTTTTTTCACTCAGTAATCCAAGAAAAATCATTCTCTCTCCAATAAGTGCACTCAATCATCATCATCATCACCGCTTAGTGTCCATTTTTCCATGCTTGCATCGGTTAGACAGGTCATCCACGTTGGGTCTCAAGTCTGGCCAAAATTTGCCATGCCATACCTTGCTCTGATGAGGACTAAATTTGTCTGGGGATTTTGCAGCTGGATGCCCTTCCTAATACCAAGCACATTTACAGTTATGAGGAGGGACAGACCAGTTGGCTGCATTGAACCCATCTCACAGCAGAACCATAGTTTAGGAGCCTGGTACTGGATGGCACTGATGTGGTTATTATAAACACACCAAACAATATGGTGTAGGATAGAACAAAGGAGGGATAAAAAATAAAAACCCAGTCACTGGGGAGGTTACAGAATGTGTGACGAAAGAGCTTTCACAATATATAAACAACCATCTGATTATCAAACCAACCAACCAACCAGAAATTTGTAATAAATTGAAGTGAAAACCAACAGGTGTGTGAGTTTTTATTGGCAACATGACCCTCCCAAAGTATAACAATATCTGTTTCAACACCTGTTTTCAGATAAGAAATCTTGCAAAACAAATTAAAAAAACGAAGTATATATATATAGGAAAATGTATTGGGTGCTTTTTATCGTGGCGCCAACACAACCATTTTACAGTGTGCACTGGATACTTTTTGTCTTGTCATCAAAATGACTACTCTACAGTGTGCACTGGACACTTCTTGTCTTGTCACCAAAACGACTACTTTACAGGGTGGACTGGGTGCTTTTCTGTCAAGTCACCAACATGACCGCTTTACAGGGTGGACTGGGTGCTTTTCTGTCAAGTCACCAACATGACCACTTTACAGGGTGGACTGGGTGCTTTTCTGTCAAGTCACCAACATGACCATTTTACAGGGTGGATTGGGTACTGGGGTGGAGGAGATGCATGGGGATTGGAGAGGTAGATCTAGGGTTGGGCTCTTACTTCGTGAAGGGTGGGGTGTAGTGACCATGGGTAACATTGTGATTGGTTTTAGAAAAGACATTTATTCTCTCCCAACTTTGCTAATTATGTCCAAAAACAGAAGAAATAAAACCATCTGTGAAGAAGGAATTAGATTTATAGAAAGAGCTGGTTTTTCAGGTGACTTTTCTAATATAAAACAAATCTAAAAATATTTTCTCCCTAAAATAATAGAAAAGAAAATACACTAATGGCCATTGCATGAATATATTCAATAGTGTCTGCAGAAAAATGTTGTTAGAGAATGTAGATCCTTCAGTATAATATATATTTTCTATAATTTCCTACAAAGTATTAATAGCCTCTCTATATGCTATGATAAATGTTTGTAAGGTGGAGTGAGAATATCATTCAAATTATTGGCAATGTATTTTAGTCATGTTTCTTACCAAAATAAATTTTTGTCCTGAAGGGAATTTGATTACAGTTACCGATTCACAGAGTTAAGAAAAGTATTTGCAATAATAATAGTTTCTAGATAAGCACATGGCCAGTAATTTTGGATGAAAGAGAAAGATGATTAAATCAACCCCTTGTTCTTGACTGGTAGTTTATCACTCCCTCCGTTTTCCTGGATAAAAAGTCAATTGTGAATATCTTGGAGGTCATATTAATTGATAGCACACACAGAAAAAGGAGGAAAAAATTGTTTTCCCACTGAAATCAAAGAGGGTGTTCTTCTTTAATAATTGTTTCTACTTTTGGAACAAGGCCAGCAATTACTCAGTGTATTACTGGTACTTTATTTTATCGACCCCATAAGGATGAAAGGCAAAGTTAACCTCGGCGGGATTTGAACTCAGAATGGCAAGGGCCGTAACTCTATGCATCAAAGCATGGCGTCCGACCCTCTACCAATACTGCCAATCCCTTTAATAATACGTTATAAAAATAGTAATTAGGCAGAAGGCTGGTTATATTGTTAGAGTTTACTTCATAACCATGTGGTTTCCACTTCAGTCCCACTACATGGCACCTTGTCTCAGGTTGACCTTGTGATTGGAATTTAATAGACCGAAACTGTAAGAGTGGGAGAGAGGAAGTTAGTAAGAGATATAGAGGAAGAATCAAACATAGTACTAGGCTGGTACTTTTCTATTGATTTTAAATGGATCAAAAGTAAAGTTGATCTCGGCGGGATTTGAATTCAGAGAGAAGAAAGCCGAAATGAATACCACAAAGCCTTCTATCAGATGTTCTAATAACTCTGCCAATTCGCTGCCTATAACATTTAGTAAGACATCCCATGTGTAACTCCTGACCAGGATTGAACTCTAGACCAGCATCTCCACTATCTCTAATACCTACTACTAAGCCACTGTGATGGCTATCATCTTTACATACAATGTTGTAATCAAGGAAATATTAAATTAAATATTATATTTGTTATAAATCCTGACAATTTTCACAGGTACTATGCTAGTGAATATATAAATGTTTTAAGATTTCCTGACACGTGCCATCCTTGGTGGAGTGGTAAAATCAGTAGAGCATCAGGCAAAATGACTTGTAGTATTTGTTCTGTTTTATATGTCCAGAGTTCAAATCCAGTTGAGGTCAACACTGCTTTTCATCCTTCCAAGGTCAACATAATCAACTAAACCCTCTTGCAAAATTCCTGGCTCTGTGCTTATAATTATTATTAATTGGTGTGATGAAAGAGCTTTGACAATAGATCAACCTTCCAGTAATTATACCAACCAACTGGAAATTTATAATAAATTGAAGTGAAAACCAACAGGTGCATATGTTTTTATTGGCAGCATGACACTCCCAAAGTATAACTATGTATGTATGTGTATATATATCATCATCATCATCATCATTTTACGTCCACTTTTCCCTGCTTGCAAGGATGGGACGGGTCCTATTCAGCACAGCATCTCTCTACTTGTCACGGTCCTTCGTCATCTCCACCATGACCTTCAGCGATCTGAGGTCTGTTCTCACCACCTCCGCCCATGTTTTTTGTGGTCTACCTCTACCACGTCTTCCTTCAACTGGCATTTCCTGGCACTTCTTCATCCATCAGTCATCCTCCATGCGCATCACATGTCCATACCACTGCAGTCTCCTCTCTCGCACACTACATTCTATCCTTCTCCAGACACAGTTTCTCTCTCAACACATCCATGCTGGGTTGTCACGCACATTGACATTGCACATCCAACAGAGCATGCTTGCCTCATATCTATATATCTCTATATATATACACACACAAATATATACAGGTAAAATTCCCGTATAACGAATACCAATATAACACATTTTTCAGTATAACAAAATTCTTTTTAATCCCCGGCCTCATAGTTGACATGTTAGGTCGATCTCGTTATAAAGAATTTTTCGTGACAACAAATTTTTTTATACCTCGTGAATTTGTTATAACGGAATTTTACTGTATATATATATATATATATACAATATTAATAAATGGAAACTATATTTATAAAACCATATTTATTTCATTATACATATTGCAAAGATACCATGTCAAATTATGGTATGCCTTCATCAGACAAAATACAATATATACCAGTTTTATAAATAAACATTGACGTACCCTTTCAAAATGCGACCGTTACTTTTGGAAGACATCAGGATAGTCCTGATGTCTTCCAAATTAACGGTCGCATTTTGAAAGGGTACGTCAATGTTTATTTATAAAACTGGTATATATTGTATTTTGTCTGATGAAGGCATACCATAATTTTACATGGTATCTTTGCAATATGTATAATGAAATAAATATGGTTTTATAAATATAGTTTCCATTTATTAATATCGTATATTTACTCCAAATACTTGTCGAGTGCTTTATATCAGTTATAAAAATATTTGCTTGTTGTATCCCAACAATTTAAATAGAACTTTTGCATATATATATATATATATATAATATAAGATCAAAAGATGGTTAAAAGAGTTCCAAGTATTTTATTAGGCGCATTTCAAAAACAAATATCATCCTGGGATGATATCTGCGTTTTCATCAGATAAAATAGGGATACATGATATGAAGCTTAAAAAACACTTGTGAATAGTAAAGTTTTAAATCAACATGAAAAATAATTTAAGATTGATGTATGAAATTGGGAAAAAGTGAGGGGGTGGGGTGGAAAAGGTAAGGAAAAGGAGGAGATGAGAGTAAAGAATGGTGGGGAGGAGTATAAGAAGGAAGGATGAGAGAGGAGGAGAGATGGGTGATAGAGGGAGAGAGATATATTTTTTCTCAGTTGTAAAGGTTATCTCTCTCTCTATCACCCATCTCTCCTCCTCTCTCATCCTTCCTTCATATATTTCTCCCCCACCATTCTTTACTCTCATCTCCTCTTCCTTACCTTTTCAAACCCCCCCCTCACTTTTTCCCAATCTCATACATCAATCTTAAATTATTTTTCATATGTTGATTTAAAACTTCACTATTCACAAGTGTTTTTATCTGATGAAAACGCAGATATCATCCCAGGATGATATTTGTTTTTGAAATGCGCATAATAAAATACTTGGAACTCTTTTAACCATCTTTTGATCTTATATTATTCATACTCCAGTCCTACAAACTGTAGAGTGCTACTTATTCGATATTTGCATTGCTTTATTGTGCTACAATAAAACTCATCTCCTACACATATATATATATATATATATGATGATGATGATATATATATATATATATATACACAGTTCGGATCAAGCTGTCGAAACAGCAAGAATTCAACTGTTGGGGTCCTGACTAGGTGGAGGTGGGGAGAGCAGACCTCAGACCATGGAAGCTCATGGTGGAGATGACGAAGGACCGTGACAAGTGGAGAGATGCTGTGCTGAATAGGACCCTTCCCACCCTTGCAAGCAGGGAAAAGCGGACATATGATGATGATGATGATATATATATTGTGTGTGTGTATATATATCATCATCACCGTTTTACATCCATTCTTCCACGCTAGCATGGGTTAGACGAGTTGTCCTGTTGTGGGCAATGTTAGGTCAGGTGACCATATTTTGCTCATACAGAACTGATTCTAGCTTGGTTTCTACAGCTGGATGCCCTTCCTAATGACAACCTCATTTAGACGAGTTGTCCTGTTGTGGGCAATGTTAGGTCAGGTGACCATATCTTGCTCATACAGAACTGATTCTAGCTTGGTTTCTACAGCTGGATGCCCTTCCTAATGACAACCTCATTTACAGTGAGTATTAGGTGCATTTTGGTGACACCTACACGACCACTTTATAGTGTCGGTTGGGTGCTTTTTGCTGTGTCACACACACAAACACACATATATATATATATATATATTCAGGGAGTGTAACGTGGAGTTACTGTAGGTTCACCCGGGTGACCACTCAATGTTTAGGTTCACTTCAGTGTCGAGGTGTAGAACTAGACAGAGTGTATTATAAAATAAAACAAGGACGAGTGGTTACTCCTTCATTACGTTTACTGGTTGGTGACGTGCGATTCGCCACTGATCAGCTCAAGGTTTGATCTGTGTGTGCATAAATATATATATATATATATATCGTAAATTTCTTTAAGTCGTTTGGAAGCCTCGACAATTCAGGTGGGTAAATCTCCGGGTAACAAGATCCGGTGGTGGAGAGAGAGATGTAAGTGGGTGTACGTTGAGATGCATGGCGTGTATAAGATTGTAACATGTAGAGGAATGAAGGAACGAGCGTAAAGGATAAAAATAAAAATAACAACACGGGAAAGAGTTACATTGGGAGAGATTTAATTGTCCCTATGTATTTCGGATTCACATCCATCAACTGGGGTTTTTTTCCGGGGGGGGGGGGGAGGTTGTCTGTCGGAAAGGTGCGAAACGTATCCTCCGCTGTTTATTGTTTTGAATATCAGGTATTCAGCAGAGCGCGCGTGCGCGTGAAATGGGGGCGGTCAGGCAGAGGACAGCGGCCGAAGTAGTTCTTTCAATTGTGGGAGTGGGGTGGCGCTAGCTGTCAGTCCATTCTCTGCCTGTTTGGTGAATGTTACTGTGTGTGTGTGTGCGTGTGTTGTTGCCTTGTTCCTCTGTATTGGCAGTGTAGTATGTTCGTATGGTAGAATGCTACTGTGTGTGTGTGTGTGTTGCTGTCTCGCTTGTGTGTGTGTGTGCGTGTGTTGCTGCATCGTTTGTTAACTTAAACCAAACACCTCATTTCGCTTCTCTCGGATCGGTTATTTAATTGTGGCCCTAGGCGTTTGATCCAAAGTGCTTCCTTGATACGTAACGTGCCAACGTTTCTTTCTGTCGCTAGAATTGTGACAATGGTCCTTCCGTCTTTGTTCTCGCATTTGGCTATGTGTTTCCGGAAAGACGAGGCCCTGGTTTTAGTGTGTTCCTTGATCCGGATGTGCAACGGCCGG
This sequence comes from Eledone cirrhosa, assembly GCA_964016885.1. Classification (NCBI taxonomy): domain Eukaryota; kingdom Metazoa; phylum Mollusca; class Cephalopoda; order Octopoda; family Eledonidae; genus Eledone; species Eledone cirrhosa. The sequence goes on along the minus strand of OZ024753.1, from coordinate 24,744,398 downwards.
ATTGTGCTACCTATGTAGTATTGGTTGCACTTGTTACATTCTATCTTATACATGACGTATGTGCGTAGGCAACAGTTCGCATGGCGCATCGGGCAGTTTCTGAGGGAGCACGCGTCAGTTGATTTCCCGGGTTTCCTGGAGAGGCATCTTTGCAGGGAGGGGCCCGCGTGGGCCAGGTGGATGTCGAAGCCCTCCCTCCGTACAGCCTTGCGGATAGCGTTGGTGGTATTCTCGCCCAGGTGTGGCATTTTAAGGAAGCACTTGCCTTGGGTGCCTCTCTGTCTCTTGTGTCTGGTGTCTCCTACTCTGTCTGTGAGCGAGGTAGGGTACCCGTTCGTCTCAAGCACCTCTAGGAATCGCTTGGTATGAGTGACACCACTCGCGGGATCACTGCATCTGCTTTTGATTCGTGCGATCTCGTTCGTGATGTATCCTTTTTTGGCACTGTTAGGGAGGGCGGACTTGTAGTGGACGAACAGGTCCCTGCAGGCTGCCTTTCGGTAGAAGTTGCAGTGGATTCCTCCCTGTTCCGTGATGTAGATTCGGAAGTCGAGGAGGGCAAGTGACCTGTCATCGTTGGGGTGTTCAACACTGAAGTCAATCTTCTCGTCCGTGTTGTTGAACGTCTCATAGATTCTGTTCGCCATGTCTTGGGAAGATGTGAGGTTGAGGATATCGTCCACGTACCTTGAGAAAAAGGTGACGGCGTTGGGGTGGCAGGCGTTGAGTGCCTTGCGCTCGAGGCTGTCCATGTAAGAGATCGCTAGCACACTCGACAGGCTTGATCCCATGGGCAGTCCCGAGGTTTGTTGGTATGTTTGGTCAAGGAATCCGAAGTAGGTGTTGTTGACGACGATGGATAGGAGTTGGTGGATGTCAGTGGTGGTGAGCCCGAAGCAGTGTAGGTCGGTGGATTGGATGTGTTCCATCAGTATATTGACAGCCGGGAGTGCCGGGACCGAGGTGTAGAGAGCGACTACATCAAGGCTGAAGGCATATCTGTTATTCTTTCTGGTGTCGGGATCCATTTGATGCAGGCGCTTCAACACCTCCTCGGAGCTGTTAACGTGTCCCGGCAAGGTGTCTAAGATGGGTTTGAGTATTCTGGCTAGGAGCCATGAAATTTTGTAGAGTGGTCCTTCCACGCTCGATACAATGGGCCTGATCTTCAGGTCGGGTCCATCTGTTTGTGTGTTTTCACGAGGTGGTAGAAGGCGGGTAGTCTGCTGTTCCTCGTGAGGTGGTTGTATCTCAGCTTCTTCGGGAGCTTCCGCCGGTCGCAGATGTTGGTCCAGGCAGTGTTGATGTGCTCTTCTATATGCACGGGAGTGATTCCCGTGACCTTGGAGTAGAGGTTGTCATCGTCAAGGTGTTGGAGGGCCAGGGTGTTGTAGGCCTCTCTGCTGATGGCGCAGAATTCTTTTCCCTTGTCGGAGGGGAGGTAGATAGGTTCTTCGATTTTATGTTGGAGAGAGTGGTGAGTTGAGATTTGGTGAGGTTGTGTGTTGTGCGTGTGTGTGTGTGTGTTTGTGAAGTATATCCGAGATGGAGTGTTTTAGCCTGATGAGTTTAGTGTCGAGTTCGTGGTTGGTGGGTGGGGGGTGGAGTGGGTTGTCGGGGTGGTAAGTGGGGAACTTGGGGTAGGTTGCGTGGGCGCTGTTATTTTCTGTGGCACTGTTGATGGCAGTCACCCATTTAAGTTGGTAAGCGGATCGACAAAAGTTGGCCTCGATGTTGAGTTTGAGTCTGTCGTTGAGTCGTTGTGAGACGATGAACTTGGGTCCGAGGTGTAGGAGTTTCAGCTCGTCACTCATGAGAGTGCCGGTTAGGTCGGTGACCAGGTGCGTCGCATCGTTGAGGTGTGGCTCGGTGTTGGTGGATGCGGCGGTGGCGGTTGTTAAGTTGTTGTTTTCCACGTGGTTCTGGTCTGTCTGTTCGTTCATTCCTTCATTCCTCTACACGTTACAATCTTATACACGCCACGCATCTCAACGTACACCCACTTACATCTCTCTCTCCACCACCGGATCTTGTTACCCGGAGATTTACCCATCTGCATTGTCGAGGCTTCCAAACGACTTAAAGAAATTTACCTTATTATTCCACAATGCTTCAAGCAAACTTCAATACTCTCATATATATATATATATATATATAGAGTATTTACGTATCGAGAGAGAGAAAAGGAGGGATAGGTGATACATGTAGTTATTTGCCAAATAGTGTATGCCAAGGGTGCTCAACACTAGTGCCAGCAGTGTTAAATATTAGAAGTGATAATATCTAGTCGGCGAGCGAATTAGCAGAGCGTAAGCACGTGGAAAAATAAGAAATATGAGAACAGACCGTTACAACATGTTTATTTAAAACAGCACCTACGTATGTTTCACCCGGATGGGCTTCTCAAGGGCATAAATAACTAAAAAGTGTTCCTTACATGGCCCGGAAAGTGTTTTTGGAGATAAGTTCACGTCAGAGTTTATTCTTCGCAAAAAAGCATGTTTTGATTTTACAGTAGGTCAAGGGAGGTAACTCTGGCCGGTGTTAAGGTAGTCTTTCCCGGACAAATTTTTTATCCATTACAAGATGTGGTTACAACCTTACCATTGTCGATACGCACAGGGTCAGGTATGCAACGTTTGTTTTGAGATGTTTGTTTGCTGCATCTGTCCGCCTGGGTCATTTGAAGCCGGGTCTGGGATGCATGGTTAGTTTCCGGATGTTTTTTGCAGCGCCTGCACGCCGGGGTGTTAAAGCTTGTCGCAGAGAGACCCGGTATACGGTTTCACTCCTCGTCCTTATCCCATCTGAAGAAGGATATTTTTAAGCGATGTGTACAGCTTATCGTGATTTCAGCTCTGCTGTTGATGAGCTCGCGGGGTGCCGTTATGATGTGGTAGAGCTCCATGAGGCAAAGATCCCTGCGACAAGCTTTAACACCCCGGCGTGCAGGCGCTGCTAAAAACATCCGGAAACTAACCATGCATCCCAGACCTGGCTTCAAATGACCCAGGCGGACAGGTGCAGAAAACACACGTCTCAAAACAAACGTTGCATACCTGACCCTGTGCGTATTGACAATGGTAAGGTTGTAACCACATCTTGTACCGGATAAAAAATTTGTCCAGGAAAGACTACCCTAACACCGGCCAGACTTACCTCCCTTGACCTACTGCAAAATCAAAACACGCTTTTTTGCGAAGAATGAACTCTGACGTGAACTTATCTCCAAAAACACTTTCCGGGCCATGTAAGGAACACTTTTTAGTTATTTATGCCCTTGAGAAGCCCATCCGGGTGAAACGTACGTAGGTGCTATTTTAAATAAACATGTTGTAACGGCCTGTTCTCATATTTCTTATTTTTCCATGTATATATATATAGAGAACGAAGGAGTTGTGGTAAAGAACCAGATGGACCATAATATAATGCACCAGAGTACTCAATACTTAGGGTAGTAGAGTGGGTAATAGGAAAATGTATGACCCCGACGGCAGAGCTCAAGCCGTTTTGACGGCTATTTCTGTCCAGCATCCAGCTGTAGAAACCTAGCCAAAATCTGTTCAGTATGAGCAAGACACAATCATCTGATTTGACTTGTCTCACAACAGGACAACCCATGCTTGCATGGAAAAATGGATGTATAATTGTGATGATGTTGAAGAAGAAAGTGATTTGGTTAAGAGTACAACAAAGATCTTTTAATAATAACATAAGTTTTCAGATAATCAGCTTCACCATTGGGGTGAACTAAAATAGTTAATATGAAACATTGTGAGATATGTAATTCATGACTAAGTTTCAGAAAGTCGGTAGAATGTGGTAGAAATATATAAAGGATGACAAATAAAGCAAAACAAAGTAATGTTTTCTTTTACATTTGAAAAGAGGGGATTAGCCCTGAAATATTGAAACACACTGGGTAAAACATTTGCCATACTACAGCTGCACACAACTACAAACACAGATTAAATGTGAATATGACAACAGACTGCATGGAGTGGAGAGGGCCCTTAACTAGACAAGACTACCTCAACTATAATAGAACACTAACTCCCTGACCCCATAAAGTGCTGACTGTACCCACCAAGACAACATTGTTGCCATGATAGAATGGAAACAGTACACTCTGTAATGTGGTTGGTGATCAAAGACAATATAAAGTACAGACACCTCCTCACATGAAAACCGTCACTAGTGGTGTTGCTATGATCAATGCACCCAGTACACCCTGTAAAGTGATAGTGCTGGTGCCTCAATGCAGTGTAACCTTTAAACCTTGTAGGGTGGTTAGTGTTAGGGAAGGCATCCAGTCATAGAAATCATACTAAATATGGAATTATGAGCAAGATGAGGTCACTTTGGATTCTGACAACACTTCCAACCCATGCCAGCTTTGAAGGCAGATATAAAGTGATGATGTATGTGTGTGTATGTACATAATATATAAATATGTATATCATCATCATCACCATTGTTTTACGTCCGTTCTTCCATGCTAGCATGGGTTAGATGGGTTGTCCTGTTGTGGGCAGCTGACCTTGTCTTGCTCATACAGGAACTGATCCTGGCTTGATTTCTACAGCTGGATGCCCTTCCTAACACCAACCTCATTCACAATGAGTGCTGGGTGCTTTTTCTCGTGGCACCTACACGTCCACTTTACAGTGTGGGCTGGGTGCTTTTTTGCTGTGGCACCTCCACGACCACTTTGCAGTGGGAGGGTGTGGGGGCATATTGTCTATATGCTTCGGCCTGTTCCTGTGGGGGTCGGGTGTTCTGTATTACTGCGTGACGCCAGAGGTCACGGTCGTGTGTCACCACCTTTGAGAGGTGTAATTGGGTAAGGTGGGCTTTTATCACCTCATTCGCGGTTTCCATTGACTTCTAGTGCTCTGAACCTTTTTATGCAGCTGTCATCCTTCATATGCATCACATGTCCATACCAACGCAACCGCCTCTCCTGCACACAGCATTTGATTCCTCTTATGCTCAGTCTCTCTCTCAATTCATTTATGCATTGCCGTTCGCGTATATTACTGTTACACATCCATCGGAGCATGCAGGCTTCATTTCTTTCTAATCTATGCAAGTCTTCCACAGACAGCGTCCAGGTCTCACTACCATGTAATATTGCTGTTCGTATACATGCATCATACAGTCTGCTTTTCATTTTGGGGGAAAAACCTTTTGCAGCTAGCAGTGGCAGTAGCTCCCTGAACTTCTTCCATCCCATTCTTACCCTAGTTATTGTACTTTCTGAACACCCACCTCCGCTGGAGGCATATTTAACATCCATTTTCCATGCCATCATGGGTAGGATGTGCTGTCCCGTTGTGAGAGATCCAAGCTGGAGGACTGTGTTTTGCTCACATAGAACAGATTTTGGCTTGGTTTTTATAGCTGGATGCCCTTCCTAATACCAACTATTTTACAGGTTCTTTTTGTTGTGACACCTACATGAGCACTTTACAGTGTCTACTGGGTACCTTTTGTTGTGACGCCTACATGACCACTTTACAGTGGGAGGGGGTGCTTTTTGTTGTGACACCTACACGACCACTTTACAGTGGGAGTGGGTGCTTTTTGTTGTGACACCTACATGACCACTTTACAGTGAGAGGGGGTGCTTTTTGTTGTGACACCTACATGACCACTTTACAGTGTGTACTGGGTACTTTTTGTTGTGACACCTACATGACCACTTTACAGTGTGGACTGGGTGCTTTTTGTTGTGACACCTACACGACCACTTTACAGTGGGAGGGAGTGCTTTTTGTTGTGACACCTACACGAGCACTTTACAGTGTGGACTGAAATAGCTTTTTGTTGTGACACGTACATGAGCATTTTACAGTGTGGACTGGGTGCTTTTTGTTGTGACACCTACATGACCACTTTACAGTGTGTACTGGGTACTTTTTGTTGTGTCACCTACATGACCACTTTACAGTGTGGCCACTTTTTATCATGATATATACTCACACACACACTATATACATTATTCACACACATACAAATATATTATATACATACACACATCATCATCATCATCATCATTTTATGTCCGCTTTTCCCTGCTTGCAAGGGTGGGACGGGAACTGAGTCTGGCTTGATTTCTACAGCTGGATGCCCTTCATATCACCAACCTCATTTACAGTGAGTGCTGGGTGCTTTTTTGCCGTGGCACCTCCATGACCACTTTGCAGTGGAATGATAGGGACCCTAGTCCTATCATCCCATTTCTACAGCTGAGTAAACTGGAGCAATGTGAAATAAAGTGTCTTGCTCAAGGAAACAACACATCACATTATATAAATATATTTATGAAAGAGTCAGGAGCCCGATGGTTGAGCTCTTGCCGTTTCAGCAGCAAATTCAGAACTAGCTGTTGAAACACAGCAAGAGCTCAGCCATCGGAGTCCTGACTCTTTCATATTACCACACTCCACTACCCCAAGTATTGAGTACTCTGGTGAGTAATGGTCTAACTGGTTTTTACTACATCCATTCTGATATGTACACACATATACATTGCTCTGTAGTCATAGATGTGCAGTTAAGGAGATGAACTACTGGTTTACAGGTCAAATCATCAAATCCTATAGTAAGCTGTATATTATCATTGATTAAATCATTCAGAAATAACTCATGCTTTAATAATAGCATATGCAGAAGGTATTTAAGTATAAAGTATTTACTGCGTCTATTCATTTTGCCTACTTTAACATATAAATCCATCCAATCTATGCTAGCAAGTAAAATATTTTGAAAAAAAACAAAAACAATATCCAGCAAATTCTCTATTGCATAGAGTATGATAATCCACTTGAACGAATCATATTACTCATGCAGCACATACACATAAGTTTTCTTTATATAATTCTATTTCACATTTTCTTGAAACCATTTTGTTTAAAAATTTAAACAATAAAAATCATTGTTTAAGCTGTATAAAAGTATTGGATAAAAATGTTGAATATTTTTAGGAAGAGAAGAGAATGAATGTAATCTTTTTCCACCCACCAATCATTTGAGCATCATAATTTTGTAATGATGTTTTTGTGTTGTGCTTCTTACTATTCTCAAATAGTTCTTATATCAGAAGCTTTTATATGCTGTACTGTATTGGAATGTTATATTGAAGATCAATCTATAATAGCTTTCTTTTTAGGAAAGGAAATAACATTTTCATACAAAAATTAATGTTTTATTAGGAATTAGTGAAAATTGTATTTAGTCTTTTAAATCTGATTTTCTAAGTATTTTTTAGGAGGAAAAAAAAAGCAATTTTTAATGAAAAGTACATCATAAATGTTTGTAAAAATTCTGTCATGTATTGAATTATTTTGGAGTTTTCAAAATATATTAATTTTTTAAAGAGAAATATATAATAAGATCATCATCATCGCAGTGTAATGTGCATTTTTTAATGCTAGCATGGGTTAGACGAATTGTCCTGTTGGGAGAAATGACAGGTCAGGTGACCATGTCTTACACATGCAGAACTGATTTAGGCTTGGTTTCTAGAGCTGCATGCCCTTCTTAATGCCAACCATATTTACAGTGAGTACTGGGTACCTTTTGCATGTCACCTACACAACCACTTTATAGTATGGGCTGGGTGTTTTTTGTTGTGTCACCTACACAACCACTTTACAGCGTGGGCTGGGTGTTTTTTGTTGTGTCACCTACAAAACCACTTTACAATGTGGGCTGGGTGTTTTTTGTTGTGTCACCTACACAACCACTTTACAGCGTGGGCTGGGTGTTTTTTGTTGTGTCACCTACACAACCACTTTACAGCGTGGGCTGGGTGTTTTTTGTTGTGTCACCTACACAACCACTTTACAGCATGGGCTGGGTGTTTTTTGTCATGTCACCTACACAACCACTTTACAGTGTGGGCTGGGTGTTTTTTGTTGTGTCAACTACACAACCACTTTACAGCATGGGCTGGGTGTTTTTTGTCAAGTCACCTACACAACCACTTTATAGTGTGGGCTGGGTGTTTTTAGTTGTGTCACCTATGCAACCACTTTATAATGTGGGCTGGGTGTTTTTAGTTGTGTCACCTACACAACCACTTTACAATGTGGGCCGGGTGTTTTTGTTGTGTCACCTACACAACCACTTTACAATGTGGGCTGGGTGTTTTTTGTTGTGTCAACTACACAACCACTTTACAGTGTGGGCTGGGTGTTTTTTGTTGTGTCACCTACACAACCACTTTACAGTGTATTATATCGAAACAACGTAATATGACAGCTGCAGCTTGATAAAGCCTCTCTACCCCCATTTGGTGGCTGTTGCGGTCAGTGTTCAGTTGGCCTAGTTTGGGAACGGGGTTGGTTGGTGTTCAGTTTGTCTAGTTTGGGAATGGGGTTGGTTGGTGTTCAGTTTGCCTAGTTTGGGAACGGGGTTGGTTAGTGTTCAGTTTGCCTAGTTTGGTAACGGGGTTGGTTAGTGTTCAGTTGGCCTAGTTTGGGGAACAGGGTTGGTTGGTGTTCAGTTTGCCTAGTTTGGGAACGGGGTTGGTTAGTGTTCAGTTTGCCTAGTTTGGGAACGGGGTTGGTTGGTGTTCAGTTTGTCTAGTTTGGGAATGGGGTTGGTTGGTGTTCAGTTTGCCTAGTTTGGGAACGGGGTTGGTTAGTGTTCAGTTTGCCTAGTTTGGGAACGGGGTTGGTTAGTGTTCAGTTTGCCTAGTTGGGAACGGGGTTGGTTAGTGTTCAGTTTGCCTAGTTTGGGAACGGGGTTGGTTAGTGTTCAGTTTGCCTAGTTTGGGAATGGGGTTGGTTGGTGTTCAGTTTGCCTAGTTTGGGAACGGGGTTGGTTAGTGTTCAGTTTGTCTAGTTTGGGAACGGGGTTGGTTAGTGTTCAGTTTGCCTAGTTTGGGAATGGGGTTGGTTGGTGTTCAGTTTGCCTAGTTTGGGAACGGGGTTGGTTGGAGTTCAGTTTGCCTAGTTTGGGAACGGGGTTGGTTAGTGTTCAGTTTGCCTAGTTTGGAGAGTGGGTAGGGTTAGTGTTCAGTTTGCCTAGTTTGGGAACGGGGTTGGTTGGTGTTCAGTTTGTCTAGTTTGGGAATGGGGTTGGTTGGTGTTCAGTTTGCCTAGTTTGGGAATGGGGTTGGTTGGTGTTCAGTTTGTCTAGTTTGGGAACGGGGTTGGTTAGTGTTCAGTTTGCCTAGTTTGGGAACGGGGTTGGTTAGTGTTCACTTTGCCTAGTTTGGGAATGGGGTTGGTTGGTGTTCAGTTTTCCTAGTTTGGGAACGGGGTTGGTTAGTGTTCACTTTGCCTAGTTTGGGAATGGGGTTGGTTGGTGTTCAGTTTGCCTAGTTTGGGAACGGGGTTGGTTAGTGTTCAGTTTGCCTAGTTTGGGAATGGGGTTGGTTGGTGTTCAGTTTGCCTAGTTTGGGAACGGGGTTGGTTGGTGTTCAGTTTGCCTAGTTTGGGAACGGGGTTGGTTAGTGTTCAGTTTGCCTAGTTTGGGAACGGGGTTGGTTGGTGTTCAGTTTTGCTAGTTTGGGAACGGGGTTGGTTGGTGTTCAGTTTGCCTAGTTTGGGAACGGGGTTGGTTAGTGTTCAGTTTGCCTAGTTTGGGAATGGGGTTGGTTGGTGTTCAGTTTGCCTAGTTTGGGAACGGGAGTGGTTGGTGTTCAGTTTACCTAGTATGGGAACGGGGTTAGTTAGGTTTCAGTTTTCCTAGTTTGGGAACGGGGTTCGTTAGTGTTCAGTTTGCCTAGTTTGGGAACGGTAGTGGTTGGTGTTCAGTTTGCCTAGTTTGGGAACGGGGTAGGTTGGTGTTCAGTTTGCCTAGTTCCGGAACGGGGTTGGTTAGTGTTCAGTTTGCCTAGTTTGGGAACGGGTTGGTTGGTGTTCAGTTTTGCTAGTTTGGGAACAGGGTTGGTTGGTGTTCAGTTTGTCTAGTTTGGGAATGGGGTTTGTTGGTGTTCAGTTTGCCTAGTTTGGGAACGGGGTTGGTTAGTGTTCAGTTTGCCTAGTTTGGGAATGGGGTTGGTTGGTGTTCAGTTTGCCTAGTTTGGGAATGGGGTTGATTAGTGTTCAGTTTGTCTAGTTTGGGAATGGGGTTGGTTGGTGTTCAGTTTGTCTAGTTTGGGAATGGGGTTGGTTGGTGTTCAGTTTGTCTAGTTTGGGAATGGGGTTGGTTAGTGTTCAATTTGTCTAGTTTGGGAATGGGGTTGATTAGTGTTCAGTTGGCCTAGTTTGGGAACGGGGTAGGGTTAGTGTTCAGTTTGCCTAGTTTGGGAACGGCGTTGGTTAGTGTTCAGTTTGCCTAGTTTGGGAACAGGGTTGGTTAGTGTTCAGTTTTCCTAGTTTGGGAACAGGGTTGGTTAGTGTTCAGTTTGCCTAGTTTGGGAACGGGGTTGGTTAGTGTTCAGTTTGCCTAGTTTGGGAACGGGGTTCGTTGGTGTTCAGTTTGCCTAGTTTGGGAACGGGGTTGGTCAGTGTTCAGTTTGCCTAGTTTGGGAACGGGGTTGGTTAGTGTTCAGTTTGTCTAGTTTGGGAATGGAGTTGGTTAGCGTTCAGTTTGCCTAGTTTGGGAACGGGGTTCGTTGGTGTTCAGTTTGCCTAGTTTGCGAACGGGGTTGGTCAGTGTTCAGTTTGCCTAGTTTGGGAACGGGGTTGGTTAGTGTTCAGTTTGCCTAGTTTGGGAACGGGGTTGGTCAGTGTTCAGTTTGCCTAGTTTGGGAACGGGGCTGGCTGGTGTTCAGTTTGCCTAGTTTGGGAACGGGGTTCGTTGGTGTTCAGTTTGCCTAGTTTGGGACCGGGTTTGGTAAGTGTTCAGTTTGCCTAGTTTGGGAACGGGGCTGGCTGGTGTTCAGTTTGCCTAGTTTGGGAACGGGGTTCGTTGGTGTTCAGTTTGCCTAGTTTGGGAACGGGGTTGGTTGGTGTTCAGTTTGCCTAGTTTGGGAACGGGGTTGGTTAGTGTTCAGTTTGCCAAGGTTGGGAACGGGGTTGGTTGGTGTTCAGTTTGTCTAGTTTGGGAACGGGTTTTGGTTAGTGTTCAGTTTGCCTAGTTTGGGAATGGGGTTGGTTGGTGTTCAGTTTGCCTAGTTTGGGAACGGGGTTGGTTAGTGTTCAGTTTGCCTAGTTTGGGAATGGGGTTGGTTGGTGTTCAGTTTGTCTAGTTTGGGAATGGGGTTGGTTGGTGTTCAGTTTGCCTAGTTTGGGAATGGGGTTGGTTGGTGTTCAGTTTGCCTAGTTTGGGGATGGGGTTGGTTGGTGTTCAGTTTGCCTAGTTTGGGAACGGGGTTGGTTAGTGTTCAGTTTGCCTAGTTTGAGAACGGCGTTGGTTGGTGTTCAGTTTGCCTAGTTTGGGAACGGGGTTTGTTAGTGTTCAGTTTGCCTAGTTTGGGAATGGGGTTGGTTGGTGTTCAGTTTGTCTAGTTTGGGAATGGGGTTGGTTGGTGTTCAGTTTGTCTAGTTTGGGAATGGGGTTGGTTGGTGTTCAGTTTGCCTAGTTTGGGGATGGGGTTGGTTGGTGTTCAGTTTGCCTAGTTTGGGAACGGGGTTGGTTAGTGTTCAGTTTGCCTAGTTTGAGAACGGCGTTGGTTGGTGTTCAGTTTGCCTAGTTTGGGAACGGGGTTGGTTAGTGTTCAGTTTGCCTAGTTTGGGAATGGGGTTGGTTGGTGTTCAGTTTGTCTAGTTTGGGAATGGGGTTGGTTGGTGTTCAGTTTGCCTAGTTTGGGAACGGAGTTGGATAGTGTTCAGTTTGCCTAGTTTGGGAACGGGGTTGGTTAGTGTTCAGTTTGCCTAGTTTGGGAACGGGGTTGGTTGGTGTTCAGTTTGTCTAGTTTGGGAACGGGGTTGGTTAGTGTTCAGTTGGCCTAGTTTGGGAACGGGGTAGGGTTAGTGTTCAGTTTGCCTAGTTTGGGAACGGCGTTGGTTAGTGTTCAGTTTGCCTAGTTTGGGAACAGGGTTGGTTAGTGTTCAGTTTTCCTAGTTTGGGAACAGGGTTGGTTAGTGTTCAGTTTGCCTAGTTTGGGAACGGGGTTGGTTAGTGTTCAGTTTGCCTAGTTTGGGAACAGGGTTGGTTAGTGTTCAGTTTGCCTAGTTTGGGAACGGGGTTGGTTAGTGTTCAGTTTGCCTAGTTTGGGAACGGGGTTCGTTAGTGTTCAGTTTGCCTAGTTTGGGAACGGGGTTGGTCAGTGTTCAGTTTGCCTAGTTTGGGAATGGAGTTGGTTAGCGTTCAGTTTGCCTAGTTTGGGAACGGGGCTGGCTGGTGTTCAGTTTGTCTAGTCTGGGACCGGGGTTGGTCAGTGTTCAGTTTGCCTAGTTTGGGAACTGGGTTGGTTAGTGTTCAGTTTGCCTAGTTTGGGAACGGGGTTGGTCAGTGTTCAGTTTGCCTAGTTTGGGAACGGGGCTGGCTGGTGTTCAGTTTGCCTAGTTTGGGAACGGGGTTCGTTGGTGTTCAGTTTGTCTAATTTGGGAACGGGTTTGGTCAGTGTTCAGTTTGCCTAGTTTGGGAACGGGGCTGGCTGGTGTTCAGTTTGCCTAGTTTGGGAACGGGGTTCGTTGGTGTTCAGTTTGCCTAGTTTGGGAACGGGGTTGGTTGGTGTTCAGTTTGCCTAGTTTGGGAAAGGGGTTGGTTGGTGTTCAGTTTGCCTAGTTTGGGAACGGGGTTGGTTGGTGTTCAGTTTGTCTAGTTTGGGAACGGGGTTGGTTAGTGTTCAGTTTGCCTAGTTTGGGAATGGGGCTGGCTGGTGTTCAGTTTGCCTAGTTTGGGAACGGGGTTCGTTGGTGTTCAGTTTGCCTAGTTTGGGGATGGGGTTGGTTGGTGTTCAGTTTGTCTAGTTTGGGAACGGGGCTGGCTGGTGTTCAGTTTGCCTAGTTTGGGAACGGGGTTCGTTGGTGTTCAGTTTGCCTAGTTTGGGGATGGGGTTGGTTGGTGTTCAGTTTGCCTAGTTTGGGAACGGGGTTGGTTAGTGTTCAGTTTGCCTAGTTTGAGAACGGCGTTGGTTGGTGTTCAGTTTGCCTAGTTTGGGAACGGGGTTGGTTAGTGTTCAGTTTGCCTAGTTTGGGAACGGGGTTGGTTAGTGTTCAGTTTGCCTAGTTTGGGAATGGGGCTGGCTGGTGTTCAGTTTGCCTAGTTTGGGAACGGGGTTCGTTGGTGTTCAGTTTGCCTAGTTTGGGGATGGGGTTGGTTGGTGTTCAGTTTGCCTAGTTTGGGAACGGGGTTGGTTAGTGTTCAGTTTGCCTAGTTTGGGAATGGGATTGGTTGGTGTTCAGTTTGTCTAGTTTGGGAATGGGGTTGGTTGGTGTTCAGTTTGCCTAGTTTGGGAACGGAGTTGGATAGTGTTCAGTTTGCCTAGTTTGGGAACGGGGTTGGTTAGTGTTCAGTTTGCCTAGTTTGGGAATGGGGTTGGTTGGTGTTCAGTTTGTCTAGTTTGGGAATGGGGTTGGTTGGTGTTCAGTTTGCCTAGTTTGGGAACGGAGTTGGATAGTGTTCAGTTTGCCTAGTTTGGGAACGGGAGTGGTTGGTGTTCAGTTTACCTAGTATGGGAACGGGGTGGGTTGGTGTTCAGTTTGCCTAGTTTGGGAACGGGGTTAGTTAGGTTTCAGTTTGCCTAGTTTGGGAACGGTGTTGGTTAGTGTTCAGTTTGCCTAGTTTGGGAATGGGGTTGGTTGGTGTTCAGTTTGCCTAGTTTGGGAACGGGGTTGATTAGTGTTCAGTTTGCCTAGTTTGGGAACGGGGTTCGTTGGTGTTCAGTTTGTCTAGTTTGGGAACGGGGTTGGTTAGTGTTCAGTTTGCCTAGTCTGGGAACGGGAGTGGTTGGTGTTCAGTTTGCCTAGTTTGGGAACGGGGTTGGTTGGTGTTCAGTTTTGCTAGTTTGGGAACAGGGTTGGTTGGTGTTCAGTTTGTCTAGTTTGGGAATGGGGTTGGTTGGTGTTCAGTTTGCCTAGTTTGGGAACGGTGTTGGTTAGTGTTCAGTTTGCCTAGTTTGGGAATGGGGTTGGTTGGTGTTCAGTTTGCCTAGTTTGGGAACGGGGTTGATTAGTGTTCAGTTTGCCTAGTTTGGAGAGTGGGTAGGGTTAGTGTTCAGTTTGCCTAGTTTGGGAACGGGGTTGGTTAGTGTTCAGTTGGCCTAGTTTGGGAACGGCGTTGGTTGGTGTTCAGTTTGCCTAGTTTGGGAATGGGGTTTGTTGGTGTTCAGTTTGCCTAGTTTGGGAACGGGGTTGGTTAGTGTTCAGTTTGCCTAGTTTGGGAATGGGGTTGGTTGGTGTTCAGTTTGCCTAGTTTGGGAACGGGGTTGGTTGGTGTTCAGTTTGTCTAGTTTGGGAACGGGGTTGGTTAGTGTTCAGTTTGCCTAGTTTGGGAACGGGGTTGATTAGTGTTCAGTTGGCCTAGTTTGGAGAGTGGGTAGGGTTAGTGTTCAGTTTGCCTAGTTTGGGAACGGGGTTGGTTAGTGTTCAGTTGGCCTAGTTTTGGAATGGCGTTGGTTAGTGTTCAGTTTGCCTAGTTTGGGAACAGGGTTGGTTAGTGTTCAGTTTTCCTAGTTTGGGAACAGGGTTGGTTAGTGTTCAGTTTGCCTAGTTTGGGAACGGGGTTGGTTAGTGTTCAGTTTGCCTAGTTTGGGAACTGGGTTCGTTGGTGTTCAGTTTGCCTAGTTTGGGAACGGGGTTGGTCAGTGTTCAGTTTGCCTAGTTTGGGAACAGGGTTGGTTAGTGTTCAGTTTGTCTAGTTTGGGAATGGAGTTGGTTAGCGTTCAGTTTGCCTAGTTTGGGAACGGGGTTCGTTGGTGTTCAGTTTGCCTAGTTTGGGAACGGGGTTGGTCAGTGTTCAGTTTGCCTAGTTTGGGAACGGGGTTGGTTAGTGTTCAGTTTGCCTAGTTTGGGAACGGGGTTGGTCAGTGTTCAGTTTGCCTAGTTTGGGAACGGGGTTGGTTAGTGTTCAGTTTGCCTAGTTTGGGAACGGGGTTGGTCAGTGTTCAGTTTGCCTAGTTTGGGAACGGGGCTGGCTGGTGTTCAGTTTGCCTAGTTTGGGAACGGGGTTCGTTGATGTTCAGTTTGCCTAGTTTGGGAACGGGTTTGGTCAGTGTTCAGTTTGCCTAGTTTGGGGATGGGGTTGGTTGGTGTTCAGTTTGCCTAGTTTGGGAACGGGGTTGGTTAGTGTTCAGTTTGCCTAGTTTGAGAACGGCGTTGGTTGGTGTTCAGTTTGCCTAGTTTGGGAACGGGGTTGGTTAGTGTTCAGTTTGCCTAGTTTGGGAATGGGGTTGGTTGGTGTTCAGTTTGTCTAGTTTGGGAATGGGGTTGGTTGGTGTTCAGTTTGCCTAGTTTGGGAACGGAGTTGGATAGTGTTCAGTTTGCCTAGTTTGGGAACGGGGTTGGTTAGTGTTCAGTTTGCCTAGTTTGGGAATGGGGTTGGTTGGTGTTCAGTTTGTCTAGTTTGGGAATGGGGTTGGTTGGTGTTCAGTTTGCCTAGTTTGGGAACGGGGTTGGTTAGTGTTCAGTTTGCCTAGTTTGGGAATGGGGTTGGTTGGTGTTCAGTTTGCCTAGTTTGGGAATGGGGTTGATTAGTGTTCAGTTTGTCTAGTTTGGGAACGGGGTTGGTTAGTGTTCAGTTTGCCTAGTTTGGGAACGGGGTTGGTTGGTGTTCAGTTTGTCTAGTTTGGGAACGGGGTTGGTTAGTGTTCAGTTGGCCTAGTTTGGGAACGGGGTAGGGTTAGTGTTCAGTTTGCCTAGTTTGGGAACGGCGTTGGTTAGTGTTCAGTTTGCCTAGTTTGGGAACAGGGTTGGTTAGTGTTCAGTTTTCCTAGTTTGGGAACAGGGTTGGTTAGTGTTCAGTTTGCCTAGTTTGGGAACGGGGTTGGTTAGTGTTCAGTTTGCCTAGTTTGGGAACAGGGTTGGTTAGTGTTCAGTTTGCCTAGTTTGGGAACGGGGTTGGTTAGTGTTCAGTTTGCCTAGTTTGGGAACGGGGTTCGTTAGTGTTCAGTTTGCCTAGTTTGGGAACGGGGTTGGTCAGTGTTCAGTTTGCCTAGTTTGGGAATGGAGTTGGTTAGCGTTCAGTTTGCCTAGTTTGGGAACGGGGCTGGCTGGTGTTCAGTTTGCCTAGTCTGGGAACGGGGTTGGTCAGTGTTCAGTTTGCCTAGTTTGGGAACTGGGTTGGTTAGTGTTCAGTTTGCCTAGTTTGGGAACGGGGTTGGTCAGTGTTCAGTTTGCCTAGTTTGGGAACGGGGCTGGCTGGTTTTCAGTTTGCCTAGTTTGGGAACGGGGTTCGTTGGTGTTCAGTTTGCCTAATTTGGGAACGGGTTTGGTCAGTGTTCAGTTTGCCTAGTTTGGGAACGGGGCTGGCTGGTGTTCAGTTTGCCTAGTTTGGGAACGGGGTTCGTTGGTGTTCAGTTTGCCTAGTTTGGGAACGGGGTTGGTTGGTGTTCAGTTTGCCTAGTTTGGGAACGGGGTTGGTTGGTGTTCAGTTTGCCTAGTTTGGGAACGGGGTTGGTTGGTGTTCAGTTTGTCTAGTTTGGGAACGGGGTTGGTTAGTGTTCAGTTTGCCTAGTTTGGGAATGGGGCTGGCTGGTGTTCAGTTTGCCTAGTTTGGGAACGGGGTTCGTTGGTGTTCAGTTTGCCTAGTTTGGGGATGGGGTTGGTTGGTGTTCAGTTTGTCTAGTTTGGGAACGGGGCTGGCTGGTGTTCAGTTTGCCTAGTTTGGGAACGGGGTTCGTTGGTGTTCAGTTTGCCTAGTTTGGGGATGGGGTTGGTTGGTGTTCAGTTTGCCTAGTTTGGGAACGGGGTTGGTTAGTGTTCAGTTTGCCTAGTTTGAGAACGGGGTTGGTTAGTGTTCAGTTTGCCTAGTTTGGGAATGGGGCTGGCTGGTGTTCAGTTTGCCTAGTTTGGGAACGGGGTTCGTTGGTGTTCAGTTTGCCTAGTTTGGGGATGGGGTTGGTTGGTGTTCAGTTTGCCTAGTTTGGGAACGGGGTTGGTTAGTGTTCAGTTTGCCTAGTTTGAGAACGGCGTTGGTTGGTGTTCAGTTTGCCTAGTTTGGGAACGGGGTTGGTTAGTGTTCAGTTTGCCTAGTTTGGGAACGGGGTTGGTTAGTGTTCAGTTTGCCTAGTTTGGGAATGGGATTGGTTGGTGTTCAGTTTGTCTAGTTTGGGAATGGGGTTGGTTGGTGTTCAGTTTGCCTAGTTTGGGAACGGAGTTGGATAGTGTTCAGTTTGCCTAGTTTGGGAACGGGGTTGGTTAGTGTTCAGTTTGCCTAGTTTGGGAATGGGGTTGGTTGGTGTTCAGTTTGTCTAGTTTGGGAATGGGGTTGGTTGGTGTTCAGTTTGCCTAGTTTGGGAACGGAGTTGGATAGTGTTCAGTTTGCCTAGTTTGGGAACGGGAGTGGTTGGTGTTCAGTTTACCTAGTATGGGAACGGGGTGGGTTGGTGTTCAGTTTGCCTAGTTTGGGAACGGGGTTAGTTAGGTTTCAGTTTTCCTAGTTTGGGAACGGGGTTGGTTAGTGTTCAGTTTGCCTAGTCTGGGAACGGGAGTGGTTGGTGTTCAGTTTGCCTAGTTTGGGAATGGGGTTGGTTGGTGTTCAGTTTGCCTAGTTTGGGAATGGGGTTGGTTGGTGTTCAGTTTGTCTAGTTTGGGAACGGGGTAGGTTGGTGTTCAGTTTGCCTAGTTCCGGAACGGGGTTGGTTAGTGTTCAGTTTGCCTAGTTTGGGAATGGGGTTGGTTGGTGTTCAGTTTGTCTAGTTTGGGAATGGGGTTGGTTGGTGTTCAGTTTGCCTAGTTTGGGAACGGTGTTGGTTAGTGTTCAGTTTGCCTAGTTTGGGAATGGGGTTGGTTGGTGTTCAGTTTGCCTAGTTTGGGAACGGGGTTGGTTAGTGTTCAGTTTGCCTAGTTTGGACAGTGGGTAGGGTTAGTGTTCAGTTTGCCTAGTTTGGGAACAGGGTTGGTTAGTGTTCAGTTTTCCTAGTTTGGGAACAGGGTTGGTTAGTGTTCAGTTTGCCTAGTTTGGGAACGGGGTTGGTTAGTGTTCAGTTTGCCTAGTTTGGGAACTGGGTTCGTTGGTGTTCAGTTTGCCTAGTTTGGGAACGGGGTTGGTCAGTGTTCAGTTTGCCTAGTTTGGGAACGGGGTTGGTTAGTGTTCAGTTTGTCTAGTTTGGGAATGGAGTTGGTTAGCGTTCAGTTTGCCTAGTTTGGGAACGGGGTTCGTTGGTGTTCAGTTTGCCTAGTTTGGGAACGGGGTTGGTCAGTGTTCAGTTTGCCTAGTTTGGGAACGGGGTTGGTTAGTGTTCAGTTTGCCTAGTTTGGGAACGGGGTTGGTCAGTGTTCAGTTTGCCTAGTTTGGGAACGGGGTTGGTTAGTGTTCAGTTTGCCTAGTTTGGGAACGGGGTTGGTCAGTGTTCAGTTTGCCTAGTTTGGGAACGGGGCTGGCTGGTGTTCAGTTTGCCTAGTTTGGGAACGGGGTTCGTTGGTGTTCAGTTTGCCTAGTTTGGGAACGGGTTTGGTCAGTGTTCAGTTTGCCTAGTTTGGGAACGGGGTTCGTTGGTGTTCAGTTTGCCTAGTTTGGGAATGGGGTTGGTTGGTATTCAGTTTGCCTAGTTTGGGATCGGGGTTGGTTAGTGTTCAGTTTGCCTAGTTTGGGAACGGGTTTGGTCAGTGTTCAGTTTGCCTAGTTTGGGAACGGGGCTGGCTGGTGTTCAGTTTGCCTAGTTTGGGAACGGGGTTCGTTGGTGTTCAGTTTGCCTAGTTTGGGAATGGGGTTGGTTGGTATTCAGTTTGCCTAGTTTGGGAACGGGGTTGGTTAGTGTTCAGTTTGCCTAGTTTGGGAATGGGGTAGGGTTACTGTTCAGTTGGCCTAGTTTGGGACCGGGGTTGGTCAGTGTTCAGTTTGCCTAGTTTGGGAACGGGGTAGGTTGGTTTTCAGTTTGCCTAGTTTGGGAACGGGGTTGGTCAGTGTTCAGTTTGCCTAGTTTGGGAACGGGAGTGGTTGGTGTTCAGTTTGCCTAATCTGGGAACGGGGTTGGTTAGTGTTCAGTTTTCCTAGTTTGGTGAGTGGGTCGCAAGTTTGTTTAGCGGGAGTCATGAGTGCAGGCTGATATTCAGATTAGAGTGTTTGCTCAGTGTTTTGTGGTTTTATATACATATGTATGGACCCTGAATACAGCAGATGTCGTCTAGAGGATAGATAGTGAGAGGAAGTGAGAAAGAGTGAGTGAGAGGAAGAACTGACACCAGTATTAGAGTGGTGCTTTTGGATCACCCTTAAATGGATGAAAGGCAAAGTTGGGATTTGAACTGATAGAGCAGAGATCCAGAACAATACTGCAAAATATTATCTCCAATGTTCTAATGCCTTTGCCAATTCAATACCATTTATTCATGTGTGTGTATAGATAAATATATACATATATATATATTAAGAGAGTAAAACAAAGAATCCTTTAATACATCAAAAGTTTTTATTAGCCGATAATGTTTCGTCCTATTAAGGACTCATCAGGGCAATTAAAACAATAAGAAGTAATATTGGCAGATACAAGCCGGAAGCTCCGAAGAATATGGAGTGTACATACACTAAAGTCTTGCAAAAATATATAATAAAAATAAAAATAATAAAAATATATAATAAGAATAACTAAGGATGTATATAACATTAAGAACCATATTACAAATATAGTCCAAAGCAACTAACCTAAAGCTAAACAAAGGTGGTTATATAGAGCAGGAATTATATATAACACAATGTAATATAATATAATACATTACAATAATGTAATATAATATAATACATTACATATATATATATCAAGTAAGAATATTTTCAAAATAGCGAGCGGGTTTGAAATTATTATAAATGTAAGCTATCGCCGTATTTTGACTAAAGAAATTAAAGAAATTACTTAGCCTGATAGTGGGGTTAAGAACCCTCGGAGAAATGGAAAAAGATGAGTATTGACGTACATGGGAGTCGAACCCACATCTTTGGTTATCCAGACCACTGTGTTACCATTTACATCAACACATCACCCGTCTTTTTCCATTCAAATTAGAAGCTATAAACTTAGCGACTGTAATGTCAAGTAAGAATATTTTCGAAACAGCGAGCGGGTTTGAAATGTAAGCTATCGCCATATTTTGACTAAAGAAATTAAAGAAATTATTTAGCCTATATATATACATATATAAAACAAAATAATTAGAGTAATATTGTTAATAGTGTGTGAACATGATTTTTGTGGGGGTCTCTTTGAATGTAGGATATGGGATTTATTGCTGCAAATAAAAACAATACAGTTAGTTTAATAGTGGATAATGGTGGATATAAGAGAAATCTTAAAACCACATTTCAGCATATTTATTTTTTCCTTCATCTCTATCAGAAATATAAAGAAAACCTAAATAGACCAGTATGGTATCTCTACCTCTTTAACTTTTCAGTCAATAATTTCTTCTACTGTCTTAAAAATATCATACAAATTAGGCTAAAAGCATTTTCATTTCACTACTTTCTTCCTTCATTTTTTTTTTTCCATTTCTTTCGCACAAATTTCAGCAGAATTCTATGAGAAAAAGAGACAACTTTAGGTATTGTGGGGTAAAGTTTAGTAGAAAATTGAAGTTTTACACAAATTTTCAGTTTAATGTTGGTGCTACATTACTACAATACTACATTAATACTACAATACTACATTACTACTAGAATACTACATTACTACTACAATACTACATTACTACATTACTACATTACTACAATACTACATTACTACATTAGTACATTACTACAATACTACATTACTACATTACTACAATACTACAATACTACAATACTACATTACTACATTACTACAATACTACATTACTGCATTACTACAATACTATATTACTACATTACTACATAACTACAATACTACTATATTACTACATTACTACATTACTACATTACTACATTACTACAATACTACTATATTACTACATTACTACATTACTACGATACTACATTACTTCATTACTACATTACTACACTACTACATTACTACAATACTACTACATTACTACAATACTACAATAATACATTACTACATTACTACAATACTACAATACTACATTACTACAATACTACATTACTACAATACTTCATTACTACATTACTACAATACTACATTACTACGATACTACATTACTACAATACTACATTACTTCATTACTACATTACTACAATACTACATTACTACGATACTACATTACTACATTACTACAATACTACAATAATACATTACTACATTACTACATTACTACAATACTACATTATTACATCACTACAATACTACAATACTACATTACTACATTACTACATTACTACAATACTACATTATTACATCACTACAATACTACATTACTACATTAATAGATTACTACATTACTACATTACTGCATTACTACAATACTACATCACCTCAATACTACAAAACTATATTACTACATTTCTATATTACTACAATACTAGATTACTTCATTACTGCATTACTACAATACTACATTACTACAATACTACATTACTACAATACTACATTGCTACATTACTACATTACTACAATACTACATTAATACATCACCTCAATACTACAATACTACATTACTACAATACTACTACATTACTACAATACTACATTACTACATTACTACAATACTACTACATTACTACATTACTACAATACTACATTACTACATTACTACATTACTACAATACTACATTACTACATTACTGCATTACCACAATACTACATTACTACAATACTACATTACTACAATACTACTACATTACTACATTACTACAATACTACATTACTACATTACTGCATTACCACAATACTACAATACTACAATACTACATTACTACAATACTACATTACTACAATACTACTACATTACTACATTACTTCATTACTACAATACTACATTACTACAATACTACATTACTACATTACTACATTATTACATTACTAGATTACTACAATGCTACATTACTACAATACTACATTACTACAATACTACATTACTACAATACTACAATATTACATTACTACATTACTACAATGCTACATTACTACAATACTACAATACTACATTACTACAATACTACATTACTACAATACTACATTATTACATTACTACATTACTACATTACTACATTACTACAATACTACAATAGTACAATACTACATTACTACAATACTACATTACTACATCACTACAATACTACAACATTACTAAAATACTACATTACTACAATACTACATTACTACAATACTAAAATACTACATTACTACAATACTACATTACTACAATACTACATTACTACATTACTACAATACTACATTACTACATTACTACATTACTACAATACTACATTACTACATTACTACATTACTACATTACTACAATACTACATTACTACATTACTACATTACTACAATACTACAATAGTACAATACTACATTACTACAATACTACATTACTACATCACTACAATACTACAACATTACTAAAATACTACATTACTACAATACTACATTACTACAATACTACAATACTACATTACTACAATACTACATTATTACATTACTAGATTACTACATTACTACATTACTACATTACTACATTACTTCATTACTACATTACTACATTACTACAATACTACATTACTACATTACTACATTACTACAATACTACATTACTACAATACTACATTATTACAAAACTTCATTACTACATTACTACATTACTACATGACTTCATTACTACAATCCTACATTACTACATTACTACAATACTACATTACTACATTACTAAAATAC
This sequence comes from Eledone cirrhosa, assembly GCA_964016885.1. Lineage (NCBI taxonomy): Eukaryota > Metazoa > Mollusca > Cephalopoda > Octopoda > Eledonidae > Eledone > Eledone cirrhosa. The sequence goes on along the minus strand of OZ024753.1, from coordinate 24,721,588 downwards.
AACATTACTACATTAATAGATTACTACATTACTACATTACTACATTACTGCATTACTACAATACTACAATACTACAATACTACATTACTACATTACTACATTACTACAATACTACTACAATGCTACATTACTACATTACTACAATGCTACATTACTACAATACTACATTACTACAATACTACATTACTACATTACTACATTACTACAATACTACAATACTACATTACTACAATGCTACATTACTACAATACTTCATTACTACAATACTACAATACTACATTACTACAATACTACATTACTACATTACTACAATGCTACATTACTACATTACTACAATACTACATTACTACATTACTACAATGCTACATTACTACAATACTACATTACTACATTACTACAATGCTACATTACTACAATACTTCATTACTACATTACTACAATACTTCATTACTACATTACTACATTACTACAATACTTCATTACTACACTACTACATTACTACAATACTACAATACTACATTACTACAATACTACATTACTACATTACTACAATGCTACATTACTACAATACTTCATTACTACATTACTACAATACTTCATTACTACATTACTACATTACTACACTACTACATTACTACAATACTACATTACTACAATACTACATTACTACAATACTACATTACTACACTACTACATTACTACAATACTACTACATTACTACATTACTACATTACTACAATACTACATTACTACAATACTACATTACTACAATACTACATTACTACACTACTACATTACTACAATACTACTACATTACTACATTACTACATTACTACAATACTACATTACTACAATACTACATTACTACATTACTACATTACTACAATACTACATTACTACATTACTACAATACTACAATACTACATTACTACAATACTACATTACTACATTACTACAATACTTCATTACTACAATACTACAATACTACATTACTACATTACTACAATACTACATTACTACAATACTACATTACTACATTCCTACATTACTACAATACTACATTACTTCATTACTACAATACTACATTACTACAATACTACATTACTTCATTACTACATTACTACATTACGACATTACTTCATTACTACAATACTACATTACTACATTACTACAGTACTACAGTACTACATTACTACATTACTACAATACTTCATTACTACAATACTACATTACTACAATACTTCATTACTACATTACTACATTACTACAATACTACATTACTACAATACTACATTACTACAATACTACATTACTACACTACTACATTACTACAATACTACTACATTACTACATTACTTCATTACTACAATACTACATTACTACAATACTACATTACTTCATTACTACAATACTACATTACTACATTACTACATTACTACATTACTACATTACTACATTACTACATTACTACAATACTACAATACTACAATATTACATTACTACATTACTACATTACTACAATACTACATTACTACATTACTACATTACTACATTACTACATTACTACATTACTACATCACTACAATACTACATTACTGTATTACTACAATAATAATAATAATAATAATGAAATTATTGTGTACAGTGCTCAGGTGCACTACAACTCATCAAAGGTGCATGTATAGTAGATAGAATAATGTACAAATGTCAGGAAAATGAACATTGTATGAGTCATGATATGATAATAATAATAATAATAATAATAATGAAATATTGTGTACAGTGCCCAGGTACACCACAACTCATCAAAAAAGTGCATGTACAGTACATAGGGCAATGCACAAACATCAGTAAAATGAACAGTGCACGAGTCATGATACACACATGTGTGCATGTGTATGGAAGGGGTACATCAGGTGTAGTTTTGGCGTATTTCGGGAAGCATGAGTGTCTTAAAGGATGCAGATTCTCGGCAGCTAACAATTGACGCAGGTAGTTTTTTCCATGCTTCAGCAATTCTGAGCGTGAAAAAATGTCTACGAAAGTCATGGCAGCTGTGCTGTTTTCTGATTTTGTAGGCATGTCCACGTGTGTTAGACACATGGAGATCAAAAAGGTGCTCAGGGTTGCAATTGGCGAGATGGTTAATAACTTTGTGGGTATTCACCAAGTCCATTGCCAGACGTCGGAGCTTCAATGAATCCATGACCAGGGAAATTTACTACATTACTACAATACTAAAATACAACATTACTACATTAATAGATTACTACATTACTACATTATTACATTACTGCATTACTACATTACTACATTACTAAAATACTACTACATTACTACAATACTACATTACTACAATACTACATTACTTCAATACTACATTACTACATTCACCTCAATACTACATTACTACATTACTACATTACTACAATACTAGATTACTACATTACTGCATTACTACATTACTACATTACTTCAATACTACATTAATACATCACCTCAATACTACAATACTACATTACTACATTACTACAATACTACTACATTACTACATTAGTACAATACTACATTACTACATTACTACAACACTACATTACTACAATACTACATTACTACATACTACTACATTACTAATATAGCCGAATACTACATTACTACATTACTACCTTACTACAATACTACATTACTACAATACTACATTACTACAATACTACATTGCTACATTACTACATTACTACAATACTACTACATTACTACAATAGTACAATACTACATTACTACCTTACTACAATACTACATTACTACAATAGTACATTACTACTATACTACATGATTACATTACTAGATTACTACATTACTACAAAACTACATTACTACATTACTACATTACTACAATACTACATTACTACAATACTACATTACTTCCTTACTACATTACTACATTACTACAATACTATATTACTACATTACTACATTACTGCATTACTACAATACTACATTACTACATTAGTACATTACTACAATACTACATTATTACATTACTAGATTACTACATTACTACATTACTACATTACTACATTACTACATTACTACAATACTACAATACTACCTTACTTCATTACTACATTACTACATTACTACATTACTACATTACTACAATACTACAATACTACCTTACTTCATTACTACATTACTACATTACTACAATACTACATTAGTACAATACTACATTACTACAATACTACATTACTACATTACTACAAAACTAAAATACAATACTACAATACTTCATTACTACAATCCTACATTACTACAATACTAAAATACAACATTACTAGATTACTACATTACTACAATACTACAATACTACAATACTACATTACTACAATACTACATTACTACATTACTACAATATTACTACAATATTCTAATATTACACATTTTTCCAGTGGATTGTTTGGTAGTTAAGATACTATAAACATTTTCAGTTAAATCAGTTGAATGTGTTAACACACCACCATAACTTTCTCCATAATTTTATTCATCTGAGGCCAAACTTTATTTTTAGGCATGATAACAAACATAAAATAACGATGAAGTGATTTGGGGGGACTTTTTAAAAAAGATTTTGAATTACCAGCTTTGGGAATTTTATGCTATTCTGAAGTTTATAGATTATCCCAAAATATATTTGATTTAGAAAGCCTAAAGCTATAAAATCTTATAAATATAGATATTTTTGATAATCTTTACTACTAATGGAGGAATCTTAAAAGATCAAAAAAGATATTTTAGTGAAACATTGATACAAAAATAAATAAAATACTTTAATCTTATATATTTTCAAAACTTTTGTTTGCGTATTTGTTTTTCTAAGATGGGTTTGTTGATTGTTGAGGTTTATATGTTTGTAAGAATATTCATGAAGTGAGAAATGTCCTAATTCAAATCTACTGTAAATGTGGTTGTGTAGGTGTCATGACAAAAAGCACCCAGCCCACACTGTAAATGTAGTTGGTATTAACACGGACACCCAGCTGTAGAAACCAAGCCAAAATCAGTTCTTTATTAAACAAGACAGTCTTCTAATCTGACATATCTCACAATGGGACAACTTGTCTAACCCATGCTAGCATGGAAAATAGATGTTAAACGATGATGATGATAGGGCTCAGCCAAGTAGTTTTAGACGTGTTATTAATTTAATACACAAAACTATGTTTGATTTGATTCACTAAGACATTGTATATCTAGTTTAGAATAGGTACACTGTGTAATATAGGAGGCAACTATAAATATTGGAACTAGGAGGTTGTTTATTAAGACACAGTTATCTGATCAGACCGTGGAGTGTATATATATATGTGTATATATATGTATATATATATATATATATACTATGTAGTAGTGATATACACGAATGGCAAAACATAAACGAACTAAGTGAGAAATTAGGAATAAGAGGGATCAGATGCTGTTTACTTGAGAGAAGATTACATTGGTATGATCATGTGATGTGCATGAAAGACGACATTTGTATAAAAAAGTGCAGGGCGATCAAAATTGATGGAAGTTACCTGGGACGACATGATAAAATCCGACCTTACACACTTACACCTTTCTAAGACAATGTCACTGGATCGAGATCTCTGGTGCCACACCTTCCCTATGTACAAAGTTAACCTACAGTCAGTAGGCTCCTCCTAACAAAATATACACCCTAACCCACTACTCCTACTCCATTCTTCCACTTCCACCAACACCATCCTTTCTCTGTAAAGTTATGTTGGTACCACAATATCCAGTCCAAACTAAAGAGGTGTCATGACAAAAAAAAAACACAGTCCACGTTGTAAAGTGGTTGTGTAGGAGACACTGTAAAAAGGCTCCCAGTCCACACTGTAAATGTGGTTGGTGTTAGGAAGGGCATCCAGCTGTAGAAACCCTGCCAGATACAGTCCTATACGAGCGAGACACGGTCACCTGATCAATCTTGCCTCAAGTGGGACAATTCCGGTCTAACCCATGCTAACGTGGAAGATAGACGTTAAATGATGATGATGATGATACACACATACACATATTGATGTGCAGTTGGCATTAGGAAGGGCATTCAGCCATTGAAACCAAGCCAGAAATAGTCCTGTATGAGCAAGACAGTCATCTGATGTGACTTGTCTCACAACTGAACAACTTGTCTAACTCATGCTACTGTGGAAAAATGAACTTTAAACAGTGATGATGATAATGATGTTGATTATATTTTGAAAAGATGTCTTTTTCTGTTATCTAGGAAGGAAAGACTTACACTGCTTGAACATTACCAAAATATTTGGGAAAATTTCGAAAAGAAATACAAAAGCCTCACACCAGCTCAGATACTAGAAAAAGAAATGAAGAACCTATCTCTGGCTGAAAAATTTCTCTCTAATATACAGGATGAGAAAGAACATTTAGCAAACTCTATGAAAGGTAAGATCTAGTTTAATATATGATGCTTTCTGATTTAAGCACAAGGCCTTTTGGGGGAAAGGGAAAAAGGATTAAATCAACCCAAGTGCGTTATTGGTGCTTTATTTTGTTGATGTTGTAAGGCAAAACTAACCTCGGCAAGATTTGAACGCAGAATATAAAGGGAGGTAACTTTATACCACAAAGTATGGTGTCCGACGCTTTATTGGATATTGCCAATCCACTGTCCTTCTATTTTAATATATAATAGCTGTGTTTTGTATATCTCTAGCTATGTAGCTTCTATTTCACAAATTTGGTGATAGCTCAATAAGTGATGAGCAATGTTGTAGCACTAAATTGAAGGTGAACTCGTTCAAACATTAAGTATAAATCTCCTCTTAGATCTACCAATCCTCTTTGAAAAGAATTCTATCTCTTCTATAAATCTATGCCACCATTCTCATTTACATAAGAACATTACCCTACAAATATTATTTTTAAAGTTATTTACTAAAACCAATTTTCAGGTTGATGGCATATAAGTTTTAAAAAGCATTAAAATCTTGAATCATTGTTTTTATGCTTGTTAAATTATGCCCAAAATACGGGGATCTTATTTAAACCTTAACTTTCTCGCTCTAATTCTGTCGTATTTTCAAATCAAAACAAAACTTCTTATATATATTTTTTAAATATATTTTGTTATGCTGGCTAAATTATGCCCCAAATTTCGAGGACTATATTTAAACTCTTAACCTCTGCTGCCTCCTATCTTCAAGGACTCCTCCTCTTTGTTTCGGCCGCGGATAGCTAACATAACCCCCCCCCCCCCCCCCCCGCGCCCCACCACTCCCACCTTCCAAACGCAATCCAAAACTTCAGAGTTGGTACCATAAATGTAGGCACCTTAAAGGGTCGCTCTAACGAGGTTGTAGAAATGCTTGAATGTAAGGAGGTCGATGTTTGTTGTATTCAAGAGACCAGGTGGAGGGGTGGGTCTGCTAGATTCATTGTGGGTAAAGAACGATGCTATAAGCTTTTCTGGGTGGGAAATGACAATGGGCTGGGTGGAGTAGGAATCATGGTAGCAGAAAAGTGGGCAGATAAGATAATAGACGTAAATAGAGTGAACGACAGAATAATTAAAATAAGACTTGTCTTCAATAGAACTACGGTGACTGTAATATCTGCGTACACACCCCAATCCGGACTGCCCAGCACTATAAAAGACAGATTCTATGAGACACTGATGCTCGCTACCTCCCAAATAACCGACAGTGACTATATAATTATTGCAGGCGACCTAAATGGTCACGTTGGACAACATTGTGACGGCTATGATGGAATCCATGGAGGCTATGGGTTTGGTACTAGAAATGAGGAAGGCTCCAGAATCCTGGAATTCTGTGACGCAAATAACCTAACTATCTGTAACACTAACTTCAAAAAACGAGACAATCATTTGATCACCTATAGATCGGGGGAACACACAAGCCAGGTAGATTATATCCTTACCAGGAGACGTGACAGAGTGTCTGTTGTAAACACTAAATCCCTCCCCCATGAAGAATGCACGTCTCAACATAGACTCATAATTAGCGACCGCATAGTCAGGACGAGACATATTCGACAACAGAAGAGGACTATCCTCAGGAGAAAAATATGGAAATTAAAGGACCCCACAGCCAGAAATAAATTTAAAAGCATATTACTTGATGCTTTTGATAGTAAGGAAGAGCAATTAGAGTCGTACAATATAGAGGAACAGTGGGAATTCCTGAAAGCTAACCTGCTGAAGGCGACAGATGAAACCTGTGGCTGGAGTAGGCCTATAGGCAGGAGGAGAGTAACTTTGTGGTGGAACAGTAAGGTGGAGGAGTCAATCAAGGCCAAAAAGCAGGCTTGGAAAGTATGGCGGGATGGGGGAAGTAGAGAAGACTATCAAGTGGCCAGGAGGGAAGCTAGGAGACAAGTGTACTTCGCAAGAAGGGAAGTAGAGGAAAGAAAGTTCAAGCATGTTCTACAACGCGAGGACAAAAAACGTGAGGTGTTCAGGATTGCTAGGCAATGTGTCAAGGAAAACAGTGATATTGTCAGGGAGAAGTCTGTCCTAAATGATGATGGTGTACTTGCCATCACTGACGCTGATAAGAAGGTAGCTTGGAAGTGTCACTACAAAAGGCTACTAAATGAGGAGAATAATTGGGAAAAAGACAGTCTCCCCCACATCGACCCAATAGAGGGACCAGCAGTGCAAGTTGAAGGTAGTATAATAAGTAAGGCGATCAAAGACATGACGACGGGCAAGGCGGCCGGGCCTTCGGAAATAGTTGCCGAAATGCTGAAAGCATCTGGAACGGTGGGACACACTATGGTCACCCGGATAGTAAACCAAGTCATACAGTATGGGGTCGTTCCGAAGGACTGGTGCAGCATCATCATCATTAACTGCTACAAGGGTAAAGGTGATGCCCTAGATAGGGGAAACTATAGAGGCATTAAATTAATTGACCAGGTCATGAAGGTCACAGAAAAAGTAATAGCGCAACTAATCAGAGAGCGAATTGATCTAGACGAAATGCAGTTCGGGTTTGTGTCAGGTAAAAGTACAACAGACGCTCTTTTCATTGTACGGCAACTACAGGAGAAGTACCTAGCTAAAAGTAAACCCCTATACTTAGCTTTTGTTGACTTGGAGAAAGCCTTTGACAGAGTACCCCGCTCGATTATCTGGTGGGCCCTTAGAAAACTAGGTGTTGATGAATGGCTTGTGAGAGCTATACAAGCCATGTATAAAGAAACAGTCAGCAAGGTTAGAATTAACAATGAATATAGTGAAGAATTTAGCGTAAAAGTTGGTGTTCATCAGGGCTCCGTCCTTAGCCCCCTACTATTTTTTATTGCCCTTCAGGCTATAACAGAGGAGTTCAAGACCGGCTGCCCGTGGGAACTCCTATATGCAGATGATCTAACGCTCATAGCTGAATCAATGGCTGAACTAGAGAAGAAATTCCAAACATGGAAGCATGGCCTAGAATCAAAAGGCCTTAAAGTTAACTTGTCTAAGACTAAAGTTCTAGTTTGTAGGAAGGAAAATAGGGCACCGGTCCCATCTGGGAAATGGCCATGCTCAGTGTGTAGGAAAGGAGTAGGTAGAAACTCCATTTTATGTCCCAAATGCAAAGTATGGGTACATAAAAGATGTAGTGGAATCACAGGTAAGCTAACTAAGAATATAGATTTTACATGTGACCGGTGCTCTGGTACAATAAGTAGCAGCAAGAGCCCACAGAATACTAACTCATTCCATTGCACAGATGGTTCTATAGAAATAGTGGACAGCTTCCGTTACCTGGGTGATAAAATCAGCAATGGGGAAGGGTGCTCTGAAAGTACAGTAGCTAGAGTCAGAACGGCATGGAAAAAGTTCAGAGGGCTTATACCACTATTGGCCGCAAAAGGGTTCTCTCTAAAAATGAAAGGCAGGCTGTATGATGCCTGCATACGAACAGCAATGTTACATGACAGTGAGACCTGGGCATTGTGTGCAGAGGATATACGCAGACTGGAGAGAAATGAAGCTTGCATGCTCCGCTGGATATGTAATAGTAATATACGTGAACGGCAAAGCATAAACGTACTAAGGGAGAAATTAGAAATAAGAGGGATCAGATGTTGTTTACTCGAGAGAAGACTACGTTGGTATGGTCACGTGATGCGCATGAAAGACGACAGCTGTATAAAAAAGTGCAGGGCAATAAAAATAGACGGTAGCCACGGAGTAGGCAGACCCAGAAAAACCTGGGACGACTTGATAAATTCCGACCTCACACACTTACACCTCTCCAAGACAATGTCAGTGGACCGAGACCTTTGGCGCTACACAGTAATAGAGAAGACCCGCCTCACCTAAGTACAAAGTGAAACCTACTACAGTCAGTAGGCACCTCTAACAAAATACACCCCCGTCCCACTACCCACACCCCATCCACACCACCCCTTTCAATGTAAAGTTATGTTGGTGTCACAACATCCAGCCCGAAACAAATGAGGTCGTGTAGGACAAAAAAAACACACAGTCCACGCTATAATGTGGCCATGTAGGTAACACGGTAAAAACCTCCCAGTTCCACACTGTAAATGTGGTTGGTGTTAGGAAGGGCATCCAGCCGCAGAAAACCCGCCAGACAGTCCTATGCGAGCAGGATAACCACTCTTGCCTCAAGTGGGAAAACTCCCGTCCAGACCCATGCAAGCGTGGAATATGGACGTTAAACGATGATGATGATGATGATGATGATCTCCAATATTTCTTTCCTTCCATCTTTGATTTAAAAACAATCTGTTCCACAGGAGTTTACACAATATATTCTGGATGATTAAATAATTTTCTTTATATTCTTAGGTGTCCAAATATATCACAGAGTGATATGTATTGACTTAGAATTATAAAACACTATTTTGAAAGTAATACTGGAGAGAAATGCCTTCTAAATAATTTTTTAAAAGGCTCTTGGGAAAGATTAACTACATTTCATAAACCTCTCAAGAGGCAGTTGTACAACTGAAGATCTTTAAATGCCAAACTGATCTGTAATAAATCAAAATTTCACAGAAGTAGTGGGGCCTAACTGACCACTTCTGTTTTGCCCCAGTCTCTGTCGAGACCTCTGGTATCCTTGGTCCCTGCACTGATGATTTCCTCTGTGAATTGGGAAATAGGGTGGTCTACTTGAGGAAGAAACCCTGTGAGGTGTGACGACTGTTGCAGTGGTCATTCTCTGTGGTAACGCTTTTGCCGTTTTGTTTGCGGGGCATGGTTGAGGCACTGCTCAGACTGGAGTATTATGACTGTCACTCCCCATCTCCCTTTCTTTCATTGCTTCACCCTTCTTTCTTTTTCTCCTTTTCATATTCTTTCTACTTCTTCCTTTTCTCTCCCCAATTTGTTTCCCATCCTCCTCATCATGTTAACATGTTGTAACATGTTGTCTCCATGTTGGCTCCATATTGGACTTATTCTTAAAAAAACCTTCAAGCTATGTCCAGCCAGTCTTTCTATTTTCAGGCTCAGTATCTCTAGGAATACATTATCTAATGTAACCTTCAATTTTTAAGACAGTAGGGTGTAATTTTGAGGGAGATTTGACTGCTATTTCTAGCTGGTCAAGTGACCATTTAAGGCCATCTAGTTGTTTCATCTATATCATGTCAATTTAAGATACTAGAATGTCAGTGTCTCAGACTCCCTGCTTCATGGCAGAGAGTTACGACTCTTTACATTCTGAGTTCAAAATCCTGCCGAGGTTAGCTTTGCCTTTCATACTTACAGGGTTGATAAAATAAAGTACCAGTAATGCACTGGATGAATTTAGTCGACTTTCCCCATACCCAAAATTGCTGGCCTTGAGCCTATAATAGAAATCATGAATATTATTAGCGTGGTGGATTGGTAGTATTGATAGGGTCTTGGACAAAATGCTTTGTGACATATAGTTATGACCCTTTTCATTCTGAGTTCAAATCCTGCTTTGCTTGTCATCCTTATGGGGTCATTAAAATAAAGCACCAGTAACGCACTGGGGTCGATTAAATCACCTTCCTCCGTCCCTTCAAAATTGTAAACTGGGTGATTAGTTTCTACAGTGTTGCCTGGGAGCATGGTTTCTGTGGCTGGATGCCCTTCCTAACACCAACCACATTACAGCATGGTTTCTGTGGCTGGATGCCCTTCCTAACACCAACCACATTACAGCATGGTTTCTGTAGCTGGATGCCCTTCCTAACACCAACCACATTACAGCATGGCCTGAGAGCATGGTTTCTGTGGCTGGATGCCCTTCCTAACACCAACCACATTACAGCATGGTTTCTGTAGCTGGATGCCCTTCCTAACACCAACCACATTACAGCATGGCCTGAGAGCATGGTTTCTGTGGCTGGATGCCCTTCCTAACACCAACCACATTACAGCATGGCCTGAGAGCATGGTTTCTGTGGCTGGATGCCCTTCCTAACACCAACCACATTACAGCATGGCCTGAGAGCATGGTTTCTGTGGTTGGATGCCCTTCCTAACACCAACCACATTACAGCATGGCCTGAGAGCATGGTTTCTGTGGCTGGATGCCCTTCCTAACACCAACCACATTACAGCATGGCCTGAGAGCATGGTTTCTGTGGCTGGATGCCCTTCCTAACACCAACCACATTACAGCATGGCCTGAGAGCATGGTTTCTGTGGCTGGATGCCCTTCCTAACACCAACCACATTACAGCATGGCCTGAGAGCATGGTTTCTGTGGCCGGATGCCCTTCCTAACACCAACCACATTACAGCATGGCCTGAGAGCATGGTTTCTGTGGCTGGATGCCCTTCCTAACACCAACCACATTACAGCATGGCCTGAGAGCATGGTTTCTGTGGCTGGATGCCATTTTTAACACCAACCACAATAAAGTATGGCCTGAGAGCATGGTTTCTGTGGCCGGATGCCCTTCCTAACACCAACCACATTACAGCATGGCCTGAGAGCATGGTTTCTGTGGCCGGATGCCCTTCCTAACACCAACCACATTACAGCATGGCCTGAGAGCATGGTTTCTGTGGCCGGATGCCCTTCCTAACACCAACCACATTACAGCATGGCCTGAGAGCATGGTTTCTGTGGCCGGATGCCCTTCCTAACACCAACCACATTACAGCATGGCCTGAGAGCATGGTTTCTGTGGCCGGATGCCCTTCCTAACACCAACCACATTACAGCATGGCCTGAGAGCATGGTTTCTGTGGCTGGATGCCCTTCCTAACACCAACCACATTACAGCATGGCCTGAGAGCATGGTTTCTGTGGCTGGATGCCCTTCCTAACACCAACCACATTACAGCATGGCTTGAGAGCATGGTTTCTGTGGCTGGATGCCCTTCCTAACACCAACCACATTACAGCATGGCCTGAGAGCATGGTTTCTGTGGCTGGATGCCCTTCCTAACACCAACCACATTACAGCATGGCCTGAGAGCATGGTTTCTGTGGCCGGATGCCCTTCCTAACACCAACCACATTACAGCATGGCCTGAGAGCATGGTTTCTGTGGCTGGATGCCCTTCCTAACACCAACCACATTACAGCATGGCCTGAGAGCATGGTTTCTGTGGCTGGATGCCCTTCCTAACACCAACCACATTACAGCATGGCCTGAGAGCATGGTTTCTGTGGCTGGATGCCCTTCCTAACACCAACCACATTACAGCATGGCCTGAGAGCATGGTTTCTGTGGCTGGATGCCATTTTTAACACCAACCACAATAAAGTATGGCCTGAGAGCATGGTTTCTGTGGCTGGATGCCCTTCCTAACACCAACCACATTACAGCATGGCCTGAGAGCATGGTTTCTGTGGCTGGATGCCCTTCCTAACACCAACCACATTACAGCATGGCCTGAGAGCATGGTTTCTGTGGCTGGATGCCATTTTTAACACCAACCACAATAAAGTATGGCCTGAGAGCATGGTTTCTGTGGCTGGATGCCCTTCCTAACACCAACCACATTACAGCATGGCCTGAGAGCATGGTTTCTGTGGCTGGATGCCCTTCCTAACACCAACCACATTACAGCATGGCCTGAGAGCATGGTTTCTGTGGCTGGATGCCTTTCCTAACACCAACCACATTACAGCATGGCCTGAGAGCATGGTTTCTGTGGCTGGATGCTATTTTTAACACCAACCACAATAAAGTATGGCCTGAGAGCATGGCTTCTGTGGCTGGATGCCCTTCTTAACACCAACCACATTACAGTATGGCCTGAGAGCATGGTTTCTGTGGCTGGATGCCATTTTTAACACCAACCACAATAAAGTATGGCCTGAGAGCATGGTTTCTGTGGCTGGATGTCCTTCCTAACACCAAACATGATACAGGGTGGACTGGGTGCTAGAGTTGAGTCATGTTAACTCTCTTAACTGGCCAATATGATATGGAAATAAGGATTATCATCATCATTTACCTATGTAACATTTCAGTTAATAAAACTGAATAAAAACCAAGTGAAATACCTAAGAAATATCTCCAAGTTGATACACAGACATTAAATTCTATTATGATAGTTGGTATAATGGTGATATGATAGGATATATTAGAATACAGCTAAAGACATTGTATTCTACTCTTTAAAGTACATTTAGGACATAAACAGAATAGAAACAATAAACTGTGTAGCAACCTTTGTTTGATTTCCATTGTGTTATCTACAAAGAAGGAATATAAGCTGTATCAGAAACTATACTTTTGAAATGGGTTATTGTATGTTTTATATATATATATATATATATGTGTAAATAAATGAAGTAATTCCGTTGGAAAAGTCCAGGAAAAAAGAGTGCTCTATGTAGGTAACAGAGCTTAATAGTTATGTAATAAACAGCATAATGCAATTATTCAATTTACCAGTGGTTTCTTAAAAGCAAAAAATTTTGCTTTCAATCCTCAGAATGAAAAAAAACCTGGTCTGTTTATTGAATTTTGATTTTAAAATCCAAATTCAATAAACAGAGCAGGTTTTTTTTCACATTCTGAGGATTGAAAGCAAAATTTTTTGCTTTTAAGAAACCACTGGTAAATGGAATAATTGCCTTATGTTGTTTATTACATAACTATATATATATATATATATATGTATATCGTCATCATCATCATCATCACCGTTTTACGTCCGTTCTTCCATGCTAGCATGGGTTAGACGGGTTGTCCTGTTGTGGGCAGTGTCTGGTCGGCTGACCATGCCTTGCTCATACAGGAACTGATTTTGGCTTGGTTTCTACAGCTGGATGCCCTTCCTAACACCAACCTCATTTACAGTGAGTGCTGGGTGCTTTTTTGCCGTGGCACCTCCACGACCACTTTGCAGTGGGAGGGTGTTGGGGGCATATTGTCTATATGCTTCAGCTTGTGCCCATGGGAGGTCGGGTACTCTGTATTACTGCGTGACGCCAGAGGTCACGGTCGTGTGTCATCGTCTTTGAGAGGTGCAACTGGGTAAGGTCGGCCCCTATCACCTCATCCCAGCCTGCTCTTGTTCATTATAGTCCTCCAAGCCATAACAGAGGAGTTTAAGACTGGCTGTCCATGGGAACTTCTCTATGCTGACAATCTGGTTCTTATAGCAGAATCATTAGAGGAGCTTGAGAATAAATTCTGGCTATGGAAACAGCAGTTGGAAGCAAGAGGACACAATGCAGATCCTGGGTACACAAGAGATGTATTGGGATAGCAGGCAAACTAACAGGTAGGGAGAAATATGTATGCAGTAGATGTACAGGGAAATCAGACAGTAGAAGTCGCATTGATAGACACATCTTTCAAATGCAGGCGGGTGCTATAGAAGTGGTACCTAGGAGATCAGATTAGCATGGGAGGGGGTGTTCCGAGGCCATAGTATCTAGAATAAGGACGGGTTGGAAGAAGTTTAGGGAGCTGCTTCCTCTGCTGACGAAGAAGGGTTTCTCCCTGCGTACGAAAGGCCAGTTATATGATGCCTATGTGAGGAGCGCGATGCTGCATGGTAGTGAGACATGAGCAGCAACTGCAGAAGATATGCAGAGGAAATGAAGCAAGCATGCTCATGTTGGATGTGCAATGTCAATGTGCGTCAATGGCCCAGCATGAATGTGTTGAGAGAGAAACTGTGTCTGAGAGGGATAGAATGTAGTGTGCAAGAGAGGAGACTGAGGTGGTATGGACATGTGATGCGCATGGAGGATGACTGATGGGTGAAGAAGCGCCAGGAAATGCCAGTTGAAGGAAGACGTGGTAGAGGTAGACCACGAAAAACATGGGCGGAGGTGGTGAGAACAGACCTCAGATCACTGAAGCTCACAGTGGAGATGACGAAGGACCGTGACAGGTGGAGAGATGCTGTGCTGAATAGGACCCATCCCACCCTTGCAAGCAGGGAAAAGCGGACGTAAAATGATGATGATGATGATGATGATGATTAACTTTGGCTTACATTGGGCATGTGGAGCAAAACTGAAAATTTCACAGGATATACCTTAACAGGGATATATTGAACAGATAAAAGACCGTTTCTTTAGTCGCTAGAGAATTTTGAAAAATAGTGTGTGTAGTGGTTGTGGGGCGGCCGTTAAAGTGTGCTGTATCAGTTTATTAAATATTTATGTATAATTATATAGTCACATAGCTTAGTGGTTAGAGCATTGGCCTTGCAATTGAAAGGTTGTGAGTTCAATTCTCAGACCGGATGATGTGTTGTTTCCTTGAGCAAGACACTTTATTTCACATTGCTCCAGTTTACTCAGCTGTAGAAATGAGATGATAGGACTGGGGTCCCTATCATTCCACTGCAAAGTGGTCGTGGATGTGCCATGGCAAAAAAGCACCCAGCCCACACTGTAAAGTGGACGTGTTGACACCACGAAAAAAAAAAAGCAAAAAAAAAGCACCCAGCACTCACTGTAAATGAGGTTGGTGTTAGGAAGGGCAACCAGCTGTAGAAATCAAGCCAGACTCAGTTCCTGTCCCACCTTTACAAGCAGGGAAAAGCGGTCATAAAATGATGATGATAAACATGGAAATATTCGCGTATATACGTATATGTTATATTTCAGAATTCTGATATATATTTATATTTGTTATATAAAAAAATTTATTATTTTTAACATATGTTTATATATGGTTAAATATATGAATATAAAATCATCTATATAACTGCTTTATGCATAAATGTATTATATATTTATTACTATTTAATTTACATAAGTAAACATCAACAGGCAAGTAACTCTTATTATTTGCAATGTTTCATAAAGAATTTCTTATAAACATACATCTTTTATGTACCCATAGTTTGGGGCATAGAATGGAATTTCTACCTACTCCTTTCCTACACACTGATCATGGCCATTTCCCAGAAGGCACCTGTGTCCTATTCTCCTTTCTACATACTAGAACTTTAAGCCTTAGACAAGTTAACTTTAAAGCCTTTAGATTCTAGGCCATGCCTCCATGTTTGGAATTTCTACTCTAGTTCTGCCATAGATTCAGCTATGAGAGTTAGATCATCTGCATATAGAAGTTCCCATGGGCAGCTGGTCTTAAACTCTTCTGTTATAGCCTGTAGGACAATAATAAACAGGAGGGGGCTAAGGACGGAGCCTTTGTGAACACCTACTTTTATGCTAAATTCTTCACTATATTCATTGTTAATTCTAACCTTGCTGACTGTATCTTTATACATGGCTTGTATAGTTCTCACAAGCCACTCATCTAATCCTAGTTTTCTAAGAGCCCACCAGATAATGAAGCAGGGAACTCTGTCAAATGCTTTCTCCAAGTCAACAAAAGCTAAGTAGAGGGTTTACTTTTAGTTAGGTACTTCTCCTGTAGTTGCCGTACAAGGAAAAGAGCATCCGTGGTTCTTTTACCTGGCACAAATCCAAACTGCATTTCATCTAAATCAATTTGGTCTCTAATCAGTTATGTAATAACTCTTTCTGTCAGTTTCATGACCTGGTCAACTAACTTAATGCCTCTATAGTTTCCTTTATCTAAGGCATCTCCCTGACAATGATGCTGCTATGCCAGTATTACTTGGTTTACTATCCGGGTGACCATAATATGTCCCACTATTCCAGATACTTTCAACATTTCAGCAATTATCTCCGAAGGTCCAGCTGCCTTGCCTGTCTTCATATCTTTGATTGCCTTACTTACTACACTATCATTAACTTGCACAGCTGGCCCCTCTGTTGGATCAATTTGGGGCAGACTATCTTTATCCCATTCATTCTCTTCATTTAGTAGTCTCTCATAGTGACACTTCCAAGCTACCTTCTTATCAGCGCAGTGAGGGCAAGTATACCATCATCATTATGGACACACTTCTCCCTGACAATATCACAATTTTCCTTGTCACATTGTCTTGTAATCCTGAACTCCTCACATTTTTGGCCCTCGCATTGTAGAATATGCTTGAACTTTCTATCCTCTCCTTCCCTTTTTGCAAAGTATACTTGTTGCCTAGCTTCTCTCTTAGCTACCTAATAGTGCTCTCTACTACCTCCATCCTTCCATTCTTTCCAAGTCTGATTTTGCCATTGATTGACTCCGCCACCTTACTGTTCCCTATGTCACTCTCCTCCTACCTAACGGTCTGCTCCAGTCACAGATTTCATCTGTTGTCTCCAGCAGGTTAACTTTCAGTAATTCCCACTGTTCCTCTATATTGTACTTATATATATACTCTCAAACTACCATAACAAATATGTCTTAAAGATATTTGATGAATTACTTTACTCATCTAGTTTAATCACTGCTGGTTGTAGGAAGAAAAAATGTGAATTTTATTTTAAAAGTCTTTAGAAAATTTTTGATGGATGTTTAGTAAACTTTCATTTACAACAAATGCATTTCTTGTGTTATTGATTAATATAAATAGGTAGGAGTAACAGGTAAATCTTTTCAAACCTTGTTGTTGCATCTTATAGAAAGTTATTTTGGGTTGTTTTAATGATAGGGGCCCCCAATACTTTGATGTCACCAGTTTTTACAGTGACAAGAAGTGGGATTTGAACTGAAAATACTGATATTTGCTTACAGAAGTTTACATTCTGACTTCAAAGCATTTCATTCATCTGGGGATTGTTAAATATGGTACCAGTCATCTACTGGGGTTGATTTCATCAATTCTTCTCCCTTCAAATTGCTGGCCTTGTACCTAAATTAGAAGCCATTATCAGTAATATTCTATTATCGAAAACTGTTTGTTTAGCTTCATTTCTGATACATTCATCATAGTCATCATCATCATCACCATTGTCTGTTATTCCTTGCTTGTATAGGTTGGATGGGTCTTTCTCAGACCAGCATCTCTTTACTCCTTATGTTCCTTCATCAACTCCTTTGTAAATCTCAGCTATCACCACTTCTGCCCAGGTCTTTTGTGGTCTACTTCTACTGTGGCATTATCCTTATGGCCTTCTTTTAACAGCCAAAAGGCTTTATAGGATGAAAACAGTATTTTGTTAAAACAAACATTCAGGGAATCTTGTGCAATGCTCTCTAACAATTCCATCACTACATCATACTTGACTAGTACTTCATTTATTGTCTCTGAGAGGCTGACAGGGAAAGTTGACCACAGCAGGAACTCATTGAGCAGAAAGGTGGAAGAAATACCACAAGGCATTGCTTTAATGATGTAGCCAAACTGTCTGTTCTTAAGTTGAAAGTCTAAAGTCTGTCTTGAATCCGGACTCTCGTGTAAAGTGACTAAGAGTACAAGACTCCCCACCCGGACAGGATGCCAGTCCATCACAGACGTTAAACCCCACCAGATATTAAGGGTACTCATTTTCAGCTGAGTATATTGGAGCAATGTGAAATGAAATGTTTTGCTCAAGAACACAACACAAGCCAGTCCAGGAATCGAACCCTAACATCGTGATTGTAAGTTCAACACCCTTACCACTAGGCCATGTGCCTCCTCTTAAATTGAGGAATAGCAATTATTGATTCAACTTAATTTTTAGTTTAAATTTTTAGTTTAAATTCTTACAAGAAAAGATATTCATGATAGAGAGATCTCTGGAGCTGAACTTGAGGAAAAAATAATTTTAGATTGGGCAAAGGTGTTTATACTTTTAAGAGGATTTTGGAGAAAGATAATCATCATCATTTGATGTCTGCTTTCCCTGTTAGCAAGGGTTGGATAGCAAGGTATACATAGACTAAGTCAGTACTGAAGCGGGGCTACTGACCTCCCAGACAGGCCAAGGGGTCTGTATCTCACTTACGTACAGTCATATTGAGTATAGAAGAGTGGTTGTTTCTTTTGACACAAACTGAAGGGTCCTCCTAACTCTATGTTTGGCAAGCTTTCTATGGCTGAATGTCTTTCCTAACACAAACCACTTTACAATGATGATGAGAGAGGTGATGCAAGTATAGAGAAGCTGAAATCATTGTAGTAGTAATAGATTAACTCATTTCATACCAAACAACTGACCTTGCTCCTATAACAGTTTATTTGAAATGTTTTCATTTACCTAAAACCCATCCATCACAATTTTATGCAAGAAACTTTTTTATGTTATGTTCCAAACAGCAGCTTAATAATGATTTCTTATGAATAACATATCTACTGTCGAGTATGATAGTATTTGTTCAGATTGCAGTACTTTCTAGAATTGAAAGGAAAACTTAGTCTTTCAGAAATAATTGTTTCTATTTTAGGCACAAGGCCAGCAATTACCCAGTACACTACTGGTACTTTATTTTATCGACCCCGTAAGGGTGAAAGGCAAAGTTAACCTCGGCGGGATTTGAACTCAGATCATAAAGGGACGTAACTCTATGCTTCAATCATACTCGATACTGCCAATCCACATATTAGAGGTTATAGGGCTTAGTATTTGTATTTTTAAATAGTTTGAAGGTTTTAGCTGTGCTGTAGCTGCAGCCATGTATTGTGGATGTAATGTCATTATCATCATTGTTTAACGTCCATTGTTCCACACTAGCTTGGGTTACACTTGTGGTCCTCTTGTTGTGAGACAAGTCAAGTCAGTTGACCGTGTCTTCTTCATACAGAACTGCTTCTGGCTTGGTTTCTATGCCTGGATGCCAAACACATTTAAAGTATGGACTAGATGCTTTTATCGTGGCACCAAAATCCTTACAGGATAAACTGGGCTTTTTTGTCTTGTCACCAACACAACCACTTTACTGGGTAGACTGGGCGCTTTTTATTATGGTGGGTGTATTTCTTTGTGACATAGATTGAATATTTTAGTGATGTGAGATGAAGTTAACTTATTGACATCACTAAAGGGCAGTGTTATTTCAGTTCTACCTTGCAAGAGATTGTAATGAGGAGTATATATTGGGAGTACCAGTTAAAAATGAGGGCCACAATGAGGCAATTAGCCTTGGCAGAATTTAAACTTAGATCTCCAAGGTTACAAACCAGGCCACCACAAAAGAGCAGACTTTAGATGTTAAATGATGATGATAGTAAAAATATCTAATTTCCTGCATAATTAAAAAAATATGAGCCAATATATTGGCTCATATTTTTTTAATTATGCAGAAAAAAGTCTGAGTATATAACAACCTAAAAATTGTAATAAATCTATAATCTTGAAATTAGAAGCTACTAATGGGGCTTCTAGACAGTTTATGATTAAATTTCTTTCAAGATGAATGTGATATCATATTGAAAGTAGAAATAAATTGTGGTTACATAATGCAAACCTTTTACAATCACTAATCATAAATATACGATATCTTTAATTTATTTAGTTATTGTGTATAATCCAATGTTATCCTTTGGTCAAGAAAACCTATGACGAAGGACATCCCAAACCACAAGAAAAATTTAGTTGCAGTTTTAGAATCCAAGTGACCATGTAGAACAGGGTTTCCCAACCTGGGCGATATCACCTAGTGGGCGATATCACCTGGTGGGCGATATCGCTTGGTGGCTGATATCGCCTGGTGGGTGATATCGCTTGGTGGGTGATATCGCCTGGTGGGTGATGAGTAATTGAACAGAAAATGGTGAGCGATTGGAAAAATGGTGGACGAAATAGGATTTTGAGTATTAAGAAGGTATTTCAATGTTTCCTGAAAAAAATATACAAAGGAGATATGCAAAGAACCTACTTAAAAACCCCAAAAAAGCAGGAAGCTAATTGGGAGTAACGAATCAATAACAAACCTTTACCAAACATTACATTCTGAAAATTATTTAATAAACCACTTTGTAACCAAGATACTCTCGTGGAATAACCAAATGAGGAGAAACAATGCAGCTAATGAGAAGACACCTGACCCTCGTATTTCTAATGAAAGACAATGCCTATGGTTTTGAAAATAATCAATAATTGGAAAGGAATTAATTATGTAATTACTTTTTCATTATTAAGCTGGTATTTAATTTAGATGGAAGTATTGTTTTAGGTAAATATAAATTCTTAAAAATAAACAGCTTTGTGTTGTAGAACTAGGAGCTGTTTCTGGTAGTTTGGTATAAAAAATGTTAAACATCAGTGAAAGTTGAGTCCCCAGCAACAAGACATATCTACATCATGATTATCATCATTATTTTACATCCATTGTTTCATGTTTGCATGGGTTGGACAGGTCCTTCTCAGTACACCACCTCTCCACTTGTCGTGTTCCTTTGTCCATCTCTAATATATTTCTTCACTGTTGCCTATAACATTCTACCTGAAACCATTTAAACTTATAGTTGATCTCACATAAGTTATGTATAGCCAGCCTATGTCTATAATTTTGTCTAAATCATTAAATTATATTTTATATTTCATCTCAGGCACCAAGTAACATATGGTTTTATTAATATAACACCATATGTTACTTGCCAGTGTTATTTGAAATGTTCTTTTATTCAGAGACAATAATGTATTAAAAACATGATTTTACATTTTTGCTTTATTATAATTCTACATGATGTTTTATTGTTCCACAGAAAACAAATTCCTGACCACAGAGGAACTGCAAGATTTTATCTGCAACATGTATCCTTGCTTTTAATTATTTGGGGAAAATATAATTGTTTCTACTTTAGGCACAAGGCCAGCAATTACCCCAGTGCATTACTGGTATTTTATTTCATCGACCGCGTAAGGATGAAAGGCAAAGTTAACCTCAGCGGGAAAA
The DNA here is from genome assembly GCA_964016885.1 of Eledone cirrhosa. Lineage (NCBI taxonomy): Eukaryota > Metazoa > Mollusca > Cephalopoda > Octopoda > Eledonidae > Eledone > Eledone cirrhosa. The sequence continues at coordinate 24,699,427 of OZ024753.1, read as the reverse complement.
TATAGGAGACGCCCTTCAGTTGTGAGGAAAATATAATCAAAGAAAAAATTTACATATGAAATATTTCTGTTCATCATCATCATCGTTGTTTAATGTCTGCTTTCTCTGCTAGCAAGGGCTGGCTGGGTCTACATAGACTAAGTCAGTACTGATGCGGGGATACTGATCTTCCAGACAGGGATCTGCATCTTGCTTACCATATATATACCCTTTGTGTCTGAGAAATGGGCAAAAATCCAAACCCCATTTATAAGCTGAGCTTGCTAATCAACATATGTTTAGATGGCAAATATAAGCTGACCCACCATTTTACCATTGGTTTTTTGGTTAGATATTCCTTGGTTTATAGTCAAGTATATAGGGTATGTATGGTCTCAGGTTCTACCGAGTACACTGGAGAGGTTATTATGTCTTTTACACAACTGAAAGGTCCTCTCTTTTGTATTAGAAAACATATGTTGGTGAATGCAGTATGGCTGAATAGTTAAGAAGTTCACTCGACAACATAAGTTCCTAGGTTCAATCCCACTGCATGGCATGTTGGGCAAGTGTTGTTCACCCTCACATTGACTCATACCTTACGACAGTAATGGAGGGACATTGTTTGGAAGCCCATTAGATGAACTGTACTTGTAATTCAAAAAGTCAACCATGTCATACACTGTGTTATACTGAATCACCCTGAGAATTATGTTAAGGGTTCATGTGTCTGGAATACTGAGTGACATGTTAACTCTGGAATACTGAGTGACATGTTAACTGTGGACAACTAAGTGACATGTTAACTGGAATACTGAGTCATGTTAACTGTGGAACACTGAGTGACATGTTAACTGTGGAATACTGAGTCATGTTAACTGGAATACCGAGTGACATGTTAACTGGAATACTGAGTTACATGTTAACTGTGGAATACTGAGTCATGTTAACTGGAATACCGAGTGACATGTTAACTGGAATACTGAGTGACATGTTAACTGTGGAATACTGAGTCATGTTAACTGTGGAATACTGAGTGACATGTTAACTGGAATACTGAGTGACATGTTAACTGTGGAATACTGAGTGACATGTTAACTGGAATACTGAGTGATTGTTAACTGTGGAATACTGAGTGACATGTTAACTGTGGAATACTGAGTGATATGTTAACTGTGGAATACTGAGTCATATTAACTGTGGAATACTGAGTGACATGTTAACTGTGGAATACTGAGTGACATGTTAACTGGAATACTGAGTCATGTTAACTTCATGAGCAGATGGTTTAGTTCCTCGATCAACTGGAACAGTCATAGTCGACAGCTAACGGAGGTCTATTGAAATAACAAAGATATAGTTTTGGATTATTCATTACTGAATGTTTTCATTGAAACATCAATTCAATCCACTTCAATCCATGGCCTCCTGTTGGAGGAACACCTCCTTGGTTGACCTCTACTGCTTTCTGTTTGGTTTTGGTTATGTCAGGGGTGTAACCATACTCGCCATGCTTGGCCAATTGTGGGTTGGTGAGCTTATTTAATCCATTGTTGGTATTAATGGCTGTTGACCCTGGAGAGTTCATCTGTCCTTGAAACACCATTTTGGTTGTAAAATCAGAAATGTAGTAGTTTGCCTAACATTTTTTGTTGAGGTTTTGTATAAATTTTCAGTGAAGTGTAGTGACTAAGTCTGTAAAGTATTTTATGAATTTATGAGTTATACCAAAATATGATTGTATAGTTATGTAGATGGGTTGGCCATAGCACTTGTTTCAGAGACAACTGGTGGACTATTAAAGTGACAGAATGGACATCATAGCAATAGAGAAGGACCAAAGGGTGGCCAAAGGCCAGATGGTATGGTGACTTGACCTGATGCCTCGGTCACACATGGCCCAGCTAGAGAATGGAAGCAGTGGAGGTCAACCGGAAGGGCTTCCTCCAACAGAAGTAAGGAGGCCTGGATACTGGATTTGAGAATTTGGGAATTATGTAAATAACACATTCTTATTGGTATAATAAATGAATTCAGTTGAATGTGTAAATACACCGTGTAATGGTGTTTTGGCTTAGCCAATGGCAACTATAAGGACTCAGTTGTAGGAATGAGTTGTGATATCACTAGAGCCAAGCTGTATTGGCCTTGGCTTTTCCCTTGGATAACATCGGCGGTGTGGAGAGAGGAGACTGAAACGCATGGGTGACTGCTGGTCGGAAACAGCCTTACCCAGACTCAGAGGGGAATTTTCTAGGTGTAAATCCCACCATCATTTGTGACTGAAGGGGGTCTTTTATTTGCTTGGTTCATGAAATGAAGTGAATAATAGAGCTCAGATTCTTAAGTAGTTTCCTTGTGATGTCCTTAATAATTGTTTCTACTTTTGGCACAAGGCCAACAATTACCCCAGTACATTACTGGTACTTTATTTTATCGACCTTGTAAGGATGAAAGGCAAAGTTAACTGCACCTTAATGTCATGTCCTTAATAATGTCCATATGATATCCTTTTATTTCACATCCACACAATAATGTCCATACGATATCCTTGTTTCCTTCACCCACACAATAATGTCCATACAATATCCTTGTTTCCTTCACCCACACAATAATGTCCATACGATATCCTTGAATCTCTCATCCACACAATAATGTCCATACGATATCCTTGTATCTCTCATCCACACAATAATGTCCATATGATATCCTTGTATCTCTCATCCACACAATAATGTCCATAATATAACCTTGTATTTCACATCCACACAATAATGTCCATACGATATCCTTGTTTCCTTCACCCACACAATAATGTCCATACGATATCCTTGTATCTCTCATCCACACAATAATGTCCATATGATATCCTTGTATCTCTCATCCACACAATAATGTCCATAATATAACCTTGTATTTCACATCCACACAATAATGTCCATACGATATCCTTGTATCTCATCCACACAATAATGTACATACGATATCCTTGTATCTCACATCCACACAATAATGTCCATATGATATCCTTGTATCTCTCATCCAAACAATAATGTCCATATGATATCCTTGTATCTCGCATCAACACAATAATGTCCATACAATATCCTTGTATCTCTCATCCACACAATAATGGCCATACAATATCCTGGTATCTCGCATCCACACAATAATGTCCATACGATATCCTTGTATCTCTCAACCACACAATAATGTCCATATGATATCCTTGTTTCCTTCATCCACACAATAATGTCCATACGATAACCTTGTATCTCTCATCCTCACAATAATGTCCATATGATATCCTTGTTTCCTTCATCCACACAATAATGTCCATACGATATCCTTGTATCTCTCATCCACACAATAATGTCCATATGATATTCTTGTATCTCTCATCCTCACAATAATGTCCATACGATATCCTTGTATCTCTCATCCACACAATAATGTCCATATGATATCCTTGTATCTCGCATCCACACAATAATGTCCATACGATATCCTTGTATCTCTCATCCATACAATAATGTCCATACGATATCCTTGTATCTCTCATCCACACAATAATGTCCATATGATATCCTTGTATCTCGCATCCACACAATAATGTCCATACGATATCCTTGTATCTCTCATCCACACAATAATGTCCATACGATATCCTTGTTTCTCTCATCCACACAACAATAATGTCCTTGTGTAACAGAAAAGAATCTTCTAGAAATGTTCCCATTTAAAATGTCCCTTTTGACACACCTCATACCTGCAATAATTCTAACAATGTTTCCTCTACACATTCCTTTCTTCTGGTGGATTGGCAGTATCGGTAGAGAGTCGGATGCTATGCTTTGCAGCAAAGAGTTACGGCCCTTTACGGTCTGAGTTCAAATCCCGCTGAGGTTAACTTTGCCTTTCATCCTTACAGGGTCGATAAAATAAAGTACCAGTAATGCACTGAGTAATTGCTGGCCTTGTGCCAAAAGTAGGAACAATTATTAGTTCACCAATGGTAGTTGATGTTTCTATCTTTCATATCTAATGTTATAGTGATAAGTCACAGGAACTAAGTCATCTCTCCCTCTGCCTAAAATACTTAAGTATTTGTATGTGTATATGTCTGATTTATCTTCCCTTCACTCGTTGCCTCCCTTTGCATACGACAGTGAATGAACATTATCAAAATGGCTACTGATTTCTTCATCGTTTTTGTCTTCATATTAAAAAGACTATTTCCGGGTTTGTGGTTCATTATTTTGCACACCGTACAGTCCATACTTATTCCGTATTATAAATAACTAACTTTCCTCTCAGGATTCTGAATGAGTGCATTTCTATGGATGTATACAGATAGGATTTCATCCCTTCTACTACCGTAACCTATTCAGGTGAAACAACTTGTAAGAAATAAAATATGTTGATAAGTGACTTTGATTCTCCAGCATAAATTTCTGATTATATATATATATATATATACAGAAGATTTGCTTCAAAGTCGCTAGACGTACCTGAGGAACTTGCAAATCCTGAGTCAGGTTCGATCCACAAATAGATCGCACCTCGAGCTGTTCGCCAGAGAAACAATTGTAATACGTTAATAAATTGTTTCGATGCATCACTGATTTTTCATTTTCCATATTATCTATCTATCTCTCTCTCTCTCTCTCTCTCTATATATATATATATATATATATATATATATATAGAGAGAGAGAGAGAGAGAGAGAGATTTGGTTAAAACAACAGGAGCCTGGCCGGGTGATGTTCCTTTACACTATGTATTTCAATAGCCTGGTTATGTTACATCCTGGCCATATCATCAGGTGCGGATTGCATAATTAGAGTTAATCAATAAAGGAATTATATATATATTACATCTATAATATATATGTAATATTATAGATGATGATGATTATTTATATATAGTTTGAGGTAACGACAAAACAGACATACAAAATGTCTTATTAATTTCATGCCTTATATGGAAAAGGAGAAAGAAAGTGTGATGTGTTGGGCTTTTATATATACTAGGATGTTTTTCAACAGGCTGACACATATGTATATATGTGCGGCAGCAGTCTGCATCAGGCGTAAATAGAGAGGAGTAGTATGAGGTGTCATAACAACAGTGGTAGCAGTTTGCATCAGACGTAAATAGAGAGGAGTAGTATGAAGTAGTCATAACAACAGTGGTAGCAGTCTGCATCAGACGTAAATAGAGAGCAGTAGTATGAGGTAGTCATAACAACAGTGGTAGCAGCCTGCATCAGTGAGTGTTACACGCTGTTTTCTGTAGTTTGTCATCACCCCTTCCTTCCCCAGTCATCTATAGTGTGTGACGTCATCATCACTTCCTTCAGTCACCTCTAGTGTGTGACGTCATCACCCAATCCTTCCTCAGTCAACTTTAGTGTGACGTCATCACCACTTCCTTCAATCATCTCTAGTGTGACGGCATCACCTCTTCTTTCCTCAATCATCTCTAGTGTGTGACGTCATCACCCCTTCCTTCCTCAGTCATCTCTAGTGTGACGTCATCACCCCTTCCTTCCTCAGTCAACCCTAGTGTGTGACGTCATCACCCCTTCCTCCTTCAGTCATCTCTAGTGTGTGACGTCATCATCCCTTCCTTCCTCAGTCATCTCGTGTGTGACATCATCACCCCTTCCTACCTCAGTCATCTCTAGTGTGTTATGTTATCACCCATTCCTTCGTCATTCAACTCTAGTGCGTGACGTCATCACCCCTTCCTTCTTCAGTCATCTCTAGTGTGTGACGTCATCATCCCTTCCTTCCACAGTCATCTCTAGTGTGTGACGTCACCACCCCTTCCTTCCTCAGTCATCTCTAGTGTGTGACGTCATCATCTACTTCCTTCCTCAGACATCTCTAGTGTGTGACGTCATCACCCGTCCTTCGTCAGTCATCTCTAGTGTGTGACGTCATCACCCCTTCCTTCCTCTGTCATCTCTAGTGTGTGACGTCATCACCCCTTCCTTCCTCCCTCAATCATCTCTAGTGTATGACGTCATCACCCCTTCCTTCTTCAGTCATCTCTAGTGTATGACGTCATCACCCCTTCCTGCCTCAGTTAACTCCAGTGTGACGTCATCACCCCTTCCTTCCTCATTCATCTCTAGTGTGTGACGTCATCACCCCTTCCTTCCTCAGTCAACTCTAGTGTGACTTCATCACCCCTTCCTTCTTCAGTCATCTCTAGTGTGTGACGTCATCACCCTTTCCTTCCTCAGTCAACTCTAGTGTGACATCATCACCTCTTCCTTCTTCAGTCATCTCCAGTGTGTGATGTCATCACCCCTTCCTTCCTCAGTCATCTCTAGTGTGTGACGTCATCACTCCTTCCTTCCTCAGTTATCTCTAGTGTGTGACGTCATCACCCCTTCCTTCCTCAGTCATCTCTAGTGTGTGACGTCATCACTCCTTCCTTCCTCAGTTATCTCTAGTGTGTGATGTCATCACCCCTTCCTTCCTCAGTCATCTCTAGTGGGTTACGTCATCACCCCTTCCTTCCTCTGTCATCTCTAGTGTGTGTCATCATCACCCCTTCCTTCCTCAGTCATCTCCAGTATCTGACCTCATTACCTCTTCCTTCCTCAGTAATCTCTAGTGTGTGACGACATCACCCCTTCCTTCCTCAGTCATCTAATGTGTGACAGAAGGATGGGGCAGAAGTTGCTCAAATTTATATATACTAGAATTATTTTCAACAAGCTGTCGCATGTATGAGTATGTTATAAACACACAAACATAGGCACACCTACAAAAATACACACAGACATACATATTAGACACTGTTTTCAGTTGTTTGTCTTTCCTTCCTCAGTGATCTCTAGTGTGTGACGGATGGACGAAGTTGCTCAAATTTATATATATATATCATCATCATCATCATTTTACGTCCACGTTTCCTTGTTTGCAAGGGTGGGACGGGAACTGGTTCTGGCTTGATTTCCACAGCAGGATGCTCTTCCTAACACCAACCTCATTTACAGTGATTGCTGGGTGCTTTTTTGCCCTGGCACCTCCACGACCACTTTGCAGTGGAATGATAGGGACCCCAGTCCCTATCATTTCATTTCTACAGCTGAGTAAACTGGAGCAATGTGAAATAAAGTGTCTTGCTCAAGGAAACAACACATCAGCCGGTCTGAGAATTGAACTCACAACCTTTAGATTGCTAGGCCAATGCTCTAACCACTAAGCCATGTGCCTCCATATATATATATAAACAGGGTGGAGCATAAGTTTGAAAGCAAATAAAAATGCTATTAATAACAAAACTTCTAACTTTATTGACCAGTATCATATATGTAATTTTACATAAATATGTTTGGAATATAATGTAAAAGGTTATTCAAAATGACCCCCTCATGCAGCAATAACAGACTCGAACCTCCATCGAACATCTTTCACCAAAGCATCCTACATTTCTTTCCAAATGCTTCGTATATATTTCTTTAAATCATCGACAGTCTTAGGGACTTTTGAACAGGCTTTTTCTTCAAGGATACACCATACTGAAAAGTCCATAGGGTTCGAATCAGGTAAACAAGGAGTCCATATTTCTTTTTAACAGAACCTGATATTTGATGTAAGGAAGGTGACTCCATCTTGTTGGAAGGTCCACAGATAATCATTGCCGAAATGATTAGTTGCAGAAGCAAGCATAGGCCCCAGAATACAGTTTATGTAAAATTGGGAGCTGATTTTTGTCCTTACTCCCATAAAAATGAGAGGAGACTTCCAAGATGATGAAACATCCTCCCAGACCATAACAGAAGCTGGTTTCATTGTATGGAATACAGAGGTTTGGTCAACACTGATTGCTTGTGCTTTTTTCCAATGACTTGATCGTTTCTTCGGTTGTGTGTCTGCTCAACTATGAACATCTGAAGGGTGAAGGAAGGCATTCCCAAGTCATCGTTGATGATCCTTCACATTGTCCTATGGCTGACTCGGACCACTGTTGTCTTTCTCATGTACCTTTTTGGGATTTCTTCTTATCCTTTCTCAAACAACTTTAATGAGAGTAGGAGTCCATTTAGTTTGTGGTTTCCACTTCTGGGTCTCTCTGACAAATCTCTTTAACCCTTTAGCATTTAAACTGGCCATATCTGGCCAGAATTCTCTCCCCTCTTTCTGTTCAAACCAACTATAACTGGCCACTCAAACTGACATTAAGGTATTGTTCTCAAAATAAATAACATCAAAATCTCGTAGATTTGATATTATGTGAGATAATTATGTAAGAAAAAGCCTTTACCACAAAAATACAATAGTAAATATAGAGTAATCATCATCATCATCATCATCATCATCATCATCATCATCATCATCATCATCATCATCATCGTTTAACGTCCATCTTCCACGCTTGCATGGGTTTGGACGGGAATTTTCCCACTTGAGGCAAGATTGGTTGTCTTGCTCGTATAGGACTGTCTGGCGGGTTTTCTACGACTGGATGGCCTTCCTAACACCAACCACGTTTACAGTTTGGACTGGGAGGTTTTTACCGTGTTACCTACACGGCCACATTACAGCGTGGACTGTGTGTTTTTTTGTCGTGACACCTACACGACCTCATTTATTTCGGACTGGATGTTGTGGTACCAACATAACTTTACATTGAAAGGGGTGGGGGTAGTGGGACGGGGGTGTATTTTTGTTAAGAGGTGCCTACTGACTGTAGGTTTCGCTTTGTATTTAGGCAAGGCGGGTCTTCTGTATTACTGTGTAGCGCCAAAGATCTCGGTCCAGTGACATTGTCTTGGAGAGGTGTAAGTGTGTGAGGTCAGAATTTATCAAGTCGTCCCAGGTTTTTCTGGTTTTTCTGAGTAATGTAAATGTTAAAGGGTTAAAACACTTCACAGCTTTCCAAACAGTAGATCTTGAAACCGAGAGTAAATTTGCAATATCCAAATCTGACCTCCCTGCACGATAAAGTTTGAGTATCGTTCCTCTATTGGTTCATATTTTCAAATTCTTTAAGAAATTCAAACAAAGTCCAATATGTTTATATAGACTAATGTTTTAACATGAAAATAAAAGAAGATTAATGATATACTTACAACATTTTAGAAAACAAATTTCAAAAATTTACTTCTGAACTTCCCACTTGTATATGTATATATATATATATATATATATATATATAATAATACTACTATTTATAGTTATGTATATAGTATAGACAACTATAAACAGGAAAGGTCAGTAATTTCCTACTACCTTATTACCAGTAAGAGAAATAGCTCAATGTAAGAACATCAGTTGTTTTACAGAGCAGGAAAATAAATAAATTAGACAATTATCAAAGTTGTGTTCAAATCATTTAATAGCTGACAATCGTTTCTTCCAAACTCTCATTTGGAGTTATCGGAGCATTATCAATGTTTGTACATGTAATTAACCTCCTATTCAACTGAACAATAATATAGATACATATATATTGATGTTGTGAGCAACAGTTTCGTATTTACAGGGTGGAATGGATGTGACATATATTTTATGAGAATTGTACAAAAATTCAAATTCAAATTAAAAGCACAGGGGGGAATACATGCAACAGATAATACAAGAGAATAGTCTAATAATTAAAGAGGCATTGAGAAAGGAACTTTGAGAAAGAAAGAGTACATTAGCAATACATATGCAGTCGTGTAGAAAATGCACATGCGTTAGTCATATATATGAGAAGGAAATAAGCAAAGTAATTATGCATATATAGATAAATAAATACTGTATTTTAAGCAAATATGTAATGTATTAAAATCTAAGGTGGACGTAGTATGTTGATAGTGTTTGAATTTGTGTGCGTTGAGAAGAACAAAGTTATTGCAGTCTCTTCCATTACATATGTTGAATTATATTTTAGTTAATGTTTATATTGAATGTTTTAAGTTAGTTAAAGCAATGGATTGTAAATTAGTCTCATTATATTCTTATTCATGGACTATAGTTGTTCAACAGATAGGTTTTCCAATGGTTAATTTCCGGAAGTGAGTAAGGGGAGGTAACTAGCTAAATAAATTCAGTTATTCAAAATCTTTGCTCTAATACACAATACACATTATAATGTGATACATTTATACTTGATTTTAAATACAGTGTATTTTATTATAATACATTAAAGGTCCCTTTAGATTGTTATCTATTCATTACTGGACAAGATATATGTTATGGAAAATTGTATAGCTGTTTATATGTCCAAATAGATATATCATTTGTGTAATAATATACATTATTGTTTAAAAATACAATGCTATTACATTATATATTTAATTATAAATGTATATATACTTTATTATTATTATATTGAGGGCGGTAGATTGGCAGTATCGGTAGAGGGTCGGACGCCATGCTTTGACGCCTAGAATTACGGCCCTTGCCATTCTGAGTTCAAATCCCGCCGAGGTTAACTTTGCCTGTCATCCTTACGGGGCCGATAAAATAAAGTACCAGTAATACACTGGGTAATTGCTGGCCTTGTGCCAAAAGTAGAAACCATTATTATATTGTGTTAAAGGTAGATCCCTTATATACATGTTATTAATTTAAGTATTTCATTATATAAATGTATATATAGTTTATTATTACATATTACATTAAATGTCTCTACATATTAAATATCCATTACTGTATATAATATAATTAAGTTATATTAGTTATATCAAAAGGTGGTAACTTTATGTTTAATTCTAACAGTTATTGCAGAGTATGATGTTAGAGGTACATAGGAGTTGTGTAGAGGAAAGAGCTGATCAAGGAGTGTGTAGCTGTGGGGGCTGATAAGTCCTAGATGTGAAGTGTTAATGGTGGTGGGGAATTCAAATCTGACATTGTTATATACTAACAGCTAGGTTTAAAGTTATGGAACGAGTGACGGTATCGGTGTTGGTACAAGGAAAATGTCTCTGACTTTCTATTAAGGAGGTCTAGTTTTGAAAAGATTATAGTATGGGTCTCTAGAAGACAGAGATTACACAATTTATTTGGTGGTTTATACGATGAGGCCCCACCTACTACTTCCCATTGCAGTGTAAATGGTCTATTCCTAGTTTTCAGAGAGTGTACGTAGCTAGATAAAGAAGTGAAGTTGGCTAGATTGTATTTTTTGAAAGAGTGGAGGTGCGAGTTGTATCTCGTCTTGAAGCAGTTCGAAGTAGAACCGATATATGTTTTAGAGGAGTTGTTTGCGTTGACAGTGCATGAGTAGATGATGTCTTTGGTTAAGCAATTATTACCTAAGGGGCAAGTTCTATTAGTTCTACAGTTACATTTATTCTGGATGTTAGCTTGCCGGTTACTATGTTGTGAAGAATTCTGGTTGCTAGGGATAGCCCTAGGGTAATGATGTCTGTCATTCGTATTGTTATTGATTTCATTAGTGCTATTATCATTATTACTATTATTACTACTATTGTTTACAGGTACTAAGTTTACCTCCTGTTGTATTTTAATTAGTTGGAAATAATTATTAATCTTCCTTTTATTACTACTAGCTATATGGTATGCTATGTTAGGTGTGGTGGAGTACGAGATTTTAATGGTATTTTTATTGATAAGATTATGGTACTTGTGGCCGGATGGGAAGTTTTTTTCTAAGATTGAGAAGAAAGCCTTAGGCAAGTTGGTACAGACGTTTGCTTATTTCCTTCTCATATATATGACTAACGCATGTGCACTTTCTACACGACTGCATATGTACTGCTAATGTACTCTTTCTTTCTCAAAGTTCCTTTCTCAATACCTCTTTAATTATTAGACTATTCTCTTGTATTATCTGTTGCATGTATTCCACTCTGTGCTTTTAATTTGAATTTGAATTTTTGTACAATTCTCGTAAAATATATGTCACATCCATTACACCCTGTAAATACGAAACTGTTGCTCACAACATCAATATATATGTATCTATATTATTGTTCAGTTGAATAGGAAGTTAATTACATGTACAAACATTGATAATGCTCCGATGACTCCAAATGAGAGTTTGGAAGAAACGATTGTCAGCTGTTAAATGATTTGAACACAACTTTGATAATTGTCTAATTTATATATATATATATATATATATATATATATATATATATATATATATATATATATATATATATATATATATATATATATATGGGTGTATAATAATGTTGCCTTTTGAATCTTCTTTTACTGTTTCTTTTTAAATGCCATTTATAAGTAGTACTTTTACCAAAAATTGTTTTCACAAGATTCCCTATAAAAACCTTAACCGATGTTAGTGCTCGTGTGAAAACTGACAGCAACAGGCTGAAAGATAAAGTGAAACTTCTGAAAGGAAATATTTCTGAGATTAAACAAGCATTTAAAAAACAAGCAGAGGTAAGTTGTTTACTGGAATATTAATGGCGAAGTGGACAGGGGGAGGTAATTGAGTGTATTGTAGGACTAAATACATGGTGGACAGAGGGAGGTAACTGAGTGTGTTGTAGGACTAAATACATGGTGGACAGGTGCAGGTAACTGAATGTGTTGTAGGACTATATATGTGGTGGACAGGAGGAGGTAACTGAGTGTGTCATGGGACTAACTTGTGGATTGTATATAATGCTAGCAGTGTATCCCGGCGTTGCACGGGTAAGAACATTGGTAATAGCACCTCCAATGAGAAACGTTTATTTGTGAGTGCCTGTTAAAAACTCACGAAAATATACTGACAGGAAACTTGTTTTATTTGAAGAAAATTAAGAAGTTGAAAGTAGTTTAGCTGTCTACGTGAATTGTTCATAGAAATATTGTTGAGCCCCTTCTTTTCATACTCCTCTGTTTTGGCTTTTTGGAGTAAATGTGAAAGAGAAAGTCATAGGTTAAGTTGACAGAAGGTTCCAGTGTCATAGCAGTAAGGCGTAGGCTACTTACCTCAAAAGTCCATTCACACTCTTTCCACTAAGTTTCTCTTTCTCTCTATCCCTCTCGGTACAGTCCCTTGCAATTTTCTCACGTAGGCCTGGTGTAGATTTGCACCCGATCCATCTGCCTGATGCACATGTCCGCTTTGTACGCCATTTGGAGGAAGGAGTGACCAGCAGTATGTTGTTCGGTATTATTACGAAAAGGTGTAGCAGAGAATCCCGCGTGAACTAACAGCTCAGAAGGAAACTGCTTACCTCGAAGATTCATTCGCCATCATTCTTGTCAACGCTCCGTACTTGGTATTTGTTGGTCTACAGTTAGATGAATGGCGCACAAAGGGTTAATGTTTATTGGCAAGAAGTTTTTTGAATAATAAAAGACAGGTTAAAGTGACCTACAATGTATCTGTGTGTATATATATATATATACTACCAGTGGTACCCGTCGTTGCACGGGATAAGGTATTTTGGAACGCGGGCCGCCAACAGACCTAATCGTGGAAAAACTGCATGCCTGGATAATATGTAAAGAAAATAAACCGAATACTCTCATGGCTGGATAATCTTTAAGATTTTCCTCGATGAAGCAGGAAAAATGTAGTTTTTCACCTAATGCGGGCCCTAGGGGATCAAGAAAATGAATTTATTTTATGTGCATAATATGCCTTTAATTTTCAGGAAAATTGGCTAGACGTAACGCCTCAAAAAAGCCATAAAAAGCTGAAAAAATGAAGTTTTTCACCTAATGCGGGCCCTAGGCCATAAAAAAGTTGAATTTTCTTTGCTCACGTTATGAAGAGACTGACTAATACATAGTTACAATTTCAAGGAAATCAGTCTGATGTAACGCCTCAAAAAACCCCTAAAACCCTGAAAAAACGCAGTTTTTCACCTAGGGTATCAAAAAGTGGAATATTTTTATGTGCATAACATTCCCTGAAATATAAGTAATACACATGTAAAGTTTGAAAAAACTTGGTTGGGTACTTCTCGAGTTTTAGGGATTCAAACTCACAGACACGCACACACACACAGACACACACACACACACAGACAGACATTCTCAGTGAAGTGACGTAATGCAGACAGCCAGACATACAGACATATTATAAGGGCGCAACGTTATAGGTATGTATCTATCTAAAAAGAGAAAGACTAATAATTATAGAGAGAGATCGCTAAATCGCCTAATGTGGTCCCTAGGGCATTGAAAATTTGAAATTTCTTTTGCTGAGAACACTCCATGAAACATAAGTAATACAAGTGTAAAGTTTGAAAACAGTCCTTTGGGTGGTTCTCGAGTTTTAGGGATTCAAATTCACAGACAGACATCCTCAGTTTTATATATATATATATATATATATATATATATATATATATCATCATCATCATCATCATCATCAACGTTTAACGTCCCGTGTTCCACGCTTGCATGGGTTTGGACGGCGGTAGTCCCACTTGAGGCAAGAGTGATTGTCTTGCTCGCATAGGACTGTCTGGCAGGTTTTCTACAGTTGGATGCCCTTCCTAACACCAACCACATTTACAGTGTGGGTCTGGGAGGTTTTTACCGTGTTGCCTATACGGCCACATTACAGCGTGGACTGTGTGTTTTTTTGTCGTGACACCTACACGATCTCATTTGTTTCGGCCTGGATGGCGCGGCACCAACATAACTTTACATAGAACGGGGTGGTGTGGATGGGGTGGGGGTGGTGGTGGTGGGACGGGGTGTATTTTGTTAGAGATGCTTACTGGCTGGAGTAGGTTTTACTATATATATTTTAGGTAAGGCGGGTCTTCTCTGTTACTGAGTACCGCCAAAGGTCTCGGTCCAGTGACATTGTCTTGGAGAGGTGTAAGTGTGTGATGTCGGAGTTTATCAGCTCGTCCCAGGTTTTTCTAGGTCTGCCTATTCCGTGACTACCGTCTATCTTTATTGCCCTGCACTTTGTTATACAGCTATCGACTTTCATGCGCATCACGTGTCCATACCAACGTAGCCTTCTCTCGAGTAAACAACATCTGATCCCTCTTATCTCTAATTTTTTCCTTAGTTCGTTTCTGCTTTGCCGTTCACGTATATTACTGTTACACATCCAGCGGAGCATGCAAGCTTCGTTCCTCTCTAGTCTGCGTATATCCTCTGCACACAATGCCCAGGTCTCACTGCCATGCAACATTGCTGTTCGTATGCAGGCATCGTACAACCTGCCTTTCATTTTTAGGGAGAACCCTTTAGCAGCTAATAGTGGTATAAGCTCTCTGAACTTTTTCCAACCAGTTCTGACTCTAGCTACAGTACTTTCAGAGCACCCTCCCCCACTGCTGATTTTATCGCCCAGGTAACGGAAGCTGTCCACTATTTTTATAGAACCCTCTGCGCAATTGAAAGAGCTAGTATTTTGTGGGCACTTGCTGCTACTTATTGCACCAGAACACCGGCCACATGTAAAATCTATGTTCTTAGTTAGCTTACCTGTGATCCCACTACATCTTTTATGCACCCATACTTTGCATTTAGGACATAAAATGGAGTTTCTACCTACGCCTTTCCTACACACCGAGCACGACCATTTCCCAGAAGGGACCGCCGCCTTGTTTTCTTTCCTACAAACTAGAACTTTGGTCTTAGCCAGGTTAATTTTAAGTCCTTTTGACTCTAGGCCGTGCTTCCATGTTTGGAATTTCTTCTCTAGCTCGGCCATTGATTCCGCTATGATTGTCAGGTCGTCTGCGTATAGGAGTTCCCATGGGCAGCCTGTCTTGAACTCCTCTGTTATAGCCTGAAGGGCAATAATAAATAGTAGGGGGCTGAGAACAGAGCCCTGATGGACGCCAACTTTTACGCTAAACTCTTCACTATATTCGTTGTTAATTCTAACCTTGCTGACTGTTTCTTTATACATGGCTTGTATAGCCCTCACAAGCCATTCGTCAACACCTAGTTTTCTAAGAGCCCACCAGATAATGGAACGGGGGACTCTGTCGAAGGCTTTCTCCAGGTCGACAAAAGCTAAGTAGAGGGGTTTACCTTTAGCTAGGTACTTCTCCTGTAGTTGTCGTACAATGAAAAGAGCGTCTGTGGTACTTTTGCCTGACACAAACCCGAACTGCATTTCATCTAGATCAATTCTCTCTCTGATTAGTTGCACTATTACTTTTTCCATGACCTTCATGACCTGGTCGATTAATTTAATGCCTCTATAGTTACTCCTATCTAGGGCGTCTCCTTTACCCTTGTAACAGTTAACGATGATGCTGCTACGCCAGTCCTTCGGAACAACCCCATTCTGTATGACTTGGTTTACTATCCGGGTGACCATGGTGTGTCCCACCATACCGGAGGCTTTCAGCATCTCAGCAACTATTTCCGAAGGCCCAGCCGCCTTACCTGTCTTCATATCCTTGATTGCCTTACTTATTATACTACCTTCGACTAACACTGCTGGTCCCTCTATTGGGTCGATATGGGGGAGACTGTCTTTCTCCCATTTATTCTCCTCATTTAGTAGCCTTTCATAGTGACACTTCCAAGCTACCTTCTTATCAGCGTCGGTGATGGCAAGTGTGCCATCGTCGTTTAGTACACACTTCTCCCCGACAATATCACGGTTTTCCTTGACGCATTGCCTAGCAATCCTGAACACCTCACGTTTTTGGTCATCGCGTTGTAGATATATATATATATATATATATATACACAGATACATATATATATATGTGTATGTATGCATATATAAATGTGTGTGTGTGTGTGTGTGTGTGTATATATATATGTGTGTGTATGTGTATACACATTTTTGTGTATATTTATATGTATATGTGTATATATATATATATGTGTATATGTGTTTGTATATGTATATATATATATATATACCCCCCCCCCCCACTCTCAAAAGCGTGAACCTAATAAACAACCATTTGTACTGCCTCTCTGTTTTTTGTTCCTGCCTAATATTTAGCTATATATATAGGTATATGTGTATATATGTGTGTGTATATGCATATATGTATATACAAATATATGTGTGTGTATATGCATATATGTATATATAAGTATATATGTATATATATGTGTGTGTGTGAATGTAGCGAAGATAATACGTCAGCAATGACGTATTATAAGAGCGCGATGGAGATCGACAACCGGCGCCTAACACCCCTTTAACAACAGTAAATTGAAAAATAAGCTGCAATTAATATCTTTAGACCGCAAGGAATATATAAATACAAGTTTGAAGTCAATCGGAGTAGAAATGTGGATTTGTATAGACTTTGCAAAAATGAGGACACTCTCACACAGACAACAACAGTTTTATATATATAGATAAAAGATGTTTGTTGGTGTCTTCACACATCATTCAAAAATGAAAAGTGCCAATCGACCAGCTATGGAATAAGGATCTACCCAGGAAGGTTTATTGATACTCAATTTATAACATTAAAGAAGAAAAACACCCCGGAGATGCTAACCAACCTGACTGCTATTTCTAGCGGGTTGGGGGACAACCATAAGGAATTCTCTTTGTGTTGTCGGTGATGCTCCTGTTTCAAGGCCAGAGTCTCCATAGATTCCAACGCTGGTTTACACAGATATAAAAGACATGCAGAGGTACATTTTCCTTTACATGAATATTATTGACAAGGTAAGTGGACAGGGGGAGGTAACTGTCATAGGACTAAATACATGATTGTATATAGTTTTATGTCTCTAATTCTGACTGACACAGAATCTAGTTCAGCGGGAGTCATCTTTACATCTTATTCCAACAGAGATTGTTAACAAAAAAGAAATAATAATAATAATAAAATAGATCTAGCTTGCATCTTTGACACAAGATTGAAAGAAAAGGAAAGGGAGAGAATTAACCGGTACCTGGGAAGGATTTCGGATTGTCATGACATGAAAGGCATCTTCATGGGAGCACTAGGTACTATCTCGAAGAGTTTCCAAGGATGGCTAAGGAATATCAGCTCAGCCCCCTTTTTTCAAACACTTCAAAAGGCATGCCTACTGGGAACAGCAAGGATCCTCTGATATGTCCTGAGTATTTGAGACTGCAGGTAGCAGCTTGATGATTCATTTGGGAAAATTTTCCGGTTAAATAACATCAAGGACTGAGATAAAATAAAAATATGTGGTACTTATTAATAATCCTGAGGTGATCCTTGATCAAGTTAACCTATGACCCATGTACCCATAATATAATTCCCAGGTTGGATCACCATGGCATTATGTAGCAAGTTTCTAGAATTAGAGGTACAATGTTTCTGGCTGCTTTTCTATGGCTGTATGCCCTTCCCAGTGCCAACCACATTTATAGTATGTGATGGGTGCTTTTTGCCATGTCTTTTGCATGACCACCTTACAGATTGAGCAGAATGTTTTGTGGTACCAACATAATATATACTTATATACACACATAAAATATATATATATATATATATATATATATATATATATATATATATATATATATATATATATATATATATATATATATATATATATATATATATATATATATATATATATATATATATATATATATATATATATATATATATATATATGGAGGCACATGGCTTAGTGGTTAGAGCATTGGCCTTGCAATCGGAAGGTTGTGAGTTCAATTCTCAGAACGGGTGATGTGTTGTTTCCTTGAGCAAGATACTTTATTTCACATTGCTCCAGTTTACTCAGCTGTAGAAATGAGATGATAGGGACTGGGGTCCATATCATTCCACTGCAAAGTGGTCGTGTAGGTGCCACAGAAAAAAAGCACTCAGCACTCACTGTAAATGAGGTTGGTGTTAGGAAGGGCATCCAGCTGTAGAAATCTAGCCAGAATCAGTTCCCGTCCCACCCTTGCAAGCAGGGAAAAAGCGAACGTAAAATGAAATGATGATGATGATGATGATATATATATATATCTGTGTATATACATATATCATCATCATCACCACTATTTTACATCTATTTTCCACGCTAGAATGGGTTAGATGAGTCGGCCTGTTGTAGGCAATGCTAGGTCTGGTGACCATGTCTTGCTCATACAAGACTGATTCTGACTTCGTTTTTACAGCTGGATGGCTTTACTAATGCCAATCTCATTTACAGTGAGTACTCGATACTGTTTACTGTGCCACCTACACGACCACTTTACTGTGTGGGCCATAGAAGGTATTTAATCAAAGCTAGAAAAGTGGCAGAGAAATAGATGAAAGGTGATAAAGGAAGAAGTTGTTAACACTGATTTCTATCATGTTCAGATGTTAGAAGAGAGGAATGAGAGAAAGATAGGTTGGTAATTGACAGGGTTGTTTCTAACTGTTGAGTTAGATCTCTTTAGAGAAATATGCTGTAGGGTTTGAGGATGATGATGATGAGGAGGAGGAAGAGGAGGAGGAGGAGGGGGTGGGATTGTTTCTAGAGTGCCTTGTTAGAATGTTGTGATTGTTAGGGTTGTAGTTGCTAGAGAGGCTTGTTATTTTTCATATAGCCACACTGTGCATATGATGTTGATGCAAGTGGTGTTATATCAGAGCTGATGGTTTTTTGTGCATGAACAAAGTGGAGCTGGAAGAGGCAACAAATGTGGGGGGGTTTATCTGAAAGAATGTTAAATAGAGAGGTTTCTTTGTGAAGGAATGGTGGACAGGTTGATTTGAAACAAATTACTATAGATCTTTCTGGCAAGAGACTAGAGAGCTGATGAGATGGGGAAGAGCCAGGCCCCACATATAAACATGACTATCTGATGAGATGGGGAAGAGCCAGGCCCCACATATAAACATGACCATCTGATGAGATGGGGAAGAGCCAGGCCCCACATATAAACATGACTCTGATGAGATGGGGAAGAGCCAGGCCCCACATATAAACATGACCATCTGATGAGATGGGGAAGAGCCAGGCCCCACATATAAACATGACTATCTGATGAGATGGGGAAGAGCCAGGCCCCACATATAAACATGACCATCTGATGAGATGGGGAAGAGCCAGGCCCCACATATAAACATGACCATCTGATGAGATGGGGAAGAGCCAGGCCCCACATATAAATATGACTATCTGATGAGATGGGGAAGAGCCAGGCCCCACATATAAACATGACTCTGATGAGATGGGGAAGAGCCAGGCCCCACATATAAACATGACTCTGATGAGATGGGGAAGAGCCAGGCCCCACATATAAACATGACTCTGATGAGATGGGGAAGAGCCAGGCCCCACATATAAACATGACCATCTGATGAGATGGGGAAGAGCCAGGCCCCACATATAAACATGACCATCTGATGAGATGGGGAAGAGCCAGGCCCCACATATAAATATGACTATCTGATGAGATGGGGAAGAGCCAGGCCCCACATATAAACATGACTCTGATGAGATGGGGAAGAGCCAGGCCCCACATATAAACATGACTCTGATGAGATGGGGAAGAGCCAGGCCCCACATATAAACATGACTCTGATGAGATGGGGAAGAGCCAGGCCCCACATATAAACATGACCATCTGATGAGATGGGGAAGAGCCAGGCCCCACCTATAAACATGACCATCTGATGAGATGGGGGGGAAGAGCCAGGCCCCACCTATAAACATGACTATCTGATGAGATGGGGAAGAGCCAGGCCCCACCTATAAACATGACCATCTGATGAGATGGGGGGGAAGAGCCAGGCCCCACCTATAAACATGACTATCTGATGAGATGGGGGGGAAGAGCCAGGCCCCACCTATAAACATGACCATCTGATGAGATGGGGAAGAGCCAGGCCCCACCTATAAACATGACTATCTGATGAGATGGGGAAGAGCCAGGCCCCACCTATAAACATGACTATCTGATGAGATGGGGAAGAGCCAGGCCCCACATATAAACATGACTATCTGATGAGATGGGGGGGAAGAGCCAGGCCCCACATATAAACATGACTCTGATGAGATGGGGGGGAAGAGCCAGGCCCCACCTATAAACATGACTATCTGATGAGATGGGGAAGAGCCAGGCCCCACCTATAAACATGACCATCTGATGAGATGGGGGGGAAGAGCCAGGCCCCACATATAAACATGACTATCTGATGAGATGGGGGGGAAGAGCCAGGCCCCACATATAAACATGACTATCTGATGAGATGGGGAAGAGCCAGGCCCCACCTATAAACATGACTATCTGATGAGATGGGGAAGAGCCAGGCCCCACCTATAAACATGACCATCTGATGAGATGGGGAGGAAGAGCCAGGCCCCACCTATAAACATGACCATCTGATGAGATGGGGAAGAGCCAGGCCCCACATATAAACATGACTATCTGATGAGATGGGGGGGAAGAGCCAGGCCCCACATATAAACATGACTATCTGATGAGATGGGGAAGAGCCAGGCCCCACCTATAAACATGACTATCTGATGAGATGGGGAAGAGCCAGGCCCCACCTATAAACATGACCATCTGATGAGATGGGGAGGAAGAGCCAGGCCCCACCTATAAACATGACTATCTGATGAGATGGGGAAGAGCCAGGCCCCACATATAAACATGACCATCTGATGAGATGGGGAAGAGCCAGGCCCCACATAT
>OZ024753.1:24625425-24675425 GCA_964016885.1 Eledone cirrhosa | reverse complement strand
AGTAACAGAGAAGACCCGCCTTACCTAAATATATAGTAAAACCTACTCCAGCCAGTAGGCATCTCTAACAAAATACACCCCGTCCCACCACCACCACCCCCACCCGATCCACACCACCCCGTTCTATGTAAAGTTATGTTGGTGCCGCGCCATCGAGGCCGAAACAAATGAGATCGTGTAGGTGTCACGACAAAAAAACACACAGTCCACGCTGTAATGTGGCCGTGTAGGCAACACGGTAAAAACCTCCCAGACCCACACTGTAAATGTGGTTGGTGTTAGGAAGGGCATCCAACTGTAGAAAACCTGCCAGACAGTCCTATGCGAGCAAGACAATCACTCTTGCCTCAAGTGGGACTACCCCCGTCCAAACCCATGCAAGCGTGGAACACGGACGTTAAACGTTGATGATGATGATGATGATGATATATATATATATATATATATAAAAAGTCCAAAGCAATGAAAATTGATGGAAGCTACGGAGTGGGTAGACCAAAAAAACCCTGGGTCGAGGGGATAAAAACTGGCCTTGCTCACTTACATCTCTCTAAGACAATGTTACCGGATCGAGATCTTTGGTACCATACAGTTGTACAGAAGACCCGCCTTTCCTTGCATATAAACCTACAGTCAGTAGGTACCGCTTAATCCAATATATACCCCACCCCACACACCCTACCTCATCCTCCCATTTCCATCCATTGTGTAGGAGACACAACAAATACACCTAGTCCACACTGTAAAGTGGTCGTGTAGGAGACACGGTAAAAAGGCTCCCAGTCCACACTGTAAAGGTGGTTGGTGTTAGGAAGGGCATCCAGCCGTAGAAAACCTGCCAGAGACACTTCTGTATGAGCGAGACACGGTCTCCTGACTAATCCCACATCAAATGGAACAAAACCGTCTAACCCATGCTAGCGTAGAAGATTGATGTTAAATGATGATGATGATGATGAATATAATATAATATATATATACATGTATATATATATATATATATATATATATATATATATATATATATATATATATATACATGATATTAATAAATGGAAACTATATTTATAAAACCATATTTATTTCATTATACATATTTCAGGGATACCAAATTAAATTATGGTATGCCTTCATCAGACAAAATACAATATATAACAGTTTTTCAAATAAGCTTTGACGTACCCTATTAAAATGCAACCATTATTTTTGGAAGCCATCCGGATAGTGAGTTGTTTATATTATTTTAATAAATCATAGTGTTAAGGACAATTAGAAAAAGACGGAGAGAAAGAAAAAGACGGAGAGAGAGAAAGAAAAAACGTGGAGAAGTATCGGAGAGAGAGAGATGCATGGAGAAAAAAGAAAGAGATAAATAGAGACAGGAGCAAAGAAAGAAAAAAGGAAGAAATAAGAAATAAGAAAAACAGGAAAGCAACAGAGAGATATTAAGTCATCAGACAGATAGAAAAACTGAAGAGAGAGAAATATTATATAGAGAGAGGGGGAGATAATGAAAATTTTACGTCATGTCATATTAAGTTGAGTTAACAATTTATATGAAATGAATAATAAAAATATAAATATTAATATTCATGAATGGGACATAAATATATAATATGAGAAATTAAACATTGTTCAATAATGACTACATGTTTAGTTTAAAACTTGAGATCAATATACCAAAATTTGGGTTTAATCAACCAAAATGCTAGAGAAATCAGTATCTTAGGCAAAGACACACAAATATATATATATATATATATATATATACGCACGTCCTGAAAATATATTTGCTCAAGTCAACAATATAGACATACAAAACGTAGATGATTTCTCTTAATCACTGCTATACATTCCTTGTGTTATAAAAAAGTTCACAGTATATATACATAAATATATACGATTAACATTCGTATCTTCATATATACGATTACCATTCATGCATTTAACATTCTGTTAAAATTATGCATCTCTGCAATCAAAACTGCGTGGTTAAGCAACATATCTCTTACCCACACACATAGATATACATATATATATATACACATATATATGTATAAATAAATAAATATTTGCGTGCGTCTTCACGCATCGCTCATGTATACATACAGACATATATACAATCATAAAAAACCTATAACACTTTTATATGCATGTTAATACACACATACGCATTTGTATAGAGATAATCAAATATCAATATATTACTAAGGATTATACTTTGGAAATATAATTATAACGATATAAATTTAAAACACCAATACTTCTCCATGTTTTTTCTTTCTCTCCGTCTTTTTCTAATTGTCCTTAACACTATGATTTATTAAAATAATATAAACAACTCACTATCCGGATGGCTTCCAAAAATAATGGTTGCATTTTAATAGGGTACGTCAAAGCTTATTTGTAAAACTGTTATATATTGTATTTTGTCTGATGAAGGCATACCATAATTTAATTTGGTATCCCTGAAATATGTATAATGAAATAAATATGGTTTTATAAATATAGTTTCCATTTATTAATATCGTATATCTACTCCAAATACTTGTCGAGTGCTTTATATCAGTTATAAAAATATTTACTTGTTGTATCCCAACAATTTTAAATAGAACTTTTGCATATATATATACATGTATATATATATATATCACATAAGAAACGGAGAATCAGTGTTGCGACGAAGAAGATTTATTAGACATATTACAATCTTTTCTCTGGCAACCAGTACGAGGCACGATCGATGCAATGATCGATCCTGACTCTGAAATCGCAAGATCCTCAGATATGTCTTGATTCTATGAAGCAGTTTCAAAAAGAAAAAAAAATATATACATATATATATATATATATAAACAAGAAGTGTAAGTCAACAGGTTAAGATTAACTTTGTTTATTCATATTCACTGCTATATATATTTCAGTGATAACCATTATTCAACAGCTATGACCTCATCAGACAGCTAGAACTTGAACAGAAAAATCAAAAAATTAATGATGGAACAAAGTTTACCTCTGTTATTTCGATATTTTGATATGCCCAGTCCTGAAGTATGGTGTTGTTGGTCATAGCTGTTGAATAATGGTTATCACTGAAATATATATAACAGCGAATATGAATAACCAAAGTTAATTTTAACTTGTTGACTTATGCATCTTGTTTTTAAATTACTCGGTAGTAAACAGACTCTCCTGCGCACTTCATTGAGTGCTCTATCCTGCATACTAAAGTGTCGGAAAACAACCAACACATACTCAAATTTATATATATATATATATATATATCAAAGGTATATATTGAGTTAGAAACTCAAAATAGTCTCTTACAATTAAATAGCTCAAGGAAAGAGATTTTTGCGGGCCGTATATATATAATTGAATTTAAAAGAGAGATAAACACAGATATATACATATATATGTTCAAATCGTAATTTGTAGAGCTAATTTAAATGTTGAGTAAACTTTACTGCTATTTTTAGTAGTATGCGTTTATGAGACACGATAAGTTCTGATGCCATGTGCGCTATTTTATATATGCACACTATTCAGTCTTCTGAGATACTTAGAAGTGAAGGATTTACTAATTTTACACCTACTGATGAACAAAAGAATTGGTAATTCCCTCCACTAAAATGTGAAACAGCATTACCTAAAGCTGTCTGGGTGTCTGGCAGTTGCCCCAATATCGGTTTGTATTTATTTTCTTGATTTACTATTTTAACTTGAGGCTGGCAAACCCTATTGCTCATAGTTAGTATTTTTTTCACCCAGGCGAATCTGGTCCCTTACGATTTGAACACATATATGTATATATCTGTGTTTATCTCTCTTTTATATTCAATTATATATATATATATATATATATATCATCATCATCATCATCATCATCATTTTATGTCCGCTTTTCCCTGCTTGCAAGGGTATATATATATATATGTATATATATCAATTTAGTTTCACTGCGTAATTAATCTATGTTCATTGCGTGCAAAATAAGATGCAAAAGTACATTTCTTCTGTTGGTCTTTTATAACATTTGTATTGTTGGTGTTGCTGTCGGTGGGTCCTTAAAGTTGGCCTTTAACCTTTGTTTTCATATCTTTGCTGCAGCATTCATTGAAGATTTTAAAGTTGAATCATTTTGTCTAGATGTCTATCTTTCGGACAGTTTATTATTTCGGCAGATTGGACAAGAGTAGCAAAAGTAGTCACAATCTGTAAATTGAGGTGTTATATAAATAATATGGACAATGAGATCTAATTATAGAGGAAAGTTCGTTAAGAGTGGTGGAAGTAACGAAGAAACCAGATTGATTTCTGACAGCATCAGGTGAATTATTTTGAAAGATTTGTGATTAAATTTAGTCTGTTGCTGAAGTATTCACGGTACATATCATTATTTGTCATTTCTCTGGACTTCTGAGAATAACAAGTCTGTGGGCAAATCATTTGTGATAAGTAATGAATGAAAGTGTGGAATGTGATGTGGAAAACACAGTGATTAGGATTAATGGCTCGTTATGGTGGTGGGCAAGCCCAAAGGAATTCTTACTTTTGCACAAATCACAGTCTGTCTTCAAGAAAACATATTTCATGATTGCTTGTGTGTGTTTCTTATAATCATCATGTTATGCTTTCTGATTTTGTATGTTTGTGTGTGTGTATGTGGAAGTGCTTGTGTGTGTATGTGGAAGTGCTTGTGTGTGTATATGGAAGTGCTTGTGTGTGTATGTGTATGTGAAAGTGCTTGTGTATCTATGTGAAAACTTGTGTATGTGAAACTGTGTCTATGTGAAAGCTTGTGTATGTGAAAGTATTTATGTGTCTATGTGAAAGTATTTGTGTGTATGTGAAAGTATTTTTGTGTCTATGTGAAAGTATTTGTGTGTCTAAGTGAAAGTATTTACGTGTCTATGTGAAAGTATTTGTGTGTCTAAGTGAAAGTATTTATGTGTCTATGTGAAAGTATTTGTGTGTCTATTTGAAAGTATTTGTGTGTCTATGTGAAAGTATTTGTGTGTCTATGTGAAAGTATTTATGTGTCTATGTGAAAGTATTTATGTGTCTATGTGAAAGTATAAAGGATTGATTCAATTAAGAATAGTATTGTTGACTACTGAAAACTTTATAATGTTATTGATGAATTATTGGTTATTTCTCTCTCTCTCTCTCTCAGTTTTTATTACAACAGCTTGTGTGGCTTTTCTGGCTGACTAGCTCTAACTATTTTTAGTGTATTGATGATACAATTGACTGGCTTTAGTGTATGTGTGTGTGTGTGTGTGTGTGTGTGTGTGTGTGCAAAAAGTAAACAAATAACAAAACAATGATACAGTACAATGAAAAAATCCATACAGGCGTTCATATATGTACGCACATGTACGCACAAGTATACACATATATATATATACATATATATAAAATATATATATACACAGAACATGCATATATATGAAATATATACATACAAAAAGATAAAAATATATATATATACATAGGTACACACAAACACACACAAAACATATACACACGTAAGACATACATATATCATCATTTTCATCATTTCATTTTACGTCCGCTTTTTCCCTGCTTGCAAGGGTGGGACGGGAACTGATGCTGGCTTGATTTCTACAGCTGGATGCCCTTCCTAACACCAACCTCATTTACAGTGAGTGCTGGGTGCTTTTTTGCCGTGGCACCTCCACGACCACTTTGCAGTGGTATGATATGGACCCCAGTCCCTATCACCTCATTTCTACAGCTGAGTAAACTGGAGCAATGTGAAATAAAGTGTCTTGCTCAAGGAAACAACACATCACCCAGTCTGAGAATTGAACTCACAACCTTTCGATTGCAAGGCCAATGCTCTAACCACTAAGCCATGTGCCTCCATCTATATATATATATATATAAAATACACACACACATACATACATATATATATAAAATGTATACATACAGATACGCACACATATATAAAAGATACGCATACATACACACATAAAATACACATATATATACACATGATACATATATACATATATATATATATATATAAAATCAGGTTCAATAAAACGTGGTTTAGATGACTCCCAACCAGTAGAGGATCCGGTGGACCATCCACCATAAGGAGCGCAAACCATGGGTGGTTGTTGTTGTCCATTGGTCATTGGTACGGGGTGTAGGGGGCCTACAGGGGGGGGGGGGGGGCGTAACCGGGGTTTATCCATATAGCTTGAGGAAAGTTCCCTATCCTTAGGTGTCTGCAGGCACCGAATAAGTCGGCCCTTCTGTTTAATAGCTTGGTTCCGCCATGAAGAATCTCGAGTGTCTCACTAAGACAGAGGTTGCAAATACCAGACCCCCCCCCCCCTCTGTCTGGGGGAACCTTTCTAACCACGGACCAGACTAGAGAGTGCGGGGTCTTTTCAAGTTTGAGCTTCCAGATCAGTTCAGAAAGGGCCGTACATTTCCTCTTATCTATTCTGTTAAAGGAATGGCGATGGTTATACCACCGAGCTTTGAAGCTCGTCGCTGTGGATCCTATGTAGTGGTGCTCCGAGTTAGGGGTTATATATATAATGACCTCTGGGATCATGCAGTAATACAGAAGACCCGACTTCCCATGGGTACAAGCCGAAGCTGAAGCATAATAGACAATATGCTGACACCCCCTCCCACTGCAATGTGGTCGTGGAGGTGCCACAGCAATATAGCACCCAGCCCACAATGTAAAGTGGCCGTGTAGGCGCCATGGAAAAAAAACACCCAGCACTCACTGTAAATGAGGTTGGTGTTAGGAAGGGCATCCAGCTGTAGAAATCAAGCCAGAATCAGTTCCTGTATGAGCAAGACAAGGTCAGCCGACCGGACACTGCCCACAACAGGACAACCCGTCTAACCCATGCTAGTGTGGAAGAATGAACGTAAAACGGTGATGATGATGATGATATATATGTATATATATATATGTATATATATATATATATATATATAAATATATATAAAAACAAACATAAATTATCGAGATTCGCATTTCGGCCCACGAAATAACGAAAAACAACCTCCGAGATGTGCGGCAAGTGCTCAATGATTCAGATGAACCAGAGCTATAACAAATGTTAAAGACCAAACACACTGAGACGATGGTAAACAATCATTCGCATAGCCAAAAAAAATGATCAAGTAATTCGGGTATTGAAAATTTACCCGGACCCCTGGAAGGTTGGTAAAATCCAGTATATGGGTTTCTGTGGCTCCTAAATCAAGTACCGTCCGCTTACATAAATAATGTCAGGCTTCTGGTAAGATGATTAAACAAGGAAGCCATTTTCTATATAATAATAATAATAATAGTAATAAACGAAAGATATAATTTTATAACATCACTATTTATTTCATTATATATATTTTGGGGATGCAAAAATTTATGTTTGACATAAATTATAGCATGCCTTCTTCAGATAAAATACATGTGATGTTTAAAATGTTTGAGGACATACTCACAAGAGTGACCTTAACAGATCAATTACAAGTGGGTATACGATTCAAAATCTTAAAATTTTCTAGGATGTAATGTTATTGGGAGAGATAAAAAAAAAGAAATAAAGACAGTTAATATAAAGGCTTCATATGTTTTTTTTTAAATTGCATAATTAGATTCATCAGAAAAAACTGTTAAATGTGTATAGCTTATTGCCATCAAACATTTTATACACCTCATGTATTTTATCTATATATACTATAATTTGTGTTTTATCTATATATGCTATAATTTGTCAAACATAAATTTTTGCATCTCCGAAATATATATAATGAAATAAATAATGATGTTAGTGATAAAATTATATCTTTCGTTTATTATTATTATTATCATAATTAGCAGAAAAACCACCTTTTGGCTGTTTTTCTGCTGGCATGTGTAATGTGCATATTAATATTATACGCAAGTATATATACATGTAGATATGATACATCAAATAAAATCGTAATTGACAATATACACAGAAATTGAACGAAGACTGCGTTACACTGTCTTATGTAATCAGTCACGTAATCCATGATACATCAAAAAAAGAGGATAAACTACATTAGGAGAAAATTAGTGATGGAAATATATGAATGTTTATATAAGTGATGTGATAAGTGTTACAATATGACAGGCACTATACCAGAAGTGTTGATATTTGTAAATTTTAAAGAAGTGAATCTTTAAATAAGCGAAAAAATTATTTATATTTTATCGTAATATTCATTCATTTCGGTAGAGGGTCGGACGCCATGCTTTCCAGCATAGTTACGTCCCTTTACGGTCTGAGTTCAAATCCCGCCGCGGTTGACTTTGCCTTTCATCCTTACGGGGTCGATAAAATAAAGTACCAGTAATGCACTGGATAATTGCTGGCCTTGTGCCTAAAGAAGAAACAATTATTTATTCAAAGAATCCAATTTATTTTACAAACAGGATAAAAAATATGTTCTGTACACTCCTGCGCTCCTCCCTTCATTATAGTTTAGATACTCCAGATAAATTTATCTGTTGAGTATTTTGTATCTGTTATGAACATAACTCAGTTATCCAGTAGCATGGCTCCAGTTCAGGAGTTCAGCAGCTGTGGGGAATGTGGAGTTACCCCTTAGTTGTTACTACTCGCAGGTCTGCTCTGGCCCGGTGTTGTAGTACCTGTTAGGGCCCCATTTATGGGTTAAATAATTACCTTATTCGAGTGACGCTGGTAAGGTATTATCAGCCACTGAAAAGAACCATGGAGAGTCGATTTAACAGCATTAGGGTTAGAGCCTCTAACTACACTGTCAAGGAGCAGTCTGGTCGTTATGACTCTGCTGGCTTAGAACCACAGGGAGGGCCTGTGGATGATGGATCAGCTGTCTCTGAGACAAATATAAAGAATACAGTTTTGTCCTGCAGAAGAGCCATTAACATGGGCACTCTGAATATGAAGACTGTTCGGACGTTGGAGAAAAGAGAGGAGTTGGGTCATATGTTCGAGGAGAGTGGTATGCAGATACTTGCGATCCAAGAACACAGCATCCTACATGATGAGCCCGTGAAGAGAGTGATGATTGGGAAGAGGAGCCAGCTCATCACCACATCAGCAGTGAAGAACACAGCGAATGCTGCAGTAGGAGGAGTGGGTTTTGTTTTCAGCCAAAAACCAATCTGTTGGTGAGGGAAATCATACATGTCTCCCCACAAGTGTTGAGGTTGACCTTCAAGGGAAACCCAAGACTGACAGTCATCTCAGCCTATAGACCAACCGAGGGAGACAGTGATGTGAGTGCAGAGGAATTCTATGAGGAGGTGTGTAGAGCTGTCAACACCACACAAGCTCACAACATCCTGCTTGTTCTGGGAGACTTCAATGCACATCTGAGTAAGGAGAGCAGTGAAGATCCTTTCTGGTACTTCCATAACAACACCAACCGAAATGGAAGACTACTGAGAGACACCCTGCTGGAGGCAAACTTGATGGCGACCAACCTAACGTTTAGGAATAATCCGGGGAAGATGTGGACCTACATCTCAGATATGCACCTGTCCAAGTCCCAGATTGATTTCATTCTGGTGAGGAAAAATTGGCAGAATAGTGTTCTGAACACAGAACCATACAACTATTTCAGTACACTGGGTAGTGACCACCGACTTGTTATGAGTGACGTCCGGGTGAGCTTAAGAAAGAGCAAGGCTCAGCCCCGGAGAGCAATCTATGACTGGGGAGCTTTCAAGGAAGATGATAAGCTACAGGAGAGGTTCACAGTAGAAGTGAGGAACAGGTTCAGTGCTCTGTGTGGAGAGAGAGAGGAGAGAGAGATTGGAGGGACTGAGGAGAGTGAGATTGGAGGGATTGAGGAGAGTGTGACGAGGAGGTACGGGTACTTCACCACTGCAGTGGCGGAAGCAAGTGAGACTCTGGTGCCAAGGAGAGAGAAGAAGAGGAAGAACGTCAACTCTGCAAACCCAAAAGTGTGTGCAGCCAGAGAACACCTGAAAGCTGCCAAGGTCCAATTCCATGCTGATCTTACGGAGGAGAGAAAGGAGAATATGGAGGTGATGAGGGATGAACTCTGTACCGCTTATACTGAGGCCAGAGAGGGTGTACTGCTAGAGAAGATCAGAAGTGTGGAGAGAGCAGTTGACAGGTCTGGGTGTAGGGAGAGCTGGATGATCATCGAGATCACAGGGAGGAAGAGTAGGTGTTCGAGTCAGATCTATGGAACAGGGCCTGAGGATAGGAAGAGGAAATGGTTAGATTATTTTATTACCTTACTAAGAGAGCAGCCCTCCACAGCCCAGAACACTGGGGAGATTAGACGGCTGTTTGAGGAACTGGATATTGAGACAGGACCCTTCACCAGAGAGGAGCTTCAGAGAGCCAAGAAGAAGATCAATGAGGTAAAGGCTCATGGAGAAGATGGAGTGGCATCAGAGGTGATGAAGAGGTGTGATTTTGATGATATCACCCTGGGGTTCTGTAACCAGGCACTGGAGAAAGAAGTTGCCCCGAATCAGTGGAGGATCAGTAACATCATCCCAGTGCCAAAGAAGGGAGATCTCTCTAACATCAACAACTACAGGGGGATCTCACTGACGTCACTTGTGGCAAAGACCCTCAACAGGATGATGATTCTTAACAGGATCCAGCCCGAGATGGAGAAGAAGCTCAGGGACAATCAGTATGGCTTCAGAGATGGTAGATCAACTACCAGTCACATCCTGATGCTGAAGAGCATATTAAAGGGAGCTAGAGCAAAGAGCCTTCCTGTTGTCATGGTTTTCATTGACTTTAGGAAGGCCTTTGATTCTGTGGACTGTCACTGCCTGATGAAGATCTTACAGGCTTATGGAATCCCCAAGAAGATAGTGGACCTGATATCACTTCTCTACACCAACACCAAAGCCCAAGTCATTACACCTGGTGGGATGACAGAGTTCTTTGAGATACTGGCTGGAGTGCTCCAGGGAGATACATTGGTTCCCTACCTTTTTATCATCGCAGTGGATTATTGTATGCGCTTTGCGTTAGAGAAACACCAGGACTCCGGCTTTACTGTAACATCGGCTCAGAGCAGGAGAGTTAAGGCAAAATAGATATCGGATGCTGAATTTGCCGACGACATAGTTCTGGTGACAAACACAGTGAAGGAGGCAGAGGATTTGATGCAGGAGGTGGAGACTGTCGATGAGTGTGGAGCTGAGAATCAATGAGAGTAAGATGAAGTATCTGGTAGAGAATATTAAGAAGCCAGAGAAGATTACGAATGTAGGCAGGAAGCCACTAGAGTTGATTGAGGACTTCCTGTATCTGGGAGCAAAGATTGGGAATACAGAAGATGATGTGGTCGAGAGGAAGAGCAAAGCCTGGGCAACATACCACAGATTGGTGTGGAAGTTGGGCCTTCGTAAAGACCTGAGGATCAGTCTCTTCTTTGCTACATTGAAGTCTGGGCTACTGTAGGGGTCTGTAGTAAGCAGTAAATTTCCCCTGGAATTCTTGGAAACTGACTGCTATTGTACTAACTGACCTTACCTAGAAACTGGCCAATCACGAGCCAGTTCAACATATCAGTCAATGACTAATGTATTACGTCATAACTCTGATCTCTACAGTTCAACAGATAGTTCTCAAATGAGAACACATTAAATTCTGCTGTCCTCATCAATTCGACTTGGGTTCGACTATAACCCAACAAATGTCTATGTTAATCTTGGTACGGAAAATATTATGTCTATAAACTCTCGACAACTTACCAAGGTAATCTAGTATTATATGCATACACTTTGTAATCTTTGCCACACAAATAAGTATTTCTTTGATGACATCTGCAAACACACTTGGAGAATACGTTCACACAAATAAATATTATGTTCAAAAATACTTCGACTAGATTTTGTTGTTCCAATCCAATTGACATTAAATGCAGCCTATCGGCTTCTGATACTATTTCTAAATTGGAGTAAATAAAATAGTAAAATGACCAAAGCATTCATTTTCTATAGTGGTCAATATACTAAAGGTCTAAGACTTGGACACTGACCAAGAAACTCACTCAGATGGTGGATGGGTGCTACATCGGTGCGCCTGGCCGACTGAACTCACTCGATATGCAAATTAGGCTGCTCAGCCGTTAATTTTCATAAGGAAAGTATATACTTTCGAACGTTCAACCATCTGGCAGAAGGGTATACGGTGCTGACGATAGCTAACAAGCTTGAAACTAGTACATCGTTCCTGTGTCAGTGTTGAACAAAAAGGTGACGTGGTTGCCTTAACACCGTACGGCATAAATCAGGCTGTCCGTTTGTTTACAAACGAACAAAGCGAATGTTATAATAAATATTCGCTAAACTGATACGTACATGTATATATGTGTGCCTGTATGTATATATATATATATATATATATACATGCTACTGTACGTCTGTATACATATATGTATGTACGTATACATACATACTTACATTTAAGTAAGTGCCGTACTAAGAGTGAGAAATGAAATTTCGTTTCATTCTATTCCAACTTATATATTTATTTATTTATATATATATATGGGATAGCAGGCAAACTAACAGGTAGGGAGAAATATGTATGCAGTAGATGTACAGGGAAACCAGACAGTAGAAGTCGCATTGATAGACACATTTTTCAAATGCAGGCGGGTGCTATAGAAGTGGTGGATAGCTTCCGGTACCTAGGAGATGAGACTAGCATGGAAGGGGGTGTTCTGAGGCCATAGTATCTAGAATAAGGACGGATTGGAAAAAGTTTAGGGAGCTGCTTCCTCTGCGTACGAAAGGCCAGTTATATGATGCCTTTGTGAGGAGCGCGATGCTGCATGGTAGTGAGACATGGGCAGCAACTGCAGAGGATATGCGACGGCTCGAGAGAAATGAGGCAAGCATGCTCCATTGGATGTGCAATGTCAATGTGCATGAACGACCCAGCATGAATGTGTTGAGAGAGAAACTGTGTCTGAGAGGGATAGAATGTAGTATGCGAGAGAGGAGACTGAATGGTATGGACATGTGATGCGCATGGAGGATGACCGATGGGTGAAGAAGTGCCAGGAAATGCCAGTTGAAGGAAGACATGGTAGAGGTAGACCACGAAAAACATGGGCGGAGGTGGTGAGAACAGAACTCAGATCGCTGAAGCTCATGGTGGAGATGACGAAGGACCATGACAAGTGGAGAGATGCTGTGCTGAAT
The DNA here is from genome assembly GCA_964016885.1 of Eledone cirrhosa. Taxonomy (NCBI): domain Eukaryota; kingdom Metazoa; phylum Mollusca; class Cephalopoda; order Octopoda; family Eledonidae; genus Eledone; species Eledone cirrhosa. The sequence continues at coordinate 24,662,197 of OZ024753.1, read as the reverse complement.
AAGACCCATCCCACCCTTGCAAGCAGGGGAAAGCGGACGTAAAATGATGATGATGATGATATATATATATATAGTGAAATTTACATAGTTCATATATATATATATATCATCATCATTTCATTTTACGTCCACTTTTCCCTGCTTGCAAGGGTGGGACGGGAACTGATTCTGGCTTGATTTCTACAGCTGGATACCCTTCCTAACACCAACCTCATTTACAGTGAGTGCTGGGTGCTTTTTTGCTGTGGCACCTCCACGACCACTTTGCAGTGGAATGATAGGGACCCCAGTCCCTATCATCTCATTTCTACAGCTGAGTAAACTGGAGCAATGTGAAATAAAGTGTCTTGCTCAAGGAAACAGCACATCACCTGGTCTGAGAATTGAACTCACAACCTTTCGATTGCAAGGCCAATGCTCAAACCACTAAGCCATGTGCCTCCATATATATATATATATAGGAAAAAGTATGACTCCGACGGCAGAGCCCCAAGCCGTTTCGACAGCTATTTCTGGACTAAATTAGAATTTTTAGCCTGGTAAATAAATAGCCAAACTTATCAAGGGGGTACTTCCTTATATGGGAAGATTGTAGTTGTCAAGTGGATTGGTCAAAAATTTGTTGTAAACACAAGTGTCTATCATGGCATTTGGTGGGAGGTAGGGGTGGATAACTTGCCTGTAGAACAATGAAGGAGTGGGTGGAGCCGGTCAAGCGTTGAAAATGATATGTATACAGCAGATTCTAAGGATAGTGTATGAAAAGTCAAAGAATTGTTCTGGAGAAAATGGAGGAGGGTATAGAATAGGTAAATCAGATGAGAGTAGGAGACAATAAAAAATAATAGAAAGAAATATAAAAAAATATATAAAATAGATAGTGAGAAAGTTCTTTGACTTTTCATACACTATCCTTAGAATCTGCTGTATAGATCTCATTTTCAACGCTTGACCGGCTCCACCCACTCCTTCATTGTTCTACAGGCAAGTTATCCACCCCTACCTCCCACCAAATGCCATGATAGACACTTGTGTTTACAACAAATTTTTGACTAATCCTCTTGACAACTACAATCTTCCCATATAAGGAAGTACCCCCTTGATAAGTTCTGCTATTTATTTACCAGGCTAAAAATTATAATTTAGTCCAGAAATAACCGTTGAAAGGGCTTGAGCTCTGCCGTCGAGGTCATACTTTTTCCTATTACCCTCTCTACTACCCTAAGTATTGAGTACTCTGGTGCATTATCTGGTTCCTTACCACATCTCCTTCGTTATATATTTATATATATCATCATCATCATCATCATCATTTTACGTCCGCTTTTCCCTGTTTGCAAGGGTGGGATGGGAACTGATTCTGGCTTGATTTCTACAGCTGGAAGCCCTTCCTAACACCAACCTCATTTTACAGTGAGTACTGGGTGCTTTTTTGCCATGGAACCTCCACGACCACTTTGCAGTGGAATGATAGGGACCCCAGTCCCTATCATCTCATTTCTACAGCTGAGTAAACTGGAGCAATGTGAAATAAAGTGTCTTGTTCAAGGAAACAACACATCACCCGGTCTGAGAATTGAACTCACAACCTTTTGATTGCAAGGCCAATGCTTTAGCCACTAAGCCATGTGCCTCCATATTTTTATTATTATTATTATTATTATTATTATATGCGGTGGATTGGTAGTATCGGTAGAGGGTCAGACACCATGCTTTCCAGCATAGTTACGTACCTTTACGATCTGAGTTCAAATCCCGCCGAGGTTGACTTTGCCTTTCATCCTTACGGGGTCGATAAAATAAAGTACCAGTAATGCACTGGGTAATTGCTGGCCTTGTGCCTCAAGTAGAAACAATTATTATTATATATATATTATTATTATATATATATATATATATATATATATATATATATATACATACACGTATAAATAATGTAATAAGTGATAGTAGTTGGCAATCTGATTTGAAGAACATAAGTAGCTACTGTTGGTTGAAATTATGGTAATTAATATGATTGAATTATAGTAATTCAGTGAGAAGTTTGAACCTAATGGTACCAACAGTCATCATCATCATCAGGGGTCTGAGACTAAAATATATACAGACATAGCTCTCCTCTCACTGTCATTTCATGTATTTTAGTTATCTCTCTTCTTTTTCATTTTCTTTTGTGATTATTCACTTGGTATTTCCCCTATACCATTTGCTTGTGTTTTGTCTTCACTTTTCTCTCTATTCTTTCATATTGTCTCTTTTACTCATTTTACTTCACACCATTCATTTGTTGACTATTATATTTTCTGTCTATTTTATAATGTGACTTTGAGTTGTTATATTGCTTGAAGGTAAAATTGCCTATTTAGCTGTCATATTTCACTGCAATATCCTCTCAGAGAAGCTGTGAAATATTTTCATTTCATATCTAAACTACAATGAAATTCAGTGAGGCAAATTTACAGTTTTATTATGATTTTCATTCAGACAATTTCAAGCACTTTAAATGTTTATAAACTCATTCTAGTTCTCATTGCTATCTTATTTCTAAGATTTTGGTATAGTTGATTGCCTTTGCAGCTTTGTCCTTGGGGTGCAGGCCAAACACTGTCCCACCCTAGCCCATCACCCTCTTCCCTCTCCTACCCACTTCTGTGGCCTAAAAGTCCTAGCTTTTTCCCTACTTTCCCATACAATCAGATCTGTCCTTCTTTACCCCTTCTCTTTTTTCTCAATATTTTTGTTTTATCTTTCTTTTGTCCCACTTTTGCCATCTGTTATATATTAAAGTTCATTTCATTCATTTCATTTCATTTCATTTCCGCTTTTTCCCTGCTTGCAAGGGTGGGACGGGAACTGATTCTGGCTTGATATCTACAGCTGGATGCCCTTCCTAACACCACCCTCATTTCCAGTGAGTGCTGGGTGCTTTTTTGCCGTGGCACCTCCACGACCACTTTGCAGTGGAATGATAGTGGCCCCAGTCCTCTCATCTCATTTCTACAGCTGAGTAAACTGGGGCAATGTGAAATAAAATGTCTTGTTCAAGGAAACAACACATCACCCGGTCTGAGAATTGAACACACAACTTTTCGATTGCAAGGCCAATGCTCTAACCACTAAGCCATGTACCTCCATTAAAGTTGTAGTCATTAATTGATTGCATTAATGAAAATATATTTATGAGAAAGATGTCAGCATTTTTTATTTTTATCTAAACTGGGTGTTTTAATAACAATCTGCATCTCCAAGGAAAAGAAAGACCCTCCCCCCATCCCGACATTTTCTCAGTAAACTTCTATTATCAGTAACTTTTCTGATGATGATAAAACCACAATAAATTAAATATTAGATGTTAATTGTTGGGAAGTATTGGTAAAAGATCTCAGAAAATGGGGACATGTGATGACGACTGGCATGTTGAGGAATAGTCAGAGGAGAGTGACACACTGGAAGGAGGAGTGTGTAGACACCAGCTCTATGTTCAACATTCTTCCTTTCTCAACGACTTAGGACAAGCTACAGAAGAAAGATTGTAGGCATTAGCTGGGAATACAAGATCACAAGTGAAGATGTGCTTTGAAGAGCCAATGCCACATGCCTGGGTTTTATCAAGAGCAGAAGAATGCAAATGGCAGGGTATGTCCTACAAGTAGAGGATAATATACCAGCAAGAACTGCAATGACAAGGGTGTCAGCTGGTGAGAAAAGACCAAAGGGGTAGACCAAAGAAGACCCGGAGATCCTCTCTAAAAAAGAACCTGTGCAATTGTGGCACAAACTGGTCTCAAGCAGCAACCAACCCTTGCGAGAGGCAGAACAATGGAAGATCTTAGTGGCCCATTGCTGTGAGGCTGGAGGAACCAGATGACCAGATGATGAAAAAAAAAAGATACAACTCTCTTAAAAGTAACTTGAAATAATCTGTAACTCACCAACATCACCAAAACTGAAGTAATTTAATTATAATAGTTACGCACTTTTTACAATTCATCTTTCTGACATTCCTGGGAGTACCAGTGATGTACTGTGGTCTTTATAATTGATTTCAACACCCCCCTACTACCACCCACCCATGGTCTTGTGCCTAAATAATTAGATTTCACTGGAATGATAATTGTTATTCGGAATTCCCAAGAATTGTCAACATTGGAAGAATGAAGGGCAAAGTTGACCTCAGTTGGGTTTGAACTGTGAGTGTAAACGGCTCTAAACAAAATACTACAATTTTGTCTACTGTAATTATTCTGTCAATTCACTCCAGTGTATATGAAATTCAGAGAAATAATTTGAAGACTCAAACACAAGAAATAGCTGTTAAAACAACTGAATGCTCTTAATGACAACATGTAAGTGGGGTAAAAATACAGAAATCAGTGGCCACTGGGCGGTAAAAAGAAAAGTTGTGAGGTGGGGTGACAGGTAGATGAAACATAGAAAAGATTGAGAGAGAAGAATCGTGTTATAAACAAAAGAATTACTTTTACAAAATAACCCAAACTCAATAAGAATTAGAAAAAAACCTGCCAATAAAATTGATGGGTGATATCACTTTAAAATATTTGTGATCACTAATGGAATCTGGTTTTTAGTAAATAAATCCAAGCATTTATATATTTAGATTGCTTTCTGTAAGTAAAAAGATGTACAAGAGATAAACTATCATCATTTCATTTTACGTCCGCTTTTCTCTGCTTGCAAGGGTGGGACGGGAACTGATACTGGCTTGATTTCTACAGCTGGATGCTCTTCCTAACACCAACCTCATTTACAGTGAGTGCTGGGTGCTTTTTTGCCGTGGCACCTCCACGACCACTTTGCAGTGGAATGATAGGGACCCAAGTCCCTATCATCTCATTTCTACAGCTGAGTAAACTGGAGCAATGTGAAATAAAGTGTCTTGCTCAAGGAAACAACACATGACCCGGTCTGAGAATTGAACTCACAACCTTTCGATTGCAAGGCCAATGCTCTAACCACTAAGCCATGTGCCTCCATTACTATGTTACTGAGAATCCTGCTTCCATTGAGCTCCTTAAAACAGCTAACTCTCCCCCTCTCTCTCTCTTCCTCTCTCATATAACTGCACTAATTTATACTATTACTGGTACAGACTTAAGGGATATTGAACTCCTCAAATTAGCTGACTGTCTCTCACACATAACACTACACCAACTTGTACTCTCACTGGTACAAGATGTTCTATATTTGGTGACACCCATAGGCTCCTTTGGACTTCTGACAGAATAGCTTGTATTATCTATCCAGATTACATTCTGTGATTTACAAACTATTGCCTTATAATGTTTCTGAATTTAACCCTTTAGCATTTAAACTGGCTGCCGTATCTGGCCAGAATTCTCTCACCTGTTTCTCTTCAAACTGACTGTAACTGGCCACTCACACTGACATTAAGGTATTGTTTTCAAAATAAATAACCTCAAAATCTCATAGATTTGATATTATGTAAGATAAAATACAAAATGCTAAAGGGTTAAATAAATCTAGTATCCCCCAATTGAGAAGCCAGTCCTATCAATATCAATATATAGCCATTATACACTAACACAAGGAGCATGTGGAATGTTTCAAGATGATGGTATTTGTGTTTTCAAGACAACTAAAGACTAGACTGGATATTTTAATAGTTTTGTATATTTTCAAATTTGTTGACAATCTGATTTTTAGATGAGTCAGCATTGAAGCAGAGCACGATCAAAATGCTTGATTGCCATGCTGATTCTAGACAAAATTTGTCTCAGGTGCTATCAAATGATGCTACAATATTACACTGCCTAATTATCTGAAAGAATTGACTATTTTCAGCAGTCTTTCTCTCTCTCTACAAACAAAAACCAGTTATATGATGCATGTGTGTGATGTGTGATGTTGCATGGCAGTGAGACATATAAGCAATGAATGCAGAGGATATATGTGAAGGCTACAGAGAAATGAAGCTAGCATGCTCTGATGGATGTGCACTGATAAGGTGCATTAACAACAAAGCATGGATAAGCTAAGAGGAAAAAGATGTAGGGTGCAGGAAAGGAGACTGCATTAGTATGGTCATGTGGAAAAAAATAGAGCATGCCTTGTTATTAGACTATTTTCTGTAATAAAAATTCAGTGAAAGCTTCTAATTCTATTTTTCTTATCATTTCTCTATGACGACACAGTTCTTCTCTCTCATTCTTTTCTGTTTCATCTACCTGTCACCCCACCTCACAACTTTTCTTTTTACCACCCATTGGCCATTGATTTCTGTCCTTAGATGTATTTTTACCCCACTTTCATGCTGTCATTAAGAGCATTCATCTGTTTTAACAGCTATTTCTTGTGTTTCAGTCTTCTTCAAATTACTTCTCTGAATTTCATATACACTCACACTTTGTCTCAATTTCAAGGCAACAAGGTTTATTGAAAATAAAATAGTTCAATCGCTGCCATAATCTAAATCATATGTGCCTACACACACACATATATATATATATATATATATATATATATATATATATATATATATACACTTGTGTGTGTGGGGGTGTGTATACTTATACCCATATACATACACATAAGCATATGCACACACATGAACACATACATACACATATATAAACTCTTTAAATGTTCTTAGGAAATAGTGCTTTACAAACTAATTGCTGGAAAATGCTAAAAGCTAAACACATAACAGAAAAATAAAACACGAGATTCTTTTGAAATGTTATGAGGTGAATACAATAAAATTTTATAAGAAGATTGGAATTTAAAATAGATAACAGATCAAACGAATGACTGGGGTTATTTTTGATTGCATTCTAAAATCAAAGACTATTGGTAAGAAACTGCAACAGATAAAAGCAAAAATACCATTTTTAATTAACTAATACAGGAGAATGGTAAAACTAAAATATGACAGACTGACTGCCATGTAGATTATAGAGTGGCAACTAAATAGATTGAGGTATATGTAATCAGTCAGTCTGGTAGTATTAACTCTTTCATCGCTATATTTCCAATGCAATTTTTTGCATTTAATTAATGAAGAATTTCGAGGGATTTACTAAATTTTAATTTCATTACTGAGGAGCCTCAATGCAGCCAGCTTTCCTGTCACAGCTGGAGCCAGCTGATCTTGTGACAATGGTAAACATCCTGATGAAATAACCCTCTTCCCATTCCAGGGAGTTACTGTGTATACTTGAATATAAACTGGTGAATATGTAACAAAAAATCAATGGAAGAAAACGGATGGGTTATATTTGGGCTCAATATTTTGATGATGAACCAACTTCAAATTGGTAAATCCCTAATCTGGGAAGTGAGATATTGGGACTCGTTTTTGCCTCCAAACTTGTTGCTTCTGCAGCAATGCTGAGGAGAAGAAGGTCAACAAATACCAGAGATTATACGACTCCTGTCAAAACCTCTGGTGTCCTTGGTCGCCACATTGCAGATGGTTTTCATAACATAAAAGATTCTTATTATATCAAATTAAGATGGAAGGCTTTAATTTCCATAAAATACCTTTAGAATGATGGGTGATTAGATAAAACCAGAAGTGATTTTAGGTAGGTTGGTATAGAAAGCGTTAAGTTGCTGTATAATATTGTAGCTGAGACATCATAGAGAAAAACTTTTATTCAGACATTCTGTATATGCTCAAATATAAGCCAACTCCCTTCTGCTTCAGTCTTCCACTTCTGTTTCAGTCTTCCTCTTCTGTTTGTCTTCCCCTTCTGCTTCAGTCTTCCTCTTCTATTTAGGTCTTCCACTTTTGTTTCCTTCTTCCACTTCCCCTTCTGCTTCAGTCTCCCTCTTCTATTTCAGTCTTCCGCTTCCCCTTCTGTTTCAGTCTTCCTCTTGTTTCAGTCTTCCACTTCCCCTTCTGTTTCAGTCTTCCCCTTCTGTTTCAGTCTTCCACTTCCGCTTCTGTTTCAGTCTTCCACTTCTGTTTCAGACTTCCCCTTCTGTTTCAGTCTTTCACTTTCAGTCTTCCCCTTCTGTTTCAGTCTTCCTCTTCTGTTTCAGTCTTCCACTTCTGTTTCAGTCTTCCCCTTCTGTTTCAGACTTCCTCTTCTGTTTCAGTCTTCCACTTGTTTTAGACTTCCTCTTCTGTTTCAGTCTTCCACTTCTGTTTCAGTCTTCCCCTTCTGTTTCAGTCTTCCACTTCCGCTTCTGTTTCAGTCTTCCACTTCTGTTTCAGTCTTCCGCTTCTGTTTCAGTCTTCCCCTTCTGTTTCAGCCTTCCCCTTCTGTTTCTGTCTTACCCTTCTGTTTCAGTCTTCCCCTTCTGTTTCAGCCTTCCTTTTCTGTTTCAGTCTTCCCCTTCTGTTTCAGTCTTCCCCTTCTGTTTCAGTCTTCCACTTCCGCTTCTGTTTCAGTCTTCCCCTTCTGTTTCAGCCTTCCCCTTCTGTTTCTGTCTTACCCTTCTGTTTCAGTCTTCCCCTTCTGTTTCAGCCTTCCGCTTCTGTTTCAGTCTTCCCCTTCTGTTTCAGCCTTCCCCTTCTGTTTCTGTCTTACCCTTCTGTTTCAGTCTTGCACTTCTGTTTCAGTCTTCCGCTTCTGTTTCAGTCTTCCACTTCTGTTTCAGTCTTCCGCTTCTGTTTCAGTCTTCCCCTTCTGTTTCAGTCTTCCCCTTCTGTTTCTGTCTTCCCCTTCTGTTTCAGTCTTCCCCTTCTGTTTCAGCCTTCCTCTTCTGTTTCAGCCTTCCCCTTCTGTTTCAGCTTCTTCTTCTGTTTCAGTCTTCCACTTCTGTTTCAGTCTTCCCCTTCTGTTTCAGACTTCCTCTTCTGTTTCAGTCTTCCACTTCTGTTTCAGACTTCCTCTTCTGTTTCAGTCTTCCACTTCTGTTTCAGTCTTCCCCTTCTGTTTCAGTCTTCCACTTCTGTTTCAGACTTCCACTTCTGTTTCAGTCTTCCACTTCTGTTTCAGTCTTCCCCTTCTGTTTCAGTCTTCCACTTCCGCTTCTGTTTCAGTCTTCCCCTTCTGTTTCTGTCTTCCCCTTCTGTTTCAGTCTTCCCCTTCTGTTTTAGTCTTCCTCTTTTGTTTCAGTCTTCGACTTCTGTTTCTGTCTTCATCGTCTGTTTCAGTCTTCCACTTCTGTTTCTGTCTTCCCCTTCTGCTTCAGTCTTCCCCTTCTGCTTGAGTCTTCCACTTCTGTTTCTGTCTTCCCCTTCTGCTTCAGTCTTCCCCTTCTGTTTCAGTCTTCCACTTCTGTTTCAGTCTTTCCTTTCTGTTTCAGACTTCCCCTTCTGTTTCAGCCTTCCCCTTCTGTTTCAGCCTTCCCCTTCTGTTTCTGTTTCAGTCTTCCGCTTCTGTTTCAGTCTTCCCCTTCTGTTTCAGTCTTCCCCTTCTGTTTCAGTCTTCCTCTTCTGTTTCAGTCTTCCACTTCCCCTTCTGTTTCAGTCTTCCCCTTCTGTTTTAGTCTTCCTCTTCTGTTTCAGTCTTCCCCTTCTGCTTCAGTCTTCCCCTTCTGTTTCAGACTTCCCCTTCTGTTTCAGTCTTCCTCTTCTGTTTCAGTCTTCCACTTTCCCTTCTGTTTCAGTCTTCCGCTTCTGTTTCAGTCTTCCCCTTCTGTTTCAGTCTTCCCCGTCTGTTTCAGTCTTCCACTTCTGTTTCCTTCTTCCCCTTCTGTTTCAGTCTTCCCCTTCTGTATCAGTCTTCCCCTTCTGTTTCAGTCTATCACTTCCCCTTCTGTTTCAGTCTTCTCCTTCTGTTTCTGTCTTAATCTTTTGTTTCAGTCTTCCACTTCTGTTTCAGTATTCCTCTTCTATTTCAGTCTTCCACTTCTGTTTCCTTCTTCCACTTCCCCTTCTGCTTCAGTCTTCCGCTTCTGTTTCTGTCATCCCCTTCTGTTTCAGTCTTCCCCTTCTGTTTCAGTCTTCCCCTTCTGTTTCAGTCTTCCACTTCTGTTTCAGTCCTCCACTTTCGCTTCTGTTTCTGTCTTCCGCTTCTGTTTCAGTCTTCCTGTTCTGTTTTAGTCTACCTCTTCTGTTTCAGGCATCCCCTTCTGTTTCTGTCTTCCCCTTCTGTTTCAGTCTTTCCCTTCTGTTTCAGTCTTCCCCTTCTGTTTTAGTCTTCCTCTTCTGTTTCAGGCTTCCCCTTCTGTTTCTGTCTTCATCGTCTGTTTCAGTCTTCTACTTCTGTTTCTGTTTTCCCCTTCTGCTTCAGTCTTCCCCTTCTGCTTGAGTCTTCCACTTATGTTTCAGTCTTCCCCTTCTGCTTCAGTCTTCCCCTTCTGTTTCAGTCTTCCCCTTCTGTTTCAGTCTTCCCCTTCAGTTTCAGTCTTCCACTTCTGTTTCAGTCTTCCCCTTCTGCTTCAGTCTTCCCCTTCTGTTTCAGACTTCCCCTTCTGTTTCAGTCTTCCTCTTCTGTTTCAGTCTTCCCCTTCTGTTTCAAACTTCCCCTTCTGTTTCAGTCTTCCACTTCTGTTTCAGTCTTCCACTTCCCCTTCAGTTTCAGTCTTCCGCTTCTGTTTCAGTCTTCCCCTTCTGTTTCAGTCTTCCCCTTCTGTTTCAGTCTTCCGCTTCTGTTTCATTCTTCCACTTCCCCTTCTGCTTCAGTCTTCCCCTTCTGTTTCAGTCTTCCCCTTCTGTTTCAGTCTTCCCCTTCTGTTTCAGTCTTCCCCTTCTGTTTCAGTTTTCCTCTTCTGTTTCAGTCTTCCCCTTCTGTTTCAGCCTTCCACTTCTATTTCAGTCTTCCCCTTCTGTTTCAGCTTCTTCTTCTGTTTCAGTCTTCCCCTTCTGTTTCAGCCTTCCTCTTCTGTTTCAGACTTCCACTTCCACTTCTGTTTCAGTCTTACACTTCTGTTTCAGTCTTCCGCTTTCAGTCTTCCACTTCTGCTTCAGTCTTCCAGTTCTGCTTCAGACTTCCCCATCTGCTCCAGTCTTCCTCTTCTGTTTCAGTCTTCCGCTCCTGTTTCAGTCTTCAGGTTCTGTTTCAGTCTTCCTCTTCTGTTTTATCTTCCTCTTCTGTTTCAGTCTTCCCCTTCTGTTTCGGTCTTCCACTTCTGTTTCAGTCTTCCCCTTCTGCTTCAGTCTTCACCTTCTATTTCAGTCTTCCCCTTCTGTTTCAGTCTTCCCCAACCTGTTTCAGACTTCCACTCCTGTGTCAGTCTGCAGGTTCAGTTTCAGTCTTCCTGTTCTGTTTTAGTCTCCCTCTTCTGTTTCAGTCTTCCCCTTCTGTTTCAGTCTTCCCCTTCTGTTTTAGTCTTCCTCTTCTGTTTCAGTCTGCCCCTTCTGTTTCTGTCTTCATCGTCTGTTTCAGTCTTCTTCTTTCAGTCTTCCACTTCTGTTTCAGTCTTCCTCTTCTGTTACAGACTTCTCCTTCTGTTTCAGACTTCCTCTTCTGCTTCAGACTTCCTCTTCTGTTTCAGTCTTCCACTTCTGTTTCAGTCTTCCCCAACCTGTTTCAGACTTCCACTCCTGTGTCAGTCTGCAGGTTCTGTTTCAGTCTTCCTGTTCTGCTTCAGTCTTCCGCTTCTGTTTCTGTCATCCCCTTCTGTTTCAGTCTTCCCCTTCTGTTTCAGTCTTCCCCTTCTGTTTCAGTCTTCCACTTCTGTTTCAGTCCTCCACTTTCGCTTCTGTTTCTGTCTTCCGCTTCTGTTTCAGTCTTCCTGTTCTGTTTTAGTCTACCTCTTCTGTTTCAGGCATCCCCTTCTGTTTCTGTCTTCCCCTTCTGTTTCAGTCTTTCCCTTCTGTTTCAGTCTTCCCCTTCTGTTTTAGTCTTCCTCTTCTGTTTCAGGCTTCCCCTTCTGTTTCTGTCTTCATCGTCTGTTTCAGTCTTCTACTTCTGTTTCTGTCTTCCCCTTCTGCTTCAGTCTTCCCCTTCTGCTTGAGTCTTCCACTTATGTTTCAGTCTTCCCCTTCTGCTTCAGTCTTCCCCTTCTGTTTCAGTCTTCCCCTTCTGTTTCAGTCTTCCCCTTCAGTTTCAGTCTTCCACTTCTGTTTCAGTCTTCCCCTTCTGCTTCAGTCTTCCCCTTCTGTTTCAGACTTCCCCTTCTGTTTCAGTCTTCCTCTTCTGTTTCAGTCTTCCCCTTCTGTTTCAAACTTCCCCTTCTGTTTCAGTCTTCCACTTCTGTTTCAGTCTTCCACTTCCCCTTCAGTTTCAGTCTTCCGCTTCTGTTTCAGTCTTCCCCTTCTGTTTCAGTCTTCCCCTTCTGTTTCAGTCTTCCGCTTCTGTTTCATTCTTCCACTTCCCCTTCTGCTTCAGTCTTCCCCTTCTGTTTCAGTCTTCCCCTTCTGTTTCAGTCTTCCCCTTCTGTTTCAGTCTTCCCCTTCTGTTTCAGTTTTCCTCTTCTGTTTCAGTCTTCCCCTTCTGTTTCAGCCTTCCACTTCTATTTCAGTCTTCCCCTTCTGTTTCAGCTTCTTCTTCTGTTTCAGTCTTCCCCTTCTGTTTCAGCCTTCCTCTTCTGTTTCAGACTTCCACTTCCACTTCTGTTTCAGTCTTACACTTCTGTTTCAGTCTTCCGCTTTCAGTCTTCCACTTCTGTTTCAGTCTTCCACTTCTGCTTCAGTCTTCCAGTTCTGCTTCAGACTTCCCCATCTGCTCCAGACTTCCTCTTCTGTTTCAGTCTTCCGCTCCTGTTTCAGTCTTCAGGTTCTGTTTCAGTCTTCCTCTTCTGTTTTATCTTCCTCTTCTGTTTCAGTCTTCCCCTTCTGTTTCGGTCTTCCACTTCTGTTTCAGTCTTCCCCTTCTGCTTCAGTCTTCACCTTCTATTTCAGTCTTCCCCTTCTGTTTCAGTCTTCCCCAACCTGTTTCAGACTTCCACTCCTGTGTCAGTCTGCAGGTTCAGTTTCAGTCTTCCTGTTCTGTTTTAGTCTCCCTCTTCTGTTTCAGTCTTCCCCTTCTGTTTCAGTCTTCCCCTTCTGTTTTAGTCTTCCTCTTCTGTTTCAGTCTGCCCCTTCTGTTTCTGTCTTCATCGTCTGTTTCAGTCTTCTACTTTCAGTCTTCCACTTCTGTTTCAGTCTTCCACTTCTGTTTCCTTCTTCCCCTTCTGTTTCAGTCTTCCCCTTCTGTTTCAGTCTTCCACTTCCCCTTCTGTTTCACTCTTCTCCTTCTGTTTCTGTCTTCATCTTCTGTTTCAATCTTCCACTTCTGTTTCAGTCTTCCTCTTCTATTGCAGTCTTCCACTTCTGTTTCTTTCTTCCACTTCCCCTTCTGTTTCAGTCTTCCCCTTCTGTTTCAGTCTTCCTCTTCTATTTCAGTCTTCCACTTCCCCTTCTGTTTCAGTGTTGCACTTCTGTTTCAGACTTCCCCTTCTGTTTCAGCCTTCCCCTTCTGTTTCAGTCTTCCCCTTCTGTTTCAGTCTTCCTCTTCTGTTTCAGTCTTCCTCTTATATTTCAGTCTTCCACTTCTGTTTCAGTCTTCCACTTCCCCTTCTGTTTCAGTCTTCCACTTCTGTTTCAGTCTTCCCCAACCTGTTTCAGACTTCCACTCCTGTGTCAGTCTGCAGGTTCTGTTTCAGTCTTCCTGTTCTGTTTTAGTCTCCCTCTTCTGTTTCAGTCTTCCCCTTCTGTTTCAGTCTTCCCCTTCTGTTTTAGTCTTCCTCTTCTGTTTCAGTCTTCCCCTTCTGTTTCTGTCTTCATCGTCTGTTTCAGTCTTCCACTTCTGTTTCTGTCTTCCCCTTCTGCTTCAGTCTTCCCCTTCTGCTTCAGTCTTCCCCTTTTGTTTCAGACTTCCCCTTCTGTTTCAGTCTTCCTCTTCGGTTTCAGTCTTCCACTTCCCCTTCTGTTTCAGTCTTCCGCTTCTGTTTCAGTCTTCCCCTTCTGTTTCAGTCTTCCCCTTCTGTTTCAGTCTTCCGCTTCTGTTTCAGTCTTCCCCTTCTGTTTCAGTCTTCCTCTTCTGTTTCAGTCTTCCACTTCTGTTTCCTTCTTCCCCTTCTGTTTCAGTCTTCCCCTTCTGTATCAGTCTTCCCCTTCTGTTTCAGTCTTCCACTTCCCCTTCTGTTTCAGTCTTCTCCTTCTGTTTCTGTCCTCATCTTCTGTTTCAGTCTTCCACTTCTGTTTCAGTCTTCCCCTTCTGTTTCAGTCTTCCACTTCTGTTTCAGTCTTCCCCTTCTGTTTCAGTCTTCCCCTTCTGTTTCAGTCTTCCTCTTCTGTTTCAGTCTTCCACTTCCTCTTCTGTTTCAGTCTTCCGCTTCTGTTTCAGTCTTCCCCTTCTGTTTCAGTCTTCCACTTCCCCTTCTGTTTCAGTCTTCCGCTTCTGTTTCAGTCTTCCCCTTCTGTTTCAGTCTTCCCCTTCTGTTTCAGTCTTCCCCTTCTGTTTCCTTCTTCCCCTTCTGTTTCAGTCTTCCCCTTCTGTATCAGTCTTCCCCTTCTGTTTCAATCTTCCACTTCCCCTTCTGTTTCAGTCTTCTCCTTCTGTTTCTGTCCTCATCTTCTGTTTCAGTCTTCCACTTCTGTTTCAGTCTTCCCCTTCTGTTTCAGTCTTCCCCTTCTGTTTCAGTCTTCCTCTTCTGTTTCAGTCTTCCCCTTCTGTTTCTGTCTTCCTCTTCTGCTTCCGTCTTCCACTTCCCCTTCTGTTTCAGTATTCCCCTTCTGTTTCAGTTTTCTCCTTCTGTTTCTGTCTTCATCTTCTGTTTCATTCTTCCACTTCTGTTTCAGTCTTCCTCTTCTATTTCAGTCTTCCACTTCTGTTTCCTTCTTCCACTTCCCCTTCTGCTTCAGTCTTCCCCTTCTTTATCATTCTTCCCCTTCTGTTTCAGTCTTCCACTTCCCCTTCTGTTTCAGTCTTCTCCTTCTGTTTCTGTCTTCCCCTTCTGTTTCAGTCTTCTACTTCTGTTTCAGTCTTCCTCTTATATTTCAGTCTTCCACTTCTGTTTCAGTCTTCCACTTCCCCTTCTGTTTCAGTCTTCCGCTTCTGTTTCAGTCTTCCCCTTCTGTTTCAGTCTTCCCCTTCTGTTTCAGTCTTCCCCTTCTGTTTCAGTCTTCCCCTTCTGTTTCTGTCTTCCTCTTCTGCTTCCGTCTTCCACTTCCCCTTCTGTTTCAGTATTCCCCTTCTGTTTCAGTCTTCTCCTTCTGTTTCTGTCTTCATCTTCTGTTTCATTCTTCCACTTCTGTTTCAGTCTTCCTCTTCTATTTCAGTCTTCCACTTCTGTTTCCTTCTTCCACTTCCCCTTCTGCTTCAGTCTTCCGCTTCTGTTTCAGTCTTCCCCTTCTGTTTCAGTCTTCCCCTTCTGTTTCAGTCTTCCCCTTCTGTTTCAGTCTTCCACTTCTGTTTCAGTCCTCCACTTTCGCTTCTGTTTCTGTCTTCCCCTTCTGTTTCAGTCTTCCCTTTCTGTTTCAGTCTACCACTTCTGTTTCAGTCTTCCACTTCTGTTTCAGTCTTCCACTTTCAGTCTTCCACTTCTGTTTCAATCTTCCACTTCTGCTTCAGTCTTCCAGTTCTGCTTCAGACTTCCCCTTCTGCTTCAGTCTTCCCCTTCTGTTTCAGTCTTCCACTTCTGTTTCAGTCTTCAGCTCCTGTTTTAGTCTTCCGCTCCTGTTTCAGTCTTCCGCTCCTGTGTCAGTCTGCAGGTTCTGTTTCAGTCTTCCTGTTCTGTTTCAGTCTTCCCCTCATACTTCTGTCTTCGCCTTCTGTTTCAGTCTTCCCCTTCTGTTTCAGTCTTCCCCTTCTGCTTCAGTCTTCCCCTTCTACTTCTGTCTTCGCCTTCTGTTTCAGTCTTCCACTTCTGTTTCAGTCTTCTACTTCTATTACAGACTTCCCCTTCTGTTTCAGACTTCCCCTTCTGCTTCAGTCTTCCTCTTCTGTTTCAGTCTTCCACTTCTGTTTCAGTCTTCCGCTCCTGTTTTAGTCTTCCGCTCCTGTTTCAGTCTTCCGCTCCTGTGTCAGTCTGCAGGTTCTGTTTCAGTCTTCCTGTTCTGTTTTAGTCTCCCTCTTCTGTTTCAGTCTTCCCCTTATGTTTCTGTCTTCCCCCTCTGTTTCAGTCTTCCCCTTCTCTTTCAGTCTTCCCCTTCTGTTTTAGTCTTCCACTTCTGTCTCAGTCTTCCCCTTCTGTTTCTGTCTTCATCGTCTGTTTCAGTCTTTCACTTCTGTTTCTGTCTTTCCCTTCTGCTTCAGTCTTCCCCTTCTGCTTCAGTCTTCCACTTATGTTTCAGACTTCCCCTTCTGTTTCAGTCTTCCTCTTCTGTTTCAGTCTTCCACTTCCCCTTCTGTTTCACTCTTCCGCTTCTGTTTCAGTCTTCCCCTTCTGTTTCAGTCATCCCCTTCTGTTTCAGTCTTCCGCTTCTGTTTCAGTCTCCCTCATCTGTTTCAGTCTTCCACTTCTGTTTCCTTCTTCCCCTTCTGTTTCAGTCTTCCCCTTCTGTATCATTCTTCCCCTTCTGTTTCAGTCTTCCACTTCCCCTTCTGTTTCACTCTTCTCCTTCTGTTTCTGTCTTCATCTTCTGTTTCAGTCTTCCACTTCTGTTTCAGTCTTCCTCTTCTATTGCAGTCTTCCACTTCTGTTTCTTTCTTCCACTTCCCCTTCTGTTTCAGTCTTCCCCTTCTGTTTCAGTCTTCCTCTTCTGTTTGTCTTCCCCTTCTGTTTCAGTCTTCCTCTTCTGTTTCAGTCTTCCACTTCCCCTTCTGTTTCAGTCTTCCCCTTCTGTTTCAGTCTTCCTCTTCTGTTTCAGTCTTCCCCTTCTGTTTCAGTCTTCCTCTTCTGCTTCCGTCTTCCACTTCCCCTTCTGTTTCACTATTCCACTTCTGTTTCAGTCTTCCCCTTCTGTTTCCTTCTTCCCCTTCTGTTTCAGCCTTCCCCTTCTGTTTCAGTCTTGCTCTTTTTTTTCAGTCTTCCACTTCCCTTTCTGTTTCAGTCTTCCCCTTCTGTTTCAGTCTTCCTCTTCTATTTCAGTCTTCCACTTCTGTTTCCTTTTTCCACTTCCCCTTCTGCTTCAGTCTTCCACTTCTGTTTCAGTCTTCCCCTTCTGTTTCAGTCTTCCACTTCTGTTTCAGTCTTCCCCTTCTGTTTCAGTCTTCCCCTTCTGTTTCAGTCTTCCGCTTCTGTTTCAGTCTTCCTCATCTGTTTCAGTCTTCCACTTGTGTTTCCTTCTTCCCCTTCTGTTTCAGTCTTCCCCTTCTGTATCAGTCTTCCCCTTCTGTTTCAGTCTTCCACTTCCCCTTCTGTTTCACTCTTCTCCTTCTGTTTCTGTCTTCATCTTCTGTTTCAGTCTTCCACTTCTGTTTCAGTCTTCCTCTTCTATTGCAGTCTTCCACTTCTGTTTCTTTCTTCCACTTTCCCTTCTGTTTCAGTCTTCCCCTTCTGTTTCAGTCTTCCTCTTCTATTTCAGTCTTCCACTTCCCCTTCTGTTTCAGTGTTGCGCTTCTGTTTCAGTCTTCCCCTTCTGTTTCAGCCTTCCCCTTCTGTTTCAGTCTTCCCCTTCTGTTTCAGTCTTCCTCTTCTGTTTCAGTCTTCCTCTTATATTTCAGTCTTCCACTTCTGTTTCAGTCTTCCACTTCCCCTTCTGTTTCAGTCTTCTGCTTCTGTTTCAGTCTTCCCCTTCTGTTTCAGTCTTCCCCTTCTGTTTCAGTCTTCCCCTTCTGTTTCAGTCTTCCTCTTCTGTTTCAGTCTTCCCCTTCTGTTTCTGTCTTCCTCTTCTGCTTCCGTCTTCCACTTCCCCTTCTGTTTCAGTATTCCACTTCTGTTTCCTTCTTCCCCTTCTGTTTCAGCCTTCCTCTTCTGTTTCAGTCTTCCACTTCCCCTTCTGTTTCAGTCTTCTCCTTCTGTTTCTGTCTCCCCCTTCTGTTTCAGTCTTCCCTTTCTGTTTCAGTCTACCACTTCTGTTTCAGTCTTCCACTTCTGTTTCAGTCTTCCACTTTCAGTCTTCCACTTCTGTTTCAGTCTTCCACTTCTGCTTCAGTCTTCCAGTTCTGCTTCAGACTTCCCCTTCGGCTCCAGTGTTCCTCTTCTGTTTCAGTCTTCCGCTGCTGCTCCAGTCTTCCGCTCCTGTTTCAGTCTTCAGGTTCTGTTTCAGTCTTCCTCTTCTGTTTTAGTCTTCCTCTTCTGTTTCAGTCTTCCCCCTCTGTTTCAGTCTCCCCTTCTGCTTCAGTCTTCCCCTTCTACTTCTGTCTTCGCCTTCTGTTTCAGACTTCCTCTTCTGTTTCAGTCTTCTACTTTCAGTCTTCCACTTCTGTTTCAGTCTTCTACTTCTATTACAGACTTCCCCTTCTGTTTCAGACTTCCCCTTCTGCTTCAGTCTTCCTCTTCTGTTTCAGTCTTCCACTTCTGTTTCAGTCTTCCGCTCCTGTTTTAGTCTTCCGCTCCTGTTTCAGTCTTCCGCTCCTGTGTCAGTCTGCAGGTTCTGTTTCAGTCTTCCTGTTCTGTTTTAGTCTCCCTCTTCTGTTTCAGTCTTCCACTTCTGTTTCAGTCTTCCCCTTCTGTTTCAGTCTTCCTCTTCTGTTTCAGTCTTCCTCTTCTATTTCAATCTTCCAATTCCCCTTCTGTTTCAGTGTTGCGCTTCTGTCTCAGTCTTCCTCTTCTGTTTCAGTCTTCCACTTCTGTTTCTTTCTTCCACTTCCCCTTCTGTTTCAGTCTTCCCCTTCTGTTTCAGTCTTCCTCTTCTATTTCAATCTTCCACTTCCCCTTCTGTTTCAGTGTTGCGCTTCTGTTTCAGTCTTCCCCTTCTGTTTCAGCCTTCCCCTTCTGTTTCAGTCTTCCCCTTCTGTTTCAGTCTTCCTCTTCTGTTTCAGTCTTCCTCTTATATTTCAGTCTTCCACTTCTGTTTCAGTCTTCCACTTCCCCTTCTGTTTCAGTCTTCCGCTTCTGTTTCAGTCTTCCCCTTCTGTTTCAGTCTTCCCCTTCTGTTTCAGTCTTCCCCTTCTGTTTCTGCCTTCCTCTTCTGTTTCAGTCTTCCCCTTCTGTTTCTGCCTTCCTCTTCTGCTTCCGTCTTCCACTTCCCCTTCTGTTTCAGTATTCCACTTCTGTTTCCTTCTTGCCCTTCTGTTTCAGCCTTCCTCTTCTGTTTCAGTCTTCCACTTCCCCTTATGTCTCAGTCTTCTCCTTCTGTTTATGTCTTCCCCTTCTGTTTCAGTCTTCCCTTTCTGTTTCAGTCTACCACTTCTGTTTCAGTCTTCCACTTCTGTTTCAGTCTTCCACTTTCAGTCTTCCACTTCTGTTTCAGTCTTCCACTTCTGCTTCAGTCTTCCAGTTCTGCTTCAGACTTCCCCTTCTGCTCCAGTGTTCCTCTTCTGTTTCAGTCTTCCGCTGCTGCTCCAGTCTTCCGCTCCTGTTTCAGTCTTCAGGTTCTGTTTCAGTCTTCCTCTTCTGTTTTAGTCTTCCTCTTCTGTTTCAGTCTTCCCCTTCTGTTTCAGTCTTCCCCTTCTGCTTCAGTCTTCCCCTTCTACTTCTGTCCTCGCCTTCTGTTGCAGACTTCCTCTTCTGTTTCAGTCTTCTACTTTCAGTCTTCTACTTTCAGTCTTCCACTTCTGTTTCAGTCTTCCACTTCTAATACAGACTTCCCCTTCTGTTTCAGACTTCCCCTTCTGCTTCAGTCTTCCTCTTCTGTTTCAGTCTTCCACTTCTGTTTCAGTCTTCCGCTCCTGTTTTAGTCTTCCGCTCCTGTTTCAGTCTTCCGCTCCTGTGTCAGTCTGCAGGTTCTGTTTCAGTCTTCCTGTTCTGTTTTAGTCTCCCTCTTCTGTTTCAGTCTTCCCCTTCTGTTTCTGTCTTCCCCTTCTCTTTCAGTCTTCGCCTTCTCTTTCAGTCTTCCCCTTCTGTTTTAGTCTTCCTCTTCTGTCTCAGTCTTCCCCTTCTGTTTCTGTCTTCATCGTCTGTTTCAGTCTTCCACTTCTGTTTCTGTCTTTCCTTTCTGCTTCAGTCTTCCCCTTCTGTTTCAGTCTTCCTCTTCTGTTTCAGTCTTCCACTTCCCCTTCTGTTTCAGTCTTCCGCTTCTGTTTCAGTCTTCCCCTTCTGTTTCAGTCATTCCCTTCTGTTTCAGTCTTCTGCTTCTGTTTCAGTCTTCCGCTTCTGTTTCAGTCTTCCTCATCTGTTTCAGTCTTCCACTTCTGTTTCCTTCTTCCCCTTCTGTTTCAGTCTTCCCCTTCTGTATCAGTCTTCCCCTTCTGTTTCAGTCTTCCACTTCCCCTTCTGTTTCACTCTTCTCCTTCTGTTTCTGTCTTCATCTTCTGTTTCAGTCTTCCACTTCTGTTTCAGTCTTCCTCTTCTATTGCAGTCTTCCACTTCTGTTTCTTTCTTCTACTTCCCCTTCTGTTTCAGTCTTCCTCTTCTGTTTGTCTTCCCCTTCTGTTTCAGTCTTCCTCTTCTGTTTCAGTGTTCCACTTCCCCTTCTGTTTCAGTCTTGCGCTTCTGTTTCAGTCTTCCCCTTCTGTTTAAGCCTTCCCCTTCTGCTTCAGTCTTCCCCTTCCGCTTGAGTCTTCCACTTATGTTTCAGTCTTCCCCTTCTGCTTCAGTCTTCTCCTTCTGTTTCAGACTTCCCCTTCTGTTTCATCTTCTTCTTCTGTTTCAGTCTTCAACTTCCCCTTCTGTTTCAGTCTTCCGCTTCTGTTTCAGTCTTCCCCTTCTGTTTCAGTCATCCCCTTCTGTTTCAGTCTTCCGCTTCTGTTTCAGTCTTCCCCTTCTGTTTCAGTCTTCCTCTTCTGTTTCAGTCTTCCACTTCTGTTTCCTTCTTCCCCTTCTGTTTCAGTCTTCCCCTTCTTTATCATTCTTCCCCTTCTGTTTCAGTCTTCCACTTCCCCTTCTGTTTCAGTCTTGCTCTTTTTTTTCAGTCTTCCACTTCCCTTTCTGTTTCAGTCTGCCCCTTCTGTTTCTGTCTTCTTCTTCTATTTCAGTCTTCCACTTCTGTTTCCTTTTTCCACTTCCCCTTCTGCTTCAGTCTTCCACTTCTGTTTCAGTCTTCCTCTTCTGTTTCATTCTTCCACTTCTGTTTCAGTCTTCCCCTTCTGTTTCAGTCTTCCCCTTCTGTTTCAGTCTTCCGCTTCTGTTTCAGTCTTCCTCATCTGTTTCAGTCTTCCACTTCTGTTTCCTTCTTCCCCTTCTGTTTCAGTCTTCCCCTTCTGTTTCAGTCTTCCACTTCCCCTTCTGTTTCACTCTTCTCCTTCTGTTTCTGTCTTCATCTTCTGTTTCAGTCTTCCACTTCTGTTTCAGTCTTCCTCTTCTATTGCAGTCTTCCACTTCTGTTTCTTTCTTCCACTTCCCCTTCTGTTTCAGTCTTCCCCTTCTGTTTCAGTCTTCCTCTTCTATTTCAGTCTTCCACTTCCCCTTCTGTTTCAGTGTTGCACTTCTGTTTCAGACTTCCCCTTCTGTTTCAGCCTTCCCCTTCTGTTTCAGTCTTCCCCTTCTGTTTCAGTCTTCCTCTTCTGTTTCAGTCTTCCTCTTATATTTCAGTCTTCCACTTCTGTTTCAGTCTTCCACTTCCCCTTCTGTTTCAGTCTTCTGCTTCTGTTTCAGTCTTCCCCTTCTGTTTCAGTCTTCCCCTTCTGTTTCAGTCTTCCCCTTCTGTTTCAGTCTTCCTCTTCTGTTTCAGTCTTCCCCTTCTGTTTCTGTCTTCCTCTTCTGCTTCCGTCTTCCACTTCCCCTTCTGTTTCAGTATTCCACTTCTGTTTCCTTCTTCCCCTTCTGTTTCAGCCTTCCTCTTCTGTTTCAGTCTTCCACTTCCCCTTCTGTTTCAGTCTTCTCCTTCTGTTTCTGTCTTCCCCTTCTGTTTCAGTCTTCCCTTTCTGTTTCAGTCTACCACTTCTGTTTCAGTCTTCCACTTCTGTTTCAGTCTTCCACTTTCAGTCTTCCACTTCTGTTTCAGTCTTCCAGTTCTGCTTCAGACTTCCCCTTCTGCTCTAGTGTTCCTCTTCTGTTTCAGTCTTCCGCTGCCGCTCCAGTCTTCCGCTCCTGTTTCAGTCTTCAGGTTCTGTTTCAGTCTTCCTCTTCTGTTTTAGTCTTCCTCTTCTGTTTCAGTCTTCCCCATCTGTTTCAGTCTCCCCTTCTGCTTCAGTCTTCCCCTTCTACTTCTGTCTTCGCCTTCTGTTTCAGACTTCCTCTTCTGTTTCAGTCTTCTACTTTCAGTCTTCCACTTCTGTTTCAGTCTTCCACTTCTATTACAGACTTCCCCTTCTGTTTCAGACTTCCCCTTCTGCTTCAGTCTTCCTCTTCTGTTTCAGTCTTCCACTTCTGTTTCAGTCTTCCGCTCCTGTTTTAGTCTTCCGCTCCTGTTTCAGTCTTCCACTCCTGTGTCAGTCTGCAGGTTCTGTTTCAGTCTTCCTGTTCTGTTTTAGTCTCCCTCTTCTGTTTCAGTCTTCCACTTCTGTTTCAGTCTTCCTCTTCTATTGCAGTCTTCCACTTCTGTTTCTTTCTTCCACTTCCCCTTCTGTTTCAGTCTTCCCCTTCTGTTTCAGTCTTCCTCTTCTATTTCAATCTTCCACTTCCCCTTCTGTTTCAGTGTTGCGCTTCTGTTTCAGTCTTCCCCTTCTGTTTCAGCCTTCCCCTTCTGTTTCAGTCTTCCCCTTCTGTTTCAGTCTTCCTCTTCTGTTTCAGTCTTCCTCTTATATTTCAGTCTTCCACTTCTGTTTCAGTCTTCCACTTCCCCTTCTGTTTCAGTCTTCCGCTTCTGTTTCAGTCTTCCCCTTCTGTTTCAGTCTTCCCCTTCTGTTTCAGTCTTCCCCTTCTGTTTCAGTCTTCCTCTTCTGTTTCAGTCTTCCCCTTCTGTTTCTGCCTTCCTCTTCTGCTTCCGTCTTCCACTTCCCCTTCTGTTTCAGTATTCCACTTCTGTTTCCTTCTTTCCCTTCTGTTTCAGCCTTCCTCTTCTGTTTCAGTCTTCCACTTCCCCTTCTGTTTCAGTCTTCTCCTTCTGTTTCTGTCTTCCCCTTCTGTTTCAGTCTTCCCTTTCTGTTTCAGTCTACCACTTCTGTTTCAGTCTTCCACTTCTGTTTCAGTCTTCCACTTTCAGTCTTCCACTTCTGTTTCAGTCTTCCACTTCTGCTTCAGTCTTCCAGTTCTGCTTCAGACTTCCCCTTCTGCTCCAGTGTTCCTCTTCTGTTTCAGTCTTCCGCTGCTGCTCCAGTCTTCCGCTCCTGTTTCAGTCTTCAGGTTCTGTTTCAGTCTTCCTCTTCTGTTTTAGTCTTCCTCTTCTGTTTCAGTCTTCCCCTTCTGTTTCAGTCTTCCCCTTCTGCTTCAGTCTTCCCCTTCTACTTCTGTCTTCGCCTTCTGTTTCAGACTTCCTCTTCTGTTTCAGTCTTCTACTTTCAGTCTTCTACTTTCAGTCTTCCACTTCTGTTTCAGTCTTCCACTTCTAATACAGACTTCCCCTTCTGTTTCAGACTTCCCCTTCTGCTTCAGTCTTCCTCTTCTGTTTCAGTCTTCCACTTCTGTTTCAGTCTTCCGCTCCTGTTTTAGTCTTCCGCTCCTGTTTCAGTCTTCCGCTCCTGTGTCAGTCTGCAGGTTCTGTTTCAGTCTTCCTGTTCTGTTTTAGTCTCCCTCTTCTGTTTCAGTCTTCCCGTTCTGTTTCTGTCTTCCCCTTCTCTTTCAGTCTTCCCCTTCTCTTTCAGTCTTCCCCTTCTGTTTTAGTCTTCCTCTTCTGTCTCAGTCTTCCCCTTCTCTTTCAGTCTTCCCCTTCTGTTTCTGTCTTCATCGTCTGTTTCAGTCTTCCACTTCTGTTTCTGTCTTTCCCTTCTGCTTCAGTCTTCCCCTTCTGTTTCAGTCTTCCTCTTCTGTTTCAGTCTTCCACTTCCCCTTCTGTTTCAGTCTTCCGCTTCTGTTTCAGTCTTCCTCTTCTGTTTCAGTCTTACACTTCTGTTTCCTTCTTCCCCTTCTGTTTCAGTCTTCCCCTTCTTTATCATTCTTCCCCTTCTGTTTCAGTCTTCCACTTCCCCTTCTGTTTCAGTCTTCTCCTTCTGTTTCTGTCTTCCCCTTCTATTTCAGTCTTCCACTTCTGTTTCAGTCTTCCTCTTATATTTCAGTCTTCCACTTCTGTTTCAGTCTTCCACTTCCCCTTCTGTTTCAGTCTTCCGCTTCTGTTTCAGTCTTCCCCTTCTGTTTCAGTCTTCCCCTTCTGTTTCAGTCTTCCCCTTCTCTTTCAGTCTTCCTCTTCTGTTTCAGTCTTCCACTTCTGTTTCTGTCTTCCACTTCTGCTTCCGTCTTCCACTTCCCCTTCTGTTTCAGTATTCCACTTCTGTTTCAGTCTTCCACTTCCCCTTCTGTTTCAGTCTTCCGCTTCTGTTTCAGTCTTCCCCTTCTGTTTCAGTCTTCCCCTTCTGTTTCAGTCTTCTCCTTCTGTTTCTGTCTTCCCCATCTGTTTCAGTCTTCCACTTCTGTTTCAGTCTTCCTCTTATATTTCAGTCTCCCACTTCTGTTTCAGTCTTCCACTTCCCCTTCTGTTTCAGTCTTCCGCTTCTGTTTCAGTCTTCCCCTTCTGTTTCAGTCTTCCCCTTCTGTTTCAGTCTTCCCCTTCTGTTTCAGTCTTCCTCTTCTCTTTCAGTCTTCCCCTTCTGTTTCTGTCTTCCCCTTCTGCTTCCGTCTTCCACTTCCCCTTCTGTTTCAGTCTTCCACTTCTGTTTCAGTCTTCCCCTTCTGTTTCAGTCTTCCACTTCTGTTTCAGTCTTCCCCTTCTGTTTCAGTCTTCCCCTTCTGTTTCAGTCTTCCTCTTCTGTTTCAGTCTTCCACTTCCCCTTCTGTTTCAGTCTTCCGCTTCTGTTTCAGTCTTCCCCTTCTGTTTCAGTCTTCCCCTTCTGTTTCAGTCTTCCGCTTCTGTTTCAGTCTTCCCCTTCTGTTTCAGTCTTCCTCTTCTGTTTCAGTCTTCCACTTCTGTTTCCTTCTTCCCCTTCTGTTTCAGTCTTCCTCTTCTGTTTCAGTCTTCCCCTTCTGTTTCTGCCTTCCTCTTCTGCTTCCGTCTTCCACTTCCCCTTCTGTTTCAGTATTCCACTTCTGTTTCCTTCTTTCCCTTCTGTTTCAGCCTTCCTCTTCTGTTTCAGTCTTCCACTTCCCCTTCTGTTTCAGTCTTCTCCTTCTGTTTCTGTCTTCCCCTTCTGTTTCAGTCTTCCCTTTCTGTTTCAGTCTACCACTTCTGTTTCAGTCTTCCACTTCTGTTTCAGTCTTCCACTTTCAGTCTTCCACTTCTGTTTCAGTCTTCCACTTCTGCTTCAGTCTTCCAGTTCTGCTTCAGACTTCCCCTTCTGCTCCAGTGTTCCTCTTCTGTTTCAGTCTTCCGCTGCTGCTCCAGTCTTCCGCTCCTGTTTCAGTCTTCAGGTTCTGTTTCAGTCTTCCTCTTCTGTTTTAGTCTTCCACTTCTGTTTCAGTCTTCCCCTTCTGTTTCAGTCTTCCCCTTCTGCTTCAGTCTTCCCCTTCTACTTCTGTCTTCGCCTTCTGTTTCAGACTTCCTCTTCTGTTTCAGTCTTCTACTTTCAGTCTTCTACTTTCAGTCTTCCAC
The DNA here is from genome assembly GCA_964016885.1 of Eledone cirrhosa. Taxonomy (NCBI): domain Eukaryota; kingdom Metazoa; phylum Mollusca; class Cephalopoda; order Octopoda; family Eledonidae; genus Eledone; species Eledone cirrhosa. Next base: position 24,636,855 of record OZ024753.1, on the reverse strand, counting down.
TTCTGTTTCAGTCTTCCACTTCTAATACAGACTTCCCCTTCTGTTTCAGACTTCCCCTTCTGCTTCAGTCTTCCTCTTCTGTTTCAGTCTTCCACTTCTGTTTCAGTCTTCCGCTCCTGTTTTAGTCTTCCGCTCCTGTTTCAGTCTTCCGCTCCTGTGTCAGTCTGCAGGTTCTGTTTCAGTCTTCCTGTTCTGTTTTAGTCTCCCTCTTCTGTTTCAGTCTTCCCGTTCTGTTTCTGTCTTCCCCTTCTCTTTCAGTCTTCCCCTTCTCTTTCAGTCTTCCCCTTCTGTTTTAGTCTTCCTCTTCTGTCTCAGTCTTCCCCTTCTCTTTCAGTCTTCCCCTTCTGTTTCTGTCTTCATCGTCTGTTTCAGTCTTCCACTTCTGTTTCTGTCTTTCCCTTCTGCTTCAGTCTTCCCCTTCTGTTTCAGTCTTCCTCTTCTGTTTCAGTCTTCCACTTCCCCTTCTGTTTCAGTCTTCCGCTTCTGTTTCAGTCTTCCTCTTCTGTTTCAGTCTTCCACTTCTGTTTCCTTCTTCCCCTTCTGTTTCAGTCTTCCCCTTCTTTATCATTCTTCCCCTTCTGTTTCAGTCTTCCACTTCCCCTTCTGTTTCAGTCTTCTCCTTCTGTTTCTGTCTTCCCCTTCTATTTCAGTCTTCCACTTCTGTTTCAGTCTTCCTCTTATATTTCAGTCTTCCACTTCTGTTTCAGTCTTCCACTTCCCCTTCTGTTTCAGTCTTCCGCTTCTGTTTCAGTCTTCCCCTTCTGTTTCAGTCTTCCCCTTCTGTTTCAGTCTTCCCCTTCTCTTTCAGTCTTCCTCTTCTGTTTCAGTCTTCCACTTCTGTTTCTGTCTTCCACTTCTGCTTCCGTCTTCCACTTCCCCTTCTGTTTCAGTATTCCACTTCTGTTTCAGTCTTCCACTTCCCCTTCTGTTTCAGTCTTCCGCTTCTGTTTCAGTCTTCCCCTTCTGTTTCAGTCTTCCCCTTCTGTTTCAGTCTTCTCCTTCTGTTTCTGTCTTCCCCATCTGTTTCAGTCTTCCACTTCTGTTTCAGTCTTCCTCTTATATTTCAGTCTCCCACTTCTGTTTCAGTCTTCCACTTCCCCTTCTGTTTCAGTCTTCCGCTTCTGTTTCAGTCTTCCCCTTCTGTTTCAGTCTTCCCCTTCTGTTTCAGTCTTCCCCTTCTGTTTCAGTCTTCCTCTTCTCTTTCAGTCTTCCCCTTCTGTTTCTGTCTTCCCCTTCTGCTTCCGTCTTCCACTTCCCCTTCTGTTTCAGTCTTCCACTTCTGTTTCAGTCTTCCCCTTCTGTTTCAGTCTTCCACTTCTGTTTCAGTCTTCCCCTTCTGTTTCAGTCTTCCCCTTCTGTTTCAGTCTTCCTCTTCTGTTTCAGTCTTCCACTACCCCTTCTGTTTCAGTCTTCCGCTTCTGTTTCAGTCTTCCCCTTCTGTTTCAGTCTTCCCCTTCTGTTTCAGTCTTCCGCTTCTGTTTCAGTCTTCCCCTTCTGTTTCAGTCTTCCTCTTCTGTTTCAGTCTTCCACTTCTGTTTCCTTCTTCCCCTTCTGTTTCAGTCTTCCCCTTCTGTATCAGTCTTCCCCTTCTGTTTCAGTCTTCCCCTTCTGTTTCTGTCTTCCTCTTCTGCTTCCGTCTTCCACTTCCCCTTCTGTTTCCTTCTTCCCCTTCTGTTTCAGCCTTCCCCTTCTGTTTCAGTCTTGCTCTTCTGTTTCAGTCTTCCACTTCCCCTTCTGTTTCAGTATTCCATTTCTGTTTCAGTCTTCCCCTTCTGTTTCCTTCTCCCCCTTCTGTTTCAGTCTTCCCCTTCTGTTTCAGGCTTCCTCTTCTGTTTCAATCTTCCACTTCCCCCTCTGTTTCACTCTTCCCCTTCTGTTTCTGTCTTCATCTTCTGTTTCAGTCTTCCACTTCTGTTTCAGTCTTCCTCTTCTATTTCAGTCTTCCACTTCTGTTTCCTTCTTCCACTTCCCCTTCTGCTTCAGTCTTCCTCTTCCATTTCAGTCTTCCACTTCTGTTTCCTTCTTCCACTTCCCCTTCTGTTTCAGTCTTCCGCTTCTGTTTCAGTCTTCCCCTACTGTTTCAGTCTTCCCCTTCTGTTTCAGACTTCCCCTTCTGTTTCAGTCTTCCCCTTCTGTTTCAGACTTCCCCTTCTGTTTCAATCTTCCCCTTCTGTTTCAGTCTTCCCCTTCTGTTTCAATCTTCCACTTCTGTTTCAGTCCTCCACTTTCGCTTCTGTTTCTGTCTTCCCCTTCTGTTTCTGTCTTCCCCTTCTGTTTCAATCTTCCACTTCTGTTTCAGTCTTCCACTTTCAGTCTTCCACTTCTGTTTCAGTCTTCCACTTCTGCTTCAGTCTTCCACTTCTGCTTCAGACATCCCCTTCTGCTCCAGTCTTCCTCTTCTGTTTCAGTCTTCCGCTCCTGTTTCAGTCTGCAGGTTCTGTTTCAGTTTTCTTCTGTTTCTGTCTTCATCTTCTGTTTCAGTCTTCCACTTCTGTTTCAGTCTTCCTCTTCTATTTCAGTCTTCCACTTCTGTTTCCTTCTTCCACTCCCTCTTCTGTTTCAGTCTTCCGCTTCTGTTTCAGTCTTCCCCTTCTGTTTCAGTCTTTCCCTTCTGTTTCAGTCTTCCGCTTCTGTTTCAGTCTTCCCCTTCTGTTTCAGTCTTTCCCTTCTGTTTCAGTCTTCCCCTTCTGTTTCAGTCCTCCACTTTCGCTTCTGTTTCTGTCTTCCTCTTCTGTTTCAGTCTTCCCTTTCTGTTTCAGTCTTCCACTTTCAGTCTTCCACTTCTGTTTCAGTCTTCCACTTCTGCTTCAGTCTTCCAGTTCTGCTTGAGACTTCCCCTTCTGCTCCAGTCTTCCCCTTCTGTTTCAGTCTTCCGCTCCTGCTCCAGTCTTCCTCTTCTGTTTCAGTCTTCCCCTTCTGTTTCAGTCTTCCCCTTCTGTTTCAGTCTTCCCCTTCTGTTTCAGTCTACCCCTTCTGTTTCAGTCTTCCACTTCCCCTTCTGTTTCACTCTTCCCCTTCTGTTTCTGTCTTCATCTTCTGTTTCAGTCTTCCACTTCTGTTTCAGTCTTCCTCTTCTATTTCAGTCTTCCACTTCTGTTTCCTTCTTCCACTTCCCCTTCTGCTTCAGTCTTCCCCTTCTGTTTCAGTCTTCCTCTTCTGTTTGCCTTCCCCTTCTATTCCAGTCTTCCTCTTCTGTTTCAGTCTTCCACTTCCCCTTCTGTTTCAGTCTTCCGCTTCTGTTTCAGTCTTCCTTTTCTGTTTCAGTCTTCCTCTTCTGTTTGTCTTCCCCTTCTATTTCAGTCTTCCTCTTCTGTTTCAGTCTTCCACTTCCCCTTCTGTCTCAGTCTTCCGCTTCTGTTTCAGTCTTCCCTTTCTGTTTCCCTCTTCCCCTTCTGTTTCAGCCTTCCTCTTCTGCTTCAGTCTTGCTCTTCTGTTTCAGTCTTCCACTTCCCCTTCTGTTTCAGTCTTCCCCTCCTGTTTCTGTCTTCATCTTCTGTTTCAGTCTTCGACTTCTGTTTCAGTCTTCCTCTTCTATTTCAGTCTTCCACTTCTGTTTCCTTTTTCCACTTCCCCATCTGCTTCAGTCTTCCCCTTCTGTTTCAGTGTTCCCCTTCTGTTTGTCTTCCCCTTCTGTTTCAGCCTTCCTCTTCTGTTTCAGTCTTCCACTTCCCCTTCTGTTTCAGTCTTCCACTTCTGTTTCAGTCTTCCCCTTCTGCTTCAGTCTTCCCCTTCTACTTCAGTCTTCGCCTTCTGTTTCAGACTTCCACTTCTGTTTCAGTCTTCTACTTTCAGTCTTCCACTTCTGTTTCAGTCTTCTGCTTCTGTTACAGACTTCCCCTTCTGTTTCAGACTTCCCCTTCTGTTTCAGACTTCCCCTTCTGCTTCAGTCTTCCTCTTCTGTTTCAGTCTTCCACTTCTGTTTCAGTCTTCCGCTCCTGTTTTAGTCTTCCGCTCCTGTTTCAGTCTTCCGCTCCTGTGTCAGTCTGCAGGTTCTGTTTCAGTCTTCCTGTTCTGTTTTAGTCTTCCTCTTCTGTTTCAGTCTTCCCCTTCTGTTTCTGTCTTCCCCTTCTGTTTCAGTCTTCCCCTTCTCTTTCAGTCTTCCCCTTCTGTTTTAGTCTTCCGCTTCTGTCTCAGTCTTCCCTTTCTGTTTCTGTCTTCATCGTCTGTTTCAGTCTTCCACTTCTGTTTCTGTCTTTCCCTTCTGCTTCAGTCTTCCCCTTCTGCTTCAGTCTTCCACTTATGTTTCAGACTTCCCCTTCTGTTTCAGTCTTCCTCTTCTGTTTCAGTCTTCCACTTCCCCTTCTGTTTCAGTCTTCCGCTTCTGTTTCAGTCTTCCCCTTCTGTTTCAGTCATCCCCTTCTGTTTCAGTCTTCCGCTTCTGTTTCAGTCTTCCGCTTCTGTTTCAGTCTTCCTCATCTGTTTCAGTCTTCCACTTCTGTTTCCTTCTTCCCCTTCTGTTTCAGTCTTCCCCTTCTGTATAGGTCTTCCCCTTCTGTTTCAGTCTTCCACTTCCCCTACTGTTTCACTCTTCTCCTTCTGTTTCAGTCTTCATCTTCTGTTTCAGTCTTCCACTTCTGTTTCAGTCTTCCTCTTCTATTGCAGTCTTCCACTTCTGTTTCTGTCTTCCTCTTCTGCTTCTGTCTTCCACTTCCCCTTCTGTTTCAGTATTCCACTTCTGTTTCAGTCTTCCCCTTCTGTTTCCTTCTTCCCCTTCTGTTTCAGTCTTCCCCTTCTGTTTCCTTCTTCCACTTCTGTTTCAGTCTTCCCCTTCTGTTTCAGCCTTCCCCTTCTGTTTCTGTCTTCATCTTCTGTTTCCGTCTTCGACTTCTGTTTCAGTCTTCCTCTTCTATTTCAGTCTTCCACTTCTGTTTCCTTTTTCCACTTCCCCTTCTGCTTCAGTCTTCCACTTCTGTTTCAGTCTTCCCCTTCTGTTTCAGTCTTCCACTTCTGTTTCAGTCTTCCCCTTCTGTTTCAGTCTTCCCCTTCTGTTTCAGTCTTCCTCTTCTGTTTCAGTCTTCCACTTCCCCTTCTGTTTCAGTCTTCCGCTTCTGTTTCAGTCTTCCCCTTCTGTTTCAGTCTTCCCCTTCTGTTTCAGTCTTCCCCTTCTGTTTCAGTCTTCCTCTTCTGTTTCAGTCTTCCACTTCTGTTTCCTTCTTCCCCTTCTGTTTCAGTCTTCCCCTTCTGTTTCAGTCTTCCACTTCTGTTTCCTTCTTCCCCTTCTGTTTCAGTCTTCCCCTCCTGTATCAGTCTTCCCCTTCTGTTTCAGTCTTCCCCTTCTGTTTCTGTCTTCCTCTTCTGCTTCCGTCTTCCCCTTCTGTTTCAGTATTCCACTTCTGTTTCAGTCTTCCCCTTCTGTTTCCTTCTTCCCCTTCTGTTTCAGCCTTCCCCTTCTGTTTCAGTCTTGCTCTTCTGTTTCAGTCTTCCACTTCCCCTTCTGTTTCAGTATTCCATTTGTGTTTCAGTCTTCCCCTTCTGTTTCCTTCTCCCCCTTCTGTTTCAGTCTTCCCCTTCTGTTTCAGGCTTCCCCTTCTGTTTCAATCTTCCACTTCCCCCTCTGTTTCACTCTTCCCCTTCTGTTTCTGTCTTCATCTTCTGTTTCAGTTTTCCACTTCTGTTTCACGTTCAGTCTTCCACTTCTGTTTCAGTCTTCCACTTCTGTTTCAGTCTTCCACTTCTGCTTCAGTCTTCCAGTTCTGCTTGAGACTTCCCCTTCTGCTCCAGTCTTCCCCTTCTGTTTCAGTCTTCCGCTCCTGCTCCAGTCTTCCTCTTCTGTTTCAGTCTTCCCCTTCTGTTTCAGTCTTCCCCTTCTGTTTCAGTCTTCCACTTCCCCTTCTGTTTCACTCTTCCCCTTCTGTTTCTGTCTTCATCTTCTGTTTCAGTCTTCCACTTCTGTTTCAGTCTTCCTCTTCTATTTCAGTCTTCCACTTCTGTTTCCTTCTTCCACTTCCCCTTCTGCTTCAGTCTTTCCCTTCTGTTTCAGTCTTCCTCTTCTGTTTGCCTTCCCCTTCTATTCCAGTCTTCCTCTTCTGTTTCAGTCTTCCACTTCCCCTTCTGTTTCAGTCTTCCGCTTCTGTTTCAGTCTTCCTCTTCTGTTTGTCTTCCCCTTCTATTTCAGTCTTCCTCTTCTGTTTCAGTCTTCCACTTCCCCTTCTGTCTCAGTCTTCCGCTTCTGTTTCAGTCTTCCCTTTCTGTTTCCTTCTTCCCCTTCTGTTTCAGCCTTCCCCTTCTGTTTCAGTCTTGCTCTTCTGTTTCAGTCTTCCACTTCCCGTTCTGTTTCAGTCTTCCCCTTCTGTTTCAGTCTTCGACTTCTGTTTCAGTCTTCCTCTTCTATTTCAGTCTTCCACTTCTGTTTCCTTTTTCCACTTCCCCATCTGCTTCAGTCTTCCCCTTCTGTTTCAGTGTTCCCTTTCTGTTTGTCTTCCCCTTCTGTTTCAGCCTTCCTCTTCTGTTTCAGTCTTCCACTTCCCCTTCTGTTTCAGTCTTCCGCTTCTGTTTCAGTCTTCCCCTTCTGTTTCAGTCTGCCGCTTCTGTTTCAGTTTTCCTCTTCTGTTTCAGTCTTCCCATTCTGTTTCAGCCTTCCTCTTCTGTTTCAGTCTTTCACTTCCCTTTCTCTTTCAGTCTTCCGCTTGTGTTTCAGTCTTCCCCTTCTGTTTCAGTATTCCATTTCTGTTTCAGTCTTCCCCTTCTGTTTCCTTCTCCCCCTTCTGTTTCAGTCTTCCCCTTCTGTTTCAGGCTTCCTCTTCTGTTTCAGTCTTCCCCTTCTGTTTCAGTCTTCCACTTCTGTTTCAGTCTTCCCCTTCTGCTTCAATCTTACCCTTCTACTTCAGTCTTCGCCTTCTGTTTCAGACTTCCACTTCTGTTTCAGTCTTCTACTTTCAGTCTTCCACTTCTGTTTCAGTCTTCCTCTTCTGTTACAGACTTCCCCTTCTGTTTCAGATTTCCCCTTCTGCTTCAGTCTTCCTCTTCTGTTTCAGTCTTCCACTTCTGTTTAAGTCTTCCGCTCCTGTTTCCGTCTTCCGCTCCTGTGTCAGTCTGCAGGTTCTGTTTCAGTCTTCCCCTTCTGTTTTAGTCTTCCTCTTCTCTTTCAGTCTTCCCCTTCTGTTTCTGTCTTCATCGTCTGTTTCAGTCTTCCACTTCTGTTTCTGTCTTACCCTTCTGCTTCAGTCTTCCACTTCTGCTTGAGTCTTCCACTTATGTTTCAGTCTTCCCCTTCTGTTTCAGTCTTCCTCTCTGTTTCAGTCTTCCACTTCCCCTTCTGTTTCAGTCTTCCGCTTCTGTTTCAGTCTTCCGCTTCTGTTTCAGTCTTCCCCTTCTGTTTCAGTCTTCCCCTTCTGTTTCAGTCTCCCTCTTCTGTTTCAGTCTTCCGCTTCTGTTTCAGTCTTCCCCTTCTGTTTCAGTCTTCACCTTCTCTTTCAGTCTTCACCTTCTCTTTCAGTTTCCCCTTCTGTTTCAGTCTTCCCCTTCTGTTTCTGTCTTCCACCTCTCTTTCAGTCTTCCGCTTCTGTTTCAGTCTTCCGCTTCTGTTTCAGTCTTCCGCTTCTGTTTACGTCTTCCCCTTCTCTTTCAGTCTTCCGCTTCTCTTTCAGTCTTCACCTTCTCTTTCAGTTTTCCCCTTCTGTTTCAGTCATCCTCTTCTGTTTCTGTCTTCCACCTCTCTTTCAGTCTTCCGCTCCTGTTTCAGTCTTCCGCTTCTGTTTCAGTCTTCCGCTTCTGTTTCCGTCTTCCCGTTTTGTTTAAGTCTTCCCCTTCCGTTTCAGTCTTCAGCCTCTGTTTCAATCTTCCCCTTCTGTTCCAGTCTTCAGCCTCTGTTTCAGTCTTCCACTTCTGTCTCTGAAACAGCGTATTACTATAATGAACAGTACTATGTTATCAATAGAACCACTGTATTACTATAATGAACAGTACTATGTTATCAATGGAACCAGTGTATATACTGATGAACAGTACTATGTTATCAATAGAACCACTGTATTGCTATAATGAACAGTAATATGTTATCAATAGAACCAGTGTATTACTGATGAACAGTACTATGTTATGAATAGAACCAGTGTATTACTGTAATGAATAGTACTATGTTATGAATAGAACCACTGTATTACTATAATGAACAGTACTATGTTATCAATAGAACCAGTGTATTACTATAATAAACAGTACTATGTTATCAATATAACCAGTGTATTACTATAATGAACAGTACTATGTTATCAATAGAGCCAGTGTATTACTATAATGAACAGTACTATGTTATAAATAGAACCAGTGTATTACTGTAATGAACAGTACTATGTTATCAATAGAACCTGTGTATTACTGTAATGAACAGTTCTATGTTATCAATAGAACCTGTGTATTACTATAATGAACAGTAATATGTTATCAATAGTACCAGTGTATTACTGATGAACAGTACTATGTTATCAATAGACCCAGTGTATTACTATAATGAACAATACTATGGTATCAATAGAACCTGTGTATTACTATAATGAACAGTACTATGTTATCAATAGAACCACTGTATTACTATAATGGACAATACTATGTTATCGATAGAACCAGTGTATTACGATAATGAACAGTACTATGTTAACAATAGAACCAGTGTATTGCTATAATGAACAGTAATATGTTATCAATAGAACCAGTGTATTACTATAATGAACAGTACTATGTTTATCAATAGGAACAGTGTATTACTATAATGAACAGTACTATGTTATCAAGAGAACCAGTGTATTACTATAATGAACAGCACTATGTTATCAATAGAACCAGTGTATTACTTATGAACAGTACTATGTTATCAATAGAACCAGTGTATTAATGATGAAGAGAACTATGTTATCAATAGAACCAGTGTATTACTATAACAAACAGTACTATGTTATCCATAGAACCAGTGTATTACCGATGAACAGTACTATGTTATGCATAGAACCAATGTATTACTGATGAAAAGTACTCTGTTATGAATAGAATCAGTGTATTACTGATGAACAGTACTATGTTATCAATAGAACCTGTGTATTACTATAATGAACATTACTATGTTATCAATAGAACCAGTGTATTACTATAATGAACAGTACTATGTTATCAATAGAACCAGTGTATTACTATAATGAACAGTACTATGTTATCAATAGAACCAGTGTATTACTATAATGAACAGTACTATGTTATCAATAGAACTATTGTATTACTATAATTGTTTCTACTTTAGGCACAAGGCCAGCAATTACCCAGTGCATTACTGGTACTTTATTTTATCGACCCCGTAAGGATGAAAGGCACAGTCAACCTCGGCGGGATTTGAACTCAGCTCGTAAAGGGACGTAACTATGCTGGAAAGCATGGCATCCGACCCTCTATCGATACTGCCAATCCACCGCCTTACTGTATTACTATAATGAACAGTACTATGTTATCAATAGAACCAGTGTATTACTGATGAACAGTACTATGTTATCAATAGAACCAGTGTATGACTATAATGAACAGTACTATGTTATCAATAGAAACAGTGTATTACTATAATGAACAGTACTATGTTATCCATAGAACCAGTGTATTACTTATGAACAGTCCTATGTTATCAATAGAACCAGTGTATTACTATAATGGACAGTACTATGTTATCAAGAGAACCAGTGTATTACTGATGAACAGTACTATGTTATCAAGAGAACCAGTGTATTACTATAATGAACAGTACTATGTTATCAATATAACCAGTGTATTACTATAATGAACAGTACTATGTTATCAATAGAACCACTGTATTACTATAATGAACAGTACTATGTTATCAATAGAACCAGTGTATTACTGTAATAAACACTACTATGTTATCAATGGAACCAGTGTATTACTATAATTGTTTCTACTTTAGGCACAAGGCCAGCAAATATCAATAGAACCAGTGTATTACTATAATGAACAGTAATATGTTATCAATAGAACCAGTGTATTACTGATGAACAGTACTATGTTATCAATAGAACCAGTGTATTACTATAAGGAACAGTAATATGTTATCAATAGAACCAGTGTATTACTGATGAACAGTACTATGTTATCAATAGAACCAGTGTATTACTATAATGAACAGTACTATGTTATCAATAGAACCAGTGTATTACTATAATGAACAGTACTATGTTATCAATAGAACCAGTGTATTACTGTAATGAACACACAGTACTATGTTATCAATAGAACCATTGTATTACTGTAATATGTACTATGTTATGAATAGAACCAGTGTATTACTATAATGAACAGTACTATGTTATCAATAGAACCAGTGTATTACTGTAATGAACACACAGTACTATGTTATCAATAGAACCATTGTATTACTGTAATATGTACCATGTTATCCTCATAAGTTCTGTATTACAAGCCTGTCTGAAATTCCGGAATCTCTTCATCTTTTCATTCCTATATTTCTATTGAAAAACACTTTTATTTTCAAACTATTTGGAAAATAACTGAGAATTGGGAAGGTCTTAGTAATATAACTTTATCCTTATTAAACTGGCGTTTGGAACTTAAATGCTTTTACATAAAATTATGACGGAAAGCAGCTTTTAGAAAATATAAATAATTTAAAATAAACAGTTTAGTATCCTAGTAGCAGAGGTGATTTGGTATGAAAAGAGTTAAAGAAGTGCTGCCATGAGTCATGACAAACAAAGATAGTCTTTAGGTAGTAGTTTGTTAAAGAATATTTCTACAGTTGTAATGGGTGTAGGAACATTTATTGAAAACACATTTGTTGAAAGTATCCTGGCCAGAAGATAAATTGATTGATAGTGATATTTGTGGAAAGATATATGTATTCAGAGAAAAATATATTCATAGAAAAACAAATTTATTGGAAACATATCAGTTAAATAAAAGATGCAATACTCTTCAAAATTATTAATATTTTTCAAAGAAAATTATAAAACAAATTGCAATAATTTATTGATAGCTGAATTAAATCTCAAAATGTTTTGAAGTTTAGAAATCATTAATGTATAGATGAAAATTAATAAATTATATATATAATCCCCCATGGCCCAGGAATAAGTGGGTGAAGAAAAAGAAGATATATATAATCTACACAATTTGACATGAAACTGATGAAGTTATTCATAATAACCATAAAATATAAACATTTACAAGATCATATATGCTGGACATGTAATAATTGAGATCAACAGTTTCAGAATTGTTCAGGTTACACTTGAAGATCTTTAGTAAAAATAATTATTATGTAGCATCAAAGGAAAGTCAGATTAGGCTTTAGTGCTTTCTCTGTTGACTAACATCACATGCAATCTTATAAATGAGGAAGTCATTTAAAAGTATTAACAATCTTTGCTGGTTATTGTTGTACTAGTGGGCTTGTGCTGTCAATAATGATGGCAATAGTGT
>OZ024753.1:24612925-24620425 GCA_964016885.1 Eledone cirrhosa | reverse complement strand
CGCGGTGGCCCCAATAGAGTATTTATCCAACATTTCAAATTTTTTTAAGGAATTTTTAGAATTTCTGATTTTGTAACTTCAAATCCTCAGGATGAAACTCTATCAGCTGAAACGTGTGTTAGTTTAAAAGTGTATTGACTCTTTGGTGCTTTTTAATCTTTATATATATATATAATTATCTCAGTAAGCAAGAGATGGAATGAGACATATAGGAAGGTGTGGAGAAGAAAGGTCTGGAAATACAAATTTAGGAAAACCCTTCAAGATGTATATGACGAAAAAGAAGACGATTTAGAGACGTATGACATAGATAATAACTGGAATTTCTTACGTGACAACTTGCTGCAGGCTACTGATGAAACCTGTGGCTGGAGCAGAGCTCCAACCAGACAGAGAGTGACCTGGTGGTGGAACAGCAGTTAAGGCTATTAGAGACAAAAGACTAGCATGGAAGGCTTGGAAAAAGGGTGGGAGTAGGGAAGAATATACAGCCACTAAGAGAGAAGCTAGACGTCAGGTGTACTTAGCACGCAGGGAGGCAGAGAGTAGGAGGTTTGCCAATGTTCTGCGACGAGAAGATCAGAGGTGTGCGGTGTTCCACATTGCAAGGCAGTGTGTCAATGCAAATCAGGATGTTGTTGGAGATAAATGTGTCCGGGATGATGCCGGTGTACTTAGTGTCACGAATGATCAGAAAAAGGAGGCCTGGAAATGTCATTATGAGAGACTGATGAATGTGGAGAACGAATGGGAGAGAGAGAAATTACCCTTGGTAGATCCGACAGAGGGACCAGCTATTGAGATTGACGAATATAGGGTCCAAGAGGCGATTATGGAAATGAAAAATGGTAAGGCTGCCGGACCATCGGGAATAGTTGCTGAGATGCTGAAGGCATCAGGGGACGTAGGCACTAAACTGGTTGCACGCATCATCAATCAGGCTATATATGGTGGTGTCATACCCAAAGACTGGTGCAGCAGTATTCTCATAAATTGCTACAAAGGTAAAGGGGATGCTTTGGAGAGGAGCAATTATAGGGGTATAAAACTGATAGATCAGGTTATGAAAGTGGCAGAAAGGATTTTAGCACAACTAATTAGAGAAAGGGTCAAACTAGATGAGATGCAGTTTGGTTTTGTGCCTGGGAAGAGTACAACAGATGCCCTCTTCTTGGTGAGATAATTGCAAGAGAGGTTCTTAGAGAAGAATAAGCCACTATACTTAGCCTTTGTTGACCTAGAGAAGGCCTTTGATAGGGTACCCCGATCTGTCATCTGGTGGTTCCTAAGGAAGCTAGGTGTTGAGGAATGGCTTGTGAGGAAAGTGCAAATTTGTACAGAGGTACTCAGTAAAGTCAGGGTAGGAATGGAGTTTAGTGAGGAATTCCAGATACAAGTAGGAGTACATCAGGGTTCGGTCCTCAGCCCGTTCTTGTTCATTATAGTCCTCCAAGCCAAAACAGAGGAGTTTAAGACTGGCTGTCCATGGGAACTTCTCTATGCTGACGATCTGGTTCTTATAGCAGAATCAGTAGAGGAGCTAGAGAATAAATTCTGGCTATGGAAACAGCAGTTGGAAGCAAGAGGACTGAGAGTGAATCTAGCTAAGACAAAAGTGTTGATGAGTAGAAAAGAGGACAAAACCCTGATTCCGTCAGGGAAATGGCCATGTTCGATATGCAGAAAAGGAATTGGCATAAATTCTATAAAATTCACACAATGCAGATCCTGGGTACACAAGAGATGTAGTGGGATAGCAGGCAAACTAACACGTAGGAGAAATACGTATGCAGTAGATGTACAGGGAAATTAGACAGTAGAAGTCGCATTGATAGACACATTTTTCAAATGCAGGTGGGTGTTATAGAAGTGGTGGATAGCTTCTGGAACCTAGGAGATCAGATTAGCATGGGAAGAGGGTGTTCCGAGGCCATAGTATCTAGAATAAGGACGGGTTGGAAGAAGTTTAGGGAGCTGCTTCCTCTGCTGACGAAGAAGGGTTTCTCCCTGCGTACGAAAGGCCGGTTATATGATGCCTGAGTGAGGAATGCGATGCTGCATCGTAGTGAGACATGGGCAGCAACTGCAGAGGATATGCGACGGCTGGAGAGAAATGAGGCAAGCATGGTCTGTTGGATGTGCAATGTCGATGTGCGTGAATGACCCAGCATGGATGTATTGAGAGAGAAACTGTGTCTGAGAGGGATAGATTCTAGTGTGCGGGAGAGGAGACTGCGATGGTTGGACATGTGATGCGCATGGAGGATGACCGATGGGTGAAGAAGTGCCAGGAAATGCCAGTTGAAGGAAGACGTGGTAGAGGTAGACCAAGAAAAACATGGGCGGAGGTGGTGAGAACAGACCTCAGATCATTGAAGCTCACGGTGGAGATGACGAGGGACCGTGACGAGTGGAGAGATGCTGTGCTGAATAAGACCCGTCCCACCCTTGCAAGCAGGGAAAAGCGGACGTAAAATGATGATGATGATGATATAAATAAAGATATATAAATAAATATTGAGCCCAAAGTGTGAAAGGATACACCTGAGAGAACGTTTGAAGATTGAATCTATGAATGTGAAATAATTTAAACGTTAGATATGTCCATAGTGAATAAAACAATCTTGCTTTGGAGGCAAACAATGGAGAAATGAATGAGGTTAAAATGTCACCAAGTGGTATAGAATATGCTATTCCTCCTTATATAATTCTATTATGTTTCTTAGTATATTCTATATCTCTGTAACACTAATTTGTGAGATATGTATTGACAGAGTCTGAACCTAGGACTTTCTACACATCCCAGCTTTTTCTTCTTCTCGAACTTTTTTCTCTGACCTTTGATTCTACTTCTGTACCATTGTCATGTGACATATTCTGTACCATAGTCATGTGATGTATTCTGTACCATTGTCATGTGATGTATTCTGTACCATTGTCAGGTGACGTATTCTGTACCATTGTCAGGTGACGTATTCTGTACCATTGTTATAGTAATATACATGAATGGCAAAGCATAAACGAACTGAGAGAGAAACTAGGGATAAGAGGAATCAAATGCTGTGTGCAGGAGAAGAGATTACGTTGGTATGGACATGTGTTGCGTATGAAGGATGACAGCTGCATAAAAAAGTGTAGAGCGCTGAAAGTTGAAGGAAGCCTTGGAGTGGGCAGACCCAGAAAGACTTGGGATGAGGTGATAAAAGCTGACCTTACTCAATTGCACCTCTCAAAGGTGATGACATAGGACCGAGACCTCTGGTATTACTCAGTAATACAGAAGACCCAACTTCCCATGGTCACAAGCCGAAGCTGAAGCACATACACAGTATGCTCCCTTCCACCCTCCCACTTTAAAGTGGTTGTGTAGGTGTCACGACAAAAGCACCCAGCCCACACTGTAAAGTGGTCATGTAGGTGTCATGACAAAATGCACCCAGTATTCACTGTAAATCTGGCTGGTGTTAGGAAGGGCATCCAGCCATAGAAACCAAGCCCAAATCAGTTCTCTTTGAGAAAGACATGGTCACCTGACCTAGCATGGTCCACAACAGGACAACTCGTCTAAACCATGCTAGCATGGAAAAAGTGGATGTAAAATGATGATGATGTGTGTGTATATATATGTGTATATATATACCTGTCACATGGTCGGGTCTTCAGCAACTAAACCGGCAACCCCACCAAGTTTACTTGGTGAGGAGGGTGATTTTGGACCCCCTGCAGGACAAAGAAAAAACCTGACAAAGGGCAGAAGAACTCATAAGAGTCAACGACCATCCAAAAGTGTGTAAATATGTATATAGACATGTACATGTGTATGTATATGCACGGGGACATAGAAATAGTTGGGCTGGACACCCGATCACGCGGTTAAACCACTGGGAGTGAAGGACCCCTAGCCTTTGTCTGGGCATTCTTCTAGGAGAAGGCACCTCAGGAAACTGGGATAACTCTGATATAAAACCTACAGCTCAGTAGTTACCGATTATGTTGATCTTTTCTTCTTTTCGGGTTATAGCTACTGTTGCTCAGAGAGTACGATTGGCTCAGTGCACAGTCTTTCCTCACTTTAAAAAATATCTTCATGCACAGGCATTGCACGATAGAATTAATTGATCATTATTAATAATGGTATATCGTGCAATGGCCATACTCGATAACAAGGGGGCAGCCATCATATATATATATATATATATATATATATATATATAAATATATATATATACATACATATATACATATGTCTGCGTGTAATTGTTCTCAACGCTCCACATAACGATGTATTATCTTCGAATTTTTCCGTTCATTGGCAGGGAACGTCTTCACGAATCAAAGTATCATCTTCCTGTTTTCCTTCGGTTGCAACGTTTTTCGAAATATTTACTTCTGCGTTGACAGATTGATTTTTTTTAGTTTCAAAAGGTCCCGTTAAGGGTGAAAGCAGCGATTCTTTGCTTAAACTTTAATCTATTATTTTAATAAATATTTGCTCTAGAGTTCTTATATATTTGATATATATTTATCCTTATCGAGCCCTCTCTGGATTTTAGTCTTCACATTTATTATTACTATATATATCATCATCATCATCATCATCATCATCATTCTACATCCGCTTTACCCTGCTTGCAAGGGTGGGACGGGTCTTATTCAGCACAGCATCTCTCCACTCGTCACGGTCCTTCGTCATCTCCACCGTGAGCTTCAATGATCTGAGGTCTGTTCTCACCACCTCCGCCCATGTTTTTTGTGGTCTACCTCTACCCACGTCTTCCTTCAACTGGCATTTCCTGGCACTTCTTCACCATCGGTCATCCTCCATGCGCATCACATGTCCATACCACCTCAGTCTCCTCTCCGTACACTACATTCTGTCCCTCTCAGACACAGTTTCTCTCTCAACACATTATGCTGGGTCGTTCACGCACATTTACACTGCACATCCAACGGAGCATGCTTGCCTCATTTCTCTCCAGCCGTCGCATATCCTCTGCAGTTGGTGCCCATGTCTCACTACCAATGCAGCATCGCGCTCCTCACACAGGCATCATACAACCGGCCTTTCGTACGCAGGGAGAAACCCTTCTTCGTCAACAGAGGAAGCAGCTCCCTAAACTTCTTCCAACCCGTCCTTATTCTAGATACTATGGGCCTCAGAACACCCTCCTCCATGCTAATCTGATCTCCTAGGTACCGGAAGCTATCCACCACTTCTATAGCGCCCTCCTGCATATATATATATATATATATATATATATATATATATATTATATATATATATATATATATATATTGTATATATATATATACATATATATATGTATATATATATATATACATATATATATATATATATATACATATATATATATATATATATATATATATATATATATATATATATATATATATATATATATATATATGTATATATATATATACATATATATATATATATATATATATATATAATATATATATATATATATATATATATATATATATATGTATATATATATATACATATATATATATATATGTATATATATATATACATATATATATATATATATATATATATATATACATATATATATGTATATATATATTATACATATATATATATATATGTATATATATACATATATATATATATATATATATATATATATATATATATATATATATATATATATATTAAGCTAACTAAGAACATAGATTTTACATGTGGCCGGTGTTCTGGTGCAATAAGTAGCAGCAAGTGCACACAAAATACTAGCTCTTTCAATTGCGCAGAGGGTTCTATAGAAATAGTGGACAGCTTCCGTTACCTGGGCGATAAAATCAGCAGTGGGGGAGGGTGCTCTGAAAGTACTGTAGCTAGAGTCAGAACTGGTTGGAAAAAGTTCAGAGAGCTTATACCACTATTAGCTGCTAAAGGGTTCTCCCTAAAAATGAAAGGCAGGTTGTACGATGCCTGCATACGAACAGCAATGCTGCATGGCAGTGAGACCTGGGCATTGTGTGCAGAGGATATACGCAGACTAAAGAGGAACGAAGCTTGCATGCTCCGCTGGATGTGTAACAGTAATATACGTGAACGGCAAAGCATAAACGAACTAAGGAAAAAATTAGAGATAAGAGGGATCAGATGTTGTTTACTCGAGAGAAGGCTACGTTGTATGGACACGTGATGCGCATGAAAGTCGATAGCTGTATAACAAAGTGCAGGGCAATAAAGATAGACGGTAGTCACGGAATAGGCAGACCTAGAAAAACCTGGGACGAGCTGATAAACTCCGACATCACACACTTACACCTCTCCAAGACAATGTCACTGGACCGAGACCTTTGGCGGTACTCAGTAACAGAGAAGACCCGCCTTACCTAAATATATAGTAAAACCTACTCCAGCCAGTAGGCATCTCTAACAAAATACACCCCGTCCCACCACCACCACCCCATCCACACCACCCCGTTATATGTAAAGTTATGTTGGTGCCGCGCCATCCAGGCCGAAACAAATGAGATCGTGTAGGTGTCACGACAAAAAAACACACAGTCCACGCTGTAATGTGGCCGTGTAGGCAACACGGTAAAAACCTCCCAGACCCACACTGTAATGTGGTTGGTGTTAGGAAGGGCATCCAACTGTAGAAAACCTGCCAGACAGTCCTATGCGAGCAAGACAATCACTCTTGCCTCAAGTGGGACTACCCCCCGTCCAACCCATGCAAGCGTGGAACACGGACGTTAAACGTTGATGATGATGATGATGATGATGATATATTATATAGTATTAATTATACTATCTATGGTTTTGTAAATACAAAACCTTTTGCGGTTATATATATTTTTATAAACCCTAAATAGTGGTAGGCAGTAATATATTACTACCTTATTACCAGTAAGTTAAATAGTTAAATACTTCCCTCTAGGACACAAGTACCATAACCTTTTAAACAAAAACACTATTAAAATCTCATACTCTACGGCGCCTAACTTAGCATACCACATAGCTAGCAGCAATAAAAATAAAATTAATTCTTACTTCCAACAAACGAAATCACAACAGGAGGTAAACCTTCTAAATACCTCTGTAGCAAGCAACCATAATAACGGCAGTAATAATAGAAATAACACCAGGGTCGACAACCCGAATGTCCAAAATCCTATAGCTACCACCCGGACTTCTGCACTGCATTATAACCAGCAGACTAACACCCAGGATAATTGTAACTGTAGAGCTAATAGAACCTGCCCTTTAGATAAAAAATGCCTAACCAAGGATATCATATACTCATGCACCGTCACAACTAGCAACTCTTCAGAAACCTATGTAGGCTCCACTTCTAACTGCTTCAAAATCAGATATAATTCGCACATCCACTCGTTCAAAAAGCACAGACTAGCCAACTCCACCTCACTATGTAGCTACATACAATATCTAAAAACTAAAAATAAACCTTACACACTCAAATGGAAGTAATAGGTAGC
>OZ024753.1:24215634-24610225 GCA_964016885.1 Eledone cirrhosa | reverse complement strand
CTCTGTCTGTTACATACAGTGTTAGTCCTTTGTCTGTTACATACAGTGTTAGTCCTCTGCCTGTTACATACAGTGTTAGCCCTCTGTCTGTTACATACAGTGTTAGTCCCCTGTCTGTTACATACAGTGTTAGCCCTCTGTCTGTTACATACAGTGTTAGTCCTCTGTCTGTTACATACAGTGTTAGTCCTCTGTATGTTACATACAGTGTTAGTCCTCTGTCTGTTACATAGTGTTAGCCCTCTGTCTGTTACATACAGTGTTAGTCCTCTGTCTGTTACATACAGTGTTAGTCCTCTGTCTGTTACATACAGTGTTAGTCCTCTGTCTGTTACATACAGTGTTATCCCTCTGTCTGTTACATACAGTGTTAGTCCTCTGTATGTTACATACAGTGTTACTCCTCTGCCTGCTACATACGGTGTTTACCCTCTGTCTATTACATACAGTGTTAGTCCTCTGTCTGTTACATACAGTGTTAGTCCTCTGTCTATTACATACAGTGTTTATCCTCTGTCTGTTACATACAGTGTTACTCCTCTGTCTATTGCATACAGTGTTAGTCTTCTGTCTGTTACATACAGTGTTAGTACTCTGTCTGTTACATACAGTATTAGTCCTCTGTCTGTTACATATAGTGTTAGTTCTCTGTCTGTTACATACAGTGTTAGTCCTCTGTCTGTTACATATCGTGTTAGTCCTCTGTCTGTTACATACAGAGTTAGACCTCTGTCTGTTACATACAGTGTTAGTCCTCTGTCTGTTACATACAGTGTTAACCCTCTGTCTGTTACATACAGTATTAGTCCTCGGTCTGTTACATACAGTGTTAGTCCTCTGTCTGTTACATATCGTGTTAGTCCTCTGTCTGTTACATACAGGGTTAGTCCTCTGTCTGTTACATACAGTGTTAGTCCTCTGTCTGTTACATACAGTGTTAGTACTCTGTCTGTTACATACAGTATTAGTCCTCTGTCTGTTACATATAGTGTTAGTTCTCTGTCTGTTACATACAGTGTTAGTCCTCTGTCTGTTACATATCGTGTTAGTCCTCTGTCTGTTACATACGGAGTTAGACCTCTGTCTGTTACATACAGTGTTAGTCCTCTGTCTGTTACATACAGTGTTAACCCTCTGTCTGTTACATACAGTATTAGTCCTCTGTCTGTTACATACAGTGTTAGTCCTCTGTCTGTTACATATCGTGTTAGTCCTCTGTCTGTTACATACAGGGTTAGTCCTCTGTCTGTTACATACAGTGTTAACCCTCTTTCTGTTACATACAGTGTTAGTCCTCTGTCTGTTACATACAGTGTTAGTCCTCTGTCTGTTACATACAGGGTTAGTCCTCTGTCTGTTACATATAGTGTTAACCCTCTGTCTGTTACATACAGTGTTAGTCCTCTGTCTGTTACATACAGTGTTATTCCTCTGTCTGTTACATATCGTGTTAGTCCTCTGTCTGTTACATACAATGTTAGTCCTCTGCTTCTTACATACAGTGTTAGTCCTCTGTCTGTTACATATCGTGTTAGTCCTCTGTCTGTTACATACAATGTTAGTCCTCTGTCTGTTACATACAGTGTTAGTCCTCTGTCTGTTACATACAGTGTTAGTCCTCTGTCTGTTACATGCCGTGTTAGTCCTCTGTCTGTTACATACACAGTTAGTCCTCTGTCTGTTACATACAGGGTTAGTTCTCTGTCTGTTACATACAGTGTTAACCCTCTGTCTGTTACATACAGTGTTAGTCCTCTGTATGTTACATACAGTGTTAGTCCTCTGTCTGCTACATACAGTGTTAGTCTCTGTCTGTTACATACAATGTTAACCCTCTGTCTGTTACATACAGTGTTAGTCCTCTGTCTGTTACATACAGTGTTCGTCCTCTGTCTGTTGCATACAGTGTTAGTCCTCTGTCTGTTACATACAGTGTTAGTCCTCTGTCTGTTACATGCCGTGTTAGTCCTCTGTCTGTTACATACAGAGTTAACACTCTGTCTGTTACATACAGTGTTAGTCCTCTGTCTGTTACATGCCGTGTTAGTCCTCTGTCTGTTACATACAGAGTTAACCCTCTTTCTGTTACATACAGTGTTAACCCTCTGCCTGTTACATACAGTGTTAGTCCTCTGTCTGTTACATACAGTGTTAGTCCTCTGTCTGTTACATACAGTGTTAGTCCTCTGTCTGTTACATACAGTGTCAGTCCTCTGTCTGTTACATACAGTGTTAGCCCTCTGTCTGTTACATACAGTGTTAGTCCCCTGTCTGTTACATACAGTGTTAGCCCTCTGTCTGTTACATACAGTGTTAGTCCTCTGTCTGTTACATACAGTGTTAGTCCTCTGTATGTTACATACAGTGTTAGTCCTCTGTCTGTTACATAGTGTTAGCCCTCTGTCTGTTACATACAGTGTTAGTCCTCTGTCTGTTACATACAGTGTTAGTCCTCTGTCTGTTACATACAGTGTTAGTCCTCTGTCTGTTACATACAGTGTTAGTCCTCTGTATGTTACATACAGTGTTACTCCTCTGCCTGCTACATACAGTGTTTATCCTCTGTCTGTTACATACAGTGTTAGTCCTCTGTCTGTTACATACAGTGTTTATCCTCTGTCTGTTACATACAGTATAACTCCTCTGTCTATTGCATACAGTGTTAGTCTTCTGTCTGTTACATACAGTGTTTATCCTCTGTCTGTTACATACAGTGTTAGTCCTCTGTCTGTTACATACAGTGTTAGTACTCTGTCTGTTACATACAGTATTAGTCCTCTGTCTGTTACATATAGTGTTAGTTCTCTGTCTGTTACATACAGTGTTAGTCCTCTGTCTGTTACATATCGTGTTAGTCCTCTGTCTGTTACATACAGAGTTAGACCTCTGTCTGTTACATACAGTGTTAGTCCTCTGTCTGTTACATACAGTGTTAACTCTCTGTCTGTTACATACAGTATTAGTCCTCTGTCTGTTACATACAGTGTTAGTCCTCTGTCTGTTACATATCGTGTTAGTCCTCTGTCTGTTACATACAGTGTTACTCCTCTGCCTGCTACATACAGTGTTTATCCTCTGTCTGTTACATACAGTGTTAGTCCTCTGTCTGTTACATACAGTGTTTATCCTCTGTCTGTTACATACAGTATAACTCCTCTGTCTATTGCATACAGTGTTAGTCTTCTGTCTGTTACATACAGTGTTTATACTCTGTCTGTTACATACAGTGTTAGTCCTCTGTCTGTTACATACAGTGTTAGTACTCTGTCTGTTACATACAGTATTAGTCCTCTGTCTGTTACATATAGTGTTAGTTCTCTGTCTGTTACATACAGTGTTAGTCCTCTGTCTGTTACATATCGTGTTAGTCCTCTGTCTGTTACATACAGAGTTAGACCTCTGTCTGTTACATACAGTGTTAGTCCTCTGTCTGTTACATACAGTGTTAACTCTCTGTCTGTTACATACAGTATTAGTCCTCTGTCTGTTACATACAGTGTTAGTCCTCTGTCTGTTACATATCGTGTTAGTCCTCTGTCTGTTACATACAGGGTTAGTCCTCTGTCTGTTACATACAGTGTTAGTCCTCTGTCTGTTACATACAGTGTTAGTACTCTGTCTGTTACATACAGTATTAGTCCTCTGTCTGTTACATATAGTGTTAGTTCTCTGTCTGTTACATACAGTGTTAGTCCTCTGTCTGTTACATATCGTGTTAGTCCTCTGTCTGTTACATACAGAGTTAGACCTCTGTCTGTTACATACAGTGTTAGTCCTCTGTCTGTTACATACAGTGTTAACCCTCTGTCTGTTACATACAGTATTAGTCCTCTGTCTGTTACATACAGTGTTAGTCCTCTGTCTGTTACATATCGTGTTAGTCCTCTGTCTGTTACATACAGGGTTAGTCCTCTGTCTGTTACATACAGTGTTAACCCTCTTTCTGTTACATACAGTGTTAGTCCTCTGTCTGTTACATACAGTGTTAGTCCTCTGTCTGTTACATACAGGGTTAGTCCTCTGTCTGTTACATATAGTGTTAACCCTCTGTCTGTTACATACAGTGTTAGTCCTCTGTCTGTTACATACAGTGTTATTCCTCTGTCTGTTACATATCGTGTTAGTCCTCTGTCTGTTACATACAATGTTAGTCCTCTGCTTCTTACATACAGTGTTAGTCCTCTGTCTGTTACATATCGTGTTAGTCCTCTGTCTGTTACATACAATGTTAGTCCTCTGTCTGTTACATACAGTGTTAGTCCTCTGTCTGTTACATACAGTGTTAGTCCTCTGTCTGTTACATGCCGTGTTAGTCCTTTGTCTGTTACATACAGAGTTAACCCGCTGTCTGTTACATACAGTGTTAGTCCTCTGTCTGTTACATACAGTGTTAGTCCTCTGTCTGTTACATACACAGTTAGTCCTCTGTCTGTTACATACAGGGTTAGTTCTCTGTCTGTTACATACAGTGTTAACCCTCTGTCTGTTACATACAGTGTTAACCCTCTGTCTGTTACATACCGTGTTAGTCCTCTGTATGTTACATACAGTGTTCGTCCGCTGTCTGTTACATACAGTGTTAGTCCTCTGTCTGTTACATACAGTGTTAGTCCTCTGTCTGTTACATACAGTGTTAGTCCTCTGTATGTTACATACAGTGTTACTCCTCTGCCTGCTACATACAGTGTTTATCCTCTGTCTGTTACATACAGTGTTAGTCCTCTGTCTGTTACATACAGTGTTTATCCTCTGTCTGTTACATACAGTATAACTCCTCTGTCTATTGCATACAGTGTTAGTCTTCTGTCTGTTACATACAGTGTTTATCCTCTGTCTGTTACATACAGTGTTAGTCCTCTGTCTGTTACATACAGTGTTAGTTCTCTGTCTGTTACATACAGTGTTAGTCCTCTGTCTGTTACATATCGTGTTAGTCCTCTGTCTGTTACATACAGAGTTAAACCTCTGTCTGTTACATACAGTGTTAGTCCTCTGTCTGTTACATACAGTGTTAACCCTCTGTCTGTTACATACAGTATTAGTCCTCTGTCTGTTACATACAGTGTTAGTCCTCTGTGTGTTACATATCGTGTTAGTCCTCTGTCTGTTACATACAGGGTTAGTCCTCTGTCTGTTACATACAGTGTTAGTCCTCTGTCTGTTACATACAGTGTTAGTCCTCTGTCTGTTACATACAGTGTTAGTACTCTGTCTGTTACATACAGTATTAGTCCTCTGTCTGTTACATATAGTGTTAGTTCTCTGTCTGTTACATACAGTGTTAGTCCTCTGTCTGTTACATATCGTGTTAGTCCTCTGTCTGTTACATACAGAGTTAGACCTCTGTCTGTTACATACAGTGTTAGTCCTCTGTCTGTTACATACAGTGTTAACCCTCTGTCTGTTACATACAGTATTAGTCCTCTGTCTGTTACATACAGTGTTAGTCCTCTGTCTGTTACATATCGTGTTAGTCCTCTGTCTGTTACATACAGGGTTAGTCCTCTGTCTGTTACATACAGTGTTAACCCTCTTTCTGTTACATACAGTGTTAGTGCTCTGTCTGTTACATACAGTGTTAGTCCTCTGTCTGTTACATACAGGGTTAGTCCTCTGTCTGTTACATATAGTGTTAACCCTCTGTCTGTTACATACAGTGTTAGTCCTCTGTCTGTTACATACAGTGTTATTCCTCTGTCTGTTACATATCGTGTTAGTCCTCTGTCTGTTACATACAATGTTAGTCCTCTGTCTGTTACATACAGTGTTAGTCCTCTGTCTGTTAAATACAGTGTTAGTCCTCTGTCTGTTACATGCCGTGTTAGTCCTTTGTCTGTTACATACAGAGTTAACCCTCTGTCTGTTACATACAGTGTTAGTCCTCTGTCTGTTACATACAGTGTTAGTCCTCTGTGTGTTACATACACAGTTAGTCCTCTGTCTGTTACATACAGGGTTAGTTCTCTGTCTGTTACATACAGTGTTAACCCTCTGTCTGTTACATACAGTGTTAGTCCTCTGTATGTTACATACAGTGTTAGTCCTCTGTCTGTTACATACAGTGTTAACCCTCTGTCTGTTACATACAGTGTTAGTCCTCTGTCTGTTACATACAGTGTTCGTCCTCTGTCTGTTGGTTACAGTGTTAGTCCTCTGTCTGTTACATACAGTGTTAGTCCTCTGTCTGTTACATGCCGTGTTAGTCCTCTGTCTGTTACATACAGAGTTAACCCTCTGTCTGTTACATACAGTGTTAGTCCTCTGTCTGTTACATGCCGTGTTAGTCCTCTGTCTGTTACATACAGAGTTAACCCTCTGTCTGTTACATACAGTGTTAACTATCTGCCTGTTACATACAGTGTTAGTCCTCTGTCTGTTACATACAGTGTTAGTCCTCTGTCTGTTACATACAGTGTCAGTCCTCTGTCTGTTACATACAGTGTTAGTCCGCTGTCTGTTACATACAGTATTAGTCCTCTGTCTGTTACATACAGTGTTCGTCCGCTGTCTGTTACATACAGTGTTAGTCCTCTGTCTGTTACATACAGTGTTAGTCCTCTGTCTGTTACATACAGTGTTAGTCCTCTGTCTGTTACATACAGTATTAGTCCTCTGTCTGTTGCATACAGTGTTCGTCCTCTGTCTGTTACATACAGTGTTAGTCCTCTGTCTGTTGCATACAGTGTTAGTCCTCTGTCTGTTACATACAGTGTTAGTCCTCTGTCTGTTACATACAGTGTTAGTCCTCTGTCTGTTACATACAGGGTTAGTCCTCTGTCTGTTACATACATTGTTAACCCTCTTTCTGTTACATACAGTGTTAGTCCTCTGTCTGTTACATACAGTATTAGTCCTCTGTCTGTTACATATAGTGTTAGTTCTCTGTCTGTTACATACAGTGTTAGTCCTCTGTCTGTTACATATCGTGTTAGTCCTCTGTCTGTTACATACAGAGTTAGACCTCTGTCTGTTACATACAGTGTTAGTCCTCTGTCTGTTACATACAGTGTTAACCCTCTGTCTGTTACATACAGTATTAGTCCTCTGTCTGTTACATACAGTGTTAGTCCTCTGTCTGTTACATATCGTGTTAGTCCTCTGTCTGTTACATACAGGGTTAGTCCTCTGTCTGTTACATACAGGGTTAGTCCTATGTCTGTTACATATAGTGTTAACCCTCTGTCTGTTACATACAGTGTTAGTCCTCTGTCTGTTACAGACAGTGTTATTCCTCTGTCTGTTACATATCGTGTTAGTCCTCTGTCTGTTACATACAATGTTAGTCCTCTGCTTCTTACATACAGTGTTAGTCCTCTTTCTGTTACATACAGTGTTAGTCCTCTGTCTGTTACATACAGTGTTAGTCCTCTGTCTGTTACATGCCGTGTTAGTCCTCTGTCTGTTACATACAGAGTTAACCCTCTGTCTGTTACATACTGTGTTAGTCCTCTGTCTGTTACATACAGTGTTAGTCCTCTGTCTGTTACATACACAGTTAGTCCTCTGTCTGTTACATACAGTGTTATTCCTCTGTCTGTTACATATCTTGTTAGTCCTCTGTCTGTTACATACAATGTTAGTCCTCTGCTTCTTACATACAGTGTTAGTCCTCTGTCTGTTACATACAGTGTTAGTCCTCTCTCTGTTACGTACAGTGTTAGTCCTCTGTCTGTTACATGCCGTGTTAGTCCTCTGTCTGTTACATACAGAGTCAACCCTGTGTCTGTTACATACTGTGTTAGTCCTCTGTCTGTTACATACAGTGTTAGTCCTCTGTCTGTTACATACATAGTTAGTCCTCTGTCTGTTACATACAGGGTTAGTCCTCTGTCTGTTTAATACAGTGTTAACCCTCTGTCTGTTACATACAGTGTTAGTCCTCTGTATGTTACATACAGTGTTAGTCCTCTGTCTGTTACATACAGTGTTAGTCCTCTGTCTGTCACATAGTGTTAACCCTCTGTCTGTTACATACAGTGTTAGCCCTCTGTCTGTTACATACAGTGTTCTTCCTCTGTCGGTTGCATACAGTGTTAGTCCTCTGTCTGTTACATACAGTGTTAGTCCTCTGTCTGTTACATGCCGTGTTAGTCCTCTGTCTGTTACATACAGAGTTAACCCTCTGTCTGTTACATACAGTGTTAGTCCTCTGTCTGTTACATGCCGTGTTATTCCTCTGTCTATTACATACAGAGTTAACCCTCTGTCTGTTACATACAGTGTTAACCCTCTGCCTGTTACATACAGTTTTAGTCCTCTGTCTGTTACATACAGTGTTAGTCCTCTGTCTGTTACATACAGTGTCTGTCCTCTGTCTGTTACATACAGTGTTAGACCGCTGTCTGTTACATACAGTGTTAGTCCTCTGTCTGTTACATACAGTGTTAGTCCTCTGTCTGTTACATACAGTATTAGTCCTCTGTCTGTTACATACAGTGTTCGTCCGCTGTCTGTTACATACAGTGTTCGTCCGCTGTCTGTTACATACAGTGTTAGTCGACTGTCTGTTACATACAGTGTTAGTCCTCTGTCTGTTACATACAGTGTTAGTCCTCTGTCTGTTACATACAGTGTTAGTCCTCTGTATGTTACATACAGTGTTACTCCTCTGCCTGCTACATACAGTGTTAGTCCTCTGTATGTTACATACAATGTTACTCCTCTGCCTGCTACATACAGTGTTAGTCCTCTGTCTGTTACATACAGTGTTAGTCCTCTGTCTGTTACATACAGTGTTAGTCCTCTGTCTGTTACATACAGTGTTAGTCCTCTGTCTGTTACATACAGTGTTAGTCCTCTGTATGTTACATACAGTGTTACTCCTCTGCCTGCTACATACAGTGTTTATCCTCTGTCTGTTACATACAGTGTTAGTCCTCTGTCTGTTACATACAGTGTTTATCCTCTGTCTGTTACATACAGTATAACTCCTCTGTCTATTGCATACAGTGTTAGTCTTCTGTCTGTTACATACAGTGTTTATCCTCTGTCTGTTACATACAGTGTTAGTCCTCTGTCTGTTACATACAGTGTTAGTACTCTGTCTGTTACATACAGTATTAGTCCTCTGTCTGTTACATATAGTGTTAGTTCTCTGTCTGTTACATACAGTGTTAGTCCTCTGTCTGTTACATATCGTGTTAGTCCTCTGTCTGTTACATACAGAGTTAGACCTCTGTCTGTTACATACAGTGTTAGTCCTCTGTCTGTTACATACAGTGTTAACCCTCTGTCTGTTACATACAGTATTAGTCCTCTGTCTGTTACATACAGTGTTAGTCCTCTGTCTGTTACATATCGTGTTAGTCCTCTGTCTGTTACATACAGGGTTAGTCCTCTGTCTGTTACATACAGTGTTAGTCCTCTGTCTGTTAGATACAGTGTTAGTACTCTGTCTGTTACATACAGTATTAGTCCTCTGTCTGTTACATGTAGTGTTAGTTCTCTGTCTGTTACATACAGTGTTAGTCCTCTGTCTGTTACATATCGTGTTAGTCCTCTGTCTGTTACATACAGAGTTAGACCTCTGTCTGTTACATACAGTGTTAGTCCTCTGTCTGTTACATACAGTGTTAACCCTCTGTCTGTTACATACATTATTAGTCCTCTGTCTGTTACATACAGTGTTAGTCCTCTGTCTGTTACATATCGTGTTAGTCCTCTGTCTGTTACATACAGGGTTAGTCCTCTGTCTGTTACATACAGTGTTAACCCTCTTTCTGTTACATACAGTGTTAGTGCTCTGTCTGTTACATACAGTGTTAGTCCTCTGTCTGTTACATACAGGGTTAGTCCTCTGTCTGTTACATATAGTGTTAACCCTCTGTCTGTTACATACAGTGTTAGTCCTCTGTCTGTTACATACAGTGTTATTCCTCTGTCTGTTACATATCGTGTTAGTCCTCTGTCTGTTACATACAATGTTAGTCCTCTGCTTCTTACATACAGTGTTAGTCCTCTGTCTGTTACCTACAACGTTAGTCCTCTGTCTGTTACATACAGTGTTAGTCCTCTGTCTGTTAAATACAGTGTTAGTCCTCTGTCTGTTACATGCCGTGTTAGTCCTTTGTCTGTTACATACAGAGTTAACCCTCTGTCTGTTACATACAGTGTTAGTCCTCTGTCTGTTACATACAGTGTTAGTCCTCTGTGTGTTACATACACAGTTAGTCCTCTGTCTGTTACATACAGGGTTAGTTCTCTGTCTGTTACATACAGTGTTAACCCTCTGTCTGTTACATACAGTGTTAGTCCTCTGTATGTTACATACAGTGTTAGTCCTCTGTCTGCTACATACAGTGTTAGTCCTCTGTCTGTTACATACAGTGTTAACCCTCTGTCTGTTACATACAGTGTTAGTCCTCTGTCTGTTACATACAGTGTTCGTCCTCTGTCTGTTGCATACAGTGTTAGTCCTCTGTCTGTTACATACAGTGTTAGTCCTCTGTCTGTTACATGCCGTGTTAGTCCTCTGTCTGTTACATACAGAGTTAACCCTCTGTCTGTTACATACAGTGTTAGTCCTCTGTCTGTTACATGCCGTGTTAGTCCTCTGTCTGTTACATACAGAGTTAACCCTCTGTCTGTTACATACAGTGTTAACTCTCTGCCTGTTACATACAGTGTTAGTCCTCTGTCTGTTACATACAGTGTTAGTCCTCTGTCTGTTACATACAGTGTCAGTCCTCTGTCTGTTACATACAGTGTTAGTCCGCTGTCTGTTACATACAGTGTTAGTCCTCTGTCTGTTACATACCGTGTTAGTCCTCTGTCTGTTACATACAGTATTAGTCCTCTGTCTGTTACATACAGTGTTCGTCCGCTGTCTGTTACATACAGTGTTAGTCCTCTGTCTGTTACATACAGTGTTAGTCCTCTGTCTGTTACATACAGTGTTAGTCCTCTGCCTGTTACATACAGTATTAGTCCTCTGTCTGTTGCATACAGTGTTCGTCCTCTGTCTGTTACATACAGTGTTAGTCCTCTGTCTGTTGCATACAGTGTTAGTCCTCTGTCTGTTACATACAGTGTTACTCCTCTGTCTGTTACATACAGTGTTAGTCCTCTGTCTGTTACATACAGGGTTAGTCCTCTGTCTGTTACATACATTGTTAACCCTCTTTCTGTTACATACAGTGTTAGTCCTCTGTCTGTTACATACAGTATTAGTCCTCTGTCTGTTACATATAGTGTTATTCTCTGTCTGTTACATACAGTGTTAGTCCTCTGTCTGTTACATATCGTGTTAGTCCTCTGTCTGTTACATACAGAGTTAGACCTCTGTCTGTTACATACAGTGTTAGTCCTCTGTCTGTTACATACAGTGTTAACCCTCTGTCTGTTACATAGAGTATTAGTCCTCTGTCTGTTACATACAGTGTTAGTCCTCTGTCTGTTACATATCGTGTTAGTCCTCTGTTTGTTACATACAGGGTTAGTCCTCTGTCTGTTACATACAGGGTTAGTCCTATGTCTGTTACATATAGTGTTAACCCTCTGTCTGTTACATACAGTGTTAGTCCTCTGTCTGTTACAGACAGTGTTATTCCTCTGTCTGTTACATATCGTGTTAGTCCTCTGTCTGTTACATACAATATTAGTCCTCTGCTTCTTACATACAGTGTTAGTCCTCTTTCTGTTACATACAGTGTTAGTCCTCTGTCTGTTACATACAGTGTTAGTCCTCTGTCTGTTACATGCCGTGTTAGTCCTCTGTCTGTTACATACAGCGTTAACCCTCTGTCTGTTACATGCTGTGTTAGTCCTCTGTCTGTTACATACAGTGTTAGTCCTCTGTCTGTTACATACACAGTTAGTCCTCTGTCTGTTACATACAGTGTTATTCCTCTGTCTGTTACATATCTTGTTAGTCCTCTGTCTGTTACATACAATGTTAGTCCTCTGCTTCTTACATACAGTGTTAGTCCTCTGTCTGTTACATACAGTGTTAGTCCTCTGTCTGTTACATACAGTGTTAGTCCTCTGTCTGTTACATGCCGTGTTAGTCCTCTGTCTGTTACATACAGAGTCAACCCTGTGTCTGTTACATACTGTGTTAGTCCTCTGTCTGTTACATACAGTGTTAGTCCTCTGTCTGTTACATACATAGTTAGTCCTCTGTCTGTTACATACAGGGTTAGTCCTCTGTCTGTTACATACAGTGTTAACCCTCTGTCTGTTACATACATTGTTAGTCCTCTGTATGTTACATACAGTGTTAGTCCTCTGTCTGTTACATACAGTGTTAGTCCTCTGTCTGTCACATACAGTGTTAACCCTCTGTCTGTTACATACAGTGTTAGTCCTCTGTCTGTTACATACAGTGTTCTTCCTCTGTCGGTTGCATACAGTGTTAGTCCTCTGTCTGTTACATACAGTGTTAGTCCTCTGTCTGTTACATGCCGTGTTAGTCCTCTGTCTGTTACATACAGAGTTAACCCTCTGTCTGTTACATACAATGTTAGTCCTCTGTCTGTTACATGCCGTGTTATTCCTCTGTCTATTACATACAGAGTTAACCCTCTGTCTGTTACATACAGTGTTAACCCTCTGCCTGTTACATACAGTGTTAGTCCTCTGTCTGCTACATACAGTGTTAGTCCTCTGTCTGTTACATACAGTGTCAGTCCTCTGTCTGTTACATACAGTGTTAGACCGCTGTCTGTTACATACAGTGTTAGTCCTCTGTCTGTTACATACAGTGTTAGTCCTCTGTCTGTTACATACAGTATTAGTCCTCTGTCTGTTACATACAGTGTTCGTCCGCTGTCTGTTACATACAGTGTTCGTCCGCTGTCTGTTACATACAGTGTTAGTCGACTGTCTGTTACATACAGTGTTAGTCCTCTGTCTGTTACATACAGTGTTAGTCCTCTGTCTGTTGCATACAGTGTTCGTCCTCTGTCTGTTACATACAGTGTTAGTCCTCTGTCTGTTGCATACAGTGTTAGTCCTCTGTCTGTTACATACAGTGTTAGTCCTCTGTCTGTTACATACAGTGTTAGTCCTCTGTCTGTTACATACAGTGTTAGTCCGCTGTCTGTTACATACAGTGTTAGTCCTCTGTCTGTTACATACAGTGTTAGTCCTCTGTCTGTTACATTCAGTGTCAGTCCTCTGTCTGTTACATACAGTGTTAGTCCTCTGTCTGTTACATACTGTGTTAGTCCTCTGTCTGTTACATACAGTGTTAGTCCTCTGTCTGTTACATACACAGTTAGTCCTCTGTCTGTTACATACAGTGTTATTCCTCTGTCTGTTACATATCTTGTTAGTCCTCTGTCTGTTACATACAATGTTAGTCCTCTGCTTCTTACATACAGTGTTAGTCCTCTGTCTGTTACATACAGTGTTAGTCCTCTGTCTGTTACATACAGTGTTAGTCCTCTGTCTGTTACATGCCGTGTTAGTCCTCTGTCTGTTACATACAGAGTCAACCCTGTGTCTGTTACATACTGTGTTAGTCCTCTGTCTGTTACATACAGTGTTAGTCCTCTGTCTGTTACATACATAGTTAGTCCTCTGTCTGTTACATACAGGGTTAGTCCTCTGTCTGTTACATACAGTGTTAACCCTCTGACTGTTACATACAGTGTTAGTCCTCTGTATGTTACATACAGTGTTAGTCCTCTGTCTGTTACATACAGTGTTAGTCCTCTGTCTGTCACATACAGTGTTAACCCTCTGTCTGTTACATACAGTGTTAGTCCTCTGTCTGTTACATACAGTGTTCTTCCTCTGTCGGTTGCATACAGTGTTAGTCCTCTGTCTGTTACATACAGTGTTAGTCCTCTGTCTGTTACATGCCGTCTTAGTCCTCTGTCTGTTACATGCAGAGTTAACCCTCTGTCTGTTACATACAGTGTTAGTCCTCTGTCTGTTACATGCCGTGTTATTCCTCTGTCTATTACATACAGAGTTAACCCTCTGTCTGTTACATACAGTGTTAACCCTCTGCCTGTTACATACAGTGTTAGTCCTCTGTCTGTTACATACAGTGTTAGTCCTCTGTCTGTTACATACAGTGTCAGTCCTCTGTCTGTTACATACAGTGTTAGACCGCTGTCTGTTACATACAGTGTTAGTCCTCTGTCTGTTACATACAGTGTTAGTCCTCTGTCTGTTACATACAGTATTAGTCCTCTGTCTGTTACATACAGTGTTCGTCCGCTGTCTGTTACATACAGTGTTCGTCCGCTGTCTGTTACATACAGTGTTAGTCGACTGTCTGTTACATACAGTGTTAGTCCTCTGTCTGTTACATACAGTGTTAGTCCTCTGTCTGTTGCATACAGTGTTCGTCCTCTGTCTGTTACATACAGTGTTAGTCCTCTGTCTGTTGCATACAGTGTTAGTCCTCTGTCTGTTACATACAGTGTTAGTCCTCTGTCTGTTACATACAGTGTTAGTCCTCTGTCTGTTACATACAGTGTTAGTCCGCTGTCTGTTACATACAGTGTTAGTCCTCTGTCTGTTACATACAGTGTTAGTCCTCTGTCTGTTACATACAGTGTCAGTCCTCTGTCTGTTACATACAGTGTTAGTCCTCTGTCTGTTACATACAGGGTTAGTCCTCTGTCTGTTACATACAGTGTTAACCCTCTGTCTGTTACATGCAGTATGAGTCCTCTGTCTGTTACATACAGTGTTAGTCCTCTGTCTGTTACATACACTGTTATTCCTCTGTCTGTGACATACAGTGTCAGTCCTCTGCCTGTTACATACAGCGTTAGCCCTCTGTCTGTTACATACAGTGTTAGCCCTCTGTCTGTTACATACAGTGTTAGTCCTCTGTCTGTTACATACAGTGTTAGTCCTCTGTCTGTTACATACAGTGTTATCCCTCTGTCTGTTACATACAGTGTTAGTCCTCTGTCTGTTACATACAGTGTTAGTCCTCTGTCTGTTACATACAGTGTTAGTCCTCTGTCTGTTACATACAGTATTAGTCCTCTGTCTGTTACATACAGTGTTCGTCCGCTGTCTGTTACATACAGTGTTAGTCGTCTGTCTGTTACATACAGTGTTAGTCCTCTGTCTGTTACATACAGTGTTAGTCCTCTGTCTGTTACATACAGTATTAGTCCTCTGTCTGTTGCATACAGTGTTCGTCCTCTGTCTGTTACATACAGTGTTAGTCCTCTGTCTGTTGCATACAGTGTTAGTCCTCTGTCTGTTACATACAATGTTAGTCCTCTGTCTGTTACATACAGTGTTAGTCCTCTGTCTGTTACATACAGGGTTAGTCCTCTATCTGTTACATACATTGTTAACCCTATTTCTGTTACATACAGTGTTAGTCCTCTGTCTGTTACATACAGTATTAGTCCTCTGTCTGTTACATATAGTGTTAGTTCTCTGTCTGTTACATACAGTGTTAGTCCTCTGTCTGTTACATATCGTGTTAGTCCTCTGTCTGTTACATACAGAGTTAGACCTCTGTCTGTTACATACAGTGTTAGTCCTCTGTCTGTTACATACAGAGTTAACCCTCTGTCTGTTACATACAGTATTAGTCCTCTGTCTGTTACATACAGTGTTAGTCCTCTGTCTGTTACATATCGTGTTAGTCCTCTGTCTGTTACATACAGGGTTAGTCCTCTGTCTGTTACTTACAGTGTTAACCCTCTTTCTGTTACATACAGTGTTAGTCCTCTGTCTGTTACATACAGTGTTAGTCCTCTGTCTGTTACATAGAGGCTTAGTCCTCTGTCTGTTACATATAGTGTTAACCCTCTGTCTGTTACATACAGTGTTAGTCCTCTGTCTGTTATATACAGTGTTATTCCTCTGTCTGTTACATATCGTGTTAGTCCTCTGTCTGTTACATACAATGTTAGTCCTCTGCTTATTACATACAGTGTTAGTCCTCTGTCTGTTACATACAGTGTTAGTCCTCTGTCTGTTACATACAGTGTTAGTCCTCTGTCTGTTAAATGCCGTGTTAGTCCTCTGTCTGTTACATACAGAGTTAACCCTCTGTCTGTTACATACTGTGTTAGTCCTCTGTCTGTTACATACAGTGTTAGTCCTCTGTCTGTTACATACACAGTTAGTCCTCTGTCTGTTACATACAGTGTTATTCCTCTGTCTGTTACATATCGTGTTAGTCCTCTGTCTGTAACATACAATGTTAGTCCTCTGCTTCTTACATACAGTGTTAGTCCTCTGTCTGTTACATACAGTGTTAGTCCTCTGTCTGTTACATACAGTGTTAGTCCTCTGTCTGTTACATGCCGTGTTAGTCCTCTGTCTGTTACATACAGAGTTAACCCTCTGTCTGTTACATACTGTGTTAGTCCTCTGTCTGTTACATACAGTGTTAGTCCTCTGTCTGTTACATACACAGTTAGTCCTCTGTCTGTTACATACAGGGTTAGTCCTCTGTCTGTTACATACAGTGTTAACCCTCTGTCTGTTACATGCAGTGTTAGTCCTCTGTATGTTACATACAGTGTTAGTCCTCTGTCTGTTACATACAGTGTTAGTCCTCTGTCTGTTACATACAGTGTTAACCCTCTGTCTGTTACATACAGTGTTAGTCCTCTGTCTGTTACATACAGTGTTCGTCCTCTGTCGGTTGCATACAGTGTTAGTCCTCTGACTGTTACATACAGTGTTAGTCCTCTGTCTGTTAGATACAGTGTTAGTCCTCTGTCTGTTACATACAGTATTAGTCCTCTGTCTGTTACATACAGTGTTCGTCCGCTGTCTGTTACATACAGTGTTAGTCGTCTGTCTGTTACATACAGTGTTAGTCCTCTGTCTGTTACATACAGTGTTAGTCCTCTGTCTGTTACATACAGTATTAGTCCTCTGTCTGTTGCATACAGTGTTCGTCCTCTGTCTGTTACATACAGTGTTAGTCCTCTGTCTGTTGCATACAGTGTTAGTCCTCTGTCTGTTACATACAGTGTTAGTCCTCTGTCTGTTACATACAGTGTTAGTCCTCTGTCTGTTACATACAGGGTTAGTCCTCTATCTGTTACATACATTGTTAACCCTATTTCTGTTAAATACAGTGTTAGTCCTCTGTCTGTTACATACAGTATTAGTCCTCTGTCTGTTACATACAGTGTTAGTCCGCTGTCTGTTACATATCGTGTTAGTCCTCTGTCTGTTACATACAGAGTTAGACCTCTGTCTGTTACATACAGTGTTAGTCCTCTGTCTGTTACATACAGAGTTAACCCTCTGTCTGTTACATACAGTATTAGTCCTCTGTCTGTTACATACAATGTTAGTCCTCTGTCTGTTACATATCGTGTTCGTCCTCTGTCTGTTACATACAGGGTTAGTCCTCTGTCTGTTACATACAGTGTTAGTCCTCTGTCTGTTACATACAGGCTTAGTCCTCTGTCTGTTACATATAGTGTTAACCCTCTGTCTGTTACATACAATGTTAGTCCTCTGTCTGTTACATACAGTGTTATTCCTCTGTCTGTTACATATCGTGTTAGTGCTCTGTCTGTTACATACAATGTTAGTCCTCTGCTTCTTACATACAGTGTTAGTCCTCTGTCTGTTACATACTGTGTTAGTCCTCTGTCTGTTACATACAGTGTTAGTCCTCTGTCTGTTACATGCCGTGTTAGTCCTCTGTCTGTTACAGAGTTAACCCTCTGTCTGTTACATAATGTGTTAGTCCTCTGTCTGTTACATACAGTGTTAGTCCTCTGTCTGTTACATACACAGTTAGTCCTCTGTCTGTTACATACAGTGTTATTCCTCTGTCTGTTACATATCGTGTTAGTCCTCTGTCTGTTACATACAGTGTTAGTCCTCTGTCTGTTACATACAGTGTTAGTCCTCTGTCTGTTACATGCCGTGTTAGTCCTCTGTCTGTTACATACAGAGTTAACCCTCTGTCTGTTACATACTGTGTTAGTCCTCTGTCTGTTACATACAGTGTTAGTCCTCTGTCTGTTACATACAGTGTCAGTCCTCTGTCTGTTACATACAGTGTTAGACCGCTGTCTGTTACATACAGTGTTAGTCCTCTGTCTGTTACATACAGTGTTAGTCCTCTGTCTGTTACATACAGTATTAGTCCTCTGTCTGTTACATACAGTGTTCGTGCGCTGTCTGTTACATACAGTGTTAGTCCTCTGTCTGTTACATACAGTGTTAGTCCTCTGTCTGTTACATTCAGTGTCAGTCCTCTGTCTGTTACATACAGTGTTAGTCCTCTGTCTGTTACATACTGTGTTAGTCCTCTGTCTGTTACATACAGTGTTAGTCCTCTGTCTGTTACATACACAGTTAGTCCTCTGTCTGTTACATACAGTGTTATTCCTCTGTCTGTTACATATCTTGTTAGTCCTCTGTCTGTTACATACAATGTTAGTCCTCTGCTTCTTACATACAGTGTTAGTCCTCTGTCTGTTACATACAGTGTTAGTCCTCTGTCTGTTACATACAGTGTTAGTCCTCTGTCTGTTACATGCCGTGTTAGTCCTCTGTCTGTTACATACAGAGTCAACCCTGTGTCTGTTACATACTGTGTTAGTCCTCTGTCTGTTACATACAGTGTTAGTCCTCTGTCTGTTACATACATAGTTAGTCCTCTGTCTGTTACATACAGGGTTAGTCCTCTGTCTGTTACATACAGTGTTAACCCTCTGACTGTTACATACAGTGTTAGTCCTCTGTATGTTACATACAGTGTTAGTCCTCTGTCTGTTACATACAGTGTTAGTCCTCTGTCTGTCACATACAGTGTTAACCCTCTGTCTGTTACATACAGTGTTAGTCCTCTGTCTGTTACATACAGTGTTCTTCCTCTGTCGGTTGCATACAGTGTTAGTCCTCTGTCTGTTACATACAGTGTTAGTCCTCTGTCTGTTACATGCCGTCTTAGTCCTCTGTCTGTTACATGCAGAGTTAACCCTCTGTCTGTTACATACAGTGTTAGTCCTCTGTCTGTTACATGCCGTCTTATTCCTCTGTCTATTACATACAGAGTTAACCCTCTGTCTGTTACATACAGTGTTAACCCTCTGCCTGTTACATACAGTGTTAGTCCTCTGTCTGTTACATACAGTGTTAGTCCTCTGTCTGTTACATACAGTGTCAGTCCTCTGTCTGTTACATACAGTGTTAGACCGCTGTCTGTTACATACAGTGTTAGTCCTCTGTCTGTTACATACAGTGTTAGTCCTCTGTCTGTTACATACAGTATTAGTCCTCTGTCTGTTACATACAGTGTTCGTCCGCTGTCTGTTACATACAGTGTTCGTCCGCTGTCTGTTACATACAGTGTTAGTCGACTGTCTGTTACATACAGTGTTAGTCCTCTGTCTGTTACATACAGTGTTAGTCCTCTGTCTGTTGCATACAGTGTTCGTCCTCTGTCTGTTACATACAGTGTTAGTCCTCTGTCTGTTGCATACAGTGTTAGTCCTCTGTCTGTTACATACAGTGTTAGTCCTCTGTCTGTTACATACAGTGTTAGTCCTCTGTCTGTTACATACAGTGTTAGTCCGCTGTCTGTTACATACAGTGTTAGTCCTCTGTCTGTTACATACAGTGTTAGTCCTCTGTCTGTTACATACAGTGTCAGTCCTCTGTCTGTTACATACAGTGTTAGTCCTCTGTCTGTTACATACAGGGTTAGTCCTCTGTCTGTTACATACAGTGTTAACCCTCTGTCTGTTACATGCAGTATGAGTCCTCTGTCTGTTACATACAGTGTTAGTCCTCTGTCTGTTACATACACTGTTATTCCTCTGTCTGTGACATACAGTGTCAGTCCTCTGCCTGTTACATACAGCGTTAGCCCTCTGTCTGTTACATACAGTGTTAGCCCTCTGTCTGTTACATACAGTGTTAGTCCTCTGTCTGTTACATACAGTGTTAGTCCTCTGTCTGTTACATACAGTGTTATCCCTCTGTCTGTTACATACAGTGTTAGTCCTCTGTCTGTTACATACAGTGTTAGTCCTCTGTCTGTTACATACAGTGTTAGTCCTCTGTCTGTTACATACAGTATTAGTCCTCTGTCTGTTACATACAGTGTTCGTCCGCTGTCTGTTACATACAGTGTTAGTCGTCTGTCTGTTACATACAGTGTTAGTCCTCTGTCTGTTACATACAGTGTTAGTCCTCTGTCTGTTACATACAGTATTAGTCCTCTGTCTGTTGCATACAGTGTTCGTCCTCTGTCTGTTACATACAGTGTTAGTCCTCTGTCTGTTGCATACAGTGTTAGTCCTCTGTCTGTTACATACAATGTTAGTCCTCTGTCTGTTACATACAGTGTTAGTCCTCTGTCTGTTACATACAGGGTTAGTCCTCTATCTGTTACATACATTGTTAACCCTATTTCTGTTACATACAGTGTTAGTCCTCTGTCTGTTACATACAGTATTAGTCCTCTGTCTGTTACATATAGTGTTAGTTCTCTGTCTGTTACATACAGTGTTAGTCCTCTGTCTGTTACATATCGTGTTAGTCCTCTGTCTGTTACATACAGAGTTAGACCTCTGTCTGTTACATACAGTGTTAGTCCTCTGTCTGTTACATACAGAGTTAACCCTCTGTCTGTTACATACAGTATTAGTCCTCTGTCTGTTACATACAGTGTTAGTCCTCTGTCTGTTACATATCGTGTTAGTCCTCTGTCTGTTACATACAGGGTTAGTCCTCTGTCTGTTACTTACAGTGTTAACCCTCTTTCTGTTACATACAGTGTTAGTCCTCTGTCTGTTACATACAGTGTTAGTCCTCTGTCTGTTACATAGAGGCTTAGTCCTCTGTCTGTTACATATAGTGTTAACCCTCTGTCTGTTACATACAGTGTTAGTCCTCTGTCTGTTATATACAGTGTTATTCCTCTGTCTGTTACATATCGTGTTAGTCCTCTGTCTGTTACATACAATGTTAGTCCTCTGCTTATTACATACAGTGTTAGTCCTCTGTCTGTTACATACAGTGTTAGTCCTCTGTCTGTTACATACAGTGTTAGTCCTCTGTCTGTTAAATGCCGTGTTAGTCCTCTGTCTGTTACATACAGAGTTAACCCTCTGTCTGTTACATACTGTGTTAGTCCTCTGTCTGTTACATACAGTGTTAGTCCTCTGTCTGTTACATACACAGTTAGTCCTCTGTCTGTTACATACAGTGTTATTCCTCTGTCTGTTACATATCGTGTTAGTCCTCTGTCTGTAACATACAATGTTAGTCCTCTGCTTCTTACATACAGTGTTAGTCCTCTGTCTGTTACATACAGTGTTAGTCCTCTGTCTGTTACATACAGTGTTAGTCCTCTGTCTGTTACATGCCGTGTTAGTCCTCTGTCTGTTACATACAGAGTTAACCCTCTGTCTGTTACATACTGTGTTAGTCCTCTGTCTGTTACATACAGTGTTAGTCCTCTGTCTGTTACATACACAGTTAGTCCTCTGTCTGTTACATACAGGGTTAGTCCTCTGTCTGTTACATACAGTGTTAACCCTCTGTCTGTTACATGCAGTGTTAGTCCTCTGTATGTTACATACAGTGTTAGTCCTCTGTCTGTTACATACAGTGTTAGTCCTCTGTCTGTTACATACAGTGTTAACCCTCTGTCTGTTACATACAGTGTTAGTCCTCTGTCTGTTACATACAGTGTTCGTCCTCTGTCGGTTGCATACAGTGTTAGTCCTCTGACTGTTACATACAGTGTTAGTCCTCTGTCTGTTAGATACAGTGTTAGTCCTCTGTCTGTTACATACAGTATTAGTCCTCTGTCTGTTACATACAGTGTTCGTCCGCTGTCTGTTACATACAGTGTTAGTCGTCTGTCTGTTACATACAGTGTTAGTCCTCTGTCTGTTACATACAGTGTTAGTCCTCTGTCTGTTACATACAGTATTAGTCCTCTGTCTGTTGCATACAGTGTTCGTCCTCTGTCTGTTACATACAGTGTTAGTCCTCTGTCTGTTGCATACAGTGTTAGTCCTCTGTCTGTTACATACAGTGTTAGTCCTCTGTCTGTTACATACAGTGTTAGTCCTCTGTCTGTTACATACAGGGTTAGTCCTCTATCTGTTACATACATTGTTAACCCTATTTCTGTTAAATACAGTGTTAGTCCTCTGTCTGTTACATACAGTATTAGTCCTCTGTCTGTTACATACAGTGTTAGTCCGCTGTCTGTTACATATCGTGTTAGTCCTCTGTCTGTTACATACAGAGTTAGACCTCTGTCTGTTACATACAGTGTTAGTCCTCTGTCTGTTACATACAGAGT
Source organism: Eledone cirrhosa (assembly GCA_964016885.1). Lineage (NCBI taxonomy): Eukaryota > Metazoa > Mollusca > Cephalopoda > Octopoda > Eledonidae > Eledone > Eledone cirrhosa. The sequence continues at coordinate 24,587,994 of OZ024753.1, read as the reverse complement.
TAACCCTCTGTCTGTTACATACAGTATTAGTCCTCTGTCTGTTACATACAATGTTAGTCCTCTGTCTGTTACATATCGTGTTCGTCCTCTGTCTGTTACATACAGGGTTAGTCCTCTGTCTGTTACATACAGTGTTAGTCCTCTGTCTGTTACATACAGGCTTAGTCCTCTGTCTGTTACATATAGTGTTAACCCTCTGTCTGTTACATACAATGTTAGTCCTCTGTCTGTTACATACAGTGTTATTCCTCTGTCTGTTACATATCGTGTTAGTGCTCTGTCTGTTACATACAATGTTAGTCCTCTGCTTCTTACATACAGTGTTAGTCCTCTGTCTGTTACATACTGTGTTAGTCCTCTGTCTGTTACATACAGTGTTAGTCCTCTGTCTGTTACATGCCGTGTTAGTCCTCTGTCTGTTACAGAGTTAACCCTCTGTCTGTTACATAATGTGTTAGTCCTCTGTCTGTTACATACAGTGTTAGTCCTCTGTCTGTTACATACACAGTTAGTCCTCTGTCTGTTACATACAGTGTTATTCCTCTGTCTGTTACATATCGTGTTAGTCCTCTGTCTGTTACATACAGTGTTAGTCCTCTGTCTGTTACATACAGTGTTAGTCCTCTGTCTGTTACATGCCGTGTTAGTCCTCTGTCTGTTACATACAGAGTTAACCCTCTGTCTGTTACATACTGTGTTAGTCCTCTGTCTGTTACATACAGTGTTAGTCCTCTGTCTGTTACATACAGTGTCAGTCCTCTGTCTGTTACATACAGTGTTAGACCGCTGTCTGTTACATACAGTGTTAGTCCTCTGTCTGTTACATACAGTGTTAGTCCTCTGTCTGTTACATACAGTATTAGTCCTCTGTCTGTTACATACAGTGTTCGTGCGCTGTCTGTTACATACAGTGTTAGTCGTCTGTCTGTTACATACAGTGTTAGTCCTCTGTCTGTTACATACAGTGTTAGTCCTCTGTCTGTTACATACAGTATTAGTCCTCTGTCTGTTACATACAGTGTTCGTGCGCTGTCTGTTACATACAGTGTTAGTCGTCTGTCTGTTACATACAGTGTTAGTCCTCTGTCTGTTACATACACAGTTAGTCCTCTGTCTGTTACATACAGGGTTAGTCCTGTCTGTTACATACAGTGTTAACCCTCTGTCTGTTACATACAGTGTTAGTCCTCTGTATGTTACATACAGTGTAAGTCCTCTGTCTGTTACATACAGTGTTAGACCTGTCTGTCAGTTACATACAGTGTTAACCCTCTGTCTGTTACATACAGTGTTAGTCCTCTGTCTGTTACATACAGTGTTCGTCCTCTGTCGGTTGCATACAGTGTTAGTCCTCTGTCTGTTACATACAGTGTTAGTCCTTTGTCTGTTACATGCCGTGTTAGTCCTCTGTCTGTTACATACAGAGTTAACCCTCTGTCTGTTACATACAGTGTTAGTCCTCTGTCTGTTACATGCCGTGTTAGTCCTCTGTCTGTTACATACAGAGTTAACCCTCTGTCTGTTACATACAGTGTTAACCCTCTGCCTGTTACATACAGTGTTAGTCCTCTGTCTGTTACATACAGTGTTAGTCCTCTGTCTGTTACATACAGTGTCAGTCCTCTGTCTGTTACATACAGTGTTAGACCGCTGTCTGTTACATACAGTGTTAGTCCTCTGTCTGTTACATACAGTGTTAGTCCTCTGTCTGTTACATACAGTATTAGTCCTCTGTCTGTTACATACAGTGTTCGTGCGCTGTCTGTTACATACAGTGTTAGTCGTCTGTCTGTTACATACAGTGTTAGTCCTCTGTCTGTTACATACAGTGTTAGTCCTCTGTCTGTTACATACAGTTTCAGTCCTCTGTCTGTTACATACAGTGTTAGTCCTCTGTCTGTTACATACACAGTTAGTCCTCTGTCTGTTACATACAGGGTTAGTCCTCTGTCCGTTACATACAGTGTTAACCCTCTGTCTGTTACATGCAGTATGAGTCCTCTGTCTGTTACATACAGTGTTAGTCCTCTGTCTGTTACATACACTGTTATTCCTCTGTCTGTGACATACAGTGTCAGTCCTCTGCCTGTTACATACAGTGTTAGCCCTCTGTCTGTTACATACTGTGTTAGTCCTCTGTCTGTTACATACAGTGTTAGTCCTCTGTCTGTTACATACAGTGTTAGTCCTCTGTCTGTTACATACAGTGTTAGTCCTCTGTCTGTTACATACAGTGTTATCCCTCTGTCTGTTACATACAGTGCTAGTCCTCTGTATGTTACATACAGTGTTAGTCCTCTGTCTGTTACATACAGTGTTAGTCCTCTGTCTGTTACATATCGTGTTAGTCCTCTGTCTGTTACATACAGGGTTAGTCCTCTGTCTGTTTCATACAGTGTTAACCCTCTTTCTGTTACATACAGTGTTAGTCCTCTGTCTGTTACATACAGTGTTAGTCCTCTGTCTGTTACATACAGGCTTAGTCCTCTGTCTGTTACATATAGTGTTAACCCTCTGTCTGTTACATACAGTGTTAGTCCTCTGTCTGTTACATACAGTGTTATTCCTCTGTCTGTTACATATCGTGTTAGTCCTCTGTCTGTTACATACAATGTTAGTCCTCTGCTTCTTACATACAGTGTTAGTCCTCTGTCTGTTACATACAGTGTTAGTCCTCTGTCTGTTACATACACAGTTAGTCCTCTGTCTGTTACATACAGGGTTAGTCCTCTGTCTGTTACATACAGTGTTAACCCTCTGTCTGTTACATGCAGTATGAGTCCTCTGTCTGCTACATACTGTGTTAGTCCTCTGTCTGTTACATACACTGTTATTCCTCTGTCTGTGACATACAGTGTCAGTCCTCTGCCTGTTACATACAGTGTTAGCCCTCTGTCTGTTACATACAGTGTTAGTCCTCTGTCTGTTACATACAGTGTTAGCCCTCTGTCTGTTACATACAGTGTTAGTCCTCTGTCTGTTACATACAATGTTAGTCCTCTGTCTGTTACATACAGTGTTATCCCTCTGTCTGTTACATACAGTGTTAGTCCTCTGTATGTTACATACAGTGTTAGTCCTCTGTCTGTTACATACAGTGTTAGTCCTCTGTCTGTTACATACAGTGTTAGTCCTCTGTCTGTTACATACAGTATTAGTCCTCTGTCTGTTACATACAGTGTTCGTCCGCTGTCTGTTACATACAGTGTTAGTCGTCTGTCTGTTACATACAGAGTTAGTCCTCTGTCTGTTACATACAGTGTTAGTCCTCTGTCTGTTACATACAGTGTTAGTCCTCTGTCTGTTGCATACAGTGTTCGTCCTCTGTCTGTTGCATACAGTGTTAGTCCTCTGTCTGTTGCATACAGTGTTAGTCCTCTGTCTGTTACATACAGTGTTAGTCCTCTGTCTGTTACATACAGTGTTAGTCCTCTGTCTGTTACATATAGTGTTAGTTCTCTGTCTGTTACATACAGTGTTAGTCCTCTGTCTGTTACATATCGTGTTAGTCCTCTGTCTGTTACATACAGAGTTAGACCTCTGTCTGTTACATACAGTGTTAGTCCTCTGTCTGTTACATACAGTATTGGTCCTCTGTCTGTTACATATAGTGTTAGTTCTCTGTCTGTTACATACAGTGTTAGTCCTCTGTCTGTTACATATCGTGTTAGTCCTCTGTCTGTTACATACAGAGTTAGACCTCTGTCTGTTACATACAGTGTTAGTCCTCTGTCTGTTACATACAGAGTTAACCCTCTGTCTGTTACATACAGTATTAGTCCTCTGTCTGTTACATACAGTGTTAGTCCTCTGTCTGTTACATATCGTGTTAGTCCTCTGTCTGTTACATACAGGGTTAGTCCTCTGTCTGTTTCATACAGTGTTAACCCTCTTTCTGTTACATACAGTGTTAGTCCTCTGTCTGTTACATACAGTGTTAGTCCTCTGTCTGTTACATACAGGCTTAGTCCTCTGTCTGTTACAAATAGTGTTAACCCTCTGTCTGTTACATACAGTGTTAGTCCTCTGTCTGTTACATACAGTGTTATTCCTCTGTCTGTTACATATCGTGTTAGTCCTCTGTCTGTTACATACAATGTTAGTCCTCTGCTTCTTACATACAGTGTTAGTCCTCTGTCTGTTACATACAGTGTTAGTCCTCTGTCTGTTACATACAGTGTTAGTCCTCTGTCTGTTACATGCCGTGTTAGTCCTCTGTCTGTTACATACAGAGTTAACCCTCTGTCTGTTACATACTGTGTTAGTCCTCTGTCTGTTACATACAGTGTTAGTCTTCTGTCTGTTACATACACAGTTAGTCCTCTGTCTGTTACATACAGTGTTATTCCTCTGTCTGTTACATATCGTGTTAGTCCTCTGTCTGTTACATACAATGTTAGTCCTCTGCTTCTTACATACAGTGTTAGTCCTCTGTCTGTTACATACAGTGTTAGTCCTCTGTCTGTTACATACAGTGTTAGTCCTCTGTCTGTTACATACAGTGTTAGTCCTCTGTCTGTTACATACAGTGTTATCCCTCTGTCTGTTACATACAGTGTTAGTCCTCTGTATGTTACATACAGTGTTAGTCCTCTGTCTGTTACATACAGTGTTAGTCCTCTGTCTGTTACATACAGTGTTAGTCCGCTGTCTGTTACATACAGTGTTATCCCTCTGTCTGTTACATACAGTGTTCGTCCTCTGTCTGTTACATACAGTGTTAGTCCTCTGTCTGTTGCATACAGTGTTAGTCCTCTGTCTGTTACATACTGTGTTAGTCCTCTGTCTGTTACATACAGTGTTAGTCCTCTGTCTGTTACATACACAGTTAGTCCTCTGTCTGTTACATACAGGGTTAGTCCTCTGTCTGTTACATACAGTGTTAACCCTCTGTCTGTTACATGCAGTATGAGTCCTCTGTCTGTTACATACTGTGTTAGTCCTCTGTCTGTTACATACACTGTTATTCCTCTGTCTGTGACATACAGTGTCAGTCCTCTGCCTGCTACATACAGTGTTAGCCCTCTGTCTGTTACATACAGTGTTAATCCTCTGTCTGTTACATACAGTGTTAGCCCTCTGTCTGTTACATACAGTGTTAGTCCTCTGTCTGTTACATACAATGTTAGTCCTCTGTCTGTTACATACAGTGTTATCCCTCTGTCTGTTACATACAGTGTTAGTCCTCTGTATGTTACATACAGTGTTAGTCCTCTGTCTGTTACATACAGTGTTAGTCCTCTGTCTGTTACATACAGTGTTAGTCCTCTGTCTGTTACATACAGTATTAGTCCTCAGTCTGTTACATACAGTGTTCGTCCGCTGTCTGTTACATACAGTGTTAGTCGTCTGTCTGTTACATACAGTGTTAGTCCTCTGTCTGTTACATACAGTGTTAGTCCTCTGTCTGTTGCATACAGTGTTCGTCCTCTCTCTGTTGCATACAGTGTTAGTCCTCTGTCTGTTGCATACAGTGTTAGTCCTCTGTCTGTTACATACAGTGTTAGTCCTCTGTCTGTTACATACAGTGTTAGTCCTCTGTCTGTTAGATACAGGGTTAGTCCTCTGTCTGTTACATATAGTGTTAGTTCTCTGTCTGTTACATACAGTGTTAGTCCTCTGTCTGTTACATATCGTGTTAGTCCTCTGTCTGTTACATACAGAGTTAGACCTCTGTCTGTTACATACAGTGTTAGTCCTCTGTCTGTTACATACAGAGTTAACCCTCTGTCTGTTACATACAGTATTAGTCCTCTGTCTGTTACATACAGTGTTAGTCCTCTGTCTGTTACATATCGTGTTAGTCCTCTGTCTGTTACATACAGGGTTAGTCCTCTGTCTGTTTCATACAGTGTTAACCCTCTTTCTGTTACATACAGTGTTAGTCCTCTGTCTGTTACATACAGTGTTAGTCCTCTGTCTGTTACATACAGGCTTAGTCCTCTGTCTGTTACATATAGTGTTAACCCTCTGTCTGTTACATACAGTGTTAGTCCTCTGTCTGTTACATACAGTGTTATTCCTCTGTCTGTTACATATCGTGTTAGTCCTCTGTCTGTTACATACAATGTTAGTCCTCTGCTTCTTACATACAGTGTTAGTCCTCTGTCTGTTACATACAGTGTTAGTCCTCTGTCTGTTACATACAGTGTTAGTCCTCTGTCTGTTACATGCCGTGTTAGTCCTCTGTCTGTTACATACAGAGTTAACCCTCTGTCTGTTACATACTGTGTTAGTCCTCTGTCTGTTACATACAGTGTTAGTCCTCTGTCTGTTACATACACAGTTAGTCCTCTGTCTGTTACATACAGTGTTATTCCTCTGTCTGTTACATATCGTGTTAGTCCTCTGTCTGTTACATACAATGTTAGTCCTCTGCTTCTTACATACAGTGTTAGTCCTCTGTCTGTTACATACAGTGTTAGTCCTCTGTCTGTTACATACAGTGTTAGTCCTCTGTCTGTTACATACACAGTTAGTCCTCTGTCTGTTACATACAGTGTTATTCCTCTGTCTGTTACATATCGTGTTAGTCCTCTGTCTGTTACATACAATGTTAGTCCTCTGCTTCTTACATACAGTGTTAGTCCTCTGTCTGTTACATACAGTGTTAGTCCCCTGTCTGTTACATACAGTGTTAGTCCTCTGTCTGTTACATACAGTGTTAGTCCTCTGTCTGTTACATACAGTGTTATCCCTCTGTCTGTTACATACAGTGTTAGTCCTCTGTATGTTACATACAGTGTTAGTCCTCTGTCTGTTACATACAGTGTTAGTCCTCTGTCTGTTACATACAGTGTTAGTCCGCTGTCTGTTACATACAGTGTTATCCCTCTGTCTGTTACATACAGTGTTCGTCCTCTGTCTGTTACATACATTGTTAGTCCTCTGTCTGTTGCATACAGTGTTAGTCCTCTGTCTGTTACATACAGTGTTAGTCCTCTGTCTGTTACATACAGAGTTAACCCTCTGTCTGTTACATACTGTGTTAGTCCTCTGTCTGTTACATACAGTGTTAGTCCTCTGTCTGTTACATACACAGTTAGTCCTCTGTCTGTTACATACAGGGTTAGTCCTCTGTCTGTTACATACAGTGTTAACCCTCTGTCTGTTACATGCAGTATGAGTCCTCTGTCTGTTACATACTGTGTTAGTCCTCTGTCTGTTACATACACTGTTATTCCTCTGTCTGTGACATACAGTGTCAGTCCACTGCCTGCTACATACAGTGTTAGCCCTCTGTCTGTTACATACAGTGTTAATCCTCTGTCTGTTACATACAGTGTTAGCCCTCTGTCTGTTACATACAGTGTTAGTCCTCTGTCTGTTACATACAATGTTAGTCCTCTGTCTGTTACATACAGTGTTATCCCTCTGTCTGTTACATACAGTGTTAGTCCTCTGTATGTTACATACAGTGTTAGTCCTCTGTCTGTTACATACAGTGTTAGTCCTCTGTCTGTTACATACAGTGTTAGTCCTCTGTCTGTTACATACAGTATTAGTCCTCTGTCTGTTACATACAGTGTTCGTCCGCTGTCTGTTACATACAGTGTTAGTCGTCTGTCTGTTACATACAGTGTTAGTCCTCTGTCTGTTACATACAGTGTTAGTCCTCTGTCTGTTACATACAGTGTTAGTCCTCTGTCTGTTGCATACAGTGTTCGTCCTCTGTCTGTTGCATACAGTGTTAGTCCTCTGTCTGTTGCATACAGTGTTAGTCCTCTGTCTGTTACATACAGTGTTAGTCCTCTGTCTGTTACATACAGTGTTAGTCCTCTGTCTGTTAGATACAGGGTTAGTCCTCTGTCTGTTACATATAGTGTTAGTTCTCTGTCTGTTACATACAGTGTTAGTCCTCTGTCTGTTACATATCGTGTTAGTCCTCTGTCTGTTACATACAGAGTTAGACCTCTGTCTGTTACATACAGTGTTAGTCCTCTGTCTGTTACATACAGAGTTAACCCTCTGTCTGTTACATACAGTATTAGTCCTCTGTCTGTTACATACAGTGTTAGTCCTCTGTCTGTTACATATCGTGTTAGTCCTCTGTCTGTTACATACAGGGTTAGTCCTCTGTCTGTTTCATACAGTGTTAACCCTCTTTCTGTTACATACAGTGTTAGTCCTCTGTCTGTTACATACAGTGTTAGTCCTCTGTCTGTTACATACAGGCTTAGTCCTCTGTCTGTTACATATAGTGTTAACCCTCTGTCTGTTACATACAGTGTTAGTCCTCTGTCTGTTACATACAGTGTTATTCCTCTGTCTGTTACATATCGTGTTAGTCCTCTGTCTGTTACATACAATGTTAGTCCTCTGCTTCTTACATACAGTGTTAGTCCTCTGTCTGTTACATACAGTGTTAGTCCTCTGTCTGTTACATACAGTGTTAGTCCTCTGTCTGTTACATGCCGTGTTAGTCCTCTGTCTGTTACATACAGAGTTAACCCTCTGTCTGTTACATACTGTGTTAGTCCTCTGTCTGTTACATACAGTGTTATTCCTCTGTCTGTTACATATCGTGTTAGTCCTCTGTCTGTTACATACAATGTTAGTCCTCTGCTTCTTACATACAGTGTTAGTCCTCTGTCTGTTACATACAGTGTTAGTCCTCTGTCTGTTACATACAGAGTTAACCCTCTGTCTGTTACATACTGTGTTAGTCCTCTGTCTGTTACATACAGTGTTAGTCCTCTGTCTGTTACATACACAGTTAGTCCTCTGTCTGTTACATACAGGGTTAGTCCTGTCTGTTACATACAGTGTTAACCCTCTGTCTGTTACATACAGTGTTAGTCCTCTGTATGTTACATACAGTGTAAGTCCTCTGTCTGTTACATACAGTGTTAGACCTGTCTGTCTGTTACATACAGTGTTAACCCTCTGTCTGTTACATACAGTGTTAGTCCTTTGTCTGTTACATGCCGTGTTAGTCCTCTGTCTGTTACATACAGAGTTAACCCTCTGTCTGTTACATACAGTGTTAGTCCTCTGTCTGTTACATGCCGTGTTAGTCCTCTGTCTGTTACATACAGAGTTAACCCTCTGTCTGTTACATACAGTGTTAACCCTCTGCCTGTTACATACAGTGTTAGTCCTCTGTCTGTTACATACAGTGTTAGTCCTCTGTCTGTTACATACAGTGTCAGTCCTCTGTCTGTTACATACAGTGTTAGACCGCTGTCTGTTACATACAGTGTTAGTCCTCTGTCTGTTACATACAGTGTTAGTCCTCTGTCTGTTACATACAGTATTAGTCCTCTGTCTGTTACATACAGTGTTCGTGCGCTGTCTGTTACATACAGTGTTAGTCGTCTGTCTGTTACATACAGTGTTAGTCCTCTGTCTGTTACATACAGTGTTAGTCCTCTGTCTGTTACATACAGTTTCAGTCCTCTGTCTGTTACATACAGTGTTAGTCCTCTGTCTGTTACATACACAGTTAGTCCTCTGTCTGTTACATACAGGGTTAGTCCTCTGTCTGTTACATACCGTGTTAACCCTCTGTCTGTTACATGCAGTATGAGTCCTCTGTCTGTTACATACAGTGTTAGTCCTCTGTCTGTTACATACACTGTTATTCCTCTGTCTGTGACATACAGTGTCAGTCCTCTGCCTGTTACATACAGTGTTAGCCCTCTGTCTGTTACATACTGTGTTAGTCCTCTGTCTGTTACATACAGTGTTAGCCCTCTGTCTGTTACATACAGTGTTAGTCCTCTGTCTGTTACATACACAGTTAGTCCTCTGTCTGTTACATACAGTGTTATTCCTCTGTCTGTTACATATCGTGTTAGTCCTCTGTCTGTTACATACAATGTTAGTCCTCTGCTTCTTACATACAGTGTTAGTCCTCTGTCTGTTACATACAGTGTTAGTCCTCTGTCTGTTACATACAGTGTTAGTCCTCTGTCTGTTACATACAGTGTTAGTCCTCTGTCTGTTACATACAGTGTTATCCCTCTGTCTGTTACATACAGTGTTAGTCCTCTGTATGTTACATACAGTGTTAGTCCTCTGTCTGTTACATACAGTGTTAGTCCTCTGTCTGTTACATACAGTGTTAGTCCGCTGTCTGTTACATACAGTGTTATCCCTCTGTCTGTTACATACAGTGTTCGTCCTCTGTCTGTTACATACATTGTTAGTCCTCTGTCTGTTGCATACAGTGTTAGTCCTCTGTCTGTTACATACAGTGTTAGTCCTCTGTCTGTTACATACAGAGTTAACCCTCTGTCTGTTACATACTGTGTTAGTCCTCTGTCTGTTACATACAGTGTTAGTCCTCTGTCTGTTACATACACAGTTAGTCCTCTGTCTGTTACATACAGTATTAGTCCTCTGTCTGTTACATACAGTGTTCGTCCGCTGTCTGTTACATACAGTGTTAGTCGTCTGTCTGTTACATACAGTGTTAGTCCTCTGTCTGTTACATACAGTGTTAGTCCTCTGTCTGTTACATACAGTGTTAGTCCTCTGTCTGTTGCATACAGTGTTCGTCCTCTGTCTGTTGCATACAGTGTTAGTCCTCTGTCTGTTGCATACAGTGTTAGTCCTCTGTCTGTTACATACAGTGTTAGTCCTCTGTCTGTTACATACAGTGTTAGTCCTCTGTCTGTTAGATACAGGGTTAGTCCTCTGTCTGTTACATATAGTGTTAGTTCTCTGTCTGTTACATACAGTGTTAGTCCTCTGTCTGTTACATATCGTGTTAGTCCTCTGTCTGTTACATACAGAGTTAGACCTCTGTCTGTTACATACAGTGTTAGTCCTCTGTCTGTTACATACAGAGTTAACCCTCTGTCTGTTACATACAGTATTAGTCCTCTGTCTGTTACATACAGTGTTAGTCCTCTGTCTGTTACATATCGTGTTAGTCCTCTGTCTGTTACATACAGGGTTAGTCCTCTGTCTGTTTCATACAGTGTTAACCCTCTTTCTGTTACATACAGTGTTAGTCCTCTGTCTGTTACATACAGTGTTAGTCCTCTGTCTGTTACATACAGGCTTAGTCCTCTGTCTGTTACATATAGTGTTAACCCTCTGTCTGTTACATACAGTGTTAGTCCTCTGTCTGTTACATACAGTGTTATTCCTCTGTCTGTTACATATCGTGTTAGTCCTCTGTCTGTTACATACAATGTTAGTCCTCTGCTTCTTACATACAGTGTTAGTCCTCTGTCTGTTACATACAGTGTTAGTCCTCTGTCTGTTACATACAGTGTTAGTCCTCTGTCTGTTACATGCCGTGTTAGTCCTCTGTCTGTTACATACAGAGTTAACCCTCTGTCTGTTACATACTGTGTTAGTCCTCTGTCTGTTACATACAGTGTTATTCCTCTGTCTGTTACATATCGTGTTAGTCCTCTGTCTGTTACATACAATGTTAGTCCTCTGCTTCTTACATACAGTGTTAGTCCTCTGTCTGTTACATACAGTGTTAGTCCTCTGTCTGTTACATACAGAGTTAACCCTCTGTCTGTTACATACTGTGTTAGTCCTCTGTCTGTTACATACAGTGTTAGTCCTCTGACTGTTACATACACAGTTAGTCCTCTGTCTGTTACATACAGGGTTAGTCCTGTCTGTTACATACAGTGTTAACCCTCTGTCTGTTACATACAGTGTTAGTCCTCTGTATGTTACATACAGTGTAAGTCCTCTGTCTGTTACATACAGTGTTAGACCTGTCTGTCTGTTACATACAGTGTTAACCCTCTGTCTGTTACATACAGTGTTAGTCCTCTGTCTGTTACATACAGTGTTCGTCCTCTGTCGGTTGCATACAGTGTTAGTCCTCTGTCTGTTACATACAGTGTTAGTCCTTTGTCTGTTACATGCCGTGTTAGTCCTCTGTCTGTTACATACAGAGTTAACCCTCTGTCTGTTACATACAGTGTTAGTCCTCTGTCTGTTACATGCCGTGTTAGTCCTCTGTCTGTTACATACAGAGTTAACCCTCTGTCTGTTACATACAGTGTTAACCCTCTGCCTGTTACATACAGTGTTAGTCCTCTGTCTGTTACATACAGTGTTAGTCCTCTGTCTGTTACATACAGTGTCAGTCCTCTGTCTGTTACATACAGTGTTAGACCGCTGTCTGTTACATACAGTGTTAGTCCTCTGTCTGTTACATACAGTGTTAGTCCTCTGTCTGTTACATACAGTATTAGTCCTCTGTCTGTTACATACAGTGTTCGTGCGCTGTCTGTTACATACAGTGTTAGTCGTCTGTCTGTTACATACAGTGTTAGTCCTCTGTCTGTTACATACAGTGTTAGTCCTCTGTCTGTTACATACAGTTTCAGTCCTCTGTCTGTTACATACAGTGTTAGTCCTCTGTCTGTTACATACACAGTTAGTCCTCTGTCTGTTACATACAGGGTTAGTCCTCTGTCTGTTACATACCGTGTTAACCCTCTGTCTGTTACATGCAGTATGAGTCCTCTGTCTGTTACATACAGTGTTAGTCCTCTGTCTGTTACATACACTGTTATTCCTCTGTCTGTGACATACAGTGTCAGTCCTCTGCCTGTTACATACAGTGTTAGCCCTCTGTCTGTTACATACTGTGTTAGTCCTCTGTCTGTTACATACAGTGTTAGCCCTCTGTCTGTTACATACAGTGTTAGTCCTCTGTCTGTTACATACAGTGTTAGTCCTCTGTCTGTTACATACAGTGTTATCCCTCTGTCTGTTACATACAGTGTTAGTCCTCTGTATGTTACATACAGTGTTAGTCCTCTGTCTGTTACATACAGTGTTAGTCCTCTGTCTGTTACATACAGTGTTAGTCCGCTGTCTGTTACATACAGTGTTAGTCCTCTGTCTGTTACATACAGTGTTAGTCCTCTGTCTGTTACATACAGCATTAGTCCTCTGTCTGTTACATACAGTGTTCGTCCGCTGTCTGTTACATACAGTGTTAGTCGTCTGTCTGTTACATACAGTGTTAGTCCTCTGTCTGTTACATACAGTGTTAGTCCTCTGTCTGTTACATACAGTATTAGTCCTCTGTCTGTTGCATACAGTGTTCGTCCTCTGTCTGTTACATACAGTGTTAGTCCTCTGTCTGTTGCATACAGTGTTAGTCCTCTGTCTGTTACATACAGTGTTAGTCCTCTGTCTGTTACATACAGAGTTAACCCTCTGTCTGTTACATACTGTGTTAGTCCTCTGTCTGTTACATACAGTGTTAGTCCTCTGTCTGTTACATACACAGTTAGTCCTCTGTCTGTTACATACAGGGTTAGTCCTCTGTCTGTTACATACAGTGTTAACCCTCTGTCTGTTACATGCAGTATGTGTCCTCTGTCTGTTACATACTGTGTTAGTCCTCTGTCTGTTACATACACTATTATTCCTCTGTCTGTGACATACAGTGTCAGTCCTCTGCCTGTTACATACAGTGTTAGCCCTCTGTCTGTTACATACAGTGTTAGTCCTCTGTCTGTTACATACAGTGTTAGCCCTCTGTCTGTTACATACAGTGTTAGTCCTCTGTCTGTTACATACAATGTTAGTCCTCTGTCTGTTACATACAGTGTTATCCCTCTGTCTGTTACATACAGTGTTAGTCCTCTGTATGTTACATACAGTGTTAGTCCTCTGTCTGTTACATACAGTGTTAGTCCTCTGTCTGTTACATACAGTGTTAGTCCTCTGTCTGTTACATACAGTATTAGTCCTCTGTCTGTTACATACAGTGTTCGTCCGCTGTCTGTTACATACAGTGTTAGTCGTCTGTCTGTTACATACAGTGTTAGTCCTCTGTCTGTTACATACAGTGTTAGTCCTCTGTCTGTTACATACAGTGTTAGTCCTCTGTCTGTTGCATACAGTGTTAGTCCTCTGTCTGTTGCATACAGTGTTAGTCCTCTGTCTGTTGCATACAGTGTTAGTCCTCTGTCTGTTACATACAGTGTTAGTCCTCTGTCTGTTACATACAGTGTTAGTCCTCTGTCTGTTACATATAGTGTTAGTTCTCTGTCTGTTACATACAGTGTTAGTCCTCTGTCTGTTACATATCGTGTTAGTCCTCTGTCTGTTACATACAGAGTTAGACCTCTGTCTGTTACATACAGTGTTAGTCCTCTGTCTGTTACATACAGAGTTAACCCTCTGTCTGTTACATACAGTATTAGTCCTCTGTCTGTTACATACAGTGTTAGTCCTCTGTCTGTTACATATCGTGTTAGTCCTCTGTCTGTTACATACAGGGTTAGTCCTCTGTCTGTTTCATACAGTGTTAACCCTCTTTCTGTTACATACAGTGTTAGTCCTCTGTCTGTTACATACAGTGTTAGTCCTCTGTCTGTTACATACAGGCTTAGTCCTCTGTCTGTTACATATAGTGTTAACCCTCTGTCTGTTACATACAGTGTTAGTCCTCTGTCTGTTACATACAGTGTTATTCCTCTGTCTGTTACATATCGTGTTAGTCCTCTGTCTGTTACATACAATGTTAGTCCTCTGCTTCTTACATACAGTGTTAGTCCTCTGTCTGTTACATACAGTGTTAGTCCTCTGTCTGTTACATACAGTGTTAGTCCTCTGTCTGTTACATGCCGTGTTAGTCCTCTGTCTGTTACATACAGAGTTAACCCTCTGTCTGTTACATACTGTGTTAGTCCTCTGTCTGTTACATACAGTGTTATTCCTCTGTCTGTTACATATCGTGTTAGTCCTCTGTCTGTTACATACAATGTTAGTCCTCTGCTTCTTACATACAGTGTTAGTCCTCTGTCTGTTACATACAGTGTTAGTCCTCTGTCTGTTACATACAGAGTTAACCCTCTGTCTGTTACATACTGTGTTAGTCCTCTGTCTGTTACATACAGTGTTAGTCCTCTGTCTGTTACATACACAGTTAGTCCTCTGTCTGTTACATACAGGGTTAGTCCTGTCTGTTACATACAGTGTTAACCCTCTGTCTGTTACATACAGTGTTAGTCCTCTGTATGTTACATACAGTGTAAGTCCTCTGTCTGTTACATACAGTGTTAGACCTGTCTGTCTGTTACATACAGTGTTAACCCTCTGTCTGTTACATACAGTGTTAGTCCTCTGTCTGTTACATACAGTGTTCGTCCTCTGTCGGTTGCATACAGTGTTAGTCCTCTGTCTGTTACATACAGTGTTAGTCCTTTGTCTGTTACATGCCGTGTTAGTCCTCTGTCTGTTACATACAGAGTTAACCCTCTGTCTGTTACATACAGTGTTAGTCCTCTGTCTGTTACATGCCGTGTTAGTCCTCTGTCTGTTACATACAGAGTTAACCCTCTGTCTGTTACATACAGTGTTAACCCTCTGCCTGTTACATACAGTGTTAGTCCTCTGTCTGTTACATACAGTGTTAGTCCTCTGTCTGTTACATACAGTGTCAGTCCTCTGTCTGTTACATACAGTGTTAGACCGCTGTCTGTTACATACAGTGTTAGTCCTCTGTCTGTTACATACAGTGTTAGTCCTCTGTCTGTTACATACAGTATTAGTCCTCTGTCTGTTACATACAGTGTTCGTGCGCTGTCTGTTACATACAGTGTTAGTCGTCTGTCTGTTACATACAGTGTTAGTCCTCTGTCTGTTACATACAGTGTTAGTCCTCTGTCTGTTACATACAGTTTCAGTCCTCTGTCTGTTACATACAGTGTTAGTCCTCTGTCTGTTACATACACAGTTAGTCCTCTGTCTGTTACATACAGGGTTAGTCCTCTGTCTGTTACATACCGTGTTAACCCTCTGTCTGTTACATGCAGTATGAGTCCTCTGTCTGTTACATACAGTGTTAGTCCTCTGTCTGTTACATACACTGTTATTCCTCTGTCTGTGACATACAGTGTCAGTCCTCTGCCTGTTACATACAGTGTTAGCCCTCTGTCTGTTACATACTGTGTTAGTCCTCTGTCTGTTACATACAGTGTTAGCCCTCTGTCTGTTACATACAGTGTTAGTCCTCTGTCTGTTACATACAGTGTTAGTCCTCTGTCTGTTACATACAGTGTTAGTCCTCTGTCTGTTACATACAGTGTTATCCCTCTGTCTGTTACATACAGTGTTAGTCCTCTGTATGTTACATACAGTGTTAGTCCTCTGTCTGTTACATACAGTGTTAGTCCTCTGTCTGTTACATACAGTGTTAGTCCGCTGTCTGTTACATACAGTGTTAGTCCTCTGTCTGTTACATACAGTGTTAGTCCTCTGTCTGTTACATACAGCATTAGTCCTCTGTTTGTTACATACAGTGTTCGTCCGCTGTCTGTTACATACAGTGTTAGTCGTCTGTCTGTTACATACAGTGTTAGTCCTCTGTCTGTTACATACAGTGTTAGTCCTCTGTCTGTTACATACAGTATTAGTCCTCTGTCTGTTGCATACAGTGTTCGTCCTCTGTCTGTTACATACAGTGTTAGTCCTCTGTCTGTTGCATACAGTGTTAGTCCTCTGTCTGTTACATACAGTGTTAGTCCTCTGTCTGTTACATACAGAGTTAACCCTCTGTCTGTTACATACTGTGTTAGTCCTCTGTCTGTTACATACAGTGTTAGTCCTCTGTCTGTTACATACACAGTTAGTCCTCTGTCTGTTACATACAGGGTTAGTCCTCTGTCTGTTACATACAGTGTTAACCCTCTGTCTGTTACATGCAGTATGTGTCCTCTGTCTGTTACATACTGTGTTAGTCCTCTGTCTGTTACATACACTATTATTCCTCTGTCTGTGACATACAGTGTCAGTCCTCTGCCTGTTACATACAGTGTTAGCCCTCTGTCTGTTACATACAGTGTTAGTCCTCTGTCTGTTACATACAGTGTTAGCCCTCTGTCTGTTACATACAGTGTTAGTCCTCTGTCTGTTACATACAATGTTAGTCCTCTGTCTGTTACATACAGTGTTATCCCTCTGTCTGTTACATACAGTGTTAGTCCTCTGTATGTTACATACAGTGTTAGTCCTCTGTCTGTTACATACAGTGTTAGTCCTCTGTCTGTTACATACAGTGTTAGTCCTCTGTCTGTTACATACAGTATTAGTCCTCTGTCTGTTACATACAGTGTTCGTCCGCTGTCTGTTACATACAGTGTTAGTCGTCTGTCTGTTACATACAGTGTTAGTCCTCTGTCTGTTACATACAGTGTTAGTCCTCTGTCTGTTACATACAGTGTTAGTCCTCTGTCTGTTGCATACAGTGTTAGTCCTCTGTCTGTTGCATACAGTGTTAGTCCTCTGTCTGTTGCATACAGTGTTAGTCCTCTGTCTGTTACATACAGTGTTAGTCCTCTGTCTGTTACATACAGTGTTAGTCCTCTGTCTGTTACATATAGTGTTAGTTCTCTGTCTGTTACATACAGTGTTAGTCCTCTGTCTGTTACATATCGTGTTAGTCCTCTGTCTGTTACATACAGAGTTAGACCTCTGTCTGTTACATACAGTGTTAGTCCTCTGTCTGTTACATACAGTATTAGTCCTCTGTCTGTTACATATAGTGTTAGTTCTCTGTCTGTTACATACAGTGTTAGTCCTCTGTCTGTTACATATCGTGTTAGTCCTCTGTCTGTTACATACAGAGTTAGACCTCTGTCTGTTACATACAGTGTTAGTCCTCTGTCTGTTACATACAGAGTTAACCCTCTGTCTGTTACATACAGTATTAGTCCTCTGTCTGTTACATACAGTGTTAGGCCTCTGTCTGTTACATATCGTGTTAGTCCTCTGTCTGTTACATACAGTGTTAGTCCTCTGTCTGTTTCATACAGTGTTAACCCTCTTTCTGTTACATACAGTGTTAGTCCTCTGTCTGTTACATACAGTGTTAGTCCTCTGTCTGTTACATACAGGCTTAGTCCTCTGTCTGTTACATATAGTGTTAACCCTCTGTCTGTTACATACAGTGTTAGTCCTCTGTCTGTTACATACAGTGTTATTCCTCTGTCTGTTACATATCGTGTTAGTCCTCTGTCTGTTACATACAATGTTAGTCCTCTGCTTCTTACATACAGTGTTAGTCCTCTGTCTGTTACATAGAGTGTTAGTCCTCTGTCTGTTACATACAGTGTTAGTCCTCTGTCTGTTACATAGAGTGTTAGTCCTCTGTCTGTTACATACAGAGTTAACCCTCTGTCTGTTACATACTGTGTTAGTCCTCTGTCTGTTACATACAGTGTTAGTCCTCTGTCTGTTACATACACAGTTAGTCCTCTGTCTGTTACATACAGTGTTATTCCTCTGTCTGTTACATATCGTGTTAGTCCTCTGTCTGTTACATACAATGTTAGTCCTCTGCTTCTTACATACAGTGTTAGTCCTCTGTCTGTTACATACAGTGTTAGTCCTCTGTCTGTTACATACAGTGTTAGTCCTCTGTCTGTTACATACAGTGTTAGTCCTCTGTCTGTTACATACAGTGTTATCCCTCTGTCTGTTACATACAGTGTTAGTCCTCTGTATGTTACATACAGTGTTAGTCCTCTGTCTGTTACATACAGTGTTAGTCCTCTGTCTGTTACATACAGTGTTAGTCCGCTGTCTGTTACATACAGTGTTATCCCTCTGTCTGTTACATACAGTGTTCGTCCTCTGTCTGTTACATACAGTGTTAGTCCTCTGTCTGTTGCATACAGTGTTAGTCCTCTGTCTGTTACATACAGTGTTAGTCCTCTGTCTGTTACATACAGAGTTAACCCTCTGTCTGTTACATACTGTGTTAGTCCTCTGTCTGTTACATACAGTGTTAGTCCTCTGTCTGTTACATACACAGTTAGTCCTCTGTCTGTTACATACAGGGTTAGTCATCTGTCTGTTACATACAGTGTTAGTCCTCTGTCTGTTACATACAATGTTAGTCCTCTGCTTCTTACATACAGTGTTAGTCCTCTGTCTGTTACATACAGTGTTAGTCCTCTGTCTGTTACATACAGTGTTAGTCCTCTGTCTGTTACATACAGTGTTAGTCCTCTGTCTGTTACATACAGTGTTATCCCTCTGTCTGTTACATACAGTGTTAGTCCTCTGTATGTTACATACAGTGTTAGTCCTCTGTCTGTTACATACAGTGTTAGTCCTCTGTCTGTTACATACAGTGTTAGTCCGCTGTCTGTTACATACAGTGTTATCCCTCTGTCTGTTACATACAGTGTTCGTCCTCTGTCTGTTACATACATTGTTAGTCCTCTGTCTGTTGCATACAGTGTTAGTCCTCTGTCTGTTACATACAGTGTTAGTCCTCTGTCTGTTACATACAGAGTTAACCCTCTGTCTGTTACATACTGTGTTAGTCCTCTGTCTGTTACATACAGTGTTAGTCCTCTGTCTGTTACATACACAGTTAGTCCTCTGTCTGTTACATACAGGGTTAGTCCTCTGTCTGTTACATACAGTGTTAACCCTCTGTCTGTTACATGCAGTATGAGTCCTCTGTCTGTTACATACTGTGTTAGTCCTCTGTCTGTTACATACACTGTTATTCCTCTGTCTGTGACATACAGTGTCAGTCCTCTGCCTGCTACATACAGTGTTAGCCCTCTGTCTGTTACATACAGTGTTAATCCTCTGTCTGTTACATACAGTGTTAGCCCTCTGTCTGTTACATACAGTGTTAGTCCTCTGTCTGTTACATACAATGTTAGTCCTCTGTCTGTTACATACAGTGTTATCCCTCTGTCTGTTACATACAGTGTTAGTCCTCTGTATGTTACATACAGTGTTAGTCCTCTGTCTGTTACATACAGTGTTAGTCCTCTGTCTGTTACATACAGTGTTAGTCCTCTGTCTGTTACATACAGTATTAGTCCTCTGTCTGTTACATACAGTGTTCGTCCGCTGTCTGTTACATACAGTGTTAGTCGTCTGTCTGTTACATACAGTGTTAGTCCTCTGTCTGTTACATACAGTGTTAGTCCTCTGTCTGTTACATACAGTGTTAGTCCTCTGTCTGTTGCATACAGTGTTCGTCCTCTGTCTGTTGCATACAGTGTTAGTCCTCTGTCTGTTGCATACAGTGTTAGTCCTCTGTCTGTTACATACAGTGTTAGTCCTCTGTCTGTTACATACAGTGTTAGTCCTCTGTCTGTTAGATACAGGGTTAGTCCTCTGTCTGTTACATATAGTGTTAGTTCTCTGTCTGTTACATACAGTGTTAGTCCTCTGTCTGTTACATATCGTGTTAGTCCTCTGTCTGTTACATACAGAGTTAGACCTCTGTCTGTTACATACAGTGTTAGTCCTCTGTCTGTTACATACAGAGTTAACCCTCTGTCTGTTACATACAGTATTAGTCCTCTGTCTGTTACATACAGTGTTAGTCCTCTGTCTGTTACATATCGTGTTAGTCCTCTGTCTGTTACATACAGGGTTAGTCCTCTGTCTGTTTCATACAGTGTTAACCCTCTTTCTGTTACATACAGTGTTAGTCCTCTGTCTGTTACATACAGTGTTAGTCCTCTGTCTGTTACATACAGGCTTAGTCCTCTGTCTGTTACATATAGTGTTAACCCTCTGTCTGTTACATACAGTGTTAGTCCTCTGTCTGTTACATACAGTGTTATTCCTCTGTCTGTTACATATCGTGTTAGTCCTCTGTCTGTTACATACAATGTTAGTCCTCTGCTTCTTACATACAGTGTTAGTCCTCTGTCTGTTACATACAGTGTTAGTCCTCTGTCTGTTACATACAGTGTTAGTCCTCTGTCTGTTACATGCCGTGTTAGTCCTCTGTCTGTTACATACAGAGTTAACCCTCTGTCTGTTACATACTGTGTTAGTCCTCTGTCTGTTACATACAGTGTTATTCCTCTGTCTGTTACATATCGTGTTAGTCCTCTGTCTGTTACATACAATGTTAGTCCTCTGCTTCTTACATACAGTGTTAGTCCTCTGTCTGTTACATACAGTGTTAGTCCTCTGTCTGTTACATACAGAGTTAACCCTCTGTCTGTTACATACTGTGTTAGTCCTCTGTCTGTTACATACAGTGTTAGTCCTCTGTCTGTTACATACACAGTTAGTCCTCTGTCTGTTACATACAGGGTTAGTCCTGTCTGTTACATACAGTGTTAACCCTCTGTCTGTTACATACAGTGTTAGTCCTCTGTATGTTACATACAGTGTAAGTCCTCTGTCTGTTACATCCAGTGTTAGACCTGTCTGTCTGTTACATACAGTGTTAACCCTCTGTCTGTTACATACAGTGTTAGTCCTCTGTCTGTTACATACAGTGTTCGTCCTCTGTCGGTTGCATACAGTGTTAGTCCTCTGTCTGTTACATACAGTGTTAGTCCTTTGTCTGTTACATGCCGTGTTAGTCCTCTGTCTGTTACATACAGAGTTAACCCTCTGTCTGTTACATACAGTGTTAGTCCTCTGTCTGTTACATGCCGTGTTAGTCCTCTGTCTGTTACATACAGAGTTAACCCTCTGTCTGTTACATACAGTGTTAACCCTCTGCCTGTTACATACAGTGTTAGTCCTCTGTCTGTTACATACAGTGTTAGTCCTCTGTCTGTTACATACAGTGTCAGTCCTTTGTCTGTTACATACAGTGTTAGACCGCTGTCTGTTACATACAGTGTTAGTCCTCTGTCTGTTACATACAGTGTTAGTCCTCTGTCTGTTACATACAGTATTAGTCCTCTGTCTGTTACATACAGTGTTCGTGCGCTGTCTGTTACATACAGTGTTAGTCGTCTGTCTGTTACATACAGTGTTAGTCCTCTGTCTGTTACATACAGTGTTAGTCCTCTGTCTGTTACATACAGTTTCAGTCCTCTGTCTGTTACATACAGTGTTAGTCCTCTGTCTGTTACATACACAGTTAGTCCTCTGTCTGTTACATACAGGGTTAGTCCTCTGTCTGTTACATACCGTGTTAACCCTCTGTCTGTTACATGCAGTATGAGTCCTCTGTCTGTTACATACAGTGTTAGTCCTCTGTCTGTTACATACACTGTTATTCCTCTGTCTGTGACATACAGTGTCAGTCCTCTGCCTGTTACATACAGTGTTAGCCCTCTGTCTGTTACATACTGTGTTAGTCCTCTGTCTGTTACATACAGTGTTAGCCCTCTGTCTGTTACATACAGTGTTAGTCCTCTGTCTGTTACATACAGTGTTAGTCCTCTGTCTGTTACATACAGTGTTATCCCTCTGTCTGTTACATACAGTGTTAGTCCTCTGTATGTTACATACAGTGTTAGTCCTCTGTCTGTTACATACAGTGTTAGTCCTCTGTCTGTTACATACAGTGTTAGTCCGCTGTCTGTTACATACAGTGTTAGTCCTCTGTCTGTTACATACAGTGTTAGTCCTCTGTCTGTTACATACAGCATTAGTCCTCTGTCTGTTACATACAGTGTTCGTCCGCTGTCTGTTACATACAGTGTTAGTCGTCTGTCTGTTACATACAGTGTTAGTCCTCTGTCTGTTACATACAGTATTAGTCCTCTGTCTGTTGCATACAGTGTTCGTCCTCTGTCTGTTACATACAGTGTTAGTCCTCTGTCTGTTGCATACAGTGTTAGTCCTCTGTCTGTTACATACAGTGTTAGTCCTCTGTCTGTTACATACAGAGTTAACCCTCTGTCTGTTACATACTGTGTTAGTCCTCTGTCTGTTACATACAGTGTTAGTCCTCTGTCTGTTACATACACAGTTAGTCCTCTGTCTGTTACATACAGGGTTAGTCCTCTGTCTGTTACATACAGTGTTAACCCTCTGTCTGTTACATGCAGTATGTGTCCTCTGTCTGTTACATACTGTGTTAGTCCTCTGTCTGTTACATACACTGTTATTCCTCTGTCTGTGACATACAGTGTCAGTCCTCTGCCTGTTACATACAGTGTTAGCCCTCTGTCTGTTACATACAGTGTTAGTCCTCTGTCTGTTACATACAGTGTTAGCCCTCTGTCTGTTACATACATTGTTAGTCCTCTGTCTGTTACATACAATGTTAGTCCTCTGTCTGTTACATACAGTGTTATCCCTCTGTCTGTTACATACAGTGTTAGTCCTCTGTATGTTACATACAGTGTTAGTCCTCTGTCTGTTACATACAGTGTTAGTCCTCTGTCTGTTACATACAGTGTTAGTCCTCTGTCTGTTACATACAGTATTAGTCCTCTGTCTGTTACATACAGTGTTCGTCCGCTGTCTGTTACATACAGTGTTAGTCGTCTGTCTGTTACATACAGTGTTAGTCCTCTGTCTGTTACATACAGTGTTAGTCCTCTGTCTGTTACATACAGTGTTAGTCCTCTGTCTGTTGCATACAGTGTTCGTCCTCTGTCTGTTGCATACAGTGTTAGTCCTCTGTCTGTTGCATACAGTGTTAGTCCTCTGTCTGTTACATACAGTGTTAGTCCTCTGTCTGTTACATACAGTGTTAGTCCTCTGTCTGTTACATATAGTGTTAGTTCTCTGTCTGTTACATACAGTGTTAGTCCTCTGTCTGTTACATATCGTGTTAGTCCTCTGTCTGTTACATACAGAGTTAGACCTCTGTCTGTTACATACAGTGTTAGTCCTCTGTCTGTTACATACAGTATTAGTCCTCTGTCTGTTACATATAGTGTTAGTTCTCTGTCTGTTACATACAGTGTTAGTCCTCTGTCTGTTACATATCGTGTTAGTCCTCTGTCTGTTACATACAGAGTTAGACCTCTGTCTGTTACATACAGTGTTAGTCCTCTGTCTGTTACATACAGAGTTAACCCTCTGTCTGTTACATACAGTATTAGTCCTCTGTCTGTTACATACAGTGTTAGGCCTCTGTCTGTTACATATCGTGTTAGTCCTCTGTCTGTTACATACAGTGTTAGTCCTCTGTCTGTTTCATACAGTGTTAACCCTCTTTCTGTTACATACAGTGTTAGTCCTCTGTCTGTTACATACAGTGTTAGTCCTCTGTCTGTTACATACAGGCTTAGTCCTCTGTCTGTTACATATAGTGTTAACCCTCTGTCTGTTACATACAGTGTTAGTCCTCTGTCTGTTACATACAGTGTTATTCCTCTGTCTGTTACATATCGTGTTAGTCCTCTGTCTGTTACATACAATGTTAGTCCTCTGCTTCTTACATACAGTGTTAGTCCTCTGTCTGTTACATAGAGTGTTAGTCCTCTGTCTGTTACATACAGTGTTAGTCCTCTGTCTGTTACATAGAGTGTTAGTCCTCTGTCTGTTACATACAGAGTTAACCCTCTGTCTGTTACATACTGTGTTAGTCCTCTGTCTGTTACATACAGTGTTAGTCCTCTGTCTGTTACATACACAGTTAGTCCTCTGTCTGTTACATACAGTGTTATTCCTCTGTCTGTTACATATCGTGTTAGTCCTCTGTCTGTTACATACAATGTTAGTCCTCTGCTTCTTACATACAGTGTTAGTCCTCTGTCTGTTACATACAGTGTTAGTCCTCTGTCTGTTACATACAGTGTTAGTCCTCTGTCTGTTACATACAGTGTTAGTCCTCTGTCTGTTACATACAGTGTTATCCCTCTGTCTGTTACATACAGTGTTAGTCCTCTGTATGTTACATACAGTGTTAGTCCTCTGTCTGTTACATACAGTGTTAGTCCTCTGTCTGTTACATACAGTGTTAGTCCGCTGTCTGTTACATACAGTGTTATCCCTCTGTCTGTTACATACAGTGTTCGTCCTCTGTCTGTTACATACAGTGTTAGTCCTCTGTCTGTTGCATACAGTGTTAGTCCTCTGTCTGTTACATACAGTGTTAGTCCTCTGTCTGTTACATACAGAGTTAACCCTCTGTCTGTTACATACTGTGTTAGTCCTCTGTCTGTTACATACAGTGTTAGTCCTCTGTCTGTTACATACACAGTTAGTCCTCTGTCTGTTACATACAGGGTTAGTCCTCTGTCTGTTACATACAGTGTTAACCCTCTGTCTGTTACATGCAGTATGAGTCCTCTGTCTGTTACATACTGTGTTAGTCCTCTGTCTGTTACATACACTGTTATTCCTCTGTCTGTGACATACAGTGTCAGTCCTCTGCCTGTTACATACAGTGTTAGCCCTCTGTCTGTTACATACAGTGTTAATCCTCTGTCTGTTACATACAGTGTTAGCCCTCTGTCTGTTACATACAGTGTTAGTCCTCTGTCTGTTACATACAATGTTAGTCCTCTGTCTGTTACATACAGTGTTATCCCTCTGTCTGTTACATACAGTGTTAGTCCTCTGTATGTTACATACAGTGTTAGTCCTCTGTCTGTTACATACAGTGTTAGTCCTCTGTCTGATACATACAGAGTTAGTCCTCTGTCTGTTACATACAGTATTAGTCCTCTGTCTGTTACATACAGTGTTCGTCCGCTGTCTGTTACATACAGTGTTAGTCGTCTGTCTGTTACATACAGTGTTAGTCCTCTGTCTGTTACATACAGTGTTAGTCCTCTGTCTGTTACATACAGTGTTAGTCCTCTGTCTGTTGCATACAGTGTTCGTCCTCTGTCTGTTGGATACAGTGTTAGTCCTCTGTCTGTTGCATACAGTGTTAGTCCTCTGTCTGTTACATACAGTGTTAGTCCTCTGTCTGTTACATACAGTGTTAGTCCTCTGTCTGTTAGATACAGGGTTAGTCCTCTGTCTGTTACATATAGTGTTAGTTCTCTGTCTGTTACATACAGTGTTAGTCCTCTGTCTGTTACATATCGTGTTAGTCCTCTGTCTGTTACATACAGAGTTAGACCTCTGTCTGTTACATACAGTGTTAGTCCTCTGTCTGTTACATACAGAGTTAACCCTCTGTCTGTTACATACAGTATTAGTCCTCTGTCTGTTACATACAGTGTTAGTCCTCTGTCTGTTACATATCGTGTTAGTCCTCTGTCTGTTACATACAGGGTTAGTCCTCTGTCTGTTTCATACAGTGTTAACCCTCTTTCTGTTACATACAGTGTTAGTCCTCTGTCTGTTACATACAGTGTTAGTCCTCTGTCTGTTACATACAGGCTTAGTCCTCTGTCTGTTACATATAGTGTTAACCCTCTGTCTGTTACATACAGTGTTAGTCCTCTGTCTGTTACATACAGTGTTATTCCTCTGTCTGTTACATATCGTGTTAGTCCTCTGTCTGTTACATACAATGTTAGTCCTCTGCTTCTTACATACAGTGTTAGTCCTCTGTCTGTTACATACAGTGTTAGTCCTCTGTCTGTTACATACAGTGTTAGTCCTCTGTCTGTTACATGCCGTGTTAGTCCTCTGTCTGTTACATACAGAGTTAACCCTCTGTCTGTTACATACTGTGTTAGTCCTCTGTCTGTTACATACAGTGTTAGTCCTCTGTCTGTTACATACACAGTTAGTCCTCTGTCTGTTACATACAGTGTTATTCCTCTGTCTGTTACATATCGTGTTAGTCCTCTGTCTGTTACATACAATGTTAGTCCTCTGCTTCTTACATACAGTGTTAGTCCACTGTCTGTTACATACAGTGTTAGTCCTCTGTCTGTTACATACAGTGTTAGTCCTCTGTCTGTTACATGCCGTGTTAGTCCTCTGTCTGTTACATACAGAGTTAACCCTCTGTCTGTTACATACTGTGTTAGTCCTCTGTCTGTTACATACAGTGTTAGTCCTCTGTCTGTTACATACACAGTTAGTCCTCTGTCTGTTACATACAGTGTTAACCCTCTGTCTGTTACATACAGTGTTAGTCCTCTGTATGTTACATACAGTGTTAGTCTTCTGTCTGTTACATACAGTGTTAGTCCTCTGTCTGTTACATACAGTGTTAACCCTCTGTCTGTTACATACAGTGTTAGTCCTCTGTCTGTTACATACAGTGTTCGTCCTCTGTCGGTTGCATACAATGTTAGTCCTCTGTCTGTTACATACAGTGTTAGTCCTCTGTCTGTTACATGCCGTGTTAGTCCTCTGTCTGTTACATACAGAGTTAACCCTCTGTCTGTTACATACAGTGTTAACCCTCTGCCTGTTACATACAGTGTTAGTCCTCTGTCTGTTACATACAGTGTTAGTCCTCTGTCTGTTACATACAGTGCCAGTCCTCTGTCTGTTACATACAGTGTTAGACCGCTGTCTGTTACATACAGTGTTAGTCCTCTGTCTGTTACATACAGTGTTAGTCCTCTGTCTGTTACATACAGTATTAGTCCTCTGTCTGTTACATACAGTGTTCGTCCGCTGTCTGTTACATACAGTGTTAGTCGTCTGTCTGTTACTTACAGTGTTAGTCCTCTGTCTGTTACATACAGTGTTAGTCCTCTGTCTGTTACATACAGTATTAGTCCTCTGTCTGTTGCATACAGTGTTCGTCCTCTGTCTGTTACATACAGTGTTAGTCCTCTGTCTGTTACATACAGTGTTAGTCCTCTGTCTGTTACATACAGTGTTGGTCCTCTGTCTGTTACATACAATGTTAGTCCGCTGTCTGTTACATACAGTGTTAGTCCTCTGTCTGTTACATACAGTGTTAGTCCTCTGTCTGTTACATACAGTGTCAGTCCTCTGTCTGTTACATACAGTGTTAGTCCTCTGTCTGTTACATACACAGTTAGTCCTCTGTCTGTTACATACAGGGTTAGTCCTCTGTCTGTTACATACAGTGTTAACCCTCTGTCTGTTACATGCAGTATGAGTCCTCTGTCTGTTACATACAGTGTTAGTCCTCTGTCTGTTACATACACTGTTATTCCTCTGTCTGTGACATACAGTGTCAGTCCTCTGCCTGTTACATACAGTGTTAGCCCTCTGTCTGTTACATACAGTGTTAGTCCTCTGTCTGTTACATACAGTGTCAGTCCTCTGTCTGTTACATACAGTGTTAGTCCTCTGTCTGTTACATACACAGTTAGTCCTCTGTCTGTTACATACAGGGTTAGTCCTCTGTCTGTTACATACAGTGTTAACCCTCTGTCTGTTACATGCAGTATGAGTCCTCTGTCTGTTACATACAGTGTTAGTCCTCTGTCTGTTACATACACTGTTATTCCTCTGTCTGTGACATACAGTGTCAGTCCTCTGCCTGTTACATACAGTGTTAGTCCTCTGCTTCTTACATACAGTGTTAGTCCTCTGTCTGTTACATACAGTGTTAGTCCTCTGTCTGTTACATACAGTGTTAGTCCTCTGTCTGTTACATACAGTGTTAGTCCTCTGTCTGTTACATACAGTGTTATCCCTCTGTCTGTTACATACAGTGTTAGTCCTCTGTATGTTACATACAGTGTTAGTCCTCTGTCTGTTACATACAGTGTTAGTCCTCTGTCTGTTACATACAGTGTTAGTCCGCTGTCTGTTACATACAGTGTTATCCCTCTGTCTGTTACATACAGTGTTCGTCCTCTGTCTGTTACATACAGTGTTAGTCCTCTGTCTGTTGCATACAGTGTTAGTCCTCTGTCTGTTACATACAGTGTTAGTCCTCTGTCTGTTACATACAGAGTTAACCCTCTGTCTGTTACATACTGTGTTAGTCCTCTGTCTGTTACATACAGTGTTAGTCCTCTGTCTGTTACATACACAGTTAGTCCTCTGTCTGTTACATACAGGGTTAGTCCTCTGTCTGTTACATACAGTGTTAACCCTCTGTCTGTTACATGCAGTATGAGTCCTCTGTCTGTTACATACTGTGTTAGTCCTCTGTCTGTTACATACACTGTTATTCCTCTGTCTGTGACATACAGTGTCAGTCCTCTGCCTGTTACATACAGTGTTAGCCCTCTGTCTGTTACATACAGTGTTAATCCTCTGTCTGTTACATACAGTGTTAGCCCTCTGTCTGTTACATACAGTGTTAGTCCTCTGTCTGTTACATACAATGTTAGTCCTCTGTCTGTTACATACAGTGTTATCCCTCTGTCTGTTACATACAGTGTTAGTCCTCTGTATGTTACATACAGTGTTAGTCCTCTGTCTGTTACATACAGTGTTAGTCCTCTGTCTGATACATACAGAGTTAGTCCTCTGTCTGTTACATACAGTATTAGTCCTCTGTCTGTTACATACAGTGTTCGTCCGCTGTCTGTTACATACAGTGTTAGTCGTCTGTCTGTTACATACAGTGTTAGTCCTCTGTCTGTTACATACAGTGTTAGTCCTCTGTCTGTTACATACAGTGTTAGTCCTCTGTCTGTTGCATACAGTGTTCGTCCTCTGTCTGTTGGATACAGTGTTAGTCCTCTGTCTGTTGCATACAGTGTTAGTCCTCTGTCTGTTACATACAGTGTTAGTCCTCTGTCTGTTACATACAGTGTTAGTCCTCTGTCTGTTAGATACAGGGTTAGTCCTCTGTCTGTTACATATAGTGTTAGTTCTCTGTCTGTTACATACAGTGTTAGTCCTCTGTCTGTTACATATCGTGTTAGTCCTCTGTCTGTTACATACAGAGTTAGACCTCTGTCTGTTACATACAGTGTTAGTCCTCTGTCTGTTACATACAGAGTTAACCCTCTGTCTGTTACATACAGTATTAGTCCTCTGTCTGTTACATACAGTGTTAGTCCTCTGTCTGTTACATATCGTGTTAGTCCTCTGTCTGTTACATACAGGGTTAGTCCTCTGTCTGTTTCATACAGTGTTAACCCTCTTTCTGTTACATACAGTGTTAGTCCTCTGTCTGTTACATACAGTGTTAGTCCTCTGTCTGTTACATACAGGCTTAGTCCTCTGTCTGTTACATATAGTGTTAACCCTCTGTCTGTTACATACAGTGTTAGTCCTCTGTCTGTTACATACAGTGTTATTCCTCTGTCTGTTACATATCGTGTTAGTCCTCTGTCTGTTACATACAATGTTAGTCCTCTGCTTCTTACATACAGTGTTAGTCCTCTGTCTGTTACATACAGTGTTAGTCCTCTGTCTGTTACATACAGTGTTAGTCCTCTGTCTGTTACATGCCGTGTTAGTCCTCTGTCTGTTACATACAGAGTTAACCCTCTGTCTGTTACATACTGTGTTAGTCCTCTGTCTGTTACATACAGTGTTAGTCCTCTGTCTGTTACATACACAGTTAGTCCTCTGTCTGTTACATACAGTGTTATTCCTCTGTCTGTTACATATCGTGTTAGTCCTCTGTCTGTTACATACAATGTTAGTCCTCTGCTTCTTACATACAGTGTTAGTCCACTGTCTGTTACATACAGTGTTAGTCCTCTGTCTGTTACATACAGTGTTAGTCCTCTGTCTGTTACATGCCGTGTTAGTCCTCTGTCTGTTACATACAGAGTTAACCCTCTGTCTGTTACATACTGTGTTAGTCCTCTGTCTGTTACATACAGTGTTAGTCCTCTGTCTGTTACATACACAGTTAGTCCTCTGTCTGTTACATACAGTGTTAACCCTCTGTCTGTTACATACAGTGTTAGTCCTCTGTATGTTACATACAGTGTTAGTCTTCTGTCTGTTACATACAGTGTTAGTCCTCTGTCTGTTACATACAGTGTTAACCCTCTGTCTGTTACATACAGTGTTAGTCCTCTGTCTGTTACATACAGTGTTCGTCCTCTGTCGGTTGCATACAATGTTAGTCCTCTGTCTGTTACATACAGTGTTAGTCCTCTGTCTGTTACATGCCGTGTTAGTCCTCTGTCTGTTACATACAGAGTTAACCCTCTGTCTGTTACATACAGTGTTAACCCTCTGCCTGTTACATACAGTGTTAGTCCTCTGTCTGTTACATACAGTGTTAGTCCTCTGTCTGTTACATACAGTGCCAGTCCTCTGTCTGTTACATACAGTGTTAGACCGCTGTCTGTTACATACAGTGTTAGTCCTCTGTCTGTTACATACAGTGTTAGTCCTCTGTCTGTTACATACAGTATTAGTCCTCTGTCTGTTACATACAGTGTTCGTCCGCTGTCTGTTACATACAGTGTTAGTCGTCTGTCTGTTACTTACAGTGTTAGTCCTCTGTCTGTTACATACAGTGTTAGTCCTCTGTCTGTTACATACAGTATTAGTCCTCTGTCTGTTGCATACAGTGTTCGTCCTCTGTCTGTTACATACAGTGTTAGTCCTCTGTCTGTTACATACAGTGTTAGTCCTCTGTCTGTTACATACAGTGTTGGTCCTCTGTCTGTTACATACAATGTTAGTCCGCTGTCTGTTACATACAGTGTTAGTCCTCTGTCTGTTACATACAGTGTTAGTCCTCTGTCTGTTACATACAGTGTCAGTCCTCTGTCTGTTACATACAGTGTTAGTCCTCTGTCTGTTACATACACAGTTAGTCCTCTGTCTGTTACATACAGGGTTAGTCCTCTGTCTGTTACATACAGTGTTAACCCTCTGTCTGTTACATGCAGTATGAGTCCTCTGTCTGTTACATACAGTGTTAGTCCTCTGTCTGTTACATACACTGTTATTCCTCTGTCTGTGACATACAGTGTCAGTCCTCTGCCTGTTACATACAGTGTTAGCCCTCTGTCTGTTACATACAGTGTTAGTCCTCTGTCTGTTACATACAGTGTTAGCCCTCTGTCTGTTACATACAGTGTTAGTCCTCTGTCTGTTACATAGAGTGTTAGTCCTCTGTCTGTTACATACAGTGTTATCCCTCTGTCTGTTACGTACAGTGTTAGTCCTCTGTATGTTACATACAGTGTTAGTCCTCTGTCTGTTACATACAGTGTTAGTCCGCTGTCTGTTACATACAGTGTTAGTCCTCTGTCTGTTACATACAGTATTAGTCCTCTGTCTGTTACATACAGTGTTCGTCCGCTGTCTGTTACATACAGTGTTAGTCGTCTGTCTGTTACATACAGTGTTAGTCCTCTGTCTGTTACATACAGTGTTAGTCCTCTGTCTGTTACATACAGTGTTAGTCCTCTGTCTGTTGCATACAGTGTTCGTCCTCTGTCTGTTGGATACAGTGTTAGTCCTCTGTCTGTTGCATACAGTGTTAGTCCTCTGTCTGTTACATACAGTGTTAGTCCTCTGTCTGTTACATACAGTGTTAGTCCTCTGTCTGTTAGATACAGGGTTAGTCCTCTGTCTGTTACATATAGTGTTAGTTCTCTGTCTGTTACATACAGTGTTAGTCCTCTGTCTGTTACATATCGTGTTAGTCCTCTGTCTGTTACATACAGAGTTAGACCTCTGTCTGTTACATACAGTGTTCGTCCTCTGTCTGTTACATACAGTGTTAGTCCTCTGTCTGTTGCATACAGTGTTAGTCCTCTGTCTGTTACATACAGTGTTAGTCCTCTGTCTGTTACATACTGTGTTAGTCCTCTGTCTGTTACATACAGTGTTAGTCCTCTGTCTGTTACATACACAGTTAGTCCTCTGTCTGTTACATACAGTGTTATTCCTCTGTCTGTTACATATCGTGTTAGTCCTCTGTCTGTTACATACAATGTTAGTCCTCTGCTTCTTACATACAGTGTTAGTCCTCTGTCTGTTACATACAGTGTTAGTCCTCTGTCTGTTACATACAGTGTTAGTCCTCTGTCTGTTACATACAGTGTTAGTCCTCTGTCTGTTACATACAGTGTTATCCCTCTGTCTGTTACATACAGTGTTAGTCCTCTGTATGTTACATACAGTGTTAGTCCTCTGTCTGTTACATACAGTGTTAGTCCTCTGTCTGTTACATACAGTGTTAGTCCGCTGTCTGTTACATACAGTGTTATCCCTCTGTCTGTTACATACAGTGTTCGTCCTCTGTCTGTTACATACAGTGTTAGTCCTCTGTCTGTTGCATACAGTGTTAGTCCTCTGTCTGTTACATACAGTGTTAGTCCTCTGTCTGTTACATACAGAGTTAACCCTCTGTCTGTTACATACTGTGTTAGTCCTCTGTCTGTTACATACAGTGTTAGTCCTCTGTCTGTTACATACACAGTTAGTCCTCTGTCTGTTACATACAGGGTTAGTCCTCTGTCTGTTACATACAGTGTTAACCCTCTGTCTGTTACATGCAGTATGAGTCCTCTGTCTGTTACATACTGTGTTAGTCCTCTGTCTGTTACATACACTGTTATTCCTCTGTCTGTGACATACAGTGTCAGTCCTCTGCCTGTTACATACAGTGTTAGCCCTCTGTCTGTTACATACAGTGTTAATCCTCTGTCTGTTACATACAGTGTTAGCCCTCTGTCTGTTACATACAGTGTTAGTCCTCTGTCTGTTACATACAATGTTAGTCCTCTGTCTGTTACATACAGTGTTATCCCTCTGTCTGTTACATACAGTGTTAGTCCTCTGTATGTTACATACAGTGTTAGTCCTCTGTCTGTTACATACAGTGTTAGTCCTCTGTCTGTTACATACAGAGTTAGTCCTCTGTCTGTTACATACAGTATTAGTCCTCTGTCTGTTATATACAGTGTTCGTCCGCTGTCTGTTACATACAGTGTTAGTCGTCTGTCTGTTACATACAGTGTTAGTCCTCTGTCTGTTACATACAGTGTTAGTCCTCTGTCTGTTACATACAGTGTTAGTCCTCTGTCTGTTGCATACAGTGTTCGTCCTCTGTCTGTTGGATACAGTGTTAGTCCTCTGTCTGTTGCATACAGTGTTAGTCCTCTGTCTGTTACATACAGTGTTAGTCCTCTGTCTGTTACATACAGTGTTAGTCCTCTGTCTGTTAGATACAGGGTTAGTCCTCTGTCTGTTACATATAGTGTTAGTTCTCTGTCTGTTACATACAGTGTTAGTCCTCTGTCTGTTACATATCGTGTTAGTCCTCTGTCTGTTACATACAGAGTTAGACCTCTGTCTGTTACATACAGTGTTAGTCCTCTGTCTGTTACATACAGAGTTAACCCTCTGTCTGTTACATACAGTATTAGTCCTCTGTCTGTTACATACAGTGTTAGTCCTCTGTCTGTTACATATCGTGTTAGTCCTCTGTCTGTTACATACAGGGTTAGTCCTCTGTCTGTTTCATACAGTGTTAACCCTCTTTCTGTTACATACAGTGTTAGTCCTCTGTCTGTTACATACAGTGTTAGTCCTCTGTCTGTTACATACAGGCTTAGTCCTCTGTCTGTTACATATAGTGTTAACCCTCTGTCTGTTACATACAGTGTTAGTCCTCTGTCTGTTACATACAGTGTTATTCCTCTGTCTGTTACATATCGTGTTAGTCCTCTGTCTGTTACATACAATGTTAGTCCTCTGCTTCTTACATACAGTGTTAGTCCTCTGTCTGTTACATACAGTGTTAGTCCTCTGTCTGTTACATACAGTGTTAGTCCTCTGTCTGTTACATGCCGTGTTAGTCCTCTGTCTGTTACATACAGAGTTAACCCTCTGTCTGTTACATACTGTGTTAGTCCTCTGTCTGTTACATACAGTGTTAGTCCTCTGTCTGTTACATACACAGTTAGTCCTCTGTCTGTTACATACAGTGTTATTCCTCTGTCTGTTACATATCGTGTTAGTCCTCTGTCTGTTACATACAATGTTAGTCCTCTGCTTCTTACATACAGTGTTAGTCCACTGTCTGTTACATACAGTGTTAGTCCTCTGTCTGTTACATACAGTGTTAGTCCTCTGTCTGTTACATGCCGTGTTAGTCCTCTGTCTGTTACATACAGAGTTAACCCTCTGTCTGTTACATACTGTGTTAGTCCTCTGTCTGTTACATACAGTGTTAGTCCTCTGTCTGTTACATACACAGTTAGTCCTCTGTCTGTTACATACAGTGTTAACCCTCTGTCTGTTACATACAGTGTTAGTCCTCTGTATGTTACATACAGTGTTAGTCTTCTGTCTGTTACATACAGTGTTAGTCCTCTGTCTGTTACATACAGTGTTAACCCTCTGTCTGTTACATACAGTGTTAGTCCTCTGTCTGTTACATACAGTGTTCGTCCTCTGTCGGTTGCATACAATGTTAGTCCTCTGTCTGTTACATACAGTGTTAGTCCTCTGTCTGTTACATGCCGTGTTAGTCCTCTGTCTGTTACATACCTGAGTTAACCCTCTGTCTGTTACATACAGTGTTAACCCTCTGCCTGTTACATACAGTGTTAGTCCTCTGTCTGTTACATACAGTGTTAGTCCTCTGTCTGTTACATACAGTGCCAGTCCTCTGTCTGTTACATACAGTGTTAGACCGCTGTCTGTTACATACAGTGTTAGTCCTCTGTCTGTTACATACAGTGTTAGTCCTCTGTCTGTTACATACAGTATTAGTCCTCTGTCTGTTACATACAGTGTTCGTCCGCTGTCTGTTACATACAGTGTTAGTCGTCTGTCTGTTACTTACAGTGTTAGTCCTCTGTCTGTTACATACAGTGTTAGTCCTCTGTCTGTTACATACAGTATTAGTCCTCTGTCTGTTGCATACAGTGTTCGTCCTCTGTCTGTTACATACAGTGTTAGTCCTCTGTCTGTTACATACAGTGTTAGTCCTCTGTCTGTTACATACAGTGTTGGTCCTCTGTCTGTTACATACAATGTTAGTCCGCTGTCTGTTACATACAGTGTTAGTCCTCTGTCTGTTACATACAGTGTTAGTCCTCTGTCTGTTACATACAGTGTCAGTCCTCTGTCTGTTACATACAGTGTTAGTCCTCTGTCTGTTACATACACAGTTAGTCCTCTGTCTGTTACATACAGGGTTAGTCCTCTGTCTGTTACATACAGTGTTAACCCTCTGTCTGTTACATGCAGTATGAGTCCTCTGTCTGTTACATACAGTGTTAGTCCTCTGTCTGTTACATACACTGTTATTCCTCTGTCTGTGACATACAGTGTCAGTCCTCTGCCTGTTACATACAGTGTTAGCCCTCTGTCTGTTACATACAGTGTTAGTCCTCTGTCTGTTACATACAGTGTTAGCCCTCTGTCTGTTACATACAGTGTTAGTCCTCTGTCTGTTACATAGAGTGTTAGTCCTCTGTCTGTTACATACAGTGTTATCCCTCTGTCTGTTACGTACAGTGTTAGTCCTCTGTATGTTACATACAGTGTTAGTCCTCTGTCTGTTACATACAGTGTTAGTCCGCTGTCTGTTACATACAGTGTTAGTCCTCTGTCTGTTACATACAGTATTAGTCCTCTGTCTGTTACATACAGTGTTCGTCCGCTGTCTGTTACATACAGTGTTAGTCGTCTGTCTGTTACATACAGTGTTAGTCCTCTGTCTGTTACATACAGTGTTAGTCCTCTGTCTGTTGCATACAGTGTTCGTCCTCTGGCTGTTGGATACAGTGTTAGTCCTCTGTCTGTTGCATACAGTGTTAGCCCTCTGTCTGTTACATACAGTGTTAGTCCTCTGTCTGTTACATACAGTGTTAGTCCTCTGTCTGTTAGATACAGGGTTAGTCCTCTGTCTGTTACATATAGTGTTAGTTCTCTGTCTGTTACATACAGTGTTAGTCCTCTGTCTGTTACATATCGTGTTAGTCCTCTGTCTGTTACATACAGAGTTAGACCTCTGTCTGTTACATACAGAGTTAACCCTCTGTCTGTTACATACAGTATTAGTCCTCTGTCTGTTACATACAGTGTTAGTCCTCTGTCTGTTACATATCGTGTTAGTCCTCTGTCTGTTACATACAGGGTTAGTCCTCTGTCTGTTTCATACAGTGTTAACCCTCTTTCTGTTACATACAGTGTTAGTCCTCTGTCTGTTACATACAGTGTTAGTCCTCTGTCTGTTACATACAGGCTTAGTCCTCTGTCTGTTACATATAGTGTTAACCCTCTGTCTGTTACATACAGTGTTAGTCCTCTGTCTGTTACATACAGTGTTATTCCTCTGTCTGTTACATATCGTGTTAGTCCTCTGTCTGTTACATACAATGTTAGTCCTCTGCTTCTTACATACAGTGTTAGTCCTCTGTCTGTTACATACAGTGTTAGTCCTCTGTCTGTTACATACAGTGTTAGTCCTCTGTCTGTTACATGCCGTGTTAGTCCTCTGTCTGTTACATACAGAGTTAACCCTCTGTCTGTTACATACTGTGTTAGTCCTCTGTCTGTTACATACAGTGTTAGTCCTCTGTCTGTTACATACACAGTTAGTCCTCTGTCTGTTACATACAGTGTTATTCCTCTGTCTGTTACATATCGTGTTAGTCCTCTGTCTGTTACATACAATGTTAGTCCTCTGCTTCTTACATACAGTGTTAGTCCTCTGTCTGTTACATACAGTGTTAGTCCTCTGTCTGTTACATACAGTGTTAGTCCTCTGTCTGTTACATGCCGTGTTAGTCCTCTGTCTGTTACATACAGAGTTACCCCTCTGTCTGTTACATACTGTGTTAGTCCTCTGTCTGTTACATACAGTGTTAGTCCTCTGTCTGTTACATACACAGTTAGTCCTCTGTCTGTTACATACAGTGTTAACCCTCTGTCTGTTACATACAGTGTTAGTGCTCTGTATGTTACATACAGTGTTAGTCCTCTGTCTGTTACATACAGTGTTAGTCCTCTGTCTGTTACATACAGTGTTAACCCTCTGTCTGTTACATACAGTGTTAGTCCTCTGTCTGTTACATACAGTGTTCGTCCTCTGTCGGTTGCATACAATGTTAGTCCTCTGTCTGTTACATACAGTGTTAGTCCTCTGTCTGTTACATGTCGTGTTAGTCCTCTGTCTGTTACATACAGAGTTAACCCTCTGTCTGTTACATACAGTGTTAACCCTCTGCCTGTTACATACAGTGTTAGTCCTCTGTCTGTTACATACAGTGTTAGTCCTCTGTCTGTTACATACAGTGCCAGTCCTCTGTCTGTTACATACAGTGTTAGACCGCTGTCTGTTACATACAGTGTTAGTCCTCTGTCTGTTACATACAGTGTTAGTCCTCTGTCTGTTACATACAGTATTAGCCCTCTGTCTGTTACATACAGTGTTAGTCCTCTGTCTGTTACATACAGTGTTAGTCCTCTGTCTGTTACATACAGTATTAGTCCTCTGTCTGTTGCATACAGTGTTCGTCCTCTGTCTGTTACATACAGTGTTAGTCATCTGTCTGTTACATACAGTGTTAGTCCTCTGTCTGTTACATACAGTGTTGGTCCTCTGTCTGTTACATACAATGTTAGTCCGCTGTCTGTTACATACAGTGTTAGTCCTCTGTCTGTTACATACAGTGTTAGTCCTCTGTCTGTTACATACAGTGTCAGTCCTCTGTCTGTTACATACAGTGTTAGTCCTCTGTCTGTTACATACACAGTTAGTCCTCTGTCTGTTACATACAGGGTTAGTCCTCTGTCTGTTACATACAGTGTTAACCCTCTGTCTGTTACATGCAGTATGAGTCCTCTGTCTGTTACATACAGTGTTTGTCCTCTGTCTGTTACATACACTGTTATTCCTCTGTCTGTGACATACAGTGTCAGTCCTCTGCCTGTTACATACAGTGTTAGCCCTCTGTCTGTTACATACAGTGTTAGTCCTCTGTCTGTTACATACAGTGTTAGCCCTCTGTCTGTTACATACAGTGTTAGTCCTCTGTCTGTTACATACAGTGTTAGTCCTCTGTCTGTTACATACAGTGTTATCCCTCTGTCTGTTACATACAGTGTTAGTCCTCTGTATGTTACATACAGTGTTAGTCCTCTGTCTGTTACATACAGTGTTAGTCCGCTGTCTGTTACATACAGTGTTAGTCCTCTGTCTGTTACATACAGTGTTAGTCCTCTGTCTGTTACATACAGTATTAGTCCTCTGTCTGTTACATACAGTGTTCGTCCGCTGTCTGTTACATACAGTGTTAGTCGTCTGTCTGTTACATACAGTGTTAGTCCTCTGTCTGTTACATACAGTGTTAGTCCTATGTCTGTTACATACAGTATTAGTCCTCTGTCTGTTGCATACAGTGTTCGTCCTCTGTCTGTTACATACAGTGTTAGTCCTCTGTCTGTTACATACAGTATTAGTCCTCTGTCTGTTACATACAGTGTTAGTCCGCTGTCTGTTACATACAGTGTTAGTCCTCTGTCTGTTACATACAGTGTTAGTCCTCTGTCTGTTACATACAGTGTCAGTCCTCTGTCTGTTACATACAGTGTTAGTCCTCTGTCTGTTACATACAGTGTTAGTCCTCTGTCTGTTACATACAGTGTCAGTCCTCTGTCTGTTACATACAGTGTTAGTCCTCTGTCTGTTACATACACAGTTAGTCCTCTGTCTGTTACATACAGGGTTAGTCCTCTGTGTGTTACATACAGTGTTAACCCTCTGTCTGTTACATGCAGTATGAGTCCTCTGTCTGTTACATACAGTGTTAGTCCTCTGTCTGTTACATACAGTGTTAGTCCTCTGTCTGTTACATACAGTGTTAGTCCTCTGTCTGTTACATACAGTGTTTATCCTCTGTCTGTTACATACAGTGTTCGTCCTCTGTCTATTACATACAGTGTTAGTCTTCTGTCTGTTACATACAATCTTAACCCTCGGTCAGTTACATACAGTGTAAGTCCTCCGTCTGTTACATACAGGGTTAGTCCTCTGTCTGTTACATACAGTGTTAGTCCTCTGTCTGTTACATACAGTATTAGTCCTCTGTCTGTTACATACAGTATTAGTCCTCCGTCTGTTACATTTAGTGTTAGTTCTCTGTCTGTTACATACAGTGTTAGTCCTCTGTCTGTTACATATCGTGTTAGTCCTCTCTCTGTTACATATCGTGTTAGTCCTCTGTCTGTTACATACAGGGTTAGTCCTCTGTCTGGTACATACATTGTTAGTCCGCTGTCTGTTACATACAGTGTTAGTCCTCTGTCTGCTACATACAGTGTTAGTCCTCTGTCTGTTACATACAGTATTAGTCCTCTATCTGTTACATACAGTGTTCGTCCGCTGTCTGTTACATACAGTGTTTGTCGTCTGTCTGTTACATACAGTGTTAGTCCTCTGTCTGTTACATACAGTGTTAGTCCTCTGACGGTTACATACAGTATTAGTCCTCTGTCTGTTGCATACAGTGTTCGTCCTCTGTCTGTTACATACAGTGTTAGTCCTCTGTCTGTTGCATACAGTGTTAGTCCTCTGTCTTTTACATACAGTGTTAGTCCTCTGTCTGTTACATACAGAGTTAACCCTCTGTCTGTTACATACTGTGTTAGTCCTCTGTCTGTTACATACAGTGTTAGTCATCTGTCTGTTACATACACAGTTAGTCCTCTGTCTGTTACATACAGGGTTAGTCCTCTGTCTGTTACATACAGTGTTAACCCTCTGTCTGTTACATGCAGTATGAGTCCTCTGTCTGTTAAATACAGTGTTAGTCCTCTGTCTGTTACATACACTGTTATTCCTCTGTCTGTGACATACAGTGTCAGTCCTCTGCCTGTTACATACAGTGTTAGCCCTCTGTCTGTTACATACAGTGTTAGTCCTCTGTCTGTTACATACAGTGTTAGCCCTCTGTCTGTTACATACAGTGTTAGTCCTCTGTCTGTTACATACAGTGTTAGTCCTCTGTCTGTTACATACAGTGTTAGTCGTCTGTCTGTTACATACAGTGTTAGTCCTCTGTATGTTACATACAGTGTTAGTCCTCTGTCTGTTACATACAGTGTTAGTCCTCTGTCTGTTACATACAGTGTTAGTCCTCTGTCTGTTACATACAGTATTAGTCCTCTGTCTGTTACATACAGTGTTCGTCCGCTGTCTGTTACATACAGTGTTAGTCGTCTGTCTGTTACATACAGTGTTAGTCCTCTGTCTGTTACATACAGTGTTAGTCCTCTGTCTGTTACATACAGTATCAGTCCTCTGTCTGTTGCATACAGTGTTCGTCCTCTGTCTGTTACATACAGTGTTAGTCCTCTGTCTGTTGCATACAGTGTTAGTCCTCTGTCTGTTACATACAGTGTTAGTCCTCTGTCTGTTACATACAGTGTTAGTCCTCTGTCTGTTACATACAGGGTTAGTCCTCTGTCTGTTACATACATTGTTAACCCTATTTCTGTTACATACAGTGTTCGTCCGCTGTCTGTTACATACAGTGTTAGTCGTCTGTCTGTTACATACAGTGTTAGTCCTCTGTCTGTTACATACAGTGTTAGTCCTCTGTCTGTTACATACAGTGTTAGTCCTCTGTCTGTTGCATACAGTGTTCGTCCTCTGTCTGTTGGATACAGTGTTAGTCCTCTGTCTGTTGCATACAGTGTTAGTCCTCTGTCTGTTACATACAGTGTTAGTCCTCTGTCTGTTACATACAGTGTTAGTCCTCTGTCTGTTAGATACAGGGTTAGTCCTCTGTCTGTTACATATAGTGTTAGTTCTCTGTCTGTTACATACAGTGTTAGTCCTCTGTCTGTTACATATCGTGTTAGTCCTCTGTCTGTTACATACAGAGTTAGACCTCTGTCTGTTACATACAGTGTTAGTCCTCTGTCTGTTACATACAGAGTTAACCCTCTGTCTGTTACATACAGTATTAGTCCTCTGTCTGTTACATACAGTGTTAGTCCTCTGTCTGTTACATATCGTGTTAGTCCTCTGTCTGTTACATACAGGGTTAGTCCTCTGTCTGTTTCATACAGTGTTAACCCTCTTTCTGTTACATACAGTGTTAGTCCTCTGTCTGTTACATACAGTGTTAGTCCTCTGTCTGTTACATACAGGCTTAGTCCTCTGTCTGTTACATATAGTGTTAACCCTCTGTCTGTTACATACAGTGTTAGTCCTCTGTCTGTTACATACAGTGTTATTCCTCTGTCTGTTACATATCGTGTTAGTCCTCTGTCTGTTACATACAATGTTAGTCCTCTGCTTCTTACATACAGTGTTAGTCCTCTGTCTGTTACATACAGTGTTAGTCCTCTGTCTGTTACATACAGTGTTAGTCCTCTGTCTGTTACATGCCGTGTTAGTCCTCTGTCTGTTACATACAGAGTTAACCCTCTGTCTGTTACATACTGTGTTAGTCCTCTGTCTGTTACATACAGTGTTAGTCCTCTGTCTGTTACATACACAGTTAGTCCTCTGTCTGTTACATACAGTGTTATTCCTCTGTCTGTTACATATCGTGTTAGTCCTCTGTCTGTTACATACAATGTTAGTCCTCTGCTTCTTACATACAGTGTTAGTCCACTGTCTGTTACATACAGTGTTAGTCCTCTGTCTGTTACATACAGTGTTAGTCCTCTGTCTGTTACATGCCGTGTTAGTCCTCTGTCTGTTAATACAGAGTTAACCCTCTGTCTGTTACATACTGTGTTAGTCCTCTGTCTGTTACATACAGTGTTAGTCCTCTGTCTGTTACATACACAGTTAGTCCTCTGTCTGTTACATACAGTGTTAACCCTCTGTCTGTTACATACAGTGTTAGTCCTCTGTATGTTACATACAGTGTTAGTCTTCTGTCTGTTACATACAGTGTTAGTCCTCTGTCTGTTACATACAGTGTTAACCCTCTGTCTGTTACATACAG
The DNA here is from genome assembly GCA_964016885.1 of Eledone cirrhosa. Lineage (NCBI taxonomy): Eukaryota > Metazoa > Mollusca > Cephalopoda > Octopoda > Eledonidae > Eledone > Eledone cirrhosa. Next base: position 24,545,665 of record OZ024753.1, on the reverse strand, counting down.
TGTTAGTCCTCTGTCTGTTACATACAGTGTTCGTCCTCTGTCGGTTGCATACAATGTTAGTCCTCTGTCTGTTACATACAGTGTTAGTCCTCTGTCTGTTACATGCCGTGTTAGTCCTCTGTCTGTTACATACAGAGTTAACCCTCTGTCTGTTACATACAGTGTTAACCCTCTGCCTGTTACATACAGTGTTAGTCCTCTGTCTGTTACATACAGTGTTAGTCCTCTGTCTGTTACATACAGTGCCAGTCCTCTGTCTGTTACATACAGTGTTAGACCGCTGTCTGTTACATACAGTGTTAGTCCTCTGTCTGTTACATACAGTGTTAGTCCTCTGTCTGTTACATACAGTATTAGTCCTCTGTCTGTTACATACAGTGTTCGTCCGCTGTCTGTTACATACAGTGTTAGTCGTCTGTCTGTTACTTACAGTGTTAGTCCTCTGTCTGTTACATACAGTGTTAGTCCTCTGTCTGTTACATACAGTATTAGTCCTCTGTCTGTTGCATACAGTGTTCGTCCTCTGTCTGTTACATACAGTGTTAGTCCTCTGTCTGTTACATACAGTGTTAGTCCTCTGTCTGTTACATACAGTGTTGGTCCTCTGTCTGTTACATACAATGTTAGTCCGCTGTCTGTTACATACAGTGTTAGTCCTCTGTCTGTTACATACAGTGTTAGTCCTCTGTCTGTTACATACAGTGTCAGTCCTCTGTCTGTTACATACAGTGTTAGTCCTCTGTCTGTTACATACACAGTTAGTCCTCTGTCTGTTACATACAGGGTTAGTCCTCTGTCTGTTACATACAGTGTTAACCCTCTGTCTGTTACATGCAGTATGAGTCCTCTGTCTGTTACATACAGTGTTAGTCCTCTGTCTGTTACATACACTGTTATTCCTCTGTCTGTGACATACAGTGTCAGTCCTCTGCCTGTTACATACAGTGTTAGCCCTCTGTCTGTTACATACAGTGTTAGTCCTCTGTCTGTTACATACAGTGTTAGCCCTCTGTCTGTTACATACAGTGTTAGTCCTCTGTCTGTTACATAGAGTGTTAGTCCTCTGTCTGTTACATACAGTGTTATCCCTCTGTCTGTTACATACAGTATTAGTCCTCTGTCTGTTACATACAGTGTTCGTCCGCTGTCTGTTACATACAGTGTTAGTCGTCTGTCTGTTACATACAGTGTTAGTCCTCTGTCTGTTACATACAGTGTTAGTCCTCTGTCTGTTACATACAGTGTTAGTCCTCTGTCTGTTGCATACAGTGTTCGTCCTCTGTCTGTTGGATACAGTGTTAGTCCTCTGTCTGTTGCATACAGTGTTAGTCCTCTGTCTGTTACATACAGTGTTAGTCCTCTGTCTGTTACATACAGTGTTAGTCCTCTGTCTGTTAGATACAGGGTTAGTCCTCTGTCTGTTACATATAGTGTTAGTTCTCTGTCTGTTACATACAGTGTTAGTCCTCTGTCTGTTACATATCGTGTTAGTCCTCTGTCTGTTACATACAGAGTTAGACCTCTGTCTGTTACATACAGAGTTAACCCTCTGTCTGTTACATACAGTATTAGTCCTCTGTCTGTTACATACAGTGTTAGTCCTCTGTCTGTTACATATCGTGTTAGTCCTCTGTCTGTTACATACAGGGTTAGTCCTCTGTCTGTTTCATACAGTGTTAACCCTCTTTCTGTTACATACAGTGTTAGTCCTCTGTCTGTTACATACAGTGTTAGTCCTCTGTCTGTTACATACAGGCTTAGTCCTCTGTCTGTTACATATAGTGTTAACCCTCTGTCTGTTACATACAGTGTTAGTCCTCTGTCTGTTACATACAGTGTTATTCCTCTGTCTGTTACATATCGTGTTAGTCCTCTGTCTGTTACATACAATGTTAGTCCTCTGCTTCTTACATACAGTGTTAGTCCTCTGTCTGTTACATACAGTGTTAGTCCTCTGTCTGTTACATACAGTGTTAGTCCTCTGTCTGTTACATGCCGTGTTAGTCCTCTGTCTGTTACATACAGAGTTAACCCTCTGTCTGTTACATACTGTGTTAGTCCTCTGTCTGTTACATACAGTGTTAGTCCTCTGTCTGTTACATACACAGTTAGTCCTCTGTCTGTTACATACAGTGTTATTCCTCTGTCTGTTACATATCGTGTTAGTCCTCTGTCTGTTACATACAATGTTAGTCCTCTGCTTCTTACATACAGTGTTAGTCCTCTGTCTGTTACATACAGTGTTAGTCCTCTGTCTGTTACATACAGTGTTAGTCCTCTGTCTGTTACATGCCGTGTTAGTCCTCTGTCTGTTACATACAGAGTTACCCCTCTGTCTGTTACATACTGTGTTAGTCCTCTGTCTGTTACATACAGTGTTAGTCCTCTGTCTGTTACATACACAGTTAGTCCTCTGTCTGTTACATACAGTGTTAACCCTCTGTCTGTTACATACAGTGTTAGTGCTCTGTATGTTACATACAGTGTTAGTCCTCTGTCTGTTACATACAGTGTTAGTCCTCTGTCTGTTACATACAGTGTTAACCCTCTGTCTGTTACATACAGTGTTAGTCCTCTGTCTGTTACATACAGTGTTCGTCCTCTGTCGGTTGCATACAATGTTAGTCCTCTGTCTGTTACATACAGTGTTAGTCCTCTGTCTGTTACATGCCGTGTTAGTCCTCTGTCTGTTACATACAGAGTTAACCCTCTGTCTGTTACATACAGTGTTAACCCTCTGCCTGTTACATACAGTGTTAGTCCTCTGTCTGTTACATACAGTGTTAGTCCTCTGTCTGTTACATACAGTGCCAGTCCTCTGTCTGTTACATACAGTGTTAGACCGCTGTCTGTTACATACAGTGTTAGTCCTCTGTCTGTTACATACAGTGTTAGTCCTCTGTCTGTTACATACAGTATTAGCCCTCTGTCTGTTACATACAGTGTTCGTCCGCTGTCTGTTACATACAGTGTTAGTCGTCTGTCTGTTACATACAGTGTTAGTCCTCTGTCTGTTACATACAGTGTTAGTCCTCTGTCTGTTACATACAGTATTAGTCCTCTGTCTGTTGCATACAGTGTTCGTCCTCTGTCTGTTACATACAGTGTTAGTCATCTGTCTGTTACATACAGTGTTAGTCCTCTGTCTGTTACATACAGTGTTGGTCCTCTGTCTGTTACATACAATGTTAGTCCGCTGTCTGTTACATACAGTGTTAGTCCTCTGTCTGTTACATACAGTGTTAGTCCTCTGTCTGTTACATACAGTGTCAGTCCTCTGTCTGTTACATACAGTGTTAGTCCTCTGTCTGTTACATACACAGTTAGTCCTCTGTCTGTTACATACAGGGTTAGTCCTCTGTCTGTTACATACAGTGTTAACCCTCTGTCTGTTACATGCAGTATGAGTCCTCTGTCTGTTACATACAGTGTTAGTCCTCTGTCTGTTACATACACTGTTATTCCTCTGTCTGTGACATACAGTGTCAGTCCTCTGCCTGTTACATACAGTGTTAGCCCTCTGTCTGTTACATACAGTGTTAGTCCTCTGTCTGTTACATACAGTGTTAGCCCTCTGTCTGTTACATACAGTGTTAGTCCTCTGTCTGTTACATACAGTGTTAGTCCTCTGTCTGTTACATACAGTGTTATCCCTCTGTCTGTTACATACAGTGTTAGTCCTCTGTATGTTACATACAGTGTTAGTCCTCTGTCTGTTACATACAGTGTTAGTCCGCTGTCTGTTACATACAGTGTTAGTCCTCTGTCTGTTACATACAGTGTTAGTCCTCTGTCTGTTACATACAGTATTAGTCCTCTGTCTGTTACATACAGTGTTCGTCCGCTGTCTGTTACATACAGTGTTAGTCGTCTGTCTGTTACATACAGTGTTAGTCCTCTGTCTGTTACATACAGTGTTAGTCCTATGTCTGTTACATACAGTATTAGTCCTCTGTCTGTTGCATACAGTGTTCGTCCTCTGTCTGTTACATACAGTGTTAGTCCTCTGTCTGTTACATACAGTATTAGTCCTCTGTCTGTTGCATACAGTGTTCGTCCTCTGTCTTTTACATACAGTGTTAGTCCTCTGTCTGTTGCATACAGTGTTAGTCCTCTGTCTGTTACATACAGTGTTAGTCCTCTGTCTGTTGCATACAGTGTTCGTCCTCTGTCTGTTGGATACAGTGTTAGTCCTCTGTCTGTTGCATACAGTGTTAGTCCTCTGTCTGTTACATACAGTGTTAGTCCTCTGTCTGTTACATACAGTGTTAGTCCTCTGTCTGTTAGATACAGGGTTAGTCCTCTGTCTGTTACATATAGTGTTAGTTCTCTGTCTGTTACATACAGTGTTAGTCCTCTGTCTGTTACATATCGTGTTAGTCCTCTGTCTGTTACATACAGAGTTAGACCTCTGTCTGTTACATACAGTGTTAGTCCTCTGTCTGTTACATACAGAGTTAACCCTCTGTCTGTTACATACAGTATTAGTCCTCTGTCTGTTACATACAGTGTTAGTCCTCTGTCTGTTACATATCGTGTTAGTCCTCTGTCTGTTACATACAGGGTTAGTCCTCTGTCTGTTTCATACAGTGTTAACCCTCTTTCTGTTACATACAGTGTTAGTCCTCTGTCTGTTACATACAGTGTTAGTCCTCTGTCTGTTACATACAGGCTTAGTCCTCTGTCTGTTACATATAGTGTTAACCCTCTGTCTGTTACATACAGTGTTAGTCCTCTGTCTGTTACATACAGTGTTATTCCTCTGTCTGTTACATATCGTGTTAGTCCTCTGTCTGTTACATACAATGTTAGTCCTCTGCTTCTTACATACAGTGTTAGTCCTCTGTCTGTTACATACAGTGTTAGTCCTCTGTCTGTTACATACAGTGTTAGTCCTCTGTCTGTTACATGCCGTGTTAGTCCTCTGTCTGTTACATACAGAGTTAACCCTCTGTCTGTTACATACTGTGTTAGTCCTCTGTCTGTTACATACAGTGTTAGTCCTCTGTCTGTTACATACACAGTTAGTCCTCTGTCTGTTACATACAGTGTTATTCCTCTGTCTGTTACATATCGTGTTAGTCCTCTGTCTGTTACATACAATGTTAGTCCTCTGCTTCTTACATACAGTGTTAGTCCACTGTCTGTTACATACAGTGTTAGTCCTCTGTCTGTTACATGCCGTGTTAGTCCTCTGTCTGTTAATACAGAGTTAACCCTCTGTCTGTTACATACTGTGTTAGTCCTCTGTCTGTTACATACAGTGTTAGTCCTCTGTCTGTTACATACACAGTTAGTCCTCTGTCTGTTACATACAGTGTTAACCCTCTGTCTGTTACATACAGTGTTAGTCCTCTGTATGTTACATACAGTGTTAGTCTTCTGTCTGTTACATACAGTGTTAGTCCTCTGTCTGTTACATACAGTGTTAACCCTCTGTCTGTTACATACAGTGTTAGTCCTCTGTCTGTTACATACAGTGTTCGTCCTCTGTCGGTTGCATACAATGTTAGTCCTCTGTCTGTTACATACAGTGTTAGTCCTCTGTCTGTTACATGCCGTGTTAGTCCTCTGTCTGTTACATACAGAGTTAACCCTCTGTCTGTTACATACAGTGTTAACCCTCTGCCTGTTACATACAGTGTTAGTCCTCTGTCTGTTACATACAGTGTTAGTCCTCTGTCTGTTACATACAGTGCCAGTCCTCTGTCTGTTACATACAGTGTTAGACCGCTGTCTGTTACATACAGTGTTAGTCCTCTGTCTGTTACATACAGTGTTAGTCCTCTGTCTGTTACATACAGTATTAGTCCTCTGTCTGTTACATACAGTGTTCGTCCGCTGTCTGTTACATACAGTGTTAGTCGTCTGTCTGTTACTTACAGTGTTAGTCCTCTGTCTGTTACATACAGTGTTAGTCCTCTGTCTGTTACATACAGTATTAGTCCTCTGTCTGTTGCATACAGTGTTCGTCCTCTGTCTGTTACATACAGTGTTAGTCCTCTGTCTGTTACATACAGTGTTAGTCCTCTGTCTGTTACATACAGTGTTGGTCCTCTGTCTGTTACATACAATGTTAGTCCGCTGTCTGTTACATACAGTGTTAGTCCTCTGTCTGTTACATACAGTGTTAGTCCTCTGTCTGTTACATACAGTGTCAGTCCTCTGTCTGTTACATACAGTGTTAGTCCTCTGTCTGTTACATACACAGTTAGTCCTCTGTCTGTTACATACAGGGTTAGTCCTCTGTCTGTTACATACAGTGTTAACCCTCTGTCTGTTACATGCAGTATGAGTCCTCTGTCTGTTACATACAGTGTTAGTCCTCTGTCTGTTACATACACTGTTATTCCTCTGTCTGTGACATACAGTGTCAGTCCTCTGCCTGTTACATACAGTGTTAGCCCTCTGTCTGTTACATACAGTGTTAGTCCTCTGTCTGTTACATACAGTGTTAGCCCTCTGTCTGTTACATACAGTGTTAGTCCTCTGTCTGTTACATAGAGTGTTAGTCCTCTGTCTGTTACATACAGTGTTATCCCTCTGTCTGTTACATACAGTATTAGTCCTCTGTCTGTTACATACAGTGTTCGTCCGCTGTCTGTTACATACAGTGTTAGTCGTCTGTCTGTTACATACAGTGTTAGTCCTCTGTCTGTTACATACAGTGTTAGTCCTCTGTCTGTTACATACAGTGTTAGTCCTCTGTCTGTTGCATACAGTGTTCGTCCTCTGTCTGTTGGATACAGTGTTAGTCCTCTGTCTGTTGCATACAGTGTTAGTCCTCTGTCTGTTACATACAGTGTTAGTCCTCTGTCTGTTACATACAGTGTTAGTCCTCTGTCTGTTAGATACAGGGTTAGTCCTCTGTCTGTTACATATAGTGTTAGTTCTCTGTCTGTTACATACAGTGTTAGTCCTCTGTCTGTTACATATCGTGTTAGTCCTCTGTCTGTTACATACAGAGTTAGACCTCTGTCTGTTACATACAGAGTTAACCCTCTGTCTGTTACATACAGTATTAGTCCTCTGTCTGTTACATACAGTGTTAGTCCTCTGTCTGTTACATATCGTGTTAGTCCTCTGTCTGTTACATACAGGGTTAGTCCTCTGTCTGTTTCATACAGTGTTAACCCTCTTTCTGTTACATACAGTGTTAGTCCTCTGTCTGTTACATACAGTGTTAGTCCTCTGTCTGTTACATACAGGCTTAGTCCTCTGTCTGTTACATATAGTGTTAACCCTCTGTCTGTTACATACAGTGTTAGTCCTCTGTCTGTTACATACAGTGTTATTCCTCTGTCTGTTACATATCGTGTTAGTCCTCTGTCTGTTACATACAATGTTAGTCCTCTGCTTCTTACATACAGTGTTAGTCCTCTGTCTGTTACATACAGTGTTAGTCCTCTGTCTGTTACATACAGTGTTAGTCCTCTGTCTGTTACATGCCGTGTTAGTCCTCTGTCTGTTACATACAGAGTTAACCCTCTGTCTGTTACATACTGTGTTAGTCCTCTGTCTGTTACATACAGTGTTAGTCCTCTGTCTGTTACATACACAGTTAGTCCTCTGTCTGTTACATACAGTGTTATTCCTCTGTCTGTTACATATCGTGTTAGTCCTCTGTCTGTTACATACAATGTTAGTCCTCTGCTTCTTACATACAGTGTTAGTCCTCTGTCTGTTACATACAGTGTTAGTCCTCTGTCTGTTACATACAGTGTTAGTCCTCTGTCTGTTACATGCCGTGTTAGTCCTCTGTCTGTTACATACAGAGTTACCCCTCTGTCTGTTACATACTGTGTTAGTCCTCTGTCTGTTACATACAGTGTTAGTCCTCTGTCTGTTACATACACAGTTAGTCCTCTGTCTGTTACATACAGTGTTAACCCTCTGTCTGTTACATACAGTGTTAGTGCTCTGTATGTTACATACAGTGTTAGTCCTCTGTCTGTTACATACAGTGTTAGTCCTCTGTCTGTTACATACAGTGTTAACCCTCTGTCTGTTACATACAGTGTTAGTCCTCTGTCTGTTACATACAGTGTTCGTCCTCTGTCGGTTGCATACAATGTTAGTCCTCTGTCTGTTACATACAGTGTTAGTCCTCTGTCTGTTACATGCCGTGTTAGTCCTCTGTCTGTTACATACAGAGTTAACCCTCTGTCTGTTACATACAGTGTTAACCCTCTGCCTGTTACATACAGTGTTAGTCCTCTGTCTGTTACATACAGTGTTAGTCCTCTGTCTGTTACATACAGTGCCAGTCCTCTGTCTGTTACATACAGTGTTAGACCGCTGTCTGTTACATACAGTGTTAGTCCTCTGTCTGTTACATACAGTGTTAGTCCTCTGTCTGTTACATACAGTATTAGCCCTCTGTCTGTTACATACAGTGTTCGTCCGCTGTCTGTTACATACAGTGTTAGTCGTCTGTCTGTTACATACAGTGTTAGTCCTCTGTCTGTTACATACAGTGTTAGTCCTCTGTCTGTTACATACAGTATTAGTCCTCTGTCTGTTGCATACAGTGTTCGTCCTCTGTCTGTTACATACAGTGTTAGTCATCTGTCTGTTACATACAGTGTTAGTCCTCTGTCTGTTACATACAGTGTTGGTCCTCTGTCTGTTACATACAATGTTAGTCCGCTGTCTGTTACATACAGTGTTAGTCCTCTGTCTGTTACATACAGTGTTAGTCCTCTGTCTGTTACATACAGTGTCAGTCCTCTGTCTGTTACATACAGTGTTAGTCCTCTGTCTGTTACATACACAGTTAGTCCTCTGTCTGTTACATACAGGGTTAGTCCTCTGTCTGTTACATACAGTGTTAACCCTCTGTCTGTTACATGCAGTATGAGTCCTCTGTCTGTTACATACAGTGTTAGTCCTCTGTCTGTTACATACACTGTTATTCCTCTGTCTGTGACATACAGTGTCAGTCCTCTGCCTGTTACATACAGTGTTAGCCCTCTGTCTGTTACATACAGTGTTAGTCCTCTGTCTGTTACATACAGTGTTAGCCCTCTGTCTGTTACATACAGTGTTAGTCCTCTGTCTGTTACATACAGTGTTAGTCCTCTGTCTGTTACATACAGTGTTATCCCTCTGTCTGTTACATACAGTGTTAGTCCTCTGTATGTTACATACAGTGTTAGTCCTCTGTCTGTTACATACAGTGTTAGTCCGCTGTCTGTTACATACAGTGTTAGTCCTCTGTCTGTTACATACAGTGTTAGTCCTCTGTCTGTTACATACAGTATTAGTCCTCTGTCTGTTACATACAGTGTTCGTCCGCTGTCTGTTACATACAGTGTTAGTCGTCTGTCTGTTACATACAGTGTTAGTCCTCTGTCTGTTACATACAGTGTTAGTCCTATGTCTGTTACATACAGTATTAGTCCTCTGTCTGTTGCATACAGTGTTCGTCCTCTGTCTGTTACATACAGTGTTAGTCCTCTGTCTGTTACATACAGTGTTAGTCCGCTGTCTGTTACATACAGTGTTAGTCCTCTGTCTGTTACATACAGTGTTAGTCCTCTGTCTGTTACATACAGTGTCAGTCCTCTGTCTGTTACATACAGTGTCAGTCCTCTGTCTGTTACATACAGTGTTAGTCCTCTGTCTGTTACATACAGTGTCAGTCCTCTGTCTGTTACATACAGTGTTAGTCCTCTGTCTGTTACATACACAGTTAGTCCTCTGTCTGTTACATACAGGGTTAGTCCTCTGTGTGTTACATACAGTGTTAACCCTCTGTCTGTTACATGCAGTATGAGTCCTCTGTCTGTTACATACAGTGTTAGTCCTCTGTCTGTTACATACAGTGTTAGTCCTCTGTCTGTTACATACAGTGTTAGTCCTCTGTCTGTTACATACAGTGTTTATCCTCTGTCTGTTACATACAGTGTTCGTCCTCTGTCTATTACATACAGTGTTAGTCTTCTGTCTGTTACATACAATCTTAACCCTCGGTCAGTTACATACAGTGTAAGTCCTCCGTCTGTTACATACAGGGTTAGTCCTCTGTCTGTTACATACAGTGTTAGTCCTCTGTCTGTTACATACAGTATTAGTCCTCTGTCTGTTACATACAGTATTAGTCCTCCGTCTGTTACATTTAGTGTTAGTTCTCTGTCTGTTACATACAGTGTTAGTCCTCTGTCTGTTACATATCGTGTTAGTCCTCTCTCTGTTACATATCGTGTTAGTCCTCTGTCTGTTACATACAGGGTTAGTCCTCTGTCTGGTACATACATTGTTAGTCCGCTGTCTGTTACATACAGTGTTAGTCCTCTGTCTGCTACATACAGTGTTAGTCCTCTGTCTGTTACATACAGTATTAGTCCTCTATCTGTTACATACAGTGTTCGTCCGCTGTCTGTTACATACAGTGTTTGTCGTCTGTCTGTTACATACAGTGTTAGTCCTCTGTCTGTTACATACAGTGTTAGTCCTCTGACAGTTACATACAGTATTAGTCCTCTGTCTGTTGCATACAGTGTTCGTCCTCTGTCTGTTACATACAGTGTTAGTCCTCTGTCTGTTGCATACAGTGTTAGTCCTCTGTCTTTTACATACAGTGTTAGTCCTCTGTCTGTTACATACAGAGTTAACCCTCTGTCTGTTACATACTGTGTTAGTCCTCTGTCTGTTACATACAGTGTTAGTCATCTGTCTGTTACATACACAGTTAGTCCTCTGTCTGTTACATACAGGGTTAGTCCTCTGTCTGTTACATACAGTGTTAACCCTCTGTCTGTTACATGCAGTATGAGTCCTCTGTCTGTTAAATACAGTGTTAGTCCTCTGTCTGTTACATACACTGTTATTCCTCTGTCTGTGACATACAGTGTCAGTCCTCTGCCTGTTACATACAGTGTTAGCCCTCTGTCTGTTACATACAGTGTTAGTCCTCTGTCTGTTACATACAGTGTTAGCCCTCTGTCTGTTACATACAGTGTTAGTCCTCTGTCTGTTACATACAGTGTTAGTCCTCTGTCTGTTACATACATTGTTATCCCTCTGTCTGTTACATACAGTGTTAGTCCTCTGTATGTTACATACAGTGTTAGTCCTCTGTCTGTTACATACAGTGTTAGTCCTCTGTCTGTTACATACAGTGTTAGTCCTCTGTCTGTTACATACAGTATTAGTCCTCTGTCTGTTACATACAGTGTTCGTCCGCTGTCTGTTACATACAGTGTTAGTCGTCTGTCTGTTACATACAGTGTTAGTCCTCTGTCTGTTACATACAGTGTTAGTCCTCTGTCTGTTACATACAGTATCAGTCCTCTGTCTGTTGCATACAGTGTTCGTCCTCTGTCTGTTACATACAGTGTTAGTCCTCTGTCTGTTACATACAGTGTTAGTCCTCTGTCTGTTACATACAGGGTTAGTCCTCTGTCTGTTACATACATTGTTAACCCTATTTCTGTTACATACAGTGTTAGTCCTCTGTCTGTTACATACAGTGTTAGTCCTCTGTATGTTACATACAGTGTTAGTCCTCTGTCTGTTACATACAGTGTTAGTCCTCTGTCTGTTACATACAGTGTTAGTCCTCTGTCTGTTACATACAGTATTAGTCCTCTGTCTGTTACATACAGTATTAGTCCTCTGTCTGTTACATACAGTGTTCGTCCGCTGTCTGTTACATACAGTGTTAGTCGTCTGTCTGTTACATACAGTGTTAGTCCTCTGTCTGTTACATACAGTGTTAGTCCTCTGTCTGTTACATACAGTATCAGTCCTCTGTCTGTTGCATACAGTGTTCGTCCTCTGTCTGTTACATACAGCGTTAGTCCTCTGTCTGTTGCATACAGTGTTAGTCCTCTGTCTGTTACATACAGTGTTAGTCCTCTGTCTGTTACATACAGTGTTAGTCCTCTGTCTGTTACATACAGGGTTAGTCCTCTGTCTGTTACATACATTGTTAACCCTATTTCTGTTACATACAGTGTTAGTCCTCTGTCTGTTACATATCGTGTTAGTCCTCTGTCTGTTACATACAGAGTTAGACCTCTGTCTGTTACATACAGTGTTAGTCCTCTGTCTGTTACATACAGTGTTAGTCCTCTGTCTGTTACATATCGTGTTAGTCCTCTGTCTGTTACATACAGGGTTAGTCCTCTGTCTGTTACATACAGTGTTAACCCTTTTTCTGTTACATACAGTGTTAGTCCTCTGTCTGTTACATACAGTGTTCGTCCTCTGTCTGTTACATACAGGCTTAGTCCTCTGTCTGTTACATATAGTGTTAACCCTCTGTCTGTTACATACAGTGTTAGTCCTCTGTCTGTTACATACAGTGTTATTCCTCTGTCTGTTACATATCGTGTTAGTCCTCTGTCTGTTACATACAATGTTAGTGCTCTGCTTCTTACATACAGTGTTAGTCCTCTGTCTGTTACATACAGTGTTAGTCCTCTGTCTGTTACATACAGTGTTAGTCCTCTGTCTGTTACATGCCGTGTTAGTCCTCTGTCTGTTACATACACAGTTAGTCCTCTGTCTGTTACATACAGGGTTAGTCCTCTGTCTGTTACATACAGAGTTAACCCTCTGTCTGTTACATACAGTGTTAGTCCTCTGTCTGTTACATACAGTGTTAGTCCTCTGTCTGTTACATACACAGTTAGTCCTCTGTCTGTTACATACAGGGTTAGTCCTCTGTCTGTTACATACAGTGTTAACCCTCTGTCTGTTACATACAGTGTTAGTCCTCTGTATGTTACATACAGCGTTAGTCCTCTGTCTGTTACATACAGTGTTAGTCCTCTGTCTGTTACATACAGTGTTAACCCTCTGTCTGTTACATACAGTGTTAGTCCTCTGTCTGTTACATACAGTGTTCGTCCTCTGTCGGTTGCATACAGTGTTAGTCCTCTGTCTGTTACATACAGTGTTAGTCCTCTGTCTGTTACATACAGTGTTAGTCCTCTGTCTGTTACATACAGTGTTAGTCCTCTGTCTGTTACATGCCGTGTTAGTCCTCTGTCTGTTACATACAGAGTTAACCCTCTGTCTGTTACATACAGTGTTAGTCCTCTGTCTGTTACATACAGTATTAGTCCTCTGTCTGTTACATACAGTGTTCGTCCGCTGTCTGTTACATACAGTGTTAGTCGTCTGTCTGTTACATACAGTGTTAGTCCTCTGTCTGTTACATACAGTGTTAGTCCTCTGTCTGTTACATACAGTATTAGTCCTCTGTCTGTTGCATACAGTGTTCGTCCTCTGTCTGTTACATACAGTGTTAGTCCTCTGTCTGTTGCATACAGTGTTAGTCCTCTGTCTGTTACATACAGTGTTAGTCCTCTGTCTGTTACATACAGTGTTGGTCGTCTGTCTGTTACATACAGTATTAATCCGCTGTCTGTTACATGCAGTGTTAGTCCTCTGTCTGTTACATACAGTGTTAGTCCTCTGTATGTTACATACAGTGTCAGTCCTCTGTCTGTTACATACAGTGTTAGTCCTCTGTCTGTTACATACACAGTTAGTCCTCTGTCTGTTACATACAGGGTTAGTCCTCTGTCTGTTACATACGGTGTTAACCCTCTGTCTGTTACATGCAGTATGAGTCCTCTGTCTGTTACATACAGTGTTAGTCCTCTGTCTGTTACATACACTGTTATTCCTCTGTCTGTGACATACAGTGTCAGTCCTCTGCCTGTTACATACAGTGTTAGCCCTCTGTCTGTTACATACAGTGTTAGTCCTCTGTCTGTTACATACAGTGTTAGCCCTCTGTCTGTTACATACAGTGTTAGTCCTCTGTCTGTTACATACAGTGTTAGTCCTCTGTCTGTTACATACAGTGTTATCCCTCTGTCTGTTACATACAGTGTTAGTCCTCTGTATGTTACATACAGTGTTAGTCCTCTGTCTGTTACATACAGTGTTAGTCCTCTGTCTGTTACATACAGTGTTAGTCCGCTGTCTGTTACATACAGTGTTAGTCCTGTGTCTGTTACATACAGTGTTAGTCCTCTGTCTGTTACATACAGTATTAGTCCTCTGTCTGTTACATACAGTGTTCGTCCGCTGTCTGTTACATACAGTGTTAGTCGTCTGTCTGTTACATACAGTGTTAGTCCTCTGTCTGTTACATACAGTATTAGTGCTCTGTCTGTTGCATACAGTGTTCGTCCTCTGTCTGTTACATACAGTGTTAGTCCTCTGTCTGTTGCATACAGTGTTAGTCCTCTGTCTGTTACATACAGTGTTAGTCCTCTGTCTGTTACATACAGTGTTAGTCCTCTGTCTGTTACATACAGTGTTAGTTCGCTGTCTGTTACATACAGTGTTAGTCCTCTGTCTGTTACATACAGTGTTATTCCTCTGTCTGTGACATACAGTGTCAGTCCTCTGTCTGTTACATACAGTGTTAGTCCTCTGTCTGTTACATACACAGTTAGTCCTCTGTCTGTTACATACAGGGTTAGTCCTCTGTCTGTTACATACAGTGTTAACCCTCTGTCTGTTACATGCAGTATGAGTCCTCTGTCTGTTACATACAGTGTTAGTCCTCTGTCTGTTACATACACTGTTATTCCTCTGTCTGTGACATACAGTGTCAGTCCTCTGTCTGTTACATACAGTGTTTGTCCTCTGCCTGTTACATAGTGTTAGCCCTCTGTCTGTAACATACAGTGTTAGTCCTCCGTCTGTTACATACAGTGTTAGCCCTCTGTCTGTTACATACAGTGTTAGTCCTCTGTCTGTTACATACAGTGTTAGTCCTCTGTCTGTCACATACAGTGTTATCCCTCTGTCTGTTACATACAGTGTTAGTCCTCTGCATGTTACATACAGTGTTAGTCCTCTGTCTGTTACATACAGTGTTAGTCCTCTGTCTGTTACATACAGTATTAGTCCTCTGTCTGTTACATACAGTGTTCGTCGCTGTCTGTTACATACAGTGTTAGTCGTCTGTCTGTTACATACAGTGTTAGTCCTCTGTCTGTTACATACAGTGTTAGTCCTCTGTCTGTTACATACAGTATTAGTCCTCTGTCTGTTGCATACAGTGTTCGTCCTCTGTCTTTTACATACAGTGTTAGTCCTCTGTCTGTTGCATACAGTGTTAGTCCTCTGTCTGTTACATACAGTGTTAGTCCTCTGTCTGTTACATACAGTGTTAGTCCTCTGTCTGTTACATACAGTGTTAGTCCGCTGTCTGTTACATACAGTGTTAGTCCTCTGTCTGTTACATACAGTGTTAGTCCTCTGTCTGTTACATACAGTGTCAGTCCTCTGTATGTTACATACAGTGTTAGTACTCTGTCTGTTACATACAGTGTTAGTCCTCTGTCTGTTACATACAGTGTTAGTCCTCTGTCTGTTACATACAGTGTTAGTCCTCTGTCTGTTACATACAGTGTTTATCCTCTGTCTGTTACATACAGTGTTAGTCCTCTGTCTGTTACATATCGTGTTAGTCCTCTGTCTGTTACATATCGTGTTAGTCCTCTGTCTGTTACATACAGGGTTAGTCCTCTGTCTGGTACATACGGTGTTAACCCTCTTTCTGTTACATAGAGTGTTAGTCCTCTGTCTGTTACATACAGTGTTAGTCCTCTGTCTGTTACATACAGTGTTAGTCCTCTGTCTGTTACATACACAGTTATTCCTCTGTCTGTGACATACAGTGTCAATCCTCTGTCTGTTACATACAGTGTTAGTCCTCTGCCTGTTACATACAGTGTTAGCCCTCTGTCTGTTACAGTGTTAGTCCTCTGTCTGTTACATACAGTGTTAGCCCTCTGTCTGTTACATACAGTGTTAGTCCTCTGTCTGTTACATACAGTGTTAGTCCTCTGTCTGTTACATACACAGTTAGTCCTCTGTCTGTTACATACAGGGTTAGTCCTCTGTCTGTTGCATACAGTGTTAACCCTCTGTCTGTTACATACAGTGTTAGTCCTCTGTATGTTACATACAGTGTTAGTCCTCTGTCTGTTACATACAGTGTTAGTCCTCTGTCTGTTACATACACAGTTAGTCCTCTGTCTGTTACATACAGGGTTAGTCCTCTGTCTGTTACATACAGTGTTAACCCTCTGTCTGTTACATACAGTGTTAGTCCTCTGTATGTTACATACAGCGTTAGTCCTCCGTCTGTTACATACAGTGTTAGTCCTCTGTCTGTTACATACAGTGTTAACCCTCTGTCTGTTACATACAGTGTTAGTCCTCTGTCTGTTACATACAGTGTTCGTCCTCTGTCGGTTGCATACAGTGTTAGTCCTCTGTCTGTTACATACAGTGTTAGTCCTCTGTCTGTTACATGCCGTGTTAGTCCTCTGTCTGTTACATACAGAGTTAACCCTCTGTCTGTTACATACAGTGTTAACCCTCCGCCTGTTACATACAGTGTTAGTCCTCTGTCTGTTACATACAGTGTTAGTCCTCTGTCTGTTACATACAGTGTCAGTCCTCTGTCTGTTACATACAGTGTTAGACCGCTGTCTGTTACATACAGTGTTAGTCCTCTGTCTGTTACATACAGTGTTAGTCCTCTGTCTGTTACATACAGTATTAGTCCTCTGTCTGTTACATACAGTGTTCGTCCGCTGTCTGTTACATACAGTGTTAGTCGTCTGTCTGTTACATACAGTGTTAGTCCTCTGTCTGTTACATACAGTGTTAGTCCTCTGTCTGTTACATACAGTATTAGTCCTCTGTCTGTTGCATACAGTGTTCGTCCTCTGTCTGTTACATACAGTGTTAGTCCTCTGTCTGTTGCATACAGTGTTAGTCCTCTGTCTGTTACATACAGTGTTAGTCCTCTGTCTGTTACATACAGTGTTGGTCGTCTGTCTGTTACATACAGTATTAATCCGCTGTCTGTTACATACAGTGTTAGTCCTCTGTCTGTTACATACAGTGTTAGTCCTCTGTCTGTTACATATCTTCTTAGTCCTCTGTCTGTTACATACAGTGTTAGTCCTCTGTCTGTTACATACACAGTTAGTCCTCTGTCTGTTACATACAGGGTTAGTCCTCTGTCTGTTACATACAGTGTTAACCCTCTGTCTGTTACATGCAGTATGAGTCCTCTGTCTGTTACATACAGTGTTAGTCCTCTGTCTGTTACATACACTGTTATTCCTCTGTCTGTGACATACAGTGTCAGTCCTCTGCCTGTTACATACAGTGTTAGCCCTCTGTCTGTTACATACAGTGTTAGTCCTCTGTCTGTTACATACAGTGTTAGCCCTCTGTCTGTTACATACAGTGTTAGTCCTCTGTCTGTTACATACAGTGTTAGTCCTCTGTCTGTTACATACAGTGTTATCCCTCTGTCTGTTACATACAGTGTTAGTCCTCTGTCTGTTACATACAGTGTTAGTCCTCTGTCTGTTACATACAGTGTTAGTCCGCTGTCTGTTACATACAGTGTTAGTCCTCTGTCTGTTACATACAGTATTAGTCCTCTGTCTGTTACATACAGTGTTCGTCCGCTGTCTGTTACATACAGTGTTAGTCGTCTGTCTGTTACATACAGTGTTAGTCCTCTGTCTGTTACATACAGTGTTAGTCCTCTGTCTGTTACATACAGTATTAGTGCTCTGTCTGTTGCATACAGTGTTCGTCCTCTGTCTGTTACATACAGTGTTAGTCCTCTGTCTGTTGCATACAGTGTTAGTCCTCTGTCTGTTACATACATTGTTAGTCCTCTGTCTGTTACATACAGTGTTAGTCCTCTGTCTGTTACATACAGTGTTAGTTCGCTGTCTGTTACATACAGTGTTAGTCCTCTGTCTGTTACATACAGTGTTATTCCTCTGTCTGTGACATACAGTGTCAGTCCTCTGTCTGTTACATACAGTGTTAGTCCTCTGTCTGTTACATACACAGTTAGTCCTCTGTCTGTTACATACAGGGTTAGTCCTCTGTCTGTTACATACAGTGTTAACCCTCTGTCTGTTACATGCAGTATGAGTCCTCTGTCTGTTACATACAGTGTTAGTCCTCTGTCTGTTACATACACTGTTATTCCTCTGTCTGTGACATACAGTGTCAGTCCTCTGTCTGTTACATACAGTGTTTGTCCTCTGCCTGTTACATACAGTGTTAGCCCTCTGTCTCTAACATACAGTGTTAGTCCTCCGTCTGTTACATACAGTGTTAGCCCTCTGTCTGTTACATACAGCGTTAGTCCTCTTTCTGTCACATACAGTGTTATCCCTCTGTCTGTTACATACAGTGTTAGTCCTCTGCATGTTACATACAGTGTTAGTCCTCTGTCTGTTACATACAGTGTTAGTCCTCTGTCTGTTACATACAGTATTAGTCCTCTGTCTGTTACATACAGTGTTCGTCGCTGTCTGTTACATACAGTGTTAGTCGTCTGTCTGTTACATACAGTGTTAGTCCTCTGTCTGTTACATACAGTGTTAGTCCTCTGTCTGTTACATACAGTATTAGTCCTCTGTCTGTTGCATACAGTGTTCGTCCTCTGTCTTTTACATACAGTGTTAGTCCTCTGTCTGTTGCATACAGTGTTAGTCCTCTGTCTGTTACATACAGTGTTAGTCCTCTGTCTGTTACATACAGTGTTAGTCCTCTGTCTGTTACATACAGTGTTAGTCCGCTGTCTGTTACATACAGTGTTAGTCCTCTGTCTGTTACATACAGTGTTAGTCCTCTGTCTGTTACATACAGTGTCAGTCCTCTGTATGTTACATACAGTGTTAGTCCTCTGTCTGTTACATACAGTGTTTATCCTCTGTCTGTTACATACAGTGTTAGTCCTCTGTCTGTTACATACACAGTTAGTCCTCTGTCTGTTACATACAGGGTTAGTCCTCTGTCTGTTACATACAGTGTTAACCCTCTGTCTGTTACATGCAGTATGAGTCCTCTGTCTGTTACATACAGTGTTAGTCCTCTGTCTGTTACATACACTGTTATTCCTCTGTCTGTGACATACAGTGTCAGTCCTCTGCCTGTTACATACAGTGTTAGCCCTCTGTCTGTTACATACAGTGTTAGTCCTCTGTCTGTTACATACAGTGTTAGCCCTCTGTCTGTTACATACAGTGTTAGTCCTCTGTCTGTTACATACAGTGTTAGTCCTCTGTCTGTTACATACAGTGTTATCCCTCTGTCTGTTACATACAGTGTTAGTCCTCTGTATGTTACATACAGTGTTAGTCCTCTGTCTGTTACATACAGTGTTAGTCCTCTGTCTGTTACATACAGTGTTAGTCCGCTGTCTGTTACATACAGTGTTAGCCCTCTGTCTGTTACATACAGTGTTAGTCCTCTGTCTGTTACATACAGTGTCAGTCCTCTGTATGTTACATACAGTGTTAGTACTCTGTCTGTTACATACAGTGTTAGTCCTCTGTCTGTTACATACAGTGTTAGTCCTCTGTCTGTTACATACTGTGTTAGTCCTCTGTCTGTTACATACAGTGTTTATCCTCTGTCTGTTACATACAGTATTCGTCCTCTGTCTATTACATACAGTGTTAGTCTTCTGTCTGTTACATACAATCTTAACCCTCGGTCAGTTACATACAGTGTTAGTCCTCCGTCTGTTACATACAGGGTTAGTCCTCTGTCTGTTACATACAGTGTTAGTCCTCTGTCTGTTACATACAATATTAGTCCTCTGTCTGTTACATACAGTATTAGTCCTCCGTCTGTTACATTTAGTGTTAGTTCTCTGTCTGTTACATACAGTGTTAGTCCTCTGTCTGTTACATACAGTATTAATCCTCTGTCTGTTGCATAGAGTGTTCGTCCTCTGTCTGTTACATACAGTGTTAGTCCTCTGTCTGTTGCATACAGTGTTAGTCCTCTGTCTGTTACATACAGTGTTAGTCCTCTGTCTGTTACATACAGTGTTAGTCCTCTGTCTGTTACATACAGTATTAGTCCTCTGTCTGTTGCATACAGTGTTCGTCCTCTGTCTGTTGCATACAGTGTTAGTCCTCTGTCTGTTGCATACAGTGTTAGTCCTCTGTCTGTTACATACAGTGTTAGTCCTCTGTCTGTTACATACAGTGTTAGTCCTCTGTCTGTTAGATACAGGGTTAGTCCTCTGTCTGTTACATATAGTGTTAGTTCTCTGTCTGTTACATACAGTGTTAGTCCTCTGTCTGTTACATATCTTGTTAGTCCTCTGTCTGTTACATACAGGGTTCGTCCTCTGTCTGGTACATACAGTGTTAACCCTCTTTCTGTTACATACAGTGTTAGTCCTCTGTCTGTTACATACAGTGTTAGTCCTCTGTCTGTTACATACAGTGTTAGTCCTCTGCCTGTTACATACACAGTTAGTCCTCTGTCTGTTACATACAGGGTTAGTCCTCTGTCTGTTACATATAGTGTTAGTCCTCTGTCTGTTACATACAGTGTTAGTCCTCTGTCTGTTACATATCGTGATAGTCCTCTGTCTTTTACATACAACGTTAGTCCTCTGTCTCTTACATACAGTGTTAGTCCTCTGTCTGTTACATATCGTGTGAGTCCTCTGTCTGTTACATACAGTGTTAGTCCTCTGTCTGTTACATACAGTTTTAGTCCTCTGTCTGTTACATGCCGTGTTAGTCCTCTGTCTGTTACATACAGAGTTATCCCTCTGTCTGTTACATACAGTGTTAGTCCTCTGTCTGTTACATACAGTGTTAGTCCTCTGTCTGTTACATACACAGTTAGTCCTCTGTCTGTTACATGCAGGGTTAGTCCTCTGTCTGTTACAAACAGTGTTAACCCTCTGTCTGTTACATACAGTGTTAGTCCTCTGCATGTTACATACAGTGTTAGTCCTCTGTCTGTTACATACAGTGTTAACCCTCTGTCTGTTACATACAGTGTTAGTCCTCTGTCTGTTACATACAGTGTTCGTCCTCTGTCTGTTGCATACAGTGTTAGTCCTCTGTCTGTTACATACAGTGTTAGTCCTCTGTCTGTTACATGCCGTGTTAGTCCTCTGTCTGTTACATACAGAGTTAACCCTCTGTCTGTTACATACAGTGTTAGTCCTCTGTCTGTTACATGCCGTGTTAGTCCTCTGTCTGTTACATACAGAGTTAACCCTCTGTCTGTTACATACAGTGTTAACCCTCTGTCTGTTACATACAGTGTTAGTCCTCTGTCTGTTACATACAGTGTCAGTCCTCTGTCTGTTACATACAGTGTTAGTCCGCTCTCTGTTACATACAGTGTTAGTCCTCTGTCTGTTACATACAGTGTTAGTCGTCTGTCTGATACATACAGTGTTAGTCCTCTGTCTGTTACATACAGTGTTAACCTCTGTCTGTTACATACAATGTTAGTCCTCTGTCTGTTACATACAGGGTCCGTCCTCTGTCTGTTGCATACAGTGTTAGTCCTCTGTCTGTTACATACAGTGTTAGTCCTCTGTCTGTTACATACAGTGTTAGTCCTCTGTCTGTTACTTACAGTGCTAGTCCGCTGTCTGTTACATACAGTGTTAGTCGTCTGTCTGTTACATATAGTGTTAGTCCTCTGTCTGTTACATACAGTGTTCGTCCTCTGTCTGTTGCATACAGTGTTAGTCCTCTGTCTGTTACATACAGTGTTAGTCCTCTGTCTGTTACATACAGTGTTAATCCTCTGTCTGTTACATACAGTGTTAGTCAGCTGTCTGTTACATACAGTGTTAGTCCTCTGTCTGTTACATACAGTGTTAGTCCTCTGTCTGTTACATACAGTGTCAGTCCTCTGTTTGTTACATACATTGTTAACCCTATTTCTGTTACATACAGTGTTAGTCCTCTGTCTGTTACATACAGTATTAGTCCTCTGTCTGTTACATACAGTGTTAGTCCTCTGTCTGTTACATATCGTGTTAGTCCTCTGTCTGTTACATACAGGGTTAGTCCTCTGTCTGTTACATACAGTGTTAACCCTCTTTCTGTTACATACAGTGTTAGTCCTCTGTCTGTTACATACAGTGTTAGTCCTCTGTCTGTTACATACAGGGTTAGTCCTCTGTCTGTTACATATAGTGTTATTCCTCTGTCTGTTACATATCGTGTTAGTCCTCTGTCTGTTACATACAATGTTAGTCCTCTGCTTCTTACATACAGTGTTAGTCCTCTGTCTGTTACATATCGTGTTAATCCTCTGTCTGTTACATACAATGTTAGTCCTCTGTCTGTTACATACAGTGTTAGTCCTCTGTCTGTTACATACAGTGTTAGTCCTCTGTCTGTTATATGCCGTGTTAGTCCTCTGTCTGTTACATACAGAGTAAACCCTCTGTCTGTTACATACAGTGTTAGTCCTCTGTCAGTTACATACAGTGTTAGTCCTCTGTCTGTTACATACACAGTTAGTCCTCTGTCTGTTACATACAGGGTTAGTCCTCTGTCTGTTACATACAGTGTTAACCCTCTGTCTGTTACATACAGTGTTAGTCCTCTGTATGTTACATACAGTGATAGTCCTCTGTCTGTTACATACAGTGTTAGTCCTCTGTCTGTTACATACAGTGTTAACCCTCTGTCTGTTACATACAGTGTTAGTCCTCTGTCTCTTACATACAGTGTTCGTTCTCTGTCTGTTGCATACAGTGTTAGTCCTCTGTCTGTTACATACAGTGTTAGTCCTCTGTCTGTTACATGCCGTGTTAGTCCTCTGTCTGTTACATACAGAGTTAACCCTCTGTCTGTTACATACAGTGTTAGTCCTCTGTCTGTTACATGCCGTGTTAGTCCTCTGTCTGTTACATACAGAGTTAACCCTCTGTCTGTTACATACAGTGTTAACCCTCTGCCTGTTACATACAGTGTTAGTCCTCTGTCTGTTACATACATTGTTAGTCCTCTGTCTGTTACATACAGTGTCAGTCCTCTGTCTGTTACATACAGTGTTAGTCCGCTGTCTGTTACATACAGTGTTAGTCCTCTGTCTGTTACATACAGTGTTAGTCCTCTGTCTGTTACATACAGTATTAGTCCTCTGTCTGTTACATACAGTGTTCGTCCGCTGTCTGTTACATACAGTGTTAGTCGTCTGTCTGTTACATACAGTGTTAGTCCTCTGTCTGTTACATACAGTGTTAGTCCTCTGTCTGTTACATACAGTATTAGTCCTCTGTCTGTTGCATACAGTGTTCGTCCTCTGTCTGTTACATACAGTGTTAGTCCTCTGTCTGTTGCATACAGTGTTAGTCCTCTGTCTGTTACATACAGTTTTAGTCCTCTGTCTGTTACATACAGTGTTAGTCCGCTGTCTGTTACATAGTGTTAGTCCTCTGTCTGTTACATACAGTGTTAGTCCTCTGTCTGTTACATACAGTGTCAGTCCTCTGTCTGTTACATACAGTGTTAGTCCTCTGTCTGTTACATACACAGTTAGTCCTCTGTCTGTTACATACAGGGTTAGTCCTCTGTCTGTTACATACAGTGTTAACCCTCTGTCTGTTACATGCAGTATGAGTCCTCTGTCTGTTACATACAGTGTTAGTCCTCTGTCTGTTACATACACTGTTAGTCCTCTGTCTGTGACATACAGTGTTAGCCCTCTGTCTGTTACATACAGTGTTAGTCCTCTGTCTGTTACATACAGTGTTAGTCCTCTGTCTGTTACATACAGTGTTATCCCTCTGTCTGTTACATACAGTGTTAGTCCTCTGTATGTTACATACAGTGTTAGTCCTCTGTCTGTTACATACAGTGTTAGTCCTCTGTCTGTTACATACAGTGTTAGTCCGCTGTCTGTTACATACAGTGTTAGCCCTCTGTCTGTTACATACAGTGTTAGTCCTCTGTCTGTTACATACAGTGTCAGTCCTCTGTATGTTACATACAGTGTTAGTACTCTGTCTGTTACATACAGTGTTAGTCCTCTGTCTGTTACATACAGTGTTAGTCCTCTGTCTGTTACATACTGTGTTAGTCCTCTGTCTGTTACATACAGTGTTTATCCTCTGTCTGTTACATACAGTATTCGTCCTCTGTCTATTACATACAGTGTTAGTCTTCTGTCTGTTACATACAATCTTAACCCTCGGTCAGTTACATACAGTGTTAGTCCTCCGTCTGTTACATACAGGGTTAGTCCTCTGTCTGTTACATACAGTGTTAGTCCTCTGTCTGTTACATACAATATTAGTCCTCTGTCTGTTACATACAGTATTAGTCCTCCGTCTGTTACATTTAGTGTTAGTTCTCTGTCTGTTACATACAGTGTTAGTCCTCTGTCTGTTACATACAGTATTAATCCTCTGTCTGTTGCATAGAGTGTTCGTCCTCTGTCTGTTACATACAGTGTTAGTCCTCTGTCTGTTGCATACAGTGTTAGTCCTCTGTCTGTTACATACAGTGTTAGTCCTCTGTCTGTTACATACAGTGTTAGTCCTCTGTCTGTTACATACAGTATTAGTCCTCTGTCTGTTGCATACAGTGTTCGTCCTCTGTCTGTTGCATACAGTGTTAGTCCTCTGTCTGTTGCATACAGTGTTAGTCCTCTGTCTGTTACATACAGTGTTAGTCCTCTGTCTGTTACATACAGTGTTAGTCCTCTGTCTGTTAGATACAGGGTTAGTCCTCTGTCTGTTACATATAGTGTTAGTTCTCTGTCTGTTACATACAGTGTTAGTCCTCTGTCTGTTACATATCTTGTTAGTCCTCTGTCTGTTACATACAGGGTTCGTCCTCTGTCTGGTACATACAGTGTTAACCCTCTTTCTGTTACATACAGTGTTAGTCCTCTGTCTGTTACATACAGTGTTAGTCCTCTGTCTGTTACATACAGTGTTAGTCCTCTGCCTGTTACATACACAGTTAGTCCTCTGTCTGTTACATACAGGGTTAGTCCTCTGTCTGTTACATATAGTGTTAGTCCTCTGTCTGTTACATACAGTGTTAGTCCTCTGTCTGTTACATATCGTGATAGTCCTCTGTCTTTTACATACAACGTTAGTCCTCTGTCTCTTACATACAGTGTTAGTCCTCTGTCTGTTACATATCGTGTGAGTCCTCTGTCTGTTACATACAATGTTAGTCCTCTGTCTGTTACATACAGTGTTAGTCCTCTGTCTGTTACATACAGTTTTAGTCCTCTGTCTGTTACATGCCGTGTTAGTCCTCTGTCTGTTACATACAGAGTTATCCCTCTGTCTGTTACATACAGTGTTAGTCCTCTGTCTGTTACATACAGTGTTAGTCCTCTGTCTGTTACATACACAGTTAGTCCTCTGTCTGTTACATGCAGGGTTAGTCCTCTGTCTGTTACAAACAGTGTTAACCCTCTGTCTGTTACATACAGTGTTAGTCCTCTGCATGTTACATACAGTGTTAGTCCTCTGTCTGTTACATACAGTGTTAACCCTCTGTCTGTTACATACAGTGTTAGTCCTCTGTCTGTTACATACAGTGTTCGTCCTCTGTCTGTTGCATACAGTGTTAGTCCTCTGTCTGTTACATACAGTGTTAGTCCTCTGTCTGTTACATGCCGTGTTAGTCCTCTGTCTGTTACATACAGAGTTAACCCTCTGTCTGTTACATACAGTGTTAGTCCTCTGTCTGTTACATGCCGTGTTAGTCCTCTGTCTGTTACATACAGAGTTAACCCTCTGTCTGTTACATACAGTGTTAACCCTCTGTCTGTTACATACAGTGTTATTCCTCTGTCTGTTACATACAGTGTTAGTCCTCTGTCTGTTACATACAGTGTCAGTCCTCTGTCTGTTACATACAGTGTTAGTCCGCTCTCTGTTACATACAGTGTTAGTCCTCTGTCTGTTACATACAGTGTTAGTCGTCTGTCTGATACATACAGTGTTAGTCCTCTGTCTGTTACATACAGCGTTAACCTCTGTCTGTTACATACAATGTTAGTCCTCTGTCTGTTACATACAGGGTCCGTCCTCTGTCTGTTGCATACAGTGTTAGTCCTCTGTCTGTTACATACAGTGTTAGTCCTCTGTCTGTTACATACAGTGTTAGTCCTCTGTCTGTTACTTACAGTGCTAGTCCGCTGTCTGTTACATACAGTGTTAGTCGTCTGTCTGTTACATATAGTGTTAGTCCTCTGTCTGTTACATACAGTGTTCGTCCTCTGTCTGTTGCATACAGTGTTAGTCCTCTGTCTGTTACATACAGTGTTAGTCCTCTGTCTGTTACATACAGTGTTAATCCTCTGTCTGTTACATACAGTGTTAGTCAGCTGTCTGTTACATACAGTGTTAGTCCTCTGTCTGTTACATACAGTGTTAGTCCTCTGTCTGTTACATACAGTGTCAGTCCTCTGTTTGTTACATACATTGTTAACCCTATTTCTGTTACATACAGTGTTAGTCCTCTGTCTGTTACATACAGTATTAGTCCTCTGTCTGTTACATACAGTGTTAGTCCTCTGTCTGTTACATATCGTGTTAGTCCTCTGTCTGTTACATACAGGGTTAGTCCTCTGTCTGTTACATACAGTGTTAACCCTCTTTCTGTTACATACAGTGTTAGTCCTCTGTCTGTTACATACAGTGTTAGTCCTCTGTCTGTTACATACAGGGTTAGTCCTCTGTCTGTTACATATAGTGTTATTCCTCTGTCTGTTACATATCGTGTTAGTCCTCTGTCTGTTACATACAATGTTAGTCCTCTGCTTCTTACATACAGTGTTAGTCCTCTGTCTGTTACATATCGTGTTAATCCTCTGTCTGTTACATACAATGTTAGTCCTCTGTCTGTTACATACAGTGTTAGTCCTCTGTCTGTTACATACAGTGTTAGTCCTCTGTCTGTTATATGCCGTGTTAGTCCTCTGTCTGTTACATACAGAGTAAACCCTCTGTCTGTTACATACAGTGTTAGTCCTCTGTCAGTTACATACAGTGTTAGTCCTCTGTCTGTTACATACACAGTTAGTCCTCTGTCTGTTACATACAGGGTTAGTCCTCTGTCTGTTACATACAGTGTTAACCCTCTGTCTGTTACATACAGTGTTAGTCCTCTGTATGTTACATACAGTGATAGTCCTCTGTCTGTTACATACAGTGTTAGTCCTCTGTCTGTTACATACAGTGTTAACCCTCTGTCTGTTACATACAGTGTTAGTCCTCTGTCTCTTACATACAGTGTTCGTTCTCTGTCTGTTGCATACAGTGTTAGTCCTCTGTCTGTTACATACAGTGTTAGTCCTCTGTCTGTTACATGCCGTGTTA
The DNA here is from genome assembly GCA_964016885.1 of Eledone cirrhosa. NCBI lineage: Eukaryota > Metazoa > Mollusca > Cephalopoda > Octopoda > Eledonidae > Eledone > Eledone cirrhosa. Next base: position 24,518,511 of record OZ024753.1, on the reverse strand, counting down.
GTCCTCTGTCTGTTACATACAGAGTTAACCCTCTGTCTGTTACATACAGTGTTAGTCCTCTGTCTGTTACATGCCGTGTTAGTCCTCTGTCTGTTACATACAGAGTTAACCCTCTGTCTGTTACATACAGTGTTAACCCTCTGCCTGTTACATACAGTGTTAGTCCTCTGTCTGTTACATACATTGTTAGTCCTCTGTCTGTTACATACAGTGTCAGTCCTCTGTCTGTTACATACAGTGTTAGTCCGCTGTCTGTTACATACAGTGTTAGTCCTCTGTCTGTTACATACAGTGTTAGTCCTCTGTCTGTTACATACAGTATTAGTCCTCTGTCTGTTACATACAGTGTTCGTCCGCTGTCTGTTACATACAGTGTTAGTCGTCTGTCTGTTACATACAGTGTTAGTCCTCTGTCTGTTACATACAGTGTTAGTCCTCTGTCTGTTACATACAGTATTAGTCCTCTGTCTGTTGCATACAGTGTTCGTCCTCTGTCTGTTACATACAGTGTTAGTCCTCTGTCTGTTGCATACAGTGTTAGTCCTCTGTCTGTTACATACAGTTTTAGTCCTCTGTCTGTTACATACAGTGTTAGTCCGCTGTCTGTTACATAGTGTTAGTCCTCTGTCTGTTACATACAGTGTTAGTCCTCTGTCTGTTACATACAGTGTCAGTCCTCTGTCTGTTACATACAGTGTTAGTCCTCTGTCTGTTACATACACAGTTAGTCCTCTGTCTGTTACATACAGGGTTAGTCCTCTGTCTGTTACATACAGTGTTAACCCTCTGTCTGTTACATGCAGTATGAGTCCTCTGTCTGTTACATACAGTGTTAGTCCTCTGTCTGTTACATACACTGTTAGTCCTCTGTCTGTGACATACAGTGTCAGTCCTCTGTCTGTTACATACAGTGTTAGTCCTCTGCCTGTTACATACAGTGTTAGCCCTCTTTCTGTTACATACAGTGTTAGTCCTCTGTCTGTTACATACAGTGTTAGCCCTCTGTCAGTTACATACAGTGTTAGTCCTCTGTCTGTTACATACAGTGTTAGTCCCCTGTCTGTTACATACAGTGTTATCCCTCTGTCTGTTACATACAGTGTTAGTCCTCTGTATGTTACATACAGTGTTAGTCCTCTGTGTGTTACATACAGTGTTAGTCCTCTGTCTGTTACATACAGTATTAGTCCTCTGTCTGTTACATACAGTGTTCGTCCGCTGTCTGTTACATACAATGTTAGTCGTCTGTCTGTTACATACAGTGTTAGTCCTCTGTCTGTTACATACAGTGTTCGTCCTCTGTCGGTTGCATACAGTGTTAGTCCTCTGTCTGTTACATACAGTGTTAGTCCTCTGTCTGTTACATGCCGTGTTAGTCCTCTGTCTGTTACATACAGAGTTAACCCTCTGTCTGTTACATACAGTGTTAACCCTCCGCCTGTTACATACAGTGTTAGTCCTCTGTCTGTTACATACAGTGTTAGTCCTCTGTCTGTTACATACAGTGTCAGTCCTCTGTCTGTTACATACAGTGTTAGACCGCTGTCTGTTACATACAGTGTTAGTCCTCTGTCTGTTACATACAGTGTTAGTCCTCTGTCTGTTACATACAGTATTAGTCCTCTGTCTGTTACATACAGTGTTCGTCCGCTGTCTGTTACATACAGTGTTAGTCGTCTGTCTGTTACATACAGTGTTAGTCCTCTGTCTGTTACATACAGTGTTAGTCCTCTGTCTGTTACATACAGTATTAGTCCTCTGTCTGTTGCATACAGTGTTCGTCCTCTGTCTGTTACATACAGTGTTAGTCCTCTGTCTGTTGCATACAGTGTTAGTCCTCTGTCTGTTACATACAGTGTTAGTCCTCTGTCTGTTACATACAGTGTTGGTCCTCTGTCTGTTACATACAGTGTTAGTCCGCTGTCTGTTACATACAGTGTTAGTCCTCTGTCTCTTACATACAGTGTTAGTCCTCTGTCTGTTACATACAGTGTCAGTCCTCTGTCTGTTACATACAGTGTTAGTCCTCTGTCTGTTACATACACAGTTAGTCCTCTGTCTGTTACATACAGGGTTAGTCCTCTGTCTGTTACATACAGTGTTAACCCTCTGTCTGTTACATGCAGTATGAGTCCTCTGTCTGTTACATACAGTGTTAGTCCTCTGTCTGTTACATACACTGTTATTCCTCTGCCTGTTACATACAGTGTTAGCCCTCTGTCTGTTACATACAGTGTTAGTCCTCTGTCTGTTACATACAGTGTTAGCCCTCTGTCTGTTACATACAGTGTTAGTCCTCTGTCTGTTACATACAGTGTTAGTCCTCTGTCTGTTACATACAGTGTTATCCCTCTGTCTGTTACATACAGTGTTAGTCCTCTGTATGTTACATACAGTGTTAGTCCTCTGTATGTTACATACAGTGTTAGCCCTCTGTCTGTTACATGCAGTATGAGTCCTCTGTCTGTTACATACAGTGTTAGTCCTCTGTCTGTTACATACACTGTTATTCCTCTGTCTGTGACATACAGTGTCAGTCCTCTGTCTGTTACATACAGTGTTAGTCCTCTGCCTGTTACATACAGTGTTAGCCCTCTGTCTGTAACATACAGTGTTAGTCCTCTGTCTGTTACATACAGTGTTAGCCCTCTGTCTGTTACATACAGTGTTAGTCCTCTGTCTGTTACATACAGTGTTAGTCCTCTGTCTGTCACATACAGTGTTATCCCTCTGTCTGTTACATACAGTGTTAGTCCTCTGCATGTTACATACAGTGTTAGTCCTCTGTCTGTTACATACAGTGTTAGTCCTCTGTCTGTTACATACAGTATTAGTCCTCTGTCTGTTACATACAGTGTTCGTCGCTGTCTGTTACATACGGTGTTAGTCGTCTGTCTGTTACATACAGTGTTAGTCCTCTGTCTGTTACATACAGTGTTAGTCCTCTGTCTGTTACATACAGTATTAGTCCTCTGTCTGTTGCATACAGTGTTCGTCCTCTGTCTTTTACATACAGTGTTAGTCCTCTGTCTGTTGCATACAGTGTTAGTCCTCTGTCTGTTACATACAGTGTTAGTCCTCTGTCTGTTACATACAGTGTTAGTCCTCTGTCTGTTACATACAGTGTTAGTCCGCTGTCTGTTACATACAGTGTTAGTCCTCTGTCTGTTACATACAGTGTTAGTCCTCTGTCTGTTACATACAGTGTCAGTCCTCTGTATGTTACATACAGTGTTAGTACTCTGTCTGTTACATACAGTGTTAGTCCTCTGTCTGTTACATACAGTGTTAGTCCTCTGTCTGTTACATACAGTGTTAGTCCTCTGTCTGTTACATACAGTGTTTATCCTCTGTCTGTTACATACAGTGTTCGTCCTCTGTCTATTACATACAGTGTTAGTCTTCTGTCTGTTACATACAATCTTAACCCTCGGTCAGTTACATACAGTGTTAGTCCTCCGTCTGTTACATACAGGGTTAGTCCTCTGTCTGTTACATACAGTGTTAGTCCTCTGTCTGTTACATACAATATTAGTCCTCTGTCTGTTACATACAGTATTAGTCCTCTGTCTGTTGCATACAGTGTTAGTCCTCCGTCTGTTACATTTAGTGTTAGTTCTCTGTCTGTTACATACAGCGTTAGTCCTCTGTCTGTTACATATCGTGTTAGTCCTCTGTCTGTTACATATCGTGTTAGTCCTCTGTCTGTTACATACAGGGTTAGTCCTCTGTCTGGTACATACAGTGTTAACCCTCTTTCTGTTACATACAGTGTTAGTCCTCTGTCTGTTACATACAGTGTTAGTCCTCTGTCTGTTACATACAGTGTTAGTCCTCTGTCTGTTACATACACTGTTATTCCTCTGTCTGTGACATACAGTGTCAGTCCTCTGTCTGTTACATACAGTGTTAGTCCTCTGCCTGTTACATACAGTGTTAGCCCTCTGTCTGTTACAGTGTTAGTCCTCTGTCTGTTACATACAGTGTTAGCCCTCTGTCTGTTACATACAGTGTTAGTCCTCTGTCTGTTACATACAGTGTTAGTCCTCTGTCTGTCACATACAGTGTTATCCCTCTGTCTGTTACATACAGTGTTAGTCCTCTGTATGTTACATACAGTGTTAGTCCTCTGTCTGTTACATACAGTGTTAGTCCTCTGTCTGTTACATACAGTATTAGTCCTCTGTCTGTTACATACAGTGTTGGTCGCTGTCTGTTACATACAGTGTTAGTCGTCTGTCTGTTACATACAGAGTTAGTCCTCTGTCTGTTACATACAGTGTTAGTCCTCTGTCTGTTACATACAGTATTAGTCCTCTGTCTGTTGCATACAGTGTTCGTCCTCTGTCTTTTACATACAGTGTTAGTCCTCTGTCTGTTGCATACAGTGTTAGTCCTCTGTCTGTTACATACAGTGTTAGTCCTCTGTCTGTTACATACAGTGTTAGTCCTCTGTCTGTTACATACAGTGTTAGTCCTCTGTCTGTTGCATACAGTGTTCGTCCTCTGTCTTTTACATACAGTGTTAGTCCTCTGTCTGTTACATACAGTGTTAGTCCTCTGTCTGTTACATACAGTGTTAGTCCTCTGTCTGTTACATACAGTGTTAGTCCTCTGTCTGTTATATACAGTGTTAGCCCTCTGTCTGTTACATACAGTGTTAGTCCTCTGTCTGTTACATACAGTGTTAGTCCTCTGTCTGTCACATACAGTGTTATCCCTCTGTCTGTTACATACAGTGTTAGTCCTCTGCATGTTACATACAGTGTTAGTCCTCTGTCTGTTACATACAGTGTTAGTCCTCTGTCTGTTACATACAGTATTAGTCCTCTGTCTGTTACATACAGTGTTCGTCGCTGTCTGTTACATTCGGTGTTAGTCGTCTGTCTGTTACATACAGTGTTAGTCCTCTGTCTGTTACATACAGTGTTAGTCCTCTGTCTGTTGCATACAGTGTTCGTCCTCTGTCTTTTACATACAGTGTTAGTCCTCTGTCTGTTGCATACAGTGTTAGTCCTCTGTCTGTTACATACAGTGTTAGTCCTCTGTCTGTTACATACAGTGTTAGTCCTCTGTCTGTTACATACAGTGTTAGTCCGCTGTCTGTTACATACAGTGTTAGTCCTCTGTCTGTTACATACAGTGTTAGTTCTCTGTCTGTTACATACAGTGTCAGTCCTCTGTCTGTTACATACAGTGTTAGTCCTCTGTCTGTTACATACAGTGTTAGTCCTCTGTCTGTTACATACAGTGTTTATCCTCTGTCTGTTACATTCAGTGTTCGTCCTCTGTCTATTACATACAGTGTTAGTCTTCTGTCTGTTACATACAATCTTAACCCTCGGTCAGTTACATACAGTGTTAGTCCTCCGTCTGTTACATACAGGGTTAGTCCTCTGTCTGTTACATACAGTGTTAGTCCTCTGTCTGTTACATACAATATTAGTCCTCTGTCTGTTACATACAGTATTAGTCTTCCGTCTGTTACATTTAGTGTTAGTTCTCTGTCTGTTACATACAGCGTTAGTCCTCTGTCTGTTACATATCGTGTTAGTCCTCTGTCTGTTACATATCGTGTTAGTCCTCTGTCTGTTACATACAGGGTTAGTCCTCTGTCTGGTACATACAGTGTTAACCCTCTTTCTGTTACATACAGTGTTAGTCCTCTGTCTGTTACATACAGTGTTAGTCCTCTGTCTGTTACATACAGTGTTAGTCCTCTGTCTGTTACATACACTGTTATTCCTCTGTCTGTGACATACAGTGTCAGTCCTCTGTCTGTTACATACAGTGTTAGTCCTCTGCCTGTTACATACAGTGTTAGCCCTCTGTCTGTTACAGTGTTAGTCCTCTGTCTGTTACATACAGTGTTAGCCCTCTGTCTGTTACATACAGTGTTAGTCCTCTGTCTGTTACATACAGTGTTAGTCCTCTGTCTGTCACATACAGTGTTATCCCTCTGTCTGTTACATACAGTGTTAGTCCTCTGTATGTTACATACAGTGTTAGTCCTCTGTCTGTTACATACAGTATTAGTCCTCTGTCTGTTACATACAGTGTTGGTCGCTGTCTGTTACATACAGTGTTAGTCGTCTGTCTGTTACATACAGAGTTAGTCCTCTGTCTGTTACATACAGTGTTAGTCCTCTGTCTGTTACATACAGTATTAGTCCTCTGTCTGTTGCATACAGTGTTCGTCCTCTGTCTTTTACATACAGTGTTAGTCCTCTGTCTGTTGCATACAGTGTTAGTCCTCTGTCTGTTACATACAGTGTTAGTCCTCTGTCTGTTACATACAATGTTAGTCCTCTGTCTGTTACATACAGTGTTAGTCCTCTGTCTGTTATATACAGTGTTAGTCCGCTGTCTGTTACATACAGTGTTAGCCCTCTGTCTGTTACATACAGTGTTAGTCCTCTGTCTGTTACATACAGTGTCAGTCCTCTGTATGTTACATACAGTGTTAGTACTCTGTCTGTTACATACAGTGTTAGTCCTCTGTCTGTTACATACAGTGTTAGTCCTCTGTCTGTTACATACTGTGTTAGTCCTCTGTCTGTTACATACAGTGTTTATCCTCTGTCTGTTACATACAGTATTCGTCCTCTGTCTATTACATACAGTGTTAGTCTTCTGTCTGTTACATACAATCTTAACCCTCGGTCAGTTACATACAGTGTTAGTCCTCCGTCTGTTACATACAGGTTTAGTCCTCTGTCTGTTACATACAGTGTTAGTCCTCTGTCTGTTACATACAATATTAGTCCTCTGTCTGTTACATACAGTATTAGTCCTCCGTCTGTTACATTTAGTGTTAGTTCTCTGTCTGTTACATACAGTGTTAGTCCTCTGTCTGTTACATACAGTATTAGTCCTCTGTCTGTTGCATACAGTGTTCGTCCTCTGTCTGTTGCATACAGTGTTAGTCCTCTGTCTGTTACATACAGTGTTAGTCCTCTGTCTGTTACATATCTTCTTAGTCCTCTGTCTGTTACATACAGGGTTAGTCCTCTGTCTGGTACATACAGTGTTAACCCTCTTTCTGTTACATACAGTGTTAGTCCTCTGTCTGTTACATACAGTGTTAGTCCTCTGTCTGTTACATACAGTGTTAGTCCTCTGCCTGTTACATACACAGTTAGTACTCTGTCTGTTACATACAGGGTTAGTCCTCTGTCTGTTACATATAGTGTTAGTCCTCTGTCTGTTACATACAGTGTTAGTCCTCTGTCTGTTACATATCGTGATAGTCCTCTGTCTTTTACATACAACGTTAGTCCTCTGTCTCTTACATACAGTGTTAGTCCTCTGTCTGTTACATATCGTGTTAGTCCTCTGTCTGTTACATACAATGTTAGTCCTCTCTCTGTTACATACAGTGTTAGTCCTCTGTCTGTTACATACAGTGTTAGTCCTCTGTCTGTTACATGCCGTGTTAGTCCTCTGTCTGTTACATACAGAGTTAACCCTCTGTCTGTTACATACAGTGTTAGTCCTCTGTCTGTTACATACAGTGTTAGTCCTCTGTCTGTTACATACACAGTTAGTCCTCTGTCTGTTACATGCAGGGTTAGTCCTCTGTCTGTTACAAACAGTGTTAACCCTCTGTCTGTTACATACAGTGTTAGTCCTCTGCATGTTACATACAGAGTTAACCCTCTGTCTGTTACATACAGTGTTAGTCCTCTGTCTGTTACATGCCGTGTTAGTCCTCTGTCTGTTACATACAGAGTTAACCCTCTGTCTGTTACATACAGTGTTAACCCTCTGTCTGTTACATACAGTGTTATTCCTCTGTCTGTTACATACAGTGTTAGTCCTCTGTCTGTTACATACAGTGTCAGTCCTCTGTCTGTTACATACAGTGTTAGTCCGCTCTCTGTTACATACAGTGTTAGTCCTCTGTCTGTTACATACAGTGTTAGTCGTCTGTCTGTTACATACAGTGTTAGTCCTCTGTCTGTTACATACAGTGTTAACCTCTGTCTGTTACATACAATGTTAGTCCTCTGTCTGTTACATACAGGGTTCGTCCTCTGTCTGTTGCATACAGTGTTAGTCCTCTTTCTGTTACATACAGTGTTAGTCCTCTGTCTGTTACATACAGTGTTAGTCCTCTGTCTGTTACATACAGTGTTAGTCGTCTGTCTGTTACATATAGTGTTAGTCCTCTGTCTGTTACATACAGTGTTCGTCCTCTGTCTGTTGCATACAGTTTTAGTCCTCTGTCTGTTACATACAGTGTTAGTCCTCTGTCTGTTACATACAGTGTTAATCCTCTGTCTGTTACATACAGTGTTAGTCAGCTGTCTGTTACATACAGTGTTAGTCCTCTGTCTGTTACATACAGTGTTAGTCCTCTGTCTGTTACATACAGTGTCAGTCCTCTGTTTGTTACATACATTGTTAACCCTATTTCTGTTACATACAGTGTTAGTCCTCTGTCTGTTACATACAGTATTAGTCCTCTGTCTGTTACATATAGTGTTAGTTCTCTGTCTGTTACATACAGTGATAGTCCTCTGTCTGTTACATATCGTGTTAGTCCTCTGTCTGTTACATACAGAGTTAGACCTCTGTCTGTTACATACAGTGTTAGTCCTCTGTCTGTTACATACAGTGTTAACCCTCTGTCTGTTACAGACAGTATTAGTCCTCTGTCTGTTACATACAGTGTTAGTCCTCTGTCTGTTACATATCGTGTTAGTCCTCTGTCTGTTACATACAGTGTTAACGCTCTTTCTGTTACATACAGTGTTAGTCCTCTGTCTGTTACATACAGTGTTAGTCCTCTGTCTGTTACATACAGGGTTAGTCCACTGTCTGTTACATATAGTGTTATTCCTCTGTCTGTTATATATCGTGGTAGTCCTCTGTCTGTTACATACAATGTTAGTCCTCTGCTTCTTACATACAGTGTTAGTCCTCTGTCTGTTACATATCGTGTTAGTCCTCTGTCTGTTACATACAATGTTAGTCCTCTGTCTGTTACATACAGTGTTAGTCCTCTGTCTGTTACATACAGTGTTAGTCCTCTGTCTGTTATATGCCGTGTTAGTCCTCTGTCTGTTATATACAGAGTTAACCCTCTGTCTGTTACATACAGTGTTAGTCCTCTGTCAGTTACATACAGTGTTAGTCCTCTGTCTGTTACATACACAGTTAGTCCTCTGTCTGTTACATACAGGGTTAGTCCTCTGTCTGTTACATACAGTGTTAACCCTCTGTCTGTTACATACAGTGTTAGTCCTCTGTATGTTACATACAGTGATAGTCCTCTGTCTGTTACATACAGTGTTAGTCCTCTGTCTGTTACATACTGTGTTAACCCTCTGTCTGTTACATACAGTGTTAGTCCTCTGTCTGTTACATACAGTGTTCGTTCTCTGTCTGTTGCATACAGTGTTAGTCCTCTGTCTGTTACATACAGTGTTAGTCCTCTGTCTGTTACATGCCGTGTTAGTCCTCTGTCTGTTACATACAGAGTTAACCCTCTGTCTGTTACATACAGTGTTAGTCCTCTGTCTGTTACATGCCGTGTTAGTCCTGTCTGTTACATACAGAGTTAATCCTCTGTCTGTTACATACAGTGTTAACCCTCTGCCTGTTACATACAGTGTTAGTCCTCTGTCTGTTACATACATTGTCAGTCCTCTGTCTGTTACATACAGTGTTAGTCCGCTGTCTGTTGCATACAGTGTTAGTCCTCTGTCTGTTACATACAATGTTAGTCCTCTGTCTGTTACATACAGTATTAGTCCTCTGTCTGTTACATACAGTGTTCGTCCGCTGTCTGTTACATACAGTGTTAGTCGTCTGTCTGTTACATACAGTGTTAGTCCTCTGTCTGTTACATACAGTGTTAGTCCTCTGTCTGTTACATACAGTATTATTCCTCTGTCTGTTGCATACAGTGTTCGTCATCTGTCTGTTACATACAGTGTTAGTCCTCTGTCTGTTGCATACAGTGTTAGTCCTCTGTCTGTTACATACAGTGTTAGTCCTCTGTCTGTGACATACAGTGTTAGTCCGCTGTCTGTTACATAGTGTTAGTCCTCTGTCTGTTACATACAGTGTTAGTCCTCTGTCTGTTACATACAGTGTCAGTCCTCTGTCTGTTACATACAGTGTTAGTCCTCTGTCTGTTACATACACAGTTAGTCCTCTGTCTGTTACATACAGGTTAGTCCCCTGTCTGTTACATACAGTGTTAACCCTCTGTCTGTTACATGCAGTATGAGTCCTCTGTCTGTTACATACAGTGATAGTCCTCTGTCTGTTACATACACTGTTAGTCCTCTGTCTGTGACATACAGTGTCAGTCCTCTGTCTGTTACATACAGTGTTAGTCCTCTGCCTGTTACATACAGTGTTAGCCCTCTGTCTGTTACATACAGTGTTAGTCCTCTGTCTGTTACATACAGTGTTAGCCCTCTGTCAGTTACATACAGTGTTAGTCCTCTGTCTGTTACATACAGTGTTAGTCCTCTGTCTGTTACATACAGTGTTATCCCTCTGTCTGTTACATACAGTGTTAGTCCTCTGTCTGTTACATACAGTGTTAGTCCTCTGTCTGTTACATACAGGGTTAGTCCACTGTCTGTTACATATAGTGTTATTCCTCTGTCTGTTACATATCGTGTTAGTCCTCTGTCTGTTACATACAATGTTAGTCCTCTGCTTCTTACATACAGTGTTAGTCCTCTGTCTGTTACATATCGTGTTAGTCCTCTGTCTGTTACATACAATGTTAGTCCTCTGTCTGTTACATACAGTGTTAGTCCTCTGTCTGTTACATACAGTGTTAGTCCTCTGTCTGTTATATGCCGTGTTAGTCCTCTGTCTGTTACATACAGAGTTAACCCTCTGTCTGTTACATACAGTGTTAGTCCTCTGTCAGTTACATACAGTGTTAGTCCTCTGTCTGTTACATACACAGTTAGTCCTCTGTCTGTTACATACAGGGTTAGTCCTCTGTCTGTTACATACAGTGTTAACCCTCTGTCTGTTACATACAGTGTTAGTCCTCTGTATGTTACATACAGTGATAGTCCTCTGTCTGTTACATACAGTGTTAGTCCTCTGTCTGTTACATACAGTGTTAACCCTCTGTCTGTTACATACAGTGTTAGTCCTCTGTCTGTTACATACAGTGTTCGTTCTCTGTCTGTTGCATACAGTGTTAGTCCTCTGTCTGTTACATACAGTGTTAGTCCTCTGTCTGTTACATGCCGTGTTAGTCCTCTGTCTGTTACATACAGAGTTAACCCTCTGTCTGTTACATACAGTGTTAGTCCTCTGTCTGTTACATGCCGTGTTAGTCCTGTCTGTTACATACAGAGTTAACCCTCTGTCTGTTACATACAGTGTTAACCCTCTGCCTGTTACATACAGTGTTAGTCCTCTGTCTGTTACATACAGTGTTAGTCCTCTGTCTGTTACATACATTGTCAGTCCTCTGTCTGTTACATACAGTGTTAGTCCGCTGTCTGTTACATACAGTGTTAGTCCTCTGTCTGTTACATACAGTGTTCGTTCTCTGTCTGTTGCATACAGTGTTAGTCCTCTGTCTGTTACATACAGTGTTAGTCCTCTGTCTGTTACATGCCGTGTTAGTCCTCTGTCTGTTACATACAGAGTTAACCCTCTGTCTGTTACATACAGTGTTAGTCCTCTGTCTGTTACATGCCGTGTTAGTCCTGTCTGTTACATACAGAGTTAATCCTCTGTCTGTTACATACAGTGTTAACCCACTGCCTGTTACATACAGTGTTAGTCCTCTGTCTGTTACATACAGTGTTAGTCCTCTGTCTGTTACATACAGTGTTAGTCCTCTGTCTGTTACATACATTGTCAGTCCTCTGTCTGTTACATACAGTGTTAGTCCGCTGTCTGTTACATACAGTGTTAGTCCTCTGTCTGTTACATACAATGTTAGTCCTCTGTCTGTTACATACAGTATTAGTCCTCTGTCTGTTACATACAGTGTTCGTCCGCTGTCTGTTACATACAGTGTTAGTCGTCTGTCTGTTACATACAGTGTTAGTCCTCTGTCTGTTACATACAGTGTTAGTCCTCTGTCTGTTACATACAGTATTAGTCCTCTATCTGTTGCATACAGTGTTCGTCATCTGTCTGTTACATACAGTGTTACTCCTCTGTCTATTACATACAGTGTTAGTCTTCTGTCTGTTACATACAGTGTTTATCCTCTGTCTGTTACATACAGTGTTAGTCCTCTGTCTGTTACATACAGTGTTAGTACTCTGTCTGTTACATACAGTATTAGTCCTCTGTCTGTTACATACAGTGTTCGTCCGCTGTCTGTTACATACAGTGTTAGTCCGCTGTCTGTTACATAGTGTTAGTCCTCTGTCTGTTACATACAGTGTTAGTCCTCTGTCTGTTACATACAGTGTCAGTCCTCTGTCTGTTACATACAGTGTTAGTCCTCTGTCTGTTACATACACAGTTAGTCCTCTGTCTGTTACATACAGGGTTAGTCCTCTGTCTGTTACATACAGTGTTAACCCTCTGTCTGTTACATGCAGTATGAGTCCTCTGTCTGTTACATACAGTGTTAGTCCTCTGTCTGTTACATACACTGTTAGTCCTCTGTCTGTGACATACAGTGTCAGTCCTCTGTCTGTTACATACAGTGTTAGTCCTCTGCCTGTTACATACAGTGTTAGCCCTCTGTCTGTTACATACAGTGTTAGTCCTCTGTCTGTTACATACAGTGTTAGCCCTCTGTCAGTTACATACAGTGTTAGTCCTCTGTCTGTTACATACAGTGTTAGTCCTCTGTCTGTTACATACAGTGTTATCCCTCTGTCTGTTACATACAGTGTTAGTCCTCTGTCTGTTACATACAGTGTTAGTCCTCTGTCTGTTACATACAGGGTTAGTCCACTGTCTGTTACATATAGTGTTATTCCTCTGTCTGTTACATATCGTGTTAGTCCTCTGTCTGTTACATACAATGTTAGTCCTCTGCTTCTTACATACAGTGTTAGTCCTCTGTCTGTTACATATCGTGTTAGTCCTCTGTCTGTTACATACAATGTTAGTCCTCTGTCTGTTACATACAGTGTTAGTCCTCTGTCTGTTACATACAGTGTTAGTCCTCTGTCTGTTATATGCCGTGTTAGTCCTCTGTCTGTTACATACAGAGTTAACCCTCTGTCTGTTACATACAGTGTTAGTCCTCTGTCAGTTACATACAGTGTTAGTCCTCTGTCTGTTACATACACAGTTAGTCCTCTGTCTGTTACATACAGGGTTAGTCCTCTGTCTGTTACATACATTGTTAACCCTCTGTCTGTTACATACAGTGTTAGTCCTCTGTATGTTACATACAGTGATAGTCCTCTGTCTGTTACATACAGTGTTAGTCCTCTGTCTGTTACATACAGTGTTAACCCTCTGTCTGTTACATACAGTGTTAGTCCTCTGTCTGTTACATACAGTGTTCGTTCTCTGTCTGTTGCATACAGTGTTAGTCCTCTGTCTGTTACATACAGTGTTAGTCCTCTGTCTGTTACATGCCGTGTTAGTCCTCTGTCTGTTACATACAGTGTTAGTCCTCTGTCTGTTACATGCCGTGTTAGTCCTGTCTGTTACATACAGAGTTAACCCTCTGTCTGTTACATACAGTGTTAACCCTCTGCCTGTTACATACAGTGTTAGTCCTCTGTCTGTTACATACAGTGTTAGTCCTCTGTCTGTTACATACATTGTCAGTCCTCTGTCTGTTACATACAGTGTTAGTCCGCTGTCTGTTACATACAGTGTTAGTCCTCTGTCTGTTACATACAATGTTAGTCCTCTGTCTGTTACATACAGTATTTGTCCTCTGTCTGTTACATACAGTGTTCGTCCGCTGTCTGTTACATACAGTGTTAGTCGTCTGTCTGTTACATACAGTGTTAGTCCTCTGTCTGTTACATACAGTGTTAGTCCTCTGTCTGTTACATACAGTATTAGTCCTCTGTCTGTTGCATACAGTGTTCGTCATGTGTCTGTTACATACAGTGTTAGTCCTCTGTCTGTTGCATACAGTGTTAGTCCTCTGTCTGTTACATACAGTGTTAGTCCTCTGTCTGTTACATACAGTGTTAGTCCGCTGTCTGTTACATAGTGTTAGTCCTCTGTCTGTTACATACAGTGTTAGTCCTCTGTCTGTTACATACAGTGTCAGTCCTCTGTCTGTTACATACAGTGTTAGTCCTCTGTCTGTTACATACACAGTTAGTCCTCTGTCTGTTACATACAGGGTTAGTCCTCTGTCTGTTACATACAGTGTTAACCCTCTGTCTGTTACATGCAGTATGAGTCCTCTGTCTGTTACATACAGTGTTAGTCCTCTGTCTGTTACATACACTGTTAGTCCTCTGTCTGTGACATACAGTGTCAGTCCTATGTCTGTTCATACAGTGTTAGTCCTCTGCCTGTTACATACAATGTTAGCCCTGTGTCTGTTACATACAGTGTTAGTCCTCTGTCTGTTACATACAGTGTTAGCCCTCTGTCAGTTACATACAGTGTTAGTCCTCTGTCTGTTACATACAGTGTTAGTCCTCTGTCTGTTACATACAGTGTTATCCCTCTGTCTGTTACATACAGTGTTAGTCCTCTGTATGTTACATACAGTGTTAGTCCTCTGTGTGTTACATACAGTGTTAGTCCTCTGTCTGTTACATACAGTATTAGTCCTCTGTCTGTTAAATACAGTGTTCGTCCGCTGTCTGTTACATACAATGTTAGTCGTCTGTCTGTTACATACAGTGTTAGTCCTCTGTATGTTACATAGAGTGTTAGTCCTCTGTGTGTTACATACAGTGTTAGTCCTCTGTCTGTTACATACAGTGTTATCCCTCTGTCTGTTACATACAGTGTTAGTCCTCTGTATGTTACATACAGTGTTAGTCCTCTGTCTGTTACATACAGTGTTAGTCCTCTGCCTGTTACATAGTGTTAGCCCTCTGACTGTTACATACAGTGTTAGTCCTCTGTCTGTTACATACAGTGTTAGCCCTCTGTCTGTTACATACAGTGTTAGTCCTCTGTCTGTTACATATAGTGTTATCCCTCTGTCTGTTACATACAGTGTTAGTCCTCTGTATGTTACATACAGTGTTACTCCTCTGCCTGCTACATACAGTGTTTATCCTCTGTCTGTTACATACAGTATTAGTCCTCTGTCTTTTACATACAGTGTTAGTCCTCTGTCTGTTACATACAGTGTTTATCCTCTGTCTGTTACATACAGTGTTACTCCTCTGTCTATTACATACAGTGTTAGTCTTCTGTCTGTTACATACAGTGTTTATCCTCTGTCTGTTACATACAGTGTTAGTCCTCTGTCTGTTACATACAGTGTTAGTACTCTGTCTGTCACATACAGTGTTAGTCCTCTGTCTGTTACATACAGTGTTTGTCCTCTGTCTGTTACATACAGTGTTTATCCTCTGTCTGTTACATACAGTGTTACTCCTCTGTCTATTACATACAGTGTTAGTCTTCTGTCTGTTACATACAGTGTTAACTCTCGGTCAGTTACATACAGTGTTAGTCCTCCGTCTGTTACATACAGGGTTAGTCCTCTGTCTGTTACATACAGTGTTAGTCCTCTGTCTGTTACATACAGTATTAGTCCTCCGTCTGTTACATATAGTGTTAGTTCTCTGTCTGTTACATACAGTGTTAGTCCTCTGTCTGTTACATATCGTGTTAGTCCTCTGTCTATTACATATAGAGTTAGACCTCTGTCTGTTACATACAGTGTTAGTCCTCTGTCTGTTACATACAGTGTTAGTCCTCTGTCTGTTACATACAGTGTTAGTCGTCTGTCTGTTACATATCGTGTTAGTCCTCTGTCTGTTACATACAGGGTTAGTCCTCTGTCTGTTACATACAGTGTTAACCCTCTTTCTGTTACATACAGTGTTAGTCCTCTGTCTGTTACATACAGTGTTAGTCCTCTGTCTGTTACATACAGTGCTAGTCCTCTGTCTGTTACATACACAGTTAGTCCTCTGTCTGTTACATACAGGGTTAGTCCTCTGTCTGTTACATATAGTGTTAACCCTCTGTCTGTTACATACAGTGTTAGTCCTCTGTCTGTTACATACAGTGTTAGTCCTCTGTCAGTTACATATCGTGTTAGTCCTCTGTCTGTTGCATACAGTGTTAGTCCTCTGTCTGTTGCATACAACGTTCGTCCTCTGTCTGTTACATACAGTGTTAGTCCTCTGTCTGTTACATATCGTGTTTGTCCTCTGTCTGTTGCATACAGTGATAGTCCTCTGTCTTTTACATACAACGTTCGTCCTCTGTCTGTTACATACAGTGTTAGTCCTCTGTCTGTTACATATCGTGTTAGTCCTCTGTCTGTTGCATACAGTGTTAGTCCTCTGTCTGTTGCATACAACGTTCGTCCTCTGTCTGTTGCATACAGTGTTAGTCCTCTGTCTGTTACATATCGTGTTAGTCCTCTGTCTGTTGCATACAGTGATAGTCCTCTGTCTTTTACATACAACGTTCGTCCTCTGTCTCTTACATACAGTGTTAGTCCTCTGTCTGTTACATATCGTGTTAGTCCTCTGTCTGTTACATACAATGTTAGTCCTCTGTCTGTTACATACAGTGTTAGTCCTCTGTCTGTTACATACAGTGTTAGTCCTCTGTCTGTTACATGCCGTGTTAGTCCTCTGTCTGTTACATACAGAGTTAACCCTCTGTCTGTTACATAGAGTGTTAGTCCTCTGTCTGTTACATACAGTGTTAGTCCTCTGTCTGTTACATACACAGTTAGTCCTCTGTCTGTTACATACAGTGTTAACCCTCTGTCTGTTACATACAGTGTTAGTCCTCTGTATGTTACATACAGTCTTAGTCCTCTGTCTGTTACATACAGTGATAGTCCTCTGTCTCTTACATACAGTGTGAACCCTCTGTCTGTTACATACAGTGTTAGTCCTCTGTCTGTTACATACAGTGTTCGTCCTCTGTCTGTTGCATACAGTGTTAGTCCTCTGTCTGTTACATACAGTGTTAGTCCTCTGTCTGTTACATGCCGTGTTACTCCTCTGTCTGTTACATACAGAGTTAACCCTCTGTCTCTTACATACCGTGTTAGTCCTCTGTCTGTTACATGCCGTGTTAGTCCTCTGCCTGTTACATACAGTGTTAACCCTCTGTCTGTTACATACAGTGTTAGTCCTCTGTCTGTTACATACAGTGTTAGTCCTCTGTCTGTTACATACAGTGTCAGTCCTCTGTCTGTTACATACAGTGTTAGTCCGCTGTCTGTTACATACAGTGTTAGTCCTCTGTCTGTTACATACAGTGTTAGTCGTCTGTCTGTTACATACAGTGTTAGTCCTCTGTCTGTTACATACAGTGTTAACCTCTGTCTGTTACATACAATGTTAGTCCTCTGTCTGTTACATACAGGGTTCGTCCTCTGTCTGTTGCATACAGTGTTAGTCCTCTGTCTGTTACATACAGTTTTAGTCCTCTGTCTGTTACTTACAGTGTTAGTCCGCTGTCTGTTACATACAATGTTAGTCCTCTGTCCGTTACATACAGTGTTCGTCCTCTGTCTGTTACATACAGTGTTAGTCCTCTGTCTGTTACATACAGTGTCAGTCCTCTGTATGTTACATACAGTGTTATTCCTCTGTCTGTTACATACACAGTTAGTCCTCTGTCTGTTACATCCAGGGTTAGTCCTCTGTCTGTTACATACAGTGTTAACCCCCTGTCTGTTACATACAGTATGAGTTCTCTGTCTGTTACATACAGTGTTAGTCCTCTGTCTGTGACATACAGTGTCAGTCCTCTGTCTGTTACATACATTGTTAGTCCGCTGTCTGTTACATACAGTGTTAGTCCTCTGTCTGTTACATACAGTGTTAACCCTCTGTCTGTTACATACAGTGTTAGTCCTCTGTCTGTTACATACAGTGTTAGTCCTCTGTCTGTTACATACAGTGTCAGTCCTCTGTCTGTTACATACAGTGTTAATCCTCTGTCTGTTACATACAGTGATAGCCTTCTGTCTGTTATATACAGTGTTAGTCCTCTGTCTGTTACATACAGTCTTAGTCCTCTGTCTGCTACATACAGTGTTAGTCCTCTGTCTGTTACATACAGTGTTTATCCTCTGTCTGTTACATAAGTTTTACTCCTCTGTCTATTACATACAGTGTTAGTCCTCTGTCTGTTACATACAGTGTTAGTCCTCTGTCTGTTACATACAGTGTTAGTCCTCTGTCTGTTACATACAGTGTTAGTCCTCTGTCTGTTACATACAGTGTTAGTCCTCTGTCTGTTACATACAGTGTTAGTCCTCTGTCTGTTACATACAATGTTAGTCCTCTTTCTGTTACATACAGTGTTAGTCCTCTGTCTGTTACATACAGTATTAGTCCTCTGTCTGTTGCATACAGTGTTAGTCCACTGTCTGTTACATACAGTGTTAGTCCTCTGTCTGTTACATACAGTGTTTATCTTTGGCCTGTTACATACAGTGTTACTCCTCTGTCTGTTGCACACAGTGTTAGTCCTCTGTTTGTTACATACAGTGTTAATCCTTTGTCTGTTACATACAGTGTTAGTCCACTGTCTGTTCCATACAGTGTTAGTCATCTGTCTGTTACATACAGTGTTAGTCCTCTGTCTGTTACATACATTATTAGTCCTCTGTCTGTTACATACAGTGTTCGTCCTCTGTCTGTTGCATAAAGTGTTAGTCCTCTGTCTGTTACACACAGTGTTAGTCCTCTGTCTGTTACATACAGTGTTAGTCCTCTGTCTGTTACATACAGTGTTAGTCCTCTGTCTGTTACATACAGTGTTAGTCCTCTGTCTGTTACATACAGTATTAGTCCTCTGTCTGTTGCATACAGTGTTTGTCCTCTGTCTGTTACATACAGTGTTAGTCCTCTGTCTGTTAGATACAGTGTTAGTCCTCTGTCTGTTACATACAGTGTTAGTCCGCTGTCTGTTACATACAGTGTTAGTCCTCTGTCTGTTACATACAGTGTCAGTCCTCTGTCTGTTACATACAGTGTTAGTCCTCTGTCTGTTACATACACAGTTAGTCCTCTGTCTATTACATACAGGGTTAGTCCTTTGTCTGTTACATACAGTGTTAACCCTCTGTCTGTTACATACAGTATGATTCCTGTGTCTGTTACATACAGTGTTAGTCCTCTGTCTGTTACATACACTGTTAGTCCTCTGTCTGTGACATACAGTGTCATTGCTCTGTCTGTTACATACAGTGTTAGTCCTCTGCCTGTTACATACAGTGTTAACCCTCTGTCTGTTACATACACTGTTAGCCCTCTGTCTGTTACATACAATGTTAGTCCTCTGTCTGTTACATACAGTGATAGCCCTCTGTCTGTTACATACAGTGTTAGTCCTCTGTCTGTTACATACAGTGTTCACCCTCTGTCTGTTACATACAGTGTTAGTCCTCTGTCTGTTACATACAGTGTTCGTCCTCTGTCTGTTGCATACAGTGTTAGTCCTCTGTCTGTTACATACAGTGTTAGTCCTCTGTCTGTTACATGCCGTGTTAGTCCTCTGTCTGTTACATACAGAGTTAACCCTCTGTCTGTTACATGCAGTGTTAGTCCTCTGTTACATGCCGTGTTAGTCCTCTGTCTGTTACATACAGAGTTAACCCTCTGTCTGTTACATACAGTGTTAACCCTCTGTCTGTTACATACAGTGTTAGTCCTCTGTCTGTTACATACAGTGTTAGTCCACTGTCTGTTACATACAGTGTCAGTCCTCTGTCTGTTACATACATTGTTAGTCCGCTGTCTGTTACATACAGTGTTAGTCCTCTGTCTGTTACATACAGTGTTAGTCCTCTGTCTGTTACATACAGTATTCGTCCTCTGTCTGTTACATACAGTATTAGTCCTCTGTCTGTTACGTACAGTGTTCGTCCTCTGTCTGTTGCATACAGTGTTAGTCCTCTGTCTGTTACATACAGTGTTAGTCCTCTGTCTGTTACATACAGTGTTAGTCCTCTGTCTGTTACATACAGTGTTAGTCCGCTGTCCGTTACATACAGTGTTAGTCGTCTGTCTGTTACATACAGTGTTAGTCCTGTCTGTTACATACAGTGTTAGTCCTCTGTCTGTTACATACAGTGTTCGTCCTCTGTCTGTTACATACAGTGTTAGTCCTCTGTCTGTTGCATACAGTGTTAGTCCTCTGTCTGTTACATACAGTGTTAGTCCTCTGTCTGTTACATACAGTGTTAGTCCTCTGTCTGTTGCATACAGTGTTAGTCCTCTGTCTGTTACATACAGTGTTAACCCTCTGTCTGCTACATACGGTATGAGTTCTCTGTCTGTTACATACACTGTTAGTCCTCTGTCTGTGACATACAGTGTCAGTCCTCTGTCTGTTACATACAGTGTTAGTCCTCTGTCTGTTACATATCGTGTTAGTCCTCCGTCTGTTACATACAGGGTTAGTCCTGTCTGTTACATACAGTGTTAACCTTAGTCCTCTGTCTGTTACATACAGTGTTAGTCCTCTGTCTGTTACATACAGTGTTAGTCCTCTGTCTGTTGCATACAGTGTTAGTCCTCTGTCTGTTACATGCCGTGTTAGTCCTCTGCCTGTTACATACAGTGTTAACCCTCTGTCTGTTACATACAGTGTTAGTCCTCTGTCTGTTACATACAGTGTTAGTCCTCTGTCTGTTACATACAGTGTCAGTCCTCTGTCTGTTACATACAGTGTTAGTCCGCTGTCTGTTACATACAGTGTTAGTCCTCTGTCTGTTACATACAGTGTTAGTCGTCTGTCTGTTACATACAGTGTTAGTCCTCTGTCTGTTACATACAGTGTTAACCTCTGTCTGTTACATACAATGTTAGTCCTCTGTCTGTTACATACAGGGTTCGTCCTCTGTCTGTTGCATACAGTGTTAGTCCTCTGTCTGTTACATACAGTTTTAGTCCTCTGTCTGTTACTTACAGTGTTAGTCCGCTGTCTGTTACATACAGTGTTAGTCGTCTGTCTGTTACATACAATGTTAGTCCTCTGTCCGTTACATACAGTGTTCGTCCTCTGTCTGTTACATACAGTGTTAGTCCTCTGTCTGTTACATACAGTGTCAGTCCTCTGTATGTTACATACAGTGTTATTCCTCTGTCTGTTACATACACAGTTAGTCCTCTGTCTGTTACATCCAGGGTTAGTCCTCTGTCTGTTACATACAGTGTTAACCCCCTGTCTGTTACATACAGTATGAGTTCTCTGTCTGTTACATACAGTGTTAGTCCTCTGTCTGTGACATACAGTGTCAGTCCTCTGTCTGTTACATACATTGTTAGTCCGCTGTCTGTTACATACAGTGTTAGTCCTCTGTCTGTTACATACAGTGTTAACCCTCTGTCTGTTACATACAGTGTTAGTCCTCTGTCTGTTACATACAGTGTTAGTCCTCTGTCTGTTACATACAGTGTCAGTCCTCTGTCTGTTACATACAGTGTTAATCCTCTGTCTGTTACATACAGTGATAGCCTTCTGTCTGTTATATACAGTGTTAGTCCTCTGTCTGTTACATACAGTCTTAGTCCTCTGTCTGCTACATACAGCGTTAGTCCTCTGTCTGTTACATACAGTGTTTATCCTCTGTCTGTTACATAAGTTTTACTCCTCTGTCTATTACATACAGTGTTAGTCCTCTGTCTGTTACATACAGTGTTAGTCCTCTGTCTGTTACATACAGTGTTAGTCCTCTGTCTGTTACATACAGTGTTAGTCCTCTGTCTGTTACATACAGTGTTAGTCCTCTGTCTGTTACATACAGTGTTAGTCCTCTGTCTGTTACATACAGTGTTAGTCCTCTTTCTGTTACATACAGTGTTAGTCCTCTGTCTGTTACATACAGTATTAGTCCTCTGTCTGTTGCATACAGTGTTAGTCCACTGTCTGTTACATACAGTGTTAGTCCTCTGTCTGTTACATACAGTGTTTATCTTTGGCCTGTTACATACAGTGTTACTCCTCTGTCTGTTGCACACAGTGTTAGTCCTCTGTTTGTTACATACAGTGTTAATCCTTTGTCTGTTACATACAGTGTTAGTCCACTGTCTGTTCCATACAGTGTTAGTCATCTGTCTGTTACATACAGTGTTAGTCCTCTGTCTGTTACATACATTATTAGTCCTCTGTCTGTTACATACAGTGTTCGTCCTCTGTCTGTTGCATAAAGTGATAGTCCTCTGTCTGTTACACACAGTGTTAGTCCTCTGTCTGTTACATACAGTGTTAGTCCTCTGTCTGTTACATACAGTGTTAGTCCGCTGTCTGTTACATACAATGTTAGTCGTCTGTCTGTTACATACAGTGTTAGTCCTCTGTCTGTTACATACAGTGTTAGTCCTCTGTCTGTTACATACAGTATTAGTCCTCTGTCTGTTGCATACAGTGTTTGTCCTCTGTCTGTTACATACAGTGTTAGTCCTCTGTCTGTTAGATACAGTGTTAGTCCTCTGTCTGTTACATACAGTGTTAGTCCGCTGTCTGTTACATACAGTGTTAGTCCTCTGTCTGTTACATACAGTGTCAGTCCTCTGTCTGTTACATACAGTGTTAGTCCTCTGTCTGTTACATACACAGTTAGTCCTCTGTCTATTACATACAGGGTTAGTCCTTTGTCTGTTACATACAGTGTTAACCCTCTGTCTGTTACATACAGTATGATTCCTGTGTCTGTTACATACAGTGTTAGTCCTCTGTCTGTTACATACACTGTTAGTCCTCTGTCTGTGACATACAGTGTCATTGCTCTGTCTGTTACATACAGTGTTAGTCCTCTGCCTGTTACATACAGTGTTAACCCTCTGTCTGTTACATACACTGTTAGCCCTCTGTCTGTTACATACAATGTTAGTCCTCTGTCTGTTACATACAGTGATAGCCCTCTGTCTGTTACATACAGTGTTAGTCCTCTGTCTGTTACATACAGTGTTCACCCTCTGTCTGTTACATACAGTGTTAGTCCTCTGTCTGTTACATACAGTGTTCGTCCTCTGTCTGTTGCATACAGTGTTAGTCCTCTGTCTGTTACATACAGTGTTAGTCCTCTGTCTGTTACATGCCGTGTTAGTCCTCTGTCTGTTACATACAGAGTTAACCCTCTGTCTGTTACATGCAGTGTTAGTCCTCTGTCTGTTACATGCCGTGTTAGTCCTCTGTCTGTTACATACAGAGTTAACCCTCTGTCTGTTACATACAGTGTTAACCCTCTGTCTGTTACATACAGTGTTAGTCCTCTGTCTGTTACATACAGTGTTAGTCCACTGTCTGTTACATACAGTGTCAGTCCTCTGTCTGTTACATACATTGTTAGTCCGCTGTCTGTTACATACAGTGTTAGTCCTCTGTCTGTTAAATACAGTGTTAGTCCTCTGTCTGTTACATACAGTATTCGTCCTCTGTCTGTTACATACAGTATTAGTCCTCTGTCTGTTACGTACAGTGTTCGTCCTCTGTCTGTTGCATACAGTGTTAGTCCTCTGTCTGTTACATACAGTGTTAGTCCTCTGTCTGTTACATACAGTGTTAGTCCTCTGTCTGTTACATACAGTGTTAGTCCGCTGTCCGTTACATACAGTGTTAGTCGTCTGTCTGTTACATACAGTGTTAGTCCTGTCTGTTACATACAGTGTTAGTCCTCTGTCTGTTACATACAGTGTTCGTCCTCTGTCTGTTACATACAGTGTTAGTCCTCTGTCTGTTGCATACAGTGTTAGTCCTCTGTCTGTTATATACAGTGTTAGTCCTCTGTCTGTTACATACAGTGTTAGTCCTCTGTCTGTTGCATACAGTGTTAGTCCTCTGTCTGTTACATACAGTGTTAGTCCTCTGTCTGTTGCATACAGTGTTCGTCCTCTGTCTGTTACATACAGTGTTAGTCCTCTCTCTCTGTTGCATACAGTGTTAGTCCTCTGTCTGTTACATACAGTGTTAGTCCGCTGTCTGTTACATACAGTGTCAGTCCTCTGTATGTTACATATAGTGTTATTCCTCTGTCTGTTACATACACAGTTAGTCCTCTGTCTGTTACATACAGGGTTAGTCCTCTGTCTGTTACATACAGTGTTAACCCTCTGTCTGCTACATACGGTATGAGTTCTCTGTCTGTTACATACACTGTTAGTCCTCTGTCTGTGACATACAGTGTCAGTCCTCTGTCTGTTACATACAGTGTTAGTCCTCTGTCTGTTACATATCGTGTTAGTCCTCCGTCTGTTACATACAGGGTTAGTCCTGTCTGTTACATACAGTGTTAACCTTAGTCCTCTGTCTGTTACATACAGTGTCAGTCCTCTGTCTGTTACATACATTGTTAGTCCGCTGTCTGTTACATACAGTGTTAGTCCTCTGTCTGTTACATACAGTGTTAGTCGTCTGTCTGTTACATACAGTGTTAGTCCTCCGTCTGTTACATACAGTGTTAACCTCTGTCTGTTACATACAATGTTAGTCCTCTGTCTGTTACATACAGGGTTCGTCCTCTGTCTGTTGCATACAGTGTTAGTCCCCTGTCTGTTACATACAGTGTTAGTCCTCTGTCTGTTACATACAGTGTTAGTCCTCTGTCTGTTACTTACAGTGTTAGTCCGCTGTCTGTTACATACAGTGTTAGTCGTCTGTCTGTTACATACAGTGTTAGTCGTCTGTCTGTTACATACAGTGTTCGTCCTCTGTCTGTTACATACAGTGTTAGTCCTCTGTCTGTTGCATACAGTGTTTGTCCTCTGTCTGTTACATACAGTGTTAGTCCTCTGTCTGTTACATACAGAGTTAATCCTCTGTCTGTTACATACAGTGTTAGTCCACTGTCTGTTACATACAGTGTTAGTCCTCTGTCTGTTACATACAGTGTTAGTCCTCTGTCTATTACATACAGTGTCAGTCCTCTGTATGTTACATACAATGTTATTCCTCTGTCTGTTACATACACAGTTAGTCCTCTGTCTGTTACATCCAGGGTTAGTCCTCTGTCTGTTACATACAGTGTTAACCCTCTGTCTGTTACATACAGTATGAGTTCTCTGTCTGTTACATACAGTGTTAGTCCTCTGTCTGTGACATACAGTGTCAGTCCTCTGTCTGTTACATACATTGTTAGTCCGCTGTCTGTTACATACAGTGTTAGTCCTCTGTCTGTTACATACAGTGTTAACCCTCTGTCTGTTACATACAGTGTTAGTGCTATGTCTGTTACATACAGTGTTAGTCCTCTGTCTGTTACATACAGTGTCAGTCCTCTGTCTATTACATACAGTGTTAATCCTCTGTCTGTTACATACAGTGTTAGCCTTATGTCTGTTATATACAGTGTTAGTCCTCTGTCTGTTACATACAGTCTTAGTCCTCTGTCTGCTACATACAGTGTTAGTCCTCTGTCTGTTACATACAGTCTTAGTCCTCTGTCTGTTACATACAGAGTTAACCCTCTGTCTGTTACATACAGTGTTAACCCTCTGTCTGTTACATACAGTATTAGTCCTCTGTCTGTTGCATACAGTGTTAGTCCACTGTCTGTTAAATACAGTGTTAGTCCTCTGTCTGTTACATACAGTGTTTATCCTCTGTCTGTTACATACAGTTTTACTCCTCTGTCTATTACATACAGTGTTAGTCCTCTGTCTGTTACATACAGTGTTAGTCCTCTGTCTGTTACATACAGTGTTAGTCCTCTGTCTGTTACATACAGTGTTAGTCCTCTGTCTGTTACATACAGTGTTAGTCCTCTGTCTGTTACATACAGTATTAGTCCTCTGTCTGTTGCATACAGTGTTGGTCCACTGTCTGTTACATACAGTGTTCGTCCTCTGTCTGTTACATACAGTGGTTATCCTCTGTCTGTTACATACAGTGTTACTCCTCTCTCTATTACATACAGTGTTAGTCTTCTGTCTGTTACATACAGTGTTTATCCTCTGTCTGTTACATACAGTGTTAGTCCTCTGTCTGTTACATACAGTGTTAGTACTCTGTCTGTTACATACAGTGTTAGTCCTCTGTCTGTTACATACAGTGTTAGTCCTCTGTCTGTTACATACAGTGTTTATCCTCTGTCTGTTACATACAGTGTTACTCCTCTGTCTATTATATACAGTGTTTGTCTTCTGTCTGTTACATACAGTGTTAACCCTCGGTCAGTTACATACAGTGTTAGTCCTCCGTCTGTTACATACAGGGTTAGTCCTCTGTCTGTTACATACAGTGTTAGTCCTCTGTCTGTTACATACAGTATTAGTCCTCCGCCTGTTACATATAGTGTTAGTTCTCTGTCTGTTACATACAGTGTTAGTCCTCTGTCTGTTACATATCGTGTTAGTCCTCTGTCTGTTACATATAGAGTTAGACCTCTGTCTGTTACATACAGTGTTAGTCCTCTGTCTGTTACAAACAGTGTTAGTCCGCTGTCTGTTACATACACTGTTAGTCCTCTGTCTGTTACATATCGTGTTAGTCCTCTGTCTGTTACATACAGGGTTAGTCCTCTGTCTGTTACATACAGTGTTAACCCTCTTTCTGTTACATACAGTGTTAGTCCTCTGTCTGTTACATACAGTGTTAACCCTCTTTCTGTTACATACAGTGTTAGTCCTCTGTCTGTTACATACAGTGTCAGTCCTCTGCCTGTTACATACAGTGTTAGTCCGCTGTCTGTTACATACAGTGTTAGTCCTCTGTCTGTTACATACAGTGTTAGTCGTCTGTCTGTTACATATGGTGTTAGTCCTCTGTCTGTTACATACAGTGTTAACCTCTGTCTGTTACATACAATGTTAGTCCTCTGTCTGTTACATACAGGGTTCGTCCTCTGTCTGTTGCATACAGTGTTAGTCCTCTGTCTGTTACATACAGTGTTAGTCCTCTGTCTGTTACATACAGTGTTAGTCCTCTGTCTGTTACTTACAGTGTTAGTCCGCTGTCTGTTACATACAGTGTTAGTCGTCTGTCTGTTACATACAGTGTTAGTCCTCTGTCTGTTACATACAGTGTTCGTCCTCTGTCTGTTACATACAGTGTTAGTCCTCTGTCTGTTGCATACAGTGTTAGTCCTCTGTCTGTTACATACAGTGTTAGTCCTCTGTCTGTTACATACAGTGTTAATCCTCTGTCTGTTACATATAGTGTTAGTTCTCTGTCTGTTACATACAGTGTTAGTCCTCTGTCTATTATATACAGTGTTTGTCTTCTGTCTGTTACATACAGTGTTAACCCTCGGTCAGTTACATACAGTGTTAGTCCTCCGTCTGTTACATACAGGGTTAGTCCTCTGTCTGTTACATACAGTGTTAGTCCTCTGTCTGTTACATACAGTATTAGTCCTCCGTCTGTTACATATAGTGTTAGTTCTCTGTCTGTTACATACAGTGTTAGTCCTCTGTCTGTTACATATCGTGTTAGTCCTCTGTCTGTTACATATAGAGTTAGACCTCTGTCTGTTACATACAGTGTTAGTCCTCTGTCTGTTACAAACAGTGTTAGTCCGCTGTCTGTTACATACACTGTTAGTCCTCTGTCTGTTACATATCGTGTTAGTCCTCTGTCTGTTACATACAGGGTTAGTCCTCTGTCTGTTACATACAGTGTTAACCCTCTTTCTGTTACATACAGTGTTAGTCCTCTGTCTGTTACATACAGTGTTAACCCTCTTTCTATTACATACAGTGTTAGTCCTCTGTCTGTTACATACAGTGTTAGTCCGCTGTCTGTTACATACAGTGTTAGTCCTCTGTCTGTTACATACAGTGTTAGTCGTCTGTCTGTTACATATGGTGTTAGTCCTCTGTCTGTTACATACAGTGTTAACCTCTGTCTGTTACATACAATGTTAGTCCTCTGTCTGTTACATACAGGGTTCGTCCTCTGTCTGTTGCATACAGTGTTAGTCCTCTGTCTGTTACATACAGTGTTAGTCCTCTGTCTGTTACATACAGTGTTAGTCCTCTGTCTGTTACTTACAGTGTTAGTCCGCTGTCTGTTACATACAGTGTTAGTCGTCTGTCTGTTACATACAGTGTTAGTCCTCTGTCTGTTACATACAGTGTTCGTCCTCTGTCTGTTACATACAGTGTTAGTCCTCTGTCTGTTGCATACAGTGTTAGTCCTCTGTCTGTTACATACAGTGTTAGTCCTCTGTCTGTTACATACAGTGTTAATCCTCTGTCTGTTACGTACAGTGTTAGTCCACTGTCTGTTACATACAGTGTTAGTCCTCTGTCTGTTACATACAGTGTTAGTCCTCTGTCTGTTACATACAGTGTCAGTCCTCTGTATGTTACATACAGTGTTAGTCCTCTGTCTGTTACATACACAGTTAGTTCTCTGTCTGTTACATCCAGGGTTAGTCCTCTGTCTGTTACATACAGTGTTAACCCTCTGTCTGTTACATACTGTATGAGTTCTCTGTCTGTTACATACAGTGTTAGTCCTCTGTCTGTGACATACAGTGTCAGTCCTCTGTCTGTTACATACATTGTTAGTCCGCTGTCTGTTACATACAGTGTTAGTCCTCTGTCTGTTACATACAGTGTTAACCCTCTGTCTGTTACATACAGTGTTAGTCCTCTGTCTGTTACATACAGTGTTAGTCCTCTGTCTGTTACATACCGTGTCAGTCCTCTGTCTGTTACATACAGTGTTAGTCCTCTGTCTGTTACATACAGTGTTAGCCTTCTGTCTGTTATATACAGTGTTAGTCCTCTGTCTGTTACATACAGTCTAAGTCCTCTGTCTGCTACATACAGTGTTAGTCCTCTGTCTGTTACATACAGTATTAGTCCTCTGTCTGTTGCATACAGTGTTTGTCCACTGTCTGTTAAATACAGTGTTAGTCCTCTGTCTGTTACATACAGTGTTTATCCTCTGTCTGTTACATACAGTTTTACTCCTCTGTCTATTACATACAGTGTTAGTCCTCTGTCTGTTACATACAGTGTTAGTCCTCTGTCTGTTACATACAGTGTTAGTCCTCTGTCTGTTACATACAGTGTTAGTCCTCTGTCTGTTACATACAGTGTTAGTCCTCTGTCTGTTACATGCAGTATTAGTCCTCTGTCTGTTGCATACAGTGTTGGTCCACTGTGTGTTACATATAGTGTTAGTCCTCTGTCTGTTACATACAGTCTTAGTCCTCTGTCTGCTACATACAGTGTTAGTCCTCTGTCTGTTACATACAGTATTAGTCCTCTGTCTGTTGCATACAGTGTTTGTCCACTGTCTGTTAAATACAGTGTTAGTCCTCTGTCTGTTACATACAGTGTTAACCCTCTGTCTGTTACATACAGTGTTAGTCCTCTGTCTGTTACATACAGTGTTAGTCCTCTGTCAGTTACATACCGTGTCAGTCCTCTGTCTGTTACATACAGTGTTAGTCTTCTGTCTGTTACATACAGTGTTTATCCTCTGTCTGTTACATACAGTGTTAGTCCTCTGTCTGTTACATACAGTGTTAGTACTCTGTCTGTTACATACAGTGTTAGTCCTCTGTCTGTTACATACAGTGTTAGTCCTCTGTCTGTTACATACAGTGTTTATCCTCTGTCTGTTACATACAGTGTTACTCCTCTGTCTATTACATACAGTGTTAGTCTTCTGTCTGTTACACACAGTGTTAACCCTCGGTCAGTTACATACAGTGTTAATCCTCCGTCTGTTACATACAGGGTTAGTCCTCTGTCTGTTACATACAGTGTTAGTCCTCCGTCTGTTACATATAGTGTTAGTTCTCTGTCTGTTACATACAGTGTTAGTCCTCTGTCTGTTACATATCGTGTTAGTCCTCTGTCTGTTACATATAGAGTTAGACCTCTGTCTGTTACATACAGTGTTAGTCCTCTGTCTGTTACATACAGTGTTAGTCCGCTGTCTGTTACATACAGTGTTAGTCCTCTGTCTGTTACATATCGTGTTAGTCCTCTGTCTGTTACATACAGGGTTAGTCCTCTGTTTGTTACATACAGTGTTAACCCTCTTTCTGTTACATACAGTGTTAGTCCTCTGTCTGTTACATACAGTGTCAGTCCTCTGTCTGTTACATACAGTGTTAGTCCGCTGTCTGTTACATACAGTGTTAGTCCTCTGTCTGTTACATACAGTGTTAGTCGTCTGTCTGTTACATACAGTGTTAGTCCTCTGTCTGTTACATACAGTGTTAACCTCTGTCTGTTACATACAATGTTAGTCCTCTGTCTGTTACATACATGGTTCGTCCTCTGTCTGTTGCATACAGTGTTAGTCCTCTGTCTGTTACATACAGTGTTAGTCCTCTGTCTGTTACATACAGTGTTAGTCCTCTGTCTGTTACTTACAGTGTTAGTCCGCTGTCTGTTACATACAGTGTTAGTCGTCTGTCTGTTACATACAGTGTTAGTCCTCTGTCTGTTACAGTGTTTGTCCTCTGTCTGTTACATACAGTGTTAGTCCTCTGTCTGTGGCATACAGTGTTAGTCCTCTGTCTGTTACATACAGTGTTAGTCCTCTGTCTGTTACATACAGTGTTAATCCTCTGTCTGTTACATACAGTGTTAGTCCTCCGTCTGTTACATACAGTGTTAGTCCTCTGTCTGTTACATACAGTGTCAGTCCTCTGTATGTTACATACAGTGTTATTCCTCTGTCTGTTACATACACAGTTAGTCCTCTGTCTGTTACATCCAGGGTTAGTCCTCTGTCTGTTACATACAGTGTTAACCCTCTGTCTGTTACATACAGTATGAGTTCTCTGTCTGTTACATACTGTGTTAGTCCTCTGTCTGTGACATACAGTGTCAGTCCTCTGTCTGTTACAAACATTGTTAGTCCGCTGTCTGTTACATACAGTGTTAGTCCTCTGTCTGTTACATACAGTGTTAGTCCTCTGTCTGTTACATACAGTCTTAGTCCTCTGTCTGCTACATACAGTGTTAGTCCTCTGTCTGTTACATACAGTATTAGTCCTCTGTATGTTGCATACAGTGTTAGTCCACTGTCTGTTACATACAGTGTTAGTCCTCTGTCTGTTACATACAGTGTTTATGCTCTGTCTGTTACATACAGTTTTACTCCTCTGTCTATTACATACAGTGTTAGTCCTCTGTCTGTTACATACAGTGTTAGTCCTCTGTCTGTTACATACAGTGTTAGTCCTCTGTCTGTTACATACAGTGTTAGTCCTCTGTCTGTTACATACAGTATTGGTCCTCTGTCTGTTGCATACAGTGTTAGTCCACTGTCTGTTACATACAGTGTTAGTCCTCTGTCTGTTATATACAGTGTTTATCTTCTGTCTGTTACATACAGTGTTACTCCTCTGTCTGTTGCACACAGTGTTAGTCCTCTGTTTGTTACATACAGTGTTAATCCTTTGTCTGTTACATACAGTTTTAGTCCTCTGTCTGTTACATACAGTGTTAGTCCTCTGTCTGTTACATACAGTGTCAGTCCTCAGTCTGTTACATACAGTGTTAGTCCGCTGTCTGTTACATACAGTGTTAGTCCTCTGTCTGTTACATACAGTGTTAGTACTCTGTCTGTTACATACAGTATTAGTCCTCTGTCTGTTACATACAGTGTTCGTCCTCTCTCTGTTGCATAAAGTGTTAGTCCTCTGTCTGTTACACACAGTGTTAGTCCTCTGTCTGTTACATACAGTGTTAGTCCTCTGTCTGTTACATACAGTGTTAGTCCGCTGTCTTTTACATACAGTGTTAGTCGTCTGTCTGTTACATACAGTGTTAGTCCTCTGTCTGTTACATACAGTGTTAGACCTCTGTCTGTTACATACAGTATTAGTCCACTGTCTGTTGCATACAGTGTTCGTCCTCTGTCTGTTACACACAGTGTTAGTCCTCTGTCTGTTAGATACAGTGTTAGTCCTCTGTCTGTTACATACAGTGTTAGTCCGCTGTCTGTTACATACAGTGTTAGTCCTCTGTCTGTTACATACAATCTCAGTCCTCTGTCTGTTACATACAGTGTTAGTCCTCTGTCTGTTACATACACAGTTAGTCCTCTGTCTGTTACATACAGGGTTAGTCCTCTGTCTGTTACATACAGTGTTAACCCTCTGTCTGTTACATACAGTGTGAGTCCTCTGTCTGTTACATACAGTGTTAGTCCGCTGTCCGTTACATACAGTGTTAGTCGTCTGTCTGTTACATACAGTGTTAGTCCTCTGTCTGTTACATACAGTGTTAGTCCTCTGTCTGTTACATACAGTGTTCGTCCTCTGTCTGTTACATACAGTGTTAGTCCTCTGTCTGTTGCATACAGTGTTAGTCCTCTGTCTGTTACATACAGTGTTAGTCCTCTGTCTGTTACATACAGTGTTAGTCCTCTGTCTGTTACATACAGTGTTAGTCCTCTGTCTGTTACATACAGTGTCAGTCCTCTGTCTGTTACATACAGTGTTAGTCCTATGTCTGTTACATACACAGTTAGTCCTCTGTCTGTTACATACAGGGTTAGTCCTCTGTCTGTTACATACAGTGTTAACCCTCTGTCTGTTACATACAGTATGAGTCCGCTGTCTGTTACATACAGTGTTAGTCCTCTGTCTGTTACATACACTGTTAGTCCTCTGTCTGTGACATACAGTGTCATTGCTCTGTCTGTTACATACAGTGTTAGTCCTCTGCCTGTTACATACAGTGTTAACCCTCTGTCTGTTATATACAGTGTTAGCCCTCTGTCTGTTACATACAATGTTAGTCCTCTGTCTGTTACATACAGTGTTAGCCCTCTGTCTGTTACATACAGTGTTAGTCCTCTGTCTGTTACATACAGTGTTAACCCTCTGTCTGTTACATACAGTGTTAGTCCTCTGTCTGTTACATACAGTGTTAGTCCTCTGTCTGTTACATACAGTGTCAGTCCTCTGTCTGTTACATACATTGTTAGTCCGCTGTCTGTTACATAGAGTGTTAGTCCTCTGTCTGTTACATACAGTGTTAGTCCTCTGTCTGTTACATACAGTATTAGTACTCTGTCTGTTACATACAGTATTAGTCCTCTGTCTGTTACATACAGTGTTCGTCCTCTGTCTGTTGCATACAGTGTTAGTCCTCTGTCTGTTACATACAGTGTTAGTCCTCTATCTGTTACATACAGTGTGAGTCCTCTGTCTGTTACATACAGTGTTAGTCCTCTGTCTGTTACATACACTGTTAGTCCTCTGTCTGTGACATACAGTGTCATTGCTCTGTCTGTTACATACAGTGTTAGTCCTCTGCCTGTTACATACAGTGTTAACCCTCTGTCTGTTATATACAGTGTTAGCCCTCTGTCTGTTACATACAATGTTAGTCCTCTGTCTGTTACATACAGTGTTAGCCCTCTGTCTGTTACATACAGTGTTAGTCCTCTGTCTGTTACATACAGTGTTAACCCTCTGTCTGTTACATACAGTGTTAGTCCTCTGTCTGTTACATACAGTGTTAGTCCTCTGTCTGTTACATACAGTGTCAGTCCTCTGTCTGTTACATACATTGTTAGTCCGCTGTCTGTTACATAGAGTGTTAGTCCTCTGTCTGTTACATACAGTGTTAGTCCTCTGTCTGTTACATACAGTATTAGTACTCTGTCTGTTACATACAGTATTAGTCCTCTGTCTGTTACATACAGTGTTCGTCCTCTGTCTGTTGCATACAGTGTTAGTCCTCTGTCTGTTACATACAGTGTTAGTCCTCTATCTGTTACATACAGTGTGAGTCCTCTGTCTGTTACATACAGTGTTAGTCCGCTGTCCGTTACATACAGTGTTAGTCGTCTGTCTGTTACATACAGTGTTAGTCCTCTGTCTGTTACATACAGTGTTAGTCCTCTGTCTGTTACATACAGTGTTCGTCCTCTGTCTGTTACATACAGTGTTAGTCCTCTGTCTGTTGCATACAGTGTTAGTCCTCTGTCTGTTACATACAGCGTTAGTCCTCTGTCTGTTGCATACAGTGTTCGTCCTCTGTCTGTTACATACAGTGTTAGTCCTCTGTCTGTTACATACAGTGTCAGTCCTCTGTCTGTTACATACAGTGTTAGTCCTATGTCTGTTACATACACAGTTAGTCCTCTGTCTGTTACATACAGGGTTAGTCCTCTGTCTGTTACATACAGTGTTAACCCTCTGTCTGTTACATACAGTATGAGTCCGCTGTCTGTTACAAACAGTGTTAGTCCTCTGTCTGTTACATACACTGTTAGTCCTCTGTCTGTGACATACAGTGTCATTGCTCTGTCTGTTACATACAGTGTTAGTCCTCTGCCTGTTACATACAGTGTTAACCCTCTGTCTGTTACATACAGTGTTAGCCCTCTGTCTGTTACATACAATGTTAGTCCTCTGTCTGTTACATACAGTGTTAGCCCTCTGTCTGTTACATACAGTGTTAGTCCTCTGTCTGTTACATACAGTGTTAACCCTCTGTCTGTTACATACAGTGCTAGTCCTCTGTCTGTTACATACAGTGTTCGTCCTCTGTCTGTTGCATACAGTGTTAGTCCTCTGTCTGTTACATACAGTGTTAGTCCTCTGTCTGTTACATGCCGTGTTAGTCCTCTGTCTGTTACATACAGAGTTAACCCTCTGTCTGTTACATACAGTGTTAGTCCTCTGTCTGTTACATGCCGTGTTAGTCCTCTGTCTGTTACATACAGAGTTAACCCTCTGTCTGTTACATACAGTGTTAACCCTCTGTCTGTTACATACAGTGTTAGTCCTCTGTCTGTTACATACAGTGTTAGTCCTCTGTCTGTTACATACAGTGTCAGTCCTCTGTCTGTTACATACATTGTTAGTCCGCTGTCTGTTACATACAGTGTTAGTCCTCTGTCTGTTACATACAGTGTTAGCCCTCTGTCTGTTACATACAGTGTTAGTCCGCTGTCTGTTACATACAGTATTAGTCCTCTGTCTGTTGCATACAGTGTTCGTCCTCTGTCTGTTGCATACAGTGTTAGTCCTCTGTCTGTTACATACAGTGTTAGTCGTCTGTCTGTTACATACAGTGTTAGTCCTCTGTCTGTTACATACAGTGTTAGTCCTCTGTCTGTTACATACAGTGTTCGTCCTCTGTCTGTTACATACAGTGTTAGTCCTCTGTCTGTTGCATACAGTGTTAGTCCTCTGTCTGTTACATACAGTGTTAGTCCTCTGTCTGTTACATAGAGTGTTAGTCCTCTGTCTGTTGCATACAGTGTTAGTCCTCTGTCTGTTACATACAGTGTTAGTCCGCTGTCTGTTGCATACAGTGTTCGTCCTCTGTCTGTTACATACAGTGTTAGTCCTCTGTCTGTTACATACAGTGTTAGTCCTCTGTCTGTTACATACAGTGTTAGTCCGCTGTCTGTTACATACAGTTTTAGTCCTCTGTCTGTTACATACAATGTCAGTCCTCTGTATGTTACATACAGTGTTATTCCTCTGTCTGTTACATACACAGTTAGTCCTCTGTCTGTTACATACAGGGTTAGTCCTCTGTCTGTTACATACAGTGTTAACCCTCTGTCTGTTACATACGGTATGAGTTCTCTGTCTGTTACATACAGTGTTAGTCCTCTGTCAGTTACATACACTGTTAGTCCTCTGTCTGTGACATACAGTGTCAGTCCTCTGTCTGTTACATACAGTGTTAGTCCTCTGTCTGTTACATACAGTGTTAGTTCTCTGTCTGTTACATACAGTATTAGTCCTCTGTCTGTTGCATACAGTGTTCGTCCTCTGTCTGTTGCATACAGTGTTAGTCCTCTGTCTGTTACATACAGTGTTAGTCCTCTGTCTGTTACATACAGTGTTAGTCCTCTGTCTGTTACATACAGTGTTAGTCCTCTGTCTGTTACATACAGTGTTAGTCAGCTGTCTGTTACATACAGTGTTAGTCCTCTGTCTGTTACATACAGTGTTAGTCCTCTGTCTGTTACATACAGTGTCAGTCCTCTGTCTGTTACATACAGTGTTAGTCCTCTGTCTGTTACATACACAGTTAGTCCTCTCTCTGTTACATACAGGGTTAGTCCTGTGTCTGTTACATACAGTATTAACCTCTGTCTGTTACATACAGTGTTAGTCCTCTGTCTGTTACATACAGTGTTAGTCCTCTGTCTGTTACATACAGTGTTAGTCCTCTGTCTGTTACATACAGTGTTATCCCTCTGTCTGTTACATACAGTGTTAGTCCTCTGTATGTTACATACAGTGTTAGTCCTCTGTCTGTTACATACAGTATTAGTCCTCTGTCTGTTGCATACAGTGTTTGTCCACTGTCTGTTAAATACAGTGTTAGTCCTCCGTCTGTTACATACAGTGTTTATCCTCTGTCTGTTACATACAGTTTTACTCCTCTGTCTATTACATACAGTGTTAGTCCTCTGTCTGTTACATACAGTGTTAGTCCTCTGTCTGTTACATACAGTGTTAGTCCTCTGTCTGTTACATACAGTGTTAGTCCTCTGTCTGTTACATACAGTATTAGTCCTCTGTCTGTTGCATACAGTGTTGGTCCACTGTGTGTTACATACAGTGTTAGTCCTCTGACTGTTACATACAGTGTTTATCCTCTGTCTGTTACATACAGTGTTACTCCTCTGTCTATTACATACAGTGTTAGTCTTCTGTCTGTTACATACAGTGTTTATCCTCTGTCTGTTATATACAGTGTTAGTCCTCTGTCTGTTACATACAGTGTTAGTACTCTGTCTGTTACATACAGTGTTAGTCCTCTGTCTGTTACATACAGTGTTAGTCCTCTGTCTGTTACATACAGTGTTTATCCTCTGTCTGTTACATACAGTGTTACTCCTCTGTCTATTACATACAGTGTTAGTCTTCTGTCTGTTACATACAGTGTTAACCCTCGGTCAGTTACATACAGTGTTAATCCTCCGTCTGTTACATACAGGGTTAGTCCTCTGTCTGTTACATACAGTGTTAGTCCTCCGTCTGTTACATATAGTGTTAGTTCTCTGTCTGTTACATACAGTGTTAGTCCTCTGTCTGTTACATATCGTGTTAGTCCTCTGTCTGTTACATATAGAGTTAGACCTCTGTCTGTTACATACAGTGTTAGTCCTCTGTCTGTTACATACAGTGTTAGTCCGCTGTCTGTTACATACAGTGTTAGTCCTCTGTCTGTTACATATCGTGTTAGTCCTCTGTCTGTTACATACAGGGTTAGTCCTCTGTCTGTTACATACAGTGTTAACCCTCTTTCTGTTACATACAGTGTTAGTCCTCTGTCTGTTACATACAGTGTTAGTCCGCTGTCTGTTACATACAGTGTTAGTCCTCTGTCTGTTACATACAGTGTTAGTCGTCTGTCTGTTACATACAGTGTTTGTCCTCTGTCTGTTACATACAGTGTTAACCTCTGTCTGTTACATACAATGTTAGTCCTCTGTCTGTTACATACAGGGTTCGTCCTCTGTCTGTTGCATACAGTGTTAGTCCTCTGTCTGTTACATACAGTGTTAGTCCGCTGTCTGTTACATACAGTGTTAGTCCTCTGTCTGTTACATACAGTGTTAGTCCTCTGTCTGTTACATACAGTATGAGTCCGCTGTCTGTTACATACAGTGTTAGTCCTCTGTCTGTTACATACACTGTTAGTCCTCTGTCTGTGACATACAGTGTCATTGCTCTGTCTGTTACATACAGTGTTAGTCCTCTGCCTGTTACATACAGTGTTAACCCTCTGTCTGTTATATACAGTGTTAGCCCTCTGTCTGTTACATACAATGTTAGTCCTCTGTCTGTTACATACAGTGTTAGCCCTCTGTCTGTTACATACAGTGTTAGTCCTCTGTCTGTTACATACAGTGTTAACCCTCTGTCTGTTACATACAGTGTTAGTCCTCTGTCTGTTACATACAGTGTTAGTCCTCTGTCTGTTACATACAGTGTCAGTCCTCTGTCTGTTACATACATTGTTAGTCCGCTGTCTGTTACATAGAGTGTTAGTCCTCTGTCTGTTACATACAGTGTTAGTCCTCTGTCTGTTACATACAGTATTAGTACTCTGTCTGTTACATACAGTATTAGTCCTCTGTCTGTTACATACAGTGTTCGTCCTCTGTCTGTTGCATACAGTGTTAGTCCTCTGTCTGTTACATACAGTGTTAGTCCTCTATCTGTTACATACAGTGTGAGTCCTCTGTCTGTTACATACAGTGTTAGTCCGCTGTCCGTTACATACAGTGTTAGTCGTCTGTCTGTTACATACAGTGTTAGTCCTCTGTCTGTTACATACAGTGTTAGTCCTCTGTCTGTTACATACAGTGTTCGTCCTCTGTCTGTTACATACAGTGTTAGTCCTCTGTCTGTTGCATACAGTGTTAGTCCTCTGTCTGTTACATACAGCGTTAGTCCTCTGTCTGTTGCATACAGTGTTCGTCCTCTGTCTGTTACATACAGTGTTAGTCCTCTGTCTGTTACATACAGTGTCAGTCCTCTGTCTGTTACATACAGTGTTAGTCCTATGTCTGTTACATACACAGTTAGTCCTCTGTCTGTTACATACAGGGTTAGTCCTCTGTCTGTTACATACAGTGTTAACCCTCTGTCTGTTACATACAGTATGAGTCCGCTGTCTGTTACAAACAGTGTTAGTCCTCTGTCTGTTACATACACTGTTAGTCCTCTGTCTGTGACATACAGTGTCATTGCTCTGTCTGTTACATACAGTGTTAGTCCTCTGCCTGTTACATACAGTGTTAACCCTCTGTCTGTTACATACAGTGTTAGCCCTCTGTCTGTTACATACAATGTTAGTCCTCTGTCTGTTACATACAGTGTTAGCCCTCTGTCTGTTACATACAGTGTTAGTCCTCTGTCTGTTACATACAGTGTTAACCCTCTGTCTGTTACATACAGTGCTAGTCCTCTGTCTGTTACATACAGTGTTCGTCCTCTGTCTGTTGCATACAGTGTTAGTCCTCTGTCTGTTACATACAGTGTTAGTCCTCTGTCTGTTACATGCCGTGTTAGTCCTCTGTCTGTTACATACAGAGTTAACCCTCTGTCTGTTACATACAGTGTTAGTCCTCTGTCTGTTACATGCCGTGTTAGTCCTCTGTCTGTTACATACAGAGTTAACCCTCTGTCTGTTACATACAGTGTTAACCCTCTGTCTGTTACATACAGTGTTAGTCCTCTGTCTGTTACATACAGTGTTAGTCCTCTGTCTGTTACATACAGTGTCAGTCCTCTGTCTGTTACATACATTGTTAGTCCGCTGTCTGTTACATACAGTGTTAGTCCTCTGTCTGTTACATACAGTGTTAGCCCTCTGTCTGTTACATACAGTGTTAGTCCGCTGTCTGTTACATACAGTATTAGTCCTCTGTCTGTTGCATACAGTGTTCGTCCTCTGTCTGTTGCATACAGTGTTAGTCCTCTGTCTGTTACATACAGTGTTAGTCGTCTGTCTGTTACATACAGTGTTAGTCCTCTGTCTGTTACATACAGTGTTAGTCCTCTGTCTGTTACATACAGTGTTCGTCCTCTGTCTGTTACATACAGTGTTAGTCCTCTGTCTGTTGCATACAGTGTTAGTCCTCTGTCTGTTACATACAGTGTTAGTCCTCTGTCTGTTACATAGAGTGTTAGTCCTCTGTCTGTTGCATACAGTGTTAGTCCTCTGTCTGTTACATACAGTGTTAGTCCGCTGTCTGTTGCATACAGTGTTCGTCCTCTGTCTGTTACATACAGTGTTAGTCCTCTGTCTGTTACATACAGTGTTAGTCCTCTGTCTGTTACATACAGTGTTAGTCCGCTGTCTGTTACATACAGTTTTAGTCCTCTGTCTGTTACATACAATGTCAGTCCTCTGTATGTTACATACAGTGTTATTCCTCTGTCTGTTACATACACAGTTAGTCCTCTGTCTGTTACATACAGGGTTAGTCCTCTGTCTGTTACATACAGTGTTAACCCTCTGTCTGTTACATACGGTATGAGTTCTCTGTCTGTTACATACAGTGTTAGTCCTCTGTCAGTTACATACACTGTTAGTCCTCTGTCTGTGACATACAGTGTCAGTCCTCTGTCTGTTACATACAGTGTTAGTCCTCTGTCTGTTACATACAGTGTTAGTTCTCTGTCTGTTACATACAGTATTAGTCCTCTGTCTGTTGCATACAGTGTTCGTCCTCTGTCTGTTGCATACAGTGTTAGTCCTCTGTCTGTTACATACAGTGTTAGTCCTCTGTCTGTTACATACAGTGTTAGTCCTCTGTCTGTTACATACAGTGTTAGTCCTCTGTCTGTTACATACAGTGTTAGTCAGCTGTCTGTTACATACAGTGTTAGTCCTCTGTCTGTTACATACAGTGTTAGTCCTCTGTCTGTTACATACAGTGTCAGTCCTCTGTCTGTTACATACAGTGTTAGTCCTCTGTCTGTTACATACACAGTTAGTCCTCTCTCTGTTACATACAGGGTTAGTCCTGTGTCTGTTACATACAGTATTAACCTCTGTCTGTTACATACAGTGTTAGTCCTCTGTCTGTTACATACAGTGTTAGTCCTCTGTCTGTTACATACAGTGTTAGTCCTCTGTCTGTTACATACAGTGTTATCCCTCTGTCTGTTACATACAGTGTTAGTCCTCTGTATGTTACATACAGTGTTAGTCCTCTGTCTGTTACATACAGTATTAGTCCTCTGTCTGTTGCATACAGTGTTTGTCCACTGTCTGTTAAATACAGTGTTAGTCCTCCGTCTGTTACATACAGTGTTTATCCTCTGTCTGTTACATACAGTTTTACTCCTCTGTCTATTACATACAGTGTTAGTCCTCTGTCTGTTACATACAGTGTTAGTCCTCTGTCTGTTACATACAGTGTTAGTCCTCTGTCTGTTACATACAGTGTTAGTCCTCTGTCTGTTACATACAGTATTAGTCCTCTGTCTGTTGCATACAGTGTTGGTCCACTGTGTGTTACATACAGTGTTAGTC
The DNA here is from genome assembly GCA_964016885.1 of Eledone cirrhosa. NCBI lineage: Eukaryota > Metazoa > Mollusca > Cephalopoda > Octopoda > Eledonidae > Eledone > Eledone cirrhosa. The sequence goes on along the minus strand of OZ024753.1, from coordinate 24,477,514 downwards.
CTCTGACTGTTACATACAGTGTTTATCCTCTGTCTGTTACATACAGTGTTACTCCTCTGTCTATTACATACAGTGTTAGTCTTCTGTCTGTTACATACAGTGTTTATCCTCTGTCTGTTATATACAGTGTTAGTCCTCTGTCTGTTACATACAGTGTTAGTACTCTGTCTGTTACATACAGTGTTAGTCCTCTGTCTGTTACATACAGTGTTAGTCCTCTGTCTGTTACATACAGTGTTTATCCTCTGTCTGTTACATACAGTGTTACTCCTCTGTCTATTACATACAGTGTTAGTCTTCTGTCTGTTACATACAGTGTTAACCCTCGGTCAGTTACATACAGTGTTAATCCTCCGTCTGTTACATACAGGGTTAGTCCTCTGTCTGTTACATACAGTGTTAGTCCTCCGTCTGTTACATATAGTGTTAGTTCTCTGTCTGTTACATACAGTGTTAGTCCTCTGTCTGTTACATATCGTGTTAGTCCTCTGTCTGTTACATATAGAGTTAGACCTCTGTCTGTTACATACAGTGTTAGTCCTCTGTCTGTTACATACAGTGTTAGTCCGCTGTCTGTTACATACAGTGTTAGTCCTCTGTCTGTTACATATCGTGTTAGTTCTCTGTCTGTTACATACAGGGTTAGTCCTCTGTCTGTTACATACAGTGTTAACCCTCTTTCTGTTACATACAGTGTTAGTCCTCTGTCTGTTACATACAGTGTTAGTCCGCTGTCTGTTACATACAGTGTTAGTCCTCTGTCTGTTACATACAGTGTTAGTCGTCTGTCTGTTACATACAGTGTTTGTCCTCTGTCTGTTACATACAGTGTTAACCTCTGTCTGTTACATACAATGTTAGTCCTCTGTCTGTTACATACAGGGTTCGTCCTCTGTCTGTTGCATACAGTGTTAGTCCTCTGTCTGTTACATACAGTGTTAGTCCGCTGTCTGTTACATACAGTGTTAGTCCTCTGTCTGTTACATACAGTGTTAGTCCTCTGTCTGTTACATACAGTATTAGTACTCTGTCTGTTACATACAGTATTAGTCCTCTGTCTGTTACATACAGTGTTCGTCCTCTGTCTGTTGCATACAGTGTTAGTCCTCTGTCTGTTACATACAGTGTTAGTCCTCTATCTGTTACATACAGTGTGAGTCCTCTGTCTGTTACATACAGTGTTAGTCCGCTGTCCGTTACATACAGTGTTAGTCGTCTGTCTGTTACATACAGTGTTAGTCCTCTGTCTGTTACATACAGTGTTAGTCCTCTGTCTGTTACATACAGTGTTCGTCCTCTGTCTGTTACATACAGTGTTAGTCCTCTGTCTGTTGCATACAGTGTTAGTCCTCTGTCTGTTACATACAGCGTTAGTCCTCTGTCTGTTGCATACAGTGTTCGTCCTCTGTCTGTTACATACAGTGTTAGTCCTCTGTCTGTTACATACAGTGTCAGTCCTCTGTCTGTTACATACAGTGTTAGTCCTATGTCTGTTACATACACAGTTAGTCCTCTGTCTGTTACATACAGGGTTAGTCCTCTGTCTGTTACATACAGTGTTAACCCTCTGTCTGTTACATACAGTATGAGTCCGCTGTCTGTTACAAACAGTGTTAGTCCTCTGTCTGTTACATACACTGTTAGTCCTCTGTCTGTGACATACAGTGTCATTGCTCTGTCTGTTACATACAGTGTTAGTCCTCTGCCTGTTACATACAGTGTTAACCCTCTGTCTGTTACATACAGTGTTAGCCCTCTGTCTGTTACATACAATGTTAGTCCTCTGTCTGTTACATACAGTGTTAGCCCTCTGTCTGTTACATACAGTGTTAGTCCTCTGTCTGTTACATACAGTGTTAACCCTCTGTCTGTTACATACAGTGCTAGTCCTCTGTCTGTTACATACAGTGTTCGTCCTCTGTCTGTTGCATACAGTGTTAGTCCTCTGTCTGTTACATACAGTGTTAGTCCTCTGTCTGTTACATGCCGTGTTAGTCCTCTGTCTGTTACATACAGAGTTAACCCTCTGTCTGTTACATACAGTGTTAGTCCTCTGTCTGTTACATGCCGTGTTAGTCCTCTGTCTGTTACATACAGAGTTAACCCTCTGTCTGTTACATACATTGTTAACCCTCTGTCTGTTACATACAGTGTTAGTCCTCTGTCTGTTACATACAGTGTTAGTCGTCTGTCTGTTACATACAGTGTTAGTCCTCTGTCTGTTACATACAGTGTTAGTCCTCTGTCTGTTACATACAGTGTTCGTCCTCTGTCTGTTACATACAGTGTTAGTCCTCTGTCTGTTGCATACAGTGTTAGTCCTCTGTCTGTTACATACAGTGTTAGTCCTCTGTCTGTTACATAGAGTGTTAGTCCTCTGTCTGTTGCATACAGTGTTAGTCCTCTGTCTGTTACATACAGTGTTAGTCCTCTGTCTGTTGCATACAGTGTTCGTCCTCTGTCTGTTACATACAGTGTTAGTCCTCTGTCTGTAACATACAGTGTTAGTCCTCTGTCTGTTACATACAGTGTTAGTCCGCTGTCTGTTACATACAGTTTTAGTCCTCTGTCTGTTACATACAATGTCAGTCCTCTGTATGTTACATACAGTGTTAGTGCTCTGTCTGTTACATACAGTGTCAGTCCTCTGTCTGTTACATACATTGTTAGTCCGCTGTCTGTTACATACAGTGTTAGTCCTCTGTCTGTTACATACAGTGTTAGCCCTCTGTCTGTTACATACAGTGTTAGTCCGCTGTCTGTTACATACAGTATTAGTCCTCTGTCTGTTGCATACAGTGTTCGTCCTCTGTCTGTTGCATACAGTGTTAGTCCTCTGTCTGTTACATACAGTGTTAGTCGTCTGTCTGTTACATACAGTGTTAGTCCTCTGTCTGTTACATACAGTGTTAGTCCTCTGTCTGTTACATACAGTGTTCGTCCTCTGTCTGTTACATACAGTGTTAGTCCTCTGTCTGTTGCATACAGTGTTAGTCCTCTGTCTGTTACATACAGTGTTAGTCCTCTGTCTGTTACATAGAGTGTTAGTCCTCTGTCTGTTGCATACAGTGTTAGTCCTCTGTCTGTTACATACAGTGTTAGTCCTCTGTCTGTTGCATACAGTGTTCGTCCTCTGTCTGTTACATACAGTGTTAGTCCTCTGTCTGTTACATACGGTGTTAGTCCTCTGTCTGTTACATACAGTGTTAGTCCGCTGTCTGTTACATACAGTTTTAGTCCTCTGTCTGTTACATACAATGTCAGTCCTCTGTATGTTACATACAGTGTTATTCCTCTGTCTGTTACATACACAGTTAGTCCTCTGTCTGTTACATACAGGGTTAGTCCTCTGTCTGTTACATACAGTGTTAACCCTCTGTCTGTTACATACGGTATGAGTTCTCTGTCTGTTACATACAGTGTTAGTCCTCTGTCTGTTACATACACTGTTAGTCCTCTGTCTGTGACATACAGTGTCAGTCCTCTGTCTGTTACATACAGTGTTAGTCCTCTGTCTGTTACATACAGTGTTAGTTCTCTGTCTGTTACATACAGTATTAGTCCTCTGTCTGTTGCATACAGTGTTCGTCCTCTGTCTGTTGCATACAGTGTTAGTCCTCTGTCTGTTACATACAGTGTTAGTCCTCTGTCTGTTACATACAGTGTTAGTCCTCTGTCTGTTACATACAGTGTTAGTCCTCTGTCTGTTACATACAGTGTTAGTCAGCTGTCTGTTACATACAGTGTTAGTCCTCTGTCTGTTACATACAGTGTTAGTCCTCTGTCTGTTACATACAGTGTCAGTCCTCTGTCTGTTACATACAGTGTTAGTCCTCTGTCTGTTACATACACAGTTAGTCCTCTCTCTGTTACATACAGGGTTAGTCCTGTGTCTGTTACATACAGTATTAACCTCTGTCTGTTACATACAGTGTTAGTCCTCTGTCTGTTACATACAGTGTTAGTCCTCTGTCTGTTACATACAGTGTTAGTCCTCTGTCTGTTACATACAGTGTTATCCCTCTGTCTGTTACATACAGTGTTAGTCCTCTGTATGTTACATACAGTGTTAGTCCTCTGTCTGTTACATACAGTATTAGTCCTCTGTCTGTTGCATACAGTGTTTGTCCACTGTCTGTTAAATACAGTGTTAGTCCTCTGTCTGTTACATACAGTGTTTATCCTCTGTCTGTTACATACAGTTTTACTCCTCTGTCTATTACATACAGTGTTAGTCCTCTGTCTGTTACATACAGTGTTAGTCCTCTGTCTGTTACATACAGTGTTAGTCCTCTGTCTGTTACATACAGTGTTAGTCCTCTGTCTGTTACATACAGTATTAGTCCTCTGTCTGTTGCATACAGTGTTGGTCCACTGTGTGTTACATACAGTGTTAGTCCTCTGACTGTTACATACAGTGTTTATCCTCTGTCTGTTACATGCAGTGTTACTCCTCTGTCTGTTACATACAGTGTTTATCCTCTGTCTGTTATATACAGTGTTAGTCCTCTGTCTGTTACATACAGTGTTAGTACTCTGTCTGTTACATACAGTGTTAGTCCTCTGTCTGTTACATACAGTGTTAGTCCTCTGTCTGTTACATACAGTGTTTATCCTCTGTCTGTTACATACAGTGTTACTCCTCTGTCTATTACATACAGTGTTAGTCTTCTGTCTGTTACATACAGTGTTAACCCTCGGTCAGTTACATACAGTGTTAATCCTCCGTCTGTTACATACAGGGTTAGTCCTCTGTCTGTTACATACAGTGTTAGTCCTCCGTCTGTTACATATAGTGTTAGTTCTCTGTCTGTTACATACAGTGTTAGTCCTCTGTCTGTTACATATCGTGTTAGTCCTCTGTCTGTTACATATAGAGTTAGACCTCTGTCTGTTACATACAGTGTTAGTCCTCTGTCTGTTACATACAGTGTTAGTCCGCTGTCTGTTACATACAGTGTTAGTCCTCTGTCTGTTACATATCGTGTTAGTCCTCTGTCTGTTACATACAGGGTTAGTCCTCTGTCTGTTACATACAGTGTTAACCCTCTTTCTGTTACATACAGTGTTAGTCCTCTGTCTGTTACATACAGTGTTAGTCGTCTGTCTGTTACATACAGTGTTAGTCCTCTGTCTGTTACATACAGTGTTAACCTCTGTCTGTTACATACAATGTTAGTCCTCTGTCTGTTACATACAGGGTTCGTCCTCTGTCTGTTGCATACAGTGTTAGTCCTCTGTCTGTTACATACAGTGTTAGTCCTCTGTCTGTTACATACAGTGTTAGTCCTCTGTCTGTTACTTACAGTGTTAGTCCGCTGTCTGTTACATACAGTGTTAGTCGTCTGTCTGTTACATACAGTGTTAGTCCTCTGTCTGTTACATACAGTGTTTGTCCTCTGTCTGTTACATACAGTGTTAGTCCTCTGTCTGTGGCATACAGTGTTAGTCCTCTGTCTGTTACATACAGTGTTAGTCCTCTGTCTGTTACATACAGTGTTAATCCTCTGTCTGTTACATACAGTGTTAGTCCTCCGTCTGTTACATACAGTGTTAGTCCTCTGTCTGTTACATACAGTGTCAGTCCTCTGTATGTTACATACAGTGTTATTCCTCTGTCTGTTACATACACAGTTAGTCCTCTGTCTGTTACATCCAGGGTTAGTCCTCTGTCTGTTACATACAGTGTTAACCCTCTGTCTGTTACATACAGTATGAGTTCTCTGTCTGTTACATACAGTGTTAGTCCTCTGTCTGTGACATACAGTGTCAGTCCTCTGTCTGTTACAAACATTGTTAGTCCGCTGTCTGTTCCATACAGTGTTAGTCCTCTGTCTGTTACATACAGTGTTAGTCCTCTGTCTGTTACATACAGTATTAGTCCTCTGTCTGTTGCATACAGTGTTAGTCCACTGTCTGTTACATACAGTGTTAGTCCTCTGTCTGTTATATACAGTGTTTATCTTCTGTCTGTTACATACAGTGTTACTCCTCTGTCTGTTGCACACAGTGTTAGTCCTCTGTTTGTTACATACAGTGTTAATCCTTTGTCTGTTACATACAGTTTTAGTCCTCTGTCTGTTACATACAATGTCAGTCCTCTGTCTGTTACATACAGTGTCAGTCCTCAGTCTGTTACATACAGTGTTAGTCCGCTGTCTGTTACATACAGTTTTAGTCCTCTGTCTGTTACATACAGTGTTAGTCCTCTGTCTGTTACATACAGTATTAGTCCTCTGTCTGTTACATACAGTGTTCGTCCTCTCTCTGTTGCATAAAGTGTTAGTCCTCTGTCTGTTACACACAGTGTTAGTCCTCTGTCTGTTACATACAGTGTTAGTCCTCTGTCTGTTACATACAGTGTTAGTCCGCTGTCTTTTACATACAGTGTTAGTCGTCTGTCTGTTACATACAGTGTTAGTCCTCTGTCTGTTACATACAGTGTTAGTCCTCTGTCTGTTACATACAGTATTAGTCCACTGTCTGTTGCATACAGTGTTCGTCCTCTGTCTGTTACATACAGTGTTAGTCCTCTGTCTGTTAGATACAGTGTTAGTCCTCTGTCTGTTACATACAGTGTTAGTCCGCTGTCTGTTACATACAGTGTTAGTCCTCTGTCTGTTACCTACAATCTCAGTCCTCTGTCTGTTACATACAGTGTTAGTCCTCTGTCTGTTACATACACAGTTAGTCCTCTGTCTGTTACATACAGGGTTAGTCCTCTGTCTGTTACATACAGTGTTAACCCTCTGTCTGTTACATACAGTATGAGTCCGCTGTCTGTTACATACAGTGTTAGTCCTCTGTCTGTTACATACACTGTTAGTCCTCTGTCTGTGACATACATTGTCATTGCTCTGTCTGTTACATACAGTGTTAGTCCTCTGCCTGTTACATACAGTGTTAACCCTCTGTCTGTTACATACAGTGTTAGCCCTCTGTCTGTTACATACAATGTTAACCCTCTGTCTGTTACATACAGTGTTAGTCCTCTGTCTGTTACATACAGTGTTCGTCCTCTGTCTGTTACATACAGTGTTAGTCCTCTGTCTGTTACATGCCGTGTTAGTCCTCTGTCTGTTACATACAGAGTTAACCCTCTGTCTGTTACATACAGTGTTAGTCCTCTGTCTGTTACATGCCGTGTTAATCCTCTGTCTGTTACATACAGAGTAAACCCTCTGTCTGTTACATACAGTGTTAACCCTCTGTCTGTTACATACAGTGTTAGTCCTCTGTCTGTTACATACAGAGTTAACCCTCTGTCTGTTACATACAGTGTTAGTCCTCTGTCTGTTACATGCCGTGTTAGTCCTCTGTCTGATACATACAGAGTAAACCCTCTGTCTGTTACATACAGTGTTAACCCTCTGTCTGTTACATACAGTGTTAGTCCTCTGTCTGTTACATACAGTGTTAGTCCTCTGTCTGTTACATACAGTGTCAGTCCTCTGTCTGTTACATACATTGTTAGTCCGCTGTCTGTTACATACAGTGTTAGTCCTCTGTCTGTTACATACAGTGTTAGTCGTCTGTCTGTTACATACAGTGTTAGTCCTCTGTCTGTTACATACAGTGTTAGTCCTCTGTCTGTTACATACAGTGTTCGTCCTCTGTCTGTTACATACAGTGTTAGTCCTCTGTCTGTTGCATACAGTGTTAGTCCTCTGTCTGTTACATACAGTGTTAGTCCTCTGTCTGTTACATACAGTGTTAGTCCTCTGTCTATTACATACAGTGTTAGTCCTCTGTCTGTTACATACAGTATCAGTCCTCTGTCTGTTACATACAGTGTTAGTCCTATGTCTGTTACATACACAGTTAGTCCTCTGTCTGCTACATACAAGGTTAGTCCTCTGTCTGTTACATACAGTGTTAACCCTCTGTCTGTTACATACAGTATGAGTCCGCTGTCTGTTACATACAGTGTTAGTCCTCTGTCTGTTACATACACTGTTAGTCCTCTGTCTGTGACATACAGTGTCATTGCTCTGTCTGTTACATACAGTGTTAGTCCTCTGCCTGTTACATACAGTGTTAACCCTCTGTCTGTTACATACAGTGTTAGCCCTCTGTCTGTTACATACAATGTTAGTCCTCTGTCTGTTACATACAGTGTTAGCCCTCTGTCTGTTACATACAGTGTTAGTCCTCTGTCTGTTACATACAGTGTTAACCCTCTGTCTGTTACATACAGTGTTAGTCCTCTGTCTGTTACATACAGTGTTCGTCCTCTGTCTGTTGCATACAGTGTTAGTCCTCTGTCTGTTACATACAGTGTTAGTCCTCTGTCTGTTACATGCCGTGTTAGTCCTCTGTCTGTTACATACAGAGTTAACCCTCTGTCTGTTACATACAGTGTTAGTCCTCTGTCTGTTACATGCCGTGTTAGTCCTCTGTCTGTTACATACAGAGTTAACCCTCTGTCTGTTACATACAGTGTTAACCCTCTGTCTGTTACATACAGTGTTAGTCCTCTGTCTGTTACATACAGTGTTAGTCCTCTGTCTGTTACATACAGTGTCAGTCCTCTGTCTGTTACATACATTGTTAGTCCGCTGTCTGTTACATACAGTGTTAGTCCTCTGTCTGTTACATACAGTGTTAGCCCTCTGTCTGTTACATACATTATTAGTCCTCTGTCTGTTACATACAGTATTAGTCCTCTGTCTGTTACATACAGTGTTTGTCCTCTGTCTGTTGCATACATTGTTAGTCCTCTGTCTGTTACATACAGTGTTAGTCCTCTGTCTGTTACATACAATGTTAGTCCTCTGTCTGTTACATACAGTGTTAGTCCGCTGTCCGTTACATACAGTGTTAGTCGTCTGTCTGTTACATACAGTGTTAGTCCTCTGTCTGTTACATACAGTGTTCGTCCTCTGTCTGTTACATACAGTGTTAGTCCTCTGTCTGTTGCATACAGTGTTAGTCCTCTGTCTGTTACATACAGAGTTAGTCCTCTGTCTGTTACATAGAGTGTTAGTCCTCTGTCTGTTGCATACAGTGTTAGTCCTCTGTCTGTTACATACAGTGTTAGTCCTCTGTCTGTTGCATACAGTGTTCGTCCTCTGTCTGTTACATACAGTGTTAGTCCTCTGTCTGTTACATACAGTGTTAGTCCTCTGTCTGTTACATACAGTGTTAGTTCGCTGTCTGTTACATACAGTTTTAGTCCTCTGTCTGTTACATACAGTGTCAGTCCTCTGTATGTTACATACAGTGTTATTCCTCTGTCTGTTACATACACAGTTAGTCCTCTGTCTGTTACATACAGGGTTAGTCCTCTGTCTGTTACATACAGTGTTAACCCTCTGTCTGTTACATACGGTATGAGTTCTCTGTCTGTTACATACAGTGTTAGTCCTCTGTCTGTTACATACACTGTTAGTCCTCTGTCTGTGACATACAGTGTCAGTCCTCTGTCTGTTACATACAGTGTTAGTCCTCTGTCTGTTACATACAGTGTTAGTCCTCTGTCTGTTACATACAGTATTAGTCCTCTGTCTGTTACATACAGTGTTAGTCCTCTGTCTGTTACATACAGTGTTAGTCCTCTGTCTGTTACATACAGTGTCAGTCCTCTGTCTGTTACATACAGTGTTAGTCCTCTGTCTGTTACATTCACAGTTAGTCCTCTCTCTGTTACATACAGGGTTAGTCCTGTGTCTGTTACATACAGTATTAACCTCTGTCTGTTACATACAGTGTTAGTCCTCTGTCTGTTACATACAGTGTTAGTCCTCTGTCTGTTACATACAGTGTTAGTCCTCTGTCTGTTACATACAGTGTTATCCCTCTGTCTGTTACATACAGTGTTAGTCCTCTGTATGTTACATACAGTGTTAGTCCTCTGTCTGTTACATACAGTGTTAGTCCTCTGCCTGTTACATAGTGTTAGCCCTCTGACTGTTACATACAGTGTTAGTCCTCTGTCTGTTACATACAGTGTTAGCCCTCTGTCTGTTACATACAGTGTTAGTCCTCTGTCTGTTACATACAGTGTTATCCCTCTGTCTGTTACATACAGTGTTAGTCCTCTGTATGTTACATACAGTGTTACTCCTCTGCCTGCTACATACAGTGTTTATCCTCTGTCTGTTACATACAGTGTTAGTCCTCTGTCTTTTACATACAGTGTTAGTCCTCTGTCTGTTACATACAGTGTTTATCCTCTGTCTGTTACATACAGTGTTTATCCTCTGTCTGTTACATACAGTGTTACTCCTCTGTCTATTACATACAGTGTTAGTCGTCTGTCTGTTACATACAGTGTTAGTCCTCCGTCTGTTACATTCAGTGTTAGTCCTCTGTCTGTTACATACAGTGTTAGTCCTCTGTCTGTTACATACAGTGTTAGTCCTCTGTCTGTTGCATACAGTGTCCGTCCTCTGTCTGTTACATACAGTGTTAGACCTCTGTCTGTTACATACAGTGTTAGTCCTCTGTCTGTTACATACAGTGTTAGTCCGCTGTCTGTTACATACAGTGTTAGTCCTCTGTCTGTTACATATCGTGTTAGTCCTCTGTCTGTTACATACAGGGTTAGTCCTCTGTCTGTTACATACAGTGTTAACCCTCTTTCTGTTACATACAGTGTTAGTCCTCTGTCTGTTACATACAGTGTTAGTCCTCTGTGTGTTCCATACAGTGGTAGTCCTCTGTCTGTTACACACACAGTTAGTCCTCTGTCTGTTACATACAGGGTTAGTCCTCTGTCTGTTACATATATTGTTAACCCTCTGTCTGTTACATACAGTGTTAGTCCTCTGTCTGTTACATACAGTGTTAGTCCTCTGTCTGTTACATACAGTGTTAGTCCTCTGTCTGTTACATATCGTGTTAGTCCTCTGTCTTTTATATACAACGTTAGTCCTCTGTCTCTTACATACAGTGTTAGTCCTCTGTCTGTTACATATCGTGTTAGTCCACTGTCTGTTACATACAATGTTAGTCCTCTGTCTGTTACATACAGTGTTAGTCCTCTGTCTGTTACATACAGTATTAGTCCTCTGTCTGTCACATGCTGTGTTAGTCCTCTGTCTGTTACATGCAGGATTAGTCCTCTGTCTGTTACAAACAGTGTTAACCCTCTGTCTGTTACATACAGTGTTAGTCCTCTGTGTGTTACATACAGTGTTAGTCCTCTGTCTTTTACATACATTGTTAGTCCTCTGTCTGTTACATACAGTGTTAACCCTCTGTCTGTTACATACAGTGTTAGTCCTCTGTCTGTTACATACAGTGTTCGTCCTCTGTCTGTTGCATACAGTGTTAGTCCTCTGTCTGTTACATACAGTGTTAGTCCTCTGTCTGTTACATGCCGTGTTAGTCCTCTGTCTGTTACATACAGAGTTAAGCCTCTGTCTGTTACATACAGTGTTAGTCCTCTGTCTGTTACATGCCGTGTTAGTCCTCTGTCTGTTACATACAGAGTTAACCCTCTGTCTGTTACATACAGTGTTAACCCTCTGTCTGTTACATACAGTGTTAGTCCTCTGTCTGTTACATACAGTGTCAGTCCTCTGTCTGTTACATACAGTGTTAGTCCGCTGTCTGTTACATACAGTGTTAGTCCTCTGTCTGTTACATACAGTGTTAGTCGTCTGTCTGTTACATACAGTGTTCGTCCTCTGTCTGTTACATACAGTGTTAGTCCTCTGTCTGTTACATACAGTGTTATTCCTCTGTCTGTTAAATACACAGTTAGTCCTCTGTCTGTTACATACAGGGTTGTCCTCTGTCTGTTACATACAGTGTTAACCCTCTGTCTGTTACATACGGTATGAGTTCTCTGTCTGTTACATACAGTGTTAGTCCTCTGTCTGTTACATACACTGTTAGTCCTCTGTCTGTGACATACAGTGTCAGTCCTCTGTCTGTTACATACAGTGTTAGTCCTCTGTCTGTTACATACAGTATTAGTCCTCTGTCTGTTGCATACAGTGTTCGTCCTCTGTCTGTTGCATACAGTGTTAGTCCTCTGTCTGTTACATACAGTGTTAGTCCTCTGTCTGTTACATACAGTGTTAGTCCTCTGTCTGTTACATACAGTGTTAGTCCTCTGTCTGTTACATACAGTGTTAGTCCGCTGTCTGTTACATACAGTGTTAGTCCTCTGTCTGTTACATACAGTGTTAGTCCTCTGTCTGTTACATACAGTGTCAGTCCTCTGTCTGTTACATACAGTGTTAGTCCTGTGTCTGTTACATACAGTATTAACCCTCTGTCTGTTACATACAGTGTTAGTCCTCTGTCTGTTACATACAGTGTTAGTCCTCTGTCTGTTACATACAGTGTTAGTCCTCTGTCTGTTACATACAGTGTTATCCCTCTGTCTGTTACATACAGTGTTAGTCCTCTGTATGTTACATACAGTGTTACTCCTCTGCCTGCTACATACAGTATTTATCCTCTGTCTGTTACATACAGTGTTAGTCCTCTGTCTTTTTCATACAGTGTTAGTCCTCTGTCTGTTACATACAGTGTTAGTCCTCTGTCTGTTACATACAGTGTTAGTCCGCTGTCTGTTACATACAGTGTTACTCCTCTGTCTATTACATACAGTGTTAGTCTTCTGTCTGTTACATACAGTGTTTATCCTCTGTCTGTTACATACAGTGTTAGTCCTCTGTCTGTTACATACAGTGTTAGTACTCTGTCTGTTACATACAGTGTTAGTCCTCTGTCTGTTACATACAGTGTTAGTCCTCTGTCTGTTACATACAGTGTTTATCCTCTGTCTGTTACATACAGTGTTACTCCTCTGTCTATTACATACAGTGTTAGTCTTCTGTCTGTTACATACAGTGTTAACCCTCGGTCAGTTACATACAGTGTTAGTCCTCCGTCTGTTACATACAGGGTTAGTCCTCTGTCTGTTACATACAGTGTTAGTCCTCTGTCTGTTACATACAGTATTAGTCCTCTGTCTGTTACATATCGTGTTAGTCCTCTGTCTGTTACATACAGGGTTAGTCCTCTGTCTGTTACATACAGTGTTAGTCCTCTGTCTGTTACATATCGTGTTAGTCCTCTGTCTGTCACATATAGAGTTAGACCTCTGTCTGTTACATACAGTGTTAGTCCTCTGTCTGTTACATACAGTGTTAGTCCGCTGTCTGTTACATACAGTGTTAGTCCTCTGTCTGTTACATATCGTGTTAGTCCTCTGTCTGTTAGATACAGGGTTAGTCCTCTGTCTGTTACATACAGTGTTAACCCTCTTTCTGTTACATACAGTGTTAGTCCTCTGTCTGTTACATACAGTGTTAGTCCTCTGTCTGTTACATGCCGTGTTAGTCCTCTGTCTGTTACATGCAGGGTTAGTCCTCTGTCTGTTACAAACAGTGTTAACCCTCTGTCTGTTACATACAGTGTTAGTCCTCTGTATGTTACATACAGTGTTAGTCCTCTGTCTGTTACATACAGTGTTAGTCCTCTGTCTGTTACATACAGTGTTAACCCTCTGTCTGTTACATACAGTGTTATTCCTCTGTCTGTTACATACAGTGTTCGTCCTCTGTCTGTTGCATACAGTGTTAGTCCTCTGTCTGTTACATACAGTGTTAGTCCTCTGTCTGTTACATGCCGTGTTAGTCCTCTGTCTGTTACATACAGAGTTAACCCTCTGTCTGTTACATACAGTGTTAGTCCTCTGTCTGTTACATGCCGTGTTAGTCCTCTGTCTGTTACATACAGAGTTAACCCTCTGTCTGTTACATACAGTGTTAACCCTCTGTCTGTTACATACAGTGTTAGTCCTCTGTATGTTACATACAGTGTTAGTCCTCTGTCTGTTACATACAGTGTTAATCCTCTGTCTGTTACATACAGTGTTAACCCTCTGTCTGTTACATACAGTGTTATTCCTCTGTCTGTTACATACAGTGTTCGTCCTCTGTCTGTTGCATACAGTGTTAGTCCTCTGTCTGTTACATACAGTGTTAGTCCTCTGTCTGTTACATACAGTGTTAGTCCTCTGTCTGTTACATACAGTGTTTATCCTCTGTCTGTTACATACAGTGTTACTCCTCTGTCTATTACATACAGTGTTAGTCTTCTGTCTGTTACATACAGTGTTAACCCTCGGTCAGTTACATACAGTGTTAGTCCTCCGTCTGTTACATACAGGGTTAGTCCTCTGTCTGTTACATACAGTGTTAGTCCTCTGTCTGTTACATACAGTGTTAGTCCTCTGTCTGTTACATACAGTATTAGTCCTCTGTCTGTTACATATCGTGTTAGTCCTCTGTCTGTTACATACAGGGTTAGTCCTCTGTCTGTTACATACAGTGTTAGTCCTCTGTCTGTTACATATCGTGTTAGTCCTCTGTCTGTCACATATAGAGTTAGACCTCTGTCTGTTACATACAGTGTTAGTCCTCTGTCTGTTACATACAGTGTTAGTCCGCTGTCTGTTACATACAGTGTTAGTCCTCTGTCTGTTACATATCGTGTTAGTCCTCTGTCTGTTAGATACAGGGTTAGTCCTCTGTCTGTTACATACAGTGTTAACCCTCTTTCTGTTACATACAGTGTTAGTCCTCTGTCTGTTACATACAGTGTTAGTCCTCTGTCTGTTACATGCCGTGTTAGTCCTCTGTCTGTTACATGCAGGGTTAGTCCTCTGTCTGTTACAAACAGTGTTAACCCTCTGTCTGTTACATACAGTGTTAGTCCTCTGTATGTTACATACAGTGTTAGTCCTCTGTCTGTTACATACAGTGTTAGTCCTCTGTCTGTTACATACAGTGTTAACCCTCTGTCTGTTACATACAGTGTTATTCCTCTGTCTGTTACATACAGTGTTCGTCCTCTGTCTGTTGCATACAGTGTTAGTCCTCTGTCTGTTACATACAGTGTTAGTCCTCTGTCTGTTACATGCCGTGTTAGTCCTCTGTCTGTTACATACAGAGTTAACCCTCTGTCTGTTACATACAGTGTTAGTCCTCTGTCTGTTACATGCCGTGTTAGTCCTCTGTCTGTTACATACAGAGTTAACCCTCTGTCTGTTACATACAGTGTTAACCCTCTGTCTGTTACATACAGTGTTAGTCCTCTGTCTGTTACATACAGTGTTAGTCCGCTGTCTGTTACATACAGTGTTAGTCCTCTGTCTGTTACATACAGTGTTAGTCCGCTGTCTGTTACATACAGTGTTAGTCCTCTGTCTGTTACATACAGTGTTAGTCGTCTGTCTGTTACATACAGTGTTCGTCCTCTGTCTGTTACATACAGTGTTAGTCCTCTGTCTGTTACATACAGTGTTATTCCTCTGTCTGTTAAATACACAGTTAGTCCTCTGTCTGTTACATACAGGGTTGTCCTCTGTCTGTTACATACAGTGTTAACCCTCTGTCTGTTACATACGGTATGAGTTCTCTGTCTGTTACATACAGTGTTAGTCCTCTGTCTGTTACATACACTGTTAGTCCTCTGTCTGTGACATACAGTGTCAGTCCTCTGTCTGTTACATACAGTGTTAGTCCTCTGTCTGTTACATACAGTATTAGTCCTCTGTCTGTTGCATACAGTGTTCGTCCTCTGTCTGTTGCATACAGTGTTAGTCCTCTGTCTGTTACATACAGTGTTAGTCCTCTGTCTGTTACATACAGTGTTAGTCCTCTGTCTGTTACATACAGTGTTAGTCCTCTGTCTGTTACATACAGTGTTAGTCCGCTGTCTGTTACATACAGTGTTAGTCCTCTGTCTGTTACATACAGTGTTAGTCCTCTGTCTGTTACATACAGTGTCAGTCCTCTGTCTGTTACATACAGTGTTAGTCCTGTGTCTGTTACATACAGTATTAACCCTCTGTCTGTTACATACAGTGTTAGTCCTCTGTCTGTTACATACAGTGTTAGTCCTCTGTCTGTTACATACAGTGTTAGTCCTCTGTCTGTTACATACAGTGTTATCCCTCTGTCTGTTACATACAGTGTTAGTCCTCTGTATGTTACATACAGTGTTACTCCTCTGCCTGCTACATACAGTATTTATCCTCTGTCTGTTACATACAGTGTTAGTCCTCTGTCTTTTTCATACAGTGTTAGTCCTCTGTCTGTTACATACAGTGTTAGTCCTCTGTCTGTTACATACAGTGTTAGTCCGCTGTCTGTTACATACAGTGTTACTCCTCTGTCTATTACATACAGTGTTAGTCTTCTGTCTGTTACATACAGTGTTTATCCTCTGTCTGTTACATACAGTGTTAGTCCTCTGTCTGTTACATACAGTGTTAGTACTCTGTCTGTTACATACAGTGTTAGTCCTCTGTCTGTTACATACAGTGTTAGTCCTCTGTCTGTTACATACAGTGTTTATCCTCTGTCTGTTACATACAGTGTTACTCCTCTGTCTATTACATACAGTGTTAGTCTTCTGTCTGTTACATACAGTGTTAACCCTCGGTCAGTTACATACAGTGTTAGTCCTCCGTCTGTTACATACAGGGTTAGTCCTCTGTCTGTTACATACAGTGTTAGTCCTCTGTCTGTTACATACAGTATTAGTCCTCTGTCTGTTACATATCGTGTTAGTCCTCTGTCTGTTACATACAGGGTTAGTCCTCTGTCTGTTACATACAGTGTTAGTCCTCTGTCTGTTACATATCGTGTTAGTCCTCTGTCTGTCACATATAGAGTTAGACCTCTGTCTGTTACATACAGTGTTAGTCCTCTGTCTGTTACATACAGTGTTAGTCCGCTGTCTGTTACATACAGTGTTAGTCCTCTGTCTGTTACATATCGTGTTAGTCCTCTGTCTGTTAGATACAGGGTTAGTCCTCTGTCTGTTACATACAGTGTTAACCCTCTTTCTGTTACATACAGTGTTAGTCCTCTGTCTGTTACATACAGTGTTAGTCCTCTGTCTGTTACATGCCGTGTTAGTCCTCTGTCTGTTACATGCAGGGTTAGTCCTCTGTCTGTTACAAACAGTGTTAACCCTCTGTCTGTTACATACAGTGTTAGTCCTCTGTATGTTACATACAGTGTTAGTCCTCTGTCTGTTACATACAGTGTTAGTCCTCTGTCTGTTACATACAGTGTTAACCCTCTGTCTGTTACATACAGTGTTATTCCTCTGTCTGTTACATACAGTGTTCGTCCTCTGTCTGTTGCATACAGTGTTAGTCCTCTGTCTGTTACATACAGTGTTAGTCCTCTGTCTGTTACATGCCGTGTTAGTCCTCTGTCTGTTACATACAGAGTTAACCCTCTGTCTGTTACATACAGTGTTAGTCCTCTGTCTGTTACATGCCGTGTTAGTCCTCTGTCTGTTACATACAGAGTTAACCCTCTGTCTGTTACATACAGTGTTAACCCTCTGTCTGTTACATACAGTGTTAGTCCTCTGTATGTTACATACAGTGTTAGTCCTCTGTCTGTTACATACAGTGTTAATCCTCTGTCTGTTACATACAGTGTTAACCCTCTGTCTGTTACATACAGTGTTATTCCTCTGTCTGTTACATACAGTGTTCGTCCTCTGTCTGTTGCATACAGTGTTAGTCCTCTGTCTGTTACATACAGTGTTAGTCCTCTGTCTGTTACATACAGTGTTAGTCCTCTGTCTGTTACATACAGTGTTTATCCTCTGTCTGTTACATACAGTGTTACTCCTCTGTCTATTACATACAGTGTTAGTCTTCTGTCTGTTACATACAGTGTTAACCCTCGGTCAGTTACATACAGTGTTAGTCCTCCGTCTGTTACATACAGGGTTAGTCCTCTGTCTGTTACATACAGTGTTAGTCCTCTGTCTGTTACATACAGTGTTAGTCCTCTGTCTGTTACATACAGTATTAGTCCTCTGTCTGTTACATATCGTGTTAGTCCTCTGTCTGTTACATACAGGGTTAGTCCTCTGTCTGTTACATACAGTGTTAGTCCTCTGTCTGTTACATATCGTGTTAGTCCTCTGTCTGTCACATATAGAGTTAGACCTCTGTCTGTTACATACAGTGTTAGTCCTCTGTCTGTTACATACAGTGTTAGTCCGCTGTCTGTTACATACAGTGTTAGTCCTCTGTCTGTTACATATCGTGTTAGTCCTCTGTCTGTTAGATACAGGGTTAGTCCTCTGTCTGTTACATACAGTGTTAACCCTCTTTCTGTTACATACAGTGTTAGTCCTCTGTCTGTTACATACAGTGTTAGTCCTCTGTCTGTTACATGCCGTGTTAGTCCTCTGTCTGTTACATGCAGGGTTAGTCCTCTGTCTGTTACAAACAGTGTTAACCCTCTGTCTGTTACATACAGTGTTAGTCCTCTGTATGTTACATACAGTGTTAGTCCTCTGTCTGTTACATACAGTGTTAGTCCTCTGTCTGTTACATACAGTGTTAACCCTCTGTCTGTTACATACAGTGTTATTCCTCTGTCTGTTACATACAGTGTTCGTCCTCTGTCTGTTGCATACAGTGTTAGTCCTCTGTCTGTTACATACAGTGTTAGTCCTCTGTCTGTTACATGCCGTGTTAGTCCTCTGTCTGTTACATACAGAGTTAACCCTCTGTCTGTTACATACAGTGTTAGTCCTCTGTCTGTTACATGCCGTGTTAGTCCTCTGTCTGTTACATACAGAGTTAACCCTCTGTCTGTTACATACAGTGTTAACCCTCTGTCTGTTACATACAGTGTTAGTCCTCTGTCTGTTACATACAGTGTTAGTCCGCTGTCTGTTACATACAGTGTTAGTCCTCTGTCTGTTACATACAGTGTTAGTCGTCTGTCTGTTACATACAGTGTTCGTCCTCTGTCTGTTACATACAGTGTTAGTCCTCTGTCTGTTACATACAGTGTTATTCCTCTGTCTGTTAAATACACAGTTAGTCCTCTGTCTGTTACATACAGGGTTGTCCTCTGTCTGTTACATACAGTGTTAACCCTCTGTCTGTTACATACGGTATGAGTTCTCTGTCTGTTACATACAGTGTTAGTCCTCTGTCTGTTACATACACTGTTAGTCCTCTGTCTGTGACATACAGTGTCAGTCCTCTGTCTGTTACATACAGTGTTAGTCCTCTGTCTGTTACATACAGTGTTAGTCCTCTGTCTGTTATATACAGTATTAGTCCTCTGTCTGTTGCATACAGTGTTCGTCCTCTGTCTGTTGCATACAGTGTTAGTCCTCTGTCTGTTACATACAGTGTTAGTCCTCTCTCTGTTACATACAGTGTTAGTCCTCTGTCTGTTACATACAGTGCTAGTCCTCTGTCTGTTACATACAGTGTTAGTCCGCTGTCTGTTACATACAGTGTTAGTCCTCTGTCTGTTACATACAGTGTTAGTCCTCTGTTTGTTACATACAGTGTCAGTCCTCTGTCTGTTACATACAGTGTTAGTCCTCTGTCTGTTACATACACAGTTAGTCCTCTCTCCGTTACATACAGGGTTAGTCCTGTGTCTGTTACATACAGTATTAACCCTCTGTCTGTTACATACAGTGTTAGTCCTCTGTCTGTTACATACAGTGTTAGTCCTCTGTCTGTTAGATACAGTGTTATCCCTCTGTCTGTTACATACAGTGTTAGTCCTCTGTATGTTACATGCAGTGTTAGTCCTCTGTCTGTTACATACAGTGTTAGTCCTCTGCCTGTTACATAGTGTTAGCCCTCTGACTGTTACATACAGTGTTAGTCCTCTGTCTGTTACATACAGTGTTAGCCCTCTGTCTGTTACATACAGTGTTAGTCCTCTGTCTGTTACATACAGTGTTATCCCTCTGTCTGTTACATACAGTGTTAGTCCTCTGTATGTTACATACAGTGTTACTCCTCTGCCTGCTACATACAGTATTTATCCTCTGTCTGTTATATACAGTGTTAGTCCTCTGTCTTTTTCATACAGTGTTAGTCCTCTGTCTGTTACATAGTGTTTATCCTCTGTCTGTTACATACAGTGTTACTCCTCTGTCTATTACATACAGTGTTAGTCTTCTCTCTGTTACATACAGTGTTTATCCTCTGTCTGTTACATACAGTGTTAGTCCTCTGTCTGTTACATACAGTGTTAGTACTCTGTCTGTTACATACAGTGTTAGTCCTCTGTCTGTTACATACAGTGTTAGTCCTCTGTCTGTTACATACAGTGTTTATCCTCTGTCTGTTACATACAGTGTTACTCCTCTGTCTATTACATACAGTGTTAGTCTTCTGTCTGTTACATACAGTGTTAACCCTCGGTCAGTTACATACAGTGTTAGTCCTCCGTCTGTTACATACAGGGTTAGTCCTCTGTCTGTTACATACAGTGTTAGTCCTCTGTCTGTTACATACAGTATTAGTCCTCTGTCTGTTACATATCGTGTTAGTCCTCTGTCTGTTAAATACAGGGTTAGTCCTCTGTCTGTTACATACAGTGTTAGTCCTCTGTCTGTTACATATCGTGTTAGTCCTCTGTCTGTTACATATAGAGTTAGACCTCTGTCTGTTACATACAGTGTTAGTCCTCTGTCTGTTACATACAGTGTTAGTCCGCTGTCTGTTACATAGAGTGTTAGTCCTCTGTCTGTTACATATCGTGTTAGTCCTCTGTCTGTTACATACAGGATTAGTCCTCTGTCTGTTACATACAGTGTTAACCCTCTTTCTGTTACATACAGTGTTAGTCCTCTGTCTGTTACATACAGTGTTAGTCTTCTGTCTGTTACATACAGTGTTAGTCCTCTGTCTGTTACATACACAGTTAGTCCTCTGTCTGTTACATACAGGGTTAGTCCTCTGTCTGTTACATATAGTGTTAACCCTCTGTCTGTTACATTCAGTGTTAGTCCTCTGTCTGTTACATACAGTGTTAGTCCTCTGTCTGTTACATACAGTGTTAGTCCTCTGTCTGTTACATATCGTGTTAGTGCTCTGTCTTTTACATACAACGTTAGTCCTCTGTCTCTTACATACAGTGTTAGACCTCTGTCTGTTACATATCGTGTTAGTCCTCTGTCTGTTACATACAATGTTAGTCCTCTGTCTGTTACATACAGTGTTAGTCCTCTGTCTGTTACATACAGTGTTAGTCCTCTGTCTGTTACATGCCGTGTTAGTCCTCTGTCTGTTACATGCAGGGTTAGTCCTCTGTCTGTTACATACAGAGTTAACCCTCTGTCTGTTACATACAGTGTTAGTCCTCTGTCTGTTACATGCCGTGTTAGTCCTCTGTCTGTTACATACAGAGTTAACCCTCTGTCTGTTACATGCAGTGTTAACCCTCTGTCTGTTACATACAGTGTTAGTCCTCTGTCTGTTACATACAGTGTTAGTCCTCTGTCTGTTACATACAGTGTTAGTCCGCTGTCTGTTACATACAGTGTTAGTCCTCTGTCTGTTACATACAGTGTTAGTCCTCTGTCTGTTACATACAGGGTTCGTCCTCTGTCTGTTGCATACAGTGTTAGTCCTCTGTCTGTTACATACAGTGTTAGTCCTCTGTCTGTTACATACAGTGTTAGTCCTCTGTCTGTTACTTACAGTGTTAGTCCGCTGTCTGTTACATACAGTGTTAGTCGTCTGTCTGTTACATACAGTGTTAGTCCTCTGTCTGTTACATACAGTGTTCGTCCTCTGTCTGTTACATACAGTGTTAGTCCTCTGTCTGTTACATACAGTGTTAGTCCTCTGCCTGTTACATAGTGTTAGCCCTCTGACTGTTACATACAGTGTTAGTCCTCTGTCTGTTACATACAGTGTTAGCCCTCTGTCTGTTACATACAGTGTTAGTCCTCTGTCTGTTACATACAGTGTTATCCCTCTGTCTGTTACATACAGTGTTAGTCCTCTGTATGTTACATACAGTGTTACTCCTCTGCCTGCTACATACAGTATTTATCCTCTGTCTGTTATATACAGTGTTAGTCCTCTGTCTTTTTCATACAGTGTTAGTCCTCTGTCTGTTACATAGTGTTTATCCTCTGTCTGTTACATACAGTGTTACTCCTCTGTCTATTACATACAGTGTTAGTCTTCTCTCTGTTACATACAGTGTTTATCCTCTGTCTGTTACATACAGTGTTAGTCCTCTGTCTGTTACATACAGTGTTAGTACTCTGTCTGTTACATACAGTGTTAGTCCTCTGTCTGTTACATACAGTGTTAGTCCTCTGTCTGTTACATACAGTGTTTATCCTCTGTCTGTTACATACAGTGTTACTCCTCTGTCTATTACATACAGTGTTAGTCTTCTGTCTGTTACATACAGTGTTAACCCTCGGTCAGTTACATACAGTGTTAGTCCTCCGTCTGTTACATACAGGGTTAGTCCTCTGTCTGTTACATACAGTGTTAGTCCTCTGTCTGTTACATAAAGTATTAGTCCTCTGTCTGTTACATATCGTGTTAGTCCTCTGTCTGTTACATACATGGTTAGTCCTCTGTCTGTTACATACAGTGTTAGTCCTCTGTCTGTTACATATCGTGTTAGTCCTCTGTCTGTTACATATAGAGTTAGACCTCTGTCTGTTACATACAGTGTTAGTCCTCTGTCTGTTACATACAGTGTTAGTCCGCTGTCTGTTACATAGAGTGTTAGTCCTCTGTCTGTTACATACAGGATTAGTCCTCTGTCTGTTACATACAGTGTTAACCCTCTTTCTGTTACATACAGTGTTAGTCCTCTGTCTGTTACATACAGTGTTAGTCTTCTGTCTGTTACATACAGTGTTAGTCCTCTGTCTGTTACATACACAGTTAGTCCTCTGTCTGTTACATACAGGGTTAGTCCTCTGTCTGTTACATATAGTGTTAACCCTCTGTCTGTTACATTCAGTGTTAGTCCTCTGTCTGTTACATACAGTGTTAGTCCTCTGTCTGTGACATACAGTGTTAGTCCTCTGTCTGTTACATATCGTGTTAGTGCTCTGTCTTTTACATACAACGTTAGTCCTCTGTCTCTTACATACAGTGTTAGACCTCTGTCTGTTACATATCGTGTTAGTCCTCTGTCTGTTACATACAATGTTAGTCCTCTGTCTGTTACATACAGTGTTAGTCCTCTGTCTGTTACATACAGTGTTAGTCCTCTGTCTGTTACATGCCGTGTTAGTCCTCTGTCTGTTACATACAGAGTTAACCCTCTGTCTGTTACATGCAGGGTTAGTCCTCTGTCTGTTACATACAGAGTTAACTCTCTGTCTGTTACATACAGTGTTAGTCCTCTGTCTGTTACATGCCGTGTTAGTCCTCTGTCTGTTACATACAGAGTTAACCCTCTGTCTGTTACATGCAGTGTTAACCCTCTGTCTGTTACATACAGTGTTAGTCCTCTGTCTGTTACATACAGTGTTAGTCCTCTGTCTGTTACATACAGTGTTAGTCCGCTGTCTGTTACATACAGTGTTAGTCCTCTGTCTGTTACATACAGTGTTAGTCCTCTGTCTGTTACATACAGGGTTCGTCCTCTGTCTGTTGCATACAGTGTTAGTCCTCTGTCTGTTACATACAGTGTTAGTCCTCTGTCTGTTACATACAGTGTTAGTCCTCTGTCTGTTACTTACAGTGTTAGTCCGCTGTCTGTTACATACAGTGTTAGTCGTCTGTCTGTTACATACAGTGTTAGTCCTCTGTCTGTTACAGACAGTGTTCGTCCTCTGTCTGTTACATACAGTGTTAGTCCTCTGTCTGTTGCATACAGTGTTAGTCCTCTGTCTGTTACATACAGTGTTAGTCCTCTGTCTGTTACATACAGTGTTAGTCCTCTGTCTGTTACATACAGTGTTAATCCTCTGTCTGTTACATACAGTGTTAGTCAGCTGTCTGTTACATACAGTGTTAGTCCTCTGTCTGTTACATACAGTGTTAGTCCTCTGTCTGTTAGATACAGTGTCAGTCCTCTGTATGTTACATACAGTGTTATTCCTCTGTCTGTTACATACACAGTTAGACCTCTGTCTGTTACATCCAGGGTTAGTCCTCTGTCTGTTACATACAGTGTTAACCCTCTGTCTGTTACATACAGTATGAGATCTCTGTCTGTTACATACAGTGTTAGTCCTCTGTCTGTGACATACAGTGTCAGTCCTCTGTCTGTTACATACATTGTTAGTCCGCTGTCTGTTACATACAGTGTTAGTCCTCTGTCTGTTACATACAGTGTTAACCCTCTGTCTGTTACATACAGTGTTATTCCTCTGTCTGTTACATACAGTGTTAGTCCTCTGTCTGTTACATACAGTGTTAGCCTTCTGTCTGTTATATACAGTGTTAGTCCTCTGTCTGTTACATACAGTCTTAGTCCTCTGTCTGCTACATACAGTGTTAGTCCTCTGTCTGTTACATACAGTATTAGTCCTCTGTCTGTTGCATACAGTGTTAGTCCACTGTCTGTTACATACAGTGTTAGTCCTCTGTCTGTTACATACAGTGTTTATCCTCTGTCTGTTACATACAGTTTTACTCCTCTGTCTATTACATACAGTGTTAGTCCTCTGTCTGTTACATACAGTGTTAGTCCTCTGTCTGTTACATACAATGTTAGTCCTCTGTCTGTTACATACAGTGTTACTCCTCTGTCTGTTACATACAGTGTTAGTCCTCTGTCTGTTACATATAGTATTAGTCGTCTGTCTGTTGCATACAGTGTTAGTCCACTGTCTGTTACATACAGTGTTAGTCCTCTGTCTGTTACATACAGTGTTTATCTTCTGTCTGTTACATACAGTGTTACTCCTCTGTCTGTTGCACACAGTGTTAGTCCTCTGTTTGTTACATACAGTGTTAATCCTTTGTCTGTTACATACAGTTTTATTCCTCTGTCTGTTACATACAGTGTTAGTCCTCTGTCTGTTACATACAGTGTCAGTCCTCAGTCTGTTACATACAGTGTTAGTCCGCTGTCTGTTACATGCCGTGTTAGTCCTCTGTCTGTTACATACAGAGTTAACCCTCTGTCTGTTACATACAGTGTTAACCCTCTGTCTGTTACATACAGTGTTAGTCCTCTGTCTGTTACATACAGTGTTAGTCCTCTGTCTGTTACATACAGTGTCAGTCCTCTGTCTGTTACATACATTGTTAGTCCGCTGTCTGTTACATACAGTGTTAGTCCTCTGTCTGTTACATACAGTGTTAGTCCTCTGTCTGTTTCATACAGTATTAGTCCTCTGTCTGTTACATACAGTATTAGTCCTCTGTCTGTTACATACAGTGTTCGTCCTCTGTCTGTTGCATACAGTGTTAGTCCTCTGTCTGTTACATACAGTGTTAGTCCTCTGTCTGTTACATACAGTGTTAGTCCTCTGTCTGTTACATACAGTGTTAGTCCGCTGTCCGTTACATACAGTGTTAGTCCTCTGTCTGTTGCATACAGTGTTAGTCCTCTGTCTGTTACATACAGTGTTAGTCCTCTGTCTGTTACATACAGTGTTAGTCCTCTGTCTGTTGCATACAGTGTCAGTCCTCTGTCTGTTACATACAGTGTTAGTCCTCTGTCTGTTACATACACAGTTAGTCCTCTCTCTGTTACATACAGGGTTAGTCCTGTGTCTGTTACATACAGTATTAACCCTCTGTCTGTTACATACAGTGTTAGTCCTCTGTCTGTTACATACAGTGTTAGTCCTCTGTCTGTTACATACACTGTTAGTCCTCTGTCTGTGACATACAGTGTTAGTCCTCTGTCTGTTACATACAGTGTTCGTCCTCTGTCTGTTGCATACAGTGTTAGTCCTCTGTCTGTTACATGCCGTGTTAGTCCTCTGTCTGTTACATACAGAGTTAACCCTCTGTCTGTTACATACAGTGTTAGTCCTCTGTCTGTTACATGCCGTGTTAGTCCTCTGTCTGTTACATACAGAGTTAACCCTCTGTCTGTTACATACAGTGTTAACCCTCTGTCTGTTACATACAGTGTTAGTCCTCTGTCTGTTACATACAGTGTTAGTCCTCTGTCTGTTACATACAGTGTCAGTCCTCTGTCTGTTACATACATTGTTAGTCCGCTGTCTGTTACATACAGTGTTAGTCCTCTGTCTGTTACATACAGTGTTAGTCCTCTGTCTGTTACATACAGTATTAGTCCTCTGTCTGTTACATACAGTGTTAGTCCGCTGTCCGTTACATACAGTGTTAGTCGTCTGTCTGTTACATATAGTGTTAGTCCTCTGTCTGTTACATACAGTGTTAGGCCTCTGTCTGTTACATACAGTGTTCGTCCTCTGTCAGTTACATACAGTGTTAGTCCTCTGTCTGTTGCATACAGTGTTAGTCCTCTGTCTATTACATACAGTGTTAGTCCTCTGTCTGTTACATACAGTGTTAGTCCTCTGTCTGTTGCATACAGTGTTAGTCCTCTGTCTGTTACATACAGTGTTAGTCCTCTGTCTGTTGCATACAATGTTCGTCCTCTGTCTGTTACATACAGTGTTAGTCCTCTGTCTGTTGCATACAGTGTTATTCCTCTGTCTGTTACATACAGTGTTAGTCCGTTGTCTGTTAGATACAGTTTTAGTCCTCTGTCTGTTACATACAGTGTCAGTCCTCTGTATGTTACATACAGGGTTAGTCCTCTGTCTGTTACATACAGTGTTAACCCTCTGTCTGTTACATACGGTATGAGTTCTCTCTCTGTTACATACAGTGTTAGTCCTCTGTCTGTTACATACACTGTTAGTCCTCTGTCTGTGACATACAGTGTCAGTCCTCTGTCTGTTACATACAGTGTTAGTCCTCTGTCTGTTACATACAGTGTCAGTCCTCTGTCTGTTACATACAGTGTTAGTCCTCTGTCTGTTACATACAGTATTAGTCCTGTGTCTGTTTTATACAGTGTTCGTC
Source organism: Eledone cirrhosa (assembly GCA_964016885.1). Lineage (NCBI taxonomy): Eukaryota > Metazoa > Mollusca > Cephalopoda > Octopoda > Eledonidae > Eledone > Eledone cirrhosa. Next base: position 24,450,747 of record OZ024753.1, on the reverse strand, counting down.
CTCTGTCTGTTGCATACAGTGTTAGTCCTCTGTCTGTTACATACAGTGTTAGTCCTCTGTCTGTTTCATACAGTGTTAGTCCTCTGTCTGTTACATACAGTGTTAGTCCTCTGTCTGTTACATACAGTGTTAGTCCTCTGTCTGTTACATACAGTGTCAGTCCTCTGTCTGTTACATACAGTGTTAGTCCTCTGTCTGTTACATACACAGTTAGTCCTCTCTCTGTTACATACAGGGTTAGTCCTGTGTCTGTTACATACAGTATTAACCCACTGTCTGTTACATACAGTGTTAGTCCTCTGTCTGTTACATACAGTGTTAGTCCTCTGTCTGTTACATACACTGTTAGTCCTCTGTCTGTGACATACAGTGTTAGTCCTCTGTCTGTTACATACAGTGTCAATCCTCTATTTGTTACATACAGTGTTAGTCCTCTGTCTGTTGCATACAGTGTTTGTCCTCTGTCTGTTACATACACTGTTACTCCTCTGTCTGTGACATACAGTGTTAGTCCTCTGTCTGTTACATAGTGTCAGTCCTCTGTTCGTTACATATAGTGTTAGTCCTCTGTCTGTTACATACAGTGTTAGTCCTCTGTCTGTAACATACAGTGTCAGTCCTGTGTCTGTTAAATACAGTTTTAGTCCTCTGTCTGTTATATAGAGTGTTAGTCCGCTGTCTGTTACATACAGTTTTAGCCCTCTGTCTGTTACATACAGTGTTAGTCCGCTGTCTGTTACATACGGTGTTAGTCCGCTGTCTGTTACATACAGTGTTAGTCTTCTGTCTGTTACATACAGTGTTAGTCTTCTGTCTGTTACATACAGTGTTAGTCCTCTGTCTGTTACATACATTGTCAGTCCTCTGTCTGTTACATACAGTGTCAGTCCTCTGTCTGTTACATACAGTGTTAGTCCTGTGTCTGTTACATATAGTATTAGTCGTCTGTCTGTTGCATACAGTGTTAGTCCACTGTCTGTTACATACAGTGTTAGTCCTCTGTCTGTTACATACAGTGTTTATCTTCTGTCTGTTACATACAGTGTTACTCCTCTGTCTGTTGCACACAGTGTTAGACCTCTGTTTGTTACATACAGTGTTAATCCTTTGTCTGTTACATACAGTTTTATTCCTCTGTCTGTTACATACAGTGTTAGTCCTCTGTCTGTTACATACAGTGTCAGTCCTCAGTCTGTTACATACTGTGTTAGTCCGCTGTCTGTTACATACAGTGTTAGTCCTCTGTCTGTTACATACAGTGTTAGTCCTCTGTCTGTTACATACAGTATTAGTCCTCTGTCTGTTACATACAGTGTTCGTCCTCTGTCTGTTGCATAAAGTGTTAGTCCTCTGTCTGTTACACACAGTGTTAGTGCTCTGTCTGTTACATACAGTGTTAGTCCTCTGTCTGTTACATACAGTGTTAGTTCGCTGTCTGTTACATACAGTGTTAGTCGTCTGTCTGTTACATACAGTGTTAGTCCTCTGTCTGTTACATACAGTGTTAGTCCTCTGTCTGTTACATACAGTATTAGTCCTCTGTCTGTTGCATACAGTGTTCGTCCTCTGTCTGTTGCATACAGTGTTAGTCCTCTGTCTGTTACACACAGTGTTAGTCCTCTGTCTGTTACATGCCGTGTTAGTCCTCTGTCTGTTACATACAGAGTTAACCCTCTGTCTGTTACATACAGTGTTAGTCCTCTGTCTGTTACATGCCGTGTTAGTCCTCTGTCTGTTACATACAGAGTTAACCCTCTGTCTGTTACATACAGTGTTAACCCTCTGTCTGTTACATACAGTGTTAGTCCTCTGTCTGTTACATACAGTGTTAGTCCTCTGTCTGTTACATACAGTGTCAGTCCTCTGTCTGTTACATACATTGTTAGTCCGCTGTCTGTTACATACAGTGTTAGTCCTCTGTCTGTTACATACAGTGTTAGTCCTCTGTCTGTTACATACAGTATTAGTCCTCTGTCTGTTACATACAGTATTAGTCCTCTGTCTGTTACATACAGTGTTCGTCCTCTGTCTGTTGCATACAGTGTTAGTCCTCTGTCTGTTACATACAGTGTTAGTCCTCTGTCTGTTACATACAGTGTTAGTCCTCTGTCTGTTACATACAGTGTTAGTCCGCTGTCCGTTACATACAGTGTTAGTCCTCTGTCTGTTGCATACAGTGTTAGTCCTCTGTCTGTTACATACAGTGTATAGTCATCTGTCTGTTACATACAGTGTTACTCCTCTGTCTGTGACATACAGTGTTAGTCCTCTGTCTGTTACATACAGTGTTCGTCCTCTGTCTGTTGCATACAGTGTTAGTCCTCTGTCTGTTACATGCCGTGTTAGTCCTCTGTCTGTTACATACAGAGTTAACCCTCTGTCTGTTACATACAGTGTTAGTCCTCTGTCTGTTACATGCCGTGTTAGTCCTCTGTCTGTTACATACAGAGTTAACCCTCTGTCTGTTACATACAGTGTTAACCCTCTGTCTGTTACATACAGTGTTAGTCCTCTGTCTGTTACATACAGTGTTAGTCCTCTGTCTGTTACATACAGTGTCAGTCGTCTGTCTGTTACATACATTGTTAGTCCGCTGTCTGTTACATACAGTGTTAGTCCTCTGTCTGTTACATACAGTGTTAGTCCTCTGTCTGTTACATACAGTATTAGTCCTCTGTCTGTTACATACAGTGTTAGTCCGCTGTCCGTTACATACAGTGTTAGTCGTCTGTCTGTTACATATAGTGTTAGTCCTCTGTCTGTTACATACAGTGTTAGGCCTCTGTCTGTTGCATACAGTGTTAGTCCTCTGTCTGTTACATACAGTGTTAGTCCTCTGTCTGTTACATACAGTGTTAGTCCTCTGTCTGTTGCATACAGTGTTAGTCCTCTGTCTGTTACATACAGTGTTAGTCCTCTGTCTGTTGCATACAATGTTCGTACTCTGTCTGTTACATACAGTGTTAGTCCTCTGTCTGTTGCATACAGTGTTATTCCTCTGTCTGTTACATACAGTGTTAGTCCGTTGTCTGTTAGATACAGTTTTAGTCCTCTGTCTGTTACATACAGTGTCAGTCCTCTGTATGTTACATACAGTGTTATTCCTCTGTCTGTTACATACACAGTTAGTCCTCTGTCTGTTACATACAGGGTTAGTCCTCTGTCTGTTACATACAGTGTTAACCCTCTGTCTGTTACATACGGTATGAGTTCTCTCTCTGTTACATACAGTGTTAGTCCTCTGTCTGTTACATACACTGTTAGTCCTCTGTCTGTGACATACAGTGTCAGTCCTCTGTCTGTTACATACAGTGTTAGTCCTCTGTCTGTTACATACAGTGTCAGTCCTCTGTTTGTTACATACTGTGTTATTCCTCTGTCTGCTACATACACAGTTAGTCCTCTGTCTGTTACATACAGGGTTAGTCCTCTGTCTGTTACATACAGTGTTAACCCTCTGTCTGTTACATACGGTATGAGTTCTCTCTCTGTTACATACAGTGTTAGTCCTCTGTCTGTTACATACACTGTTAGTACTCTGTCTGTGACATACAGTGTCAGTCCTCTGTCTGTTACATACAGTGTTAGTCCTCTGTCTGTTACATACAGTGTCAGTCCTCTGTCTGTTACATACAGTGTTAGTCCTCTGTCTTTTACATACAGTATTAGTCCTGTGTCTGTTTTGTACAGTGTTCGTCCTCTGTCTGTTGCATACAGTGTTAGTCCTCTGTCTGTTACATACAGTGTTAGTCCTCTGTCTGTTACATACAGTGTTAGTCCTCTGTCTGTTACATACAGTGTTAGTCCTCTGTCTGTTACATACAGTGTTAGTCCTCTGTCTGTTACATACAGTGTCAGTCCTCTGTCTGTTACATACAGTGTTAGTCCTCTGTCTGTTACATACACAGTTAGTCCTCTCTCTGTTACATACAGGGTTAGTCCTGTGTCTGTTACATACAGTATTAACCCACTGTCTGTTACATACAGTGTTAGTCCTCTGTCTGTTACATACAGTGTTAGTCCTCTGTCTGTTACATACACTGTTAGTCCTCTGTCTGTGACATACAGTGTTAGTCCTCTGTCTGTTACATACAGTGTCAATCCTCTATTTGTTACATACAGTGTTAGTCCTCTGTCTGTTGCATACAGTGTTTGTCCTCTGTCTGTTACATACACTGTTACTCCTCTGTCTGTGACATACAGTGTTAGTCCTCTGTCTGTTACATACAGTGTCAGTCCTCTGTTTGTTACATATAGTGTTAGTCCTCTGTCTGTTACATACAGTGTTAGTCCTCTGTCTGTAACATACAGTGTCAGTCCTGTGTCTGTTAAATACAGTTTTAGTCCTCTGTCTGTTATATAGAGTGTTAGTCCGCTGTCTGTTACATACAGTTTTAGCCCTCTGTCTGTTACATACAGTGTTAGTCCGCTGTCTGTTACATACGGTGTTAGTCCGCTGTCTGTTACATACAGTGTTAGTCTTCTGTCTGTTACATACAGTGTTAGTCTTCTGTCTGTTACATACAGTGTTAGTCCTCTGTCTGTTTCATACATTGTCAGTCCTCTGTCTGTTACATACAGTGTTAGTCCTCTGTCTGTTACATACAGTGTTAGTACTCTGTTACATACAGAGTTAACCCTCTGTCAGTTACATACAGTGTTAGTCCTCTGTCTGTTACATACAATGTTGGTCCTCTGTCTGTTACATACAGTGTTAGTCCTCTGTCTGTTACATGCAGTGTTAGTCCACTGTCTGTTACATACAGTGTCAGTCCTCTGTCTGTTACATACAGTGTTAGTCCTCTGCCTGTTACATACACAGTTAGTCCTCTGTCTGTTAGATACAGTGTTAGTCCTCTGTCTGTTACATACAGTGTTAAACATCTGTCTGTTACATACGGTATGAGTTCTCTCTCTGTTACATACAGTGTTAGTCCTCTGTCTGTTACATACACTGTTAGTCCTCTGTCTGTGACATACAGTGTCAGTCCTCTGTCTGTTACATACAGTGTTAGTCCTCTGTCTGTTACATACAGTGTCAGTCCTCTGTCTGTTACATACAGTGTTAGTCCTCTGTCTGTTACATACAGTATTAGTCCTGTGTCTGTTTTATACAGTGTTCGTCCTCTGTCTGTTGCATACAGTGTTAGTCCTCTGTCTGTTACATACAGTGTTAGTCCTCTGTCTGTTACATACAGTGTTAGTCCTCTGTCTGTTACATACAGTGTTAGTCCTCTGTCTGTTACATACAGTGTCAGTCCTCTGTCTGTTACATACAGTGTTAGTCCTCTGTCTGTTACATACAGTGTCAGTCCTCTGTCTGTTACATACAGTGTTAGTCCTCTGTCTGTTACATACACAGTTAGTCCTCTGTCTGTTACATACAGGGTTAGTCCTCTGTCTGTTACATACAGTGTTAACCCTCTGTCTGTTACATACAGTATGAGTCCGCTGTCTGTTACATACAGTGTTAGTCCTCTGTCTGTTACATACACTGTTAGTCCTCTGTCCGTGACATACAGTGTCATTGCTCTGTCTGTTACATACAGTGTTAGTCCTCTGCCTGATACATACAGTGTTAACCCTCTGTCTGTTACATACAGTGTTAGCCCTCTGTCTGTTACATACAATGTTAGTCCTCTGTCTGTTACATACAGTGTTAGCCCTCTGTCTGTTACATACAGCGTTAGTCCTCTGTCTGTTACATACAGTGTTAACCCTCTCTCTGTTACATACAGTGTTAGTCCTCTGTCTGTTACATACAGTGTTCGTCCTCTGTCTGTTGCATACAGTGTTAGTCCTCTGTCTGTTACATAGAGTGTTAGTCCTCTGTCTGTTACATGCCGTGTTAGTCCTCTGTCTGTTACATACAGTGTTAACCCTCTGTCTGTTACATACAGTGTTAGTCCTCTGTCTGTTACATACAGTGTTAGTCCTCTGTCTGTTACATACAGTGTCAGTCCTCTGTCTGTTACATACATTGTTATTCCGCTGTCTGTTACATACAGTGTTAGTCCTCTGTCTGTTACATACAGTGTTAGTCCTCTGTCTGTTACATACAGTATTAGTCCTCTGTCTGTTACATACAGTATTAGTCCTCTGTCTGTTGCATACAGTGTCAGTCCTCTGTCTGTTACATACAGTGTTAGTCCTCTGTCTGTTACATACACAGTTAGTCCTCTCTCTGTTATATACAGGGTTAGTCCTGTGTCTGTTACATACCATATTAACCCTCTGTCTGTTACACACAGTGTTAGTCCTCTGTCTGTTACATACAGTGTTAGTCCTCTGTCTGTTACATACAGTGTCAGTCCTCTGTCTGTTACATACATTGTTAGTCCGCTGTCTGTTACATACAGTGTTAGTCCTCTGTCTGTTACATACAGTGTTAGTCCTCTGTCTGTTACATACAGTGTTAGTCCTCTGTCTGTTACATACAGTGTCAGTCCTCTGTCTGTTACATACAGTGTTAGTCCTCTGTCTGTTACATACAGTGTCAGTCCTCTGTCTGTTACATACAGTGTTAGTCCTCTGTCTGTTACATACACAGTTAGTCCTCTGTCTGTTACATACAGGGTTAGTCCTCTGTCTGTTACATACAGTGTTAACCCTCTGTCTGTTACATACAGTATGAGTCCGCTGTCTGTTACATACAGTGTTAGTCCTCTGTCTGTTACATACACTGTTAGTCCTCTGTCCGTGACATACAGTGTCATTGCTCTGTCTGTTACATACAGTGTTAGTCCTCTGCCTGATACATACAGTGTTAACCCTCTGTCTGTTACATACAGTGTTAGCCCTCTGTCTGTTACATACAATGTTAGTCCTCTGTCTGTTACATACAGTGTTAGCCCTCTGTCTGTTAAATACAGCGTTAGTCCTCTGTCTGTTACATACAGTGTTAACCCTCTGTCTGTTACATACAGTGTTAGTCCTCTGTCTGTTACATACAGTGTTCGTCCTCTGTCTGTTGCATACAGTGTTAGTCCTCTGTCTGTTACATACAGTGTTAGTCCTCTGTCTGTTACATGCCGTGTTAGTCCTCTGTCTGTTACATACAGAGTTAACCCTCTGTCTGTTACATACAGTGTTAACCCTCTGTCTGTTACATACAGTGTTAGTCCTCTGTCTGTTACATACAGTGTCAGTCCTCTGTCTGTTACATACATTGTTATTCCGCTGTCTGTTACATACAGTGTTAGTCCTCTGTCTGTTACATACAGTGTTAGTCCTCTGTCTGTTACATACAGTATTAGTCCTCTGTCTGTTACATACAGTATTAGTCCTCTGTCTGTTGCATACAGTGTCAGTCCTCTGTCTGTTACATACAGTGTTAGTCCTCTGTCTGTTACATACACAGTTAGTCCTCTCTCTGTTATATACAGGGTTAGTCCTGTGTCTGTTACATACCATATTAACCCTCTGTCTGTTACACACAGTGTTAGTCCTCTGTCTGTTACATACAGTGTTAGTCCTCTGTCTGTTACATACAGTGTCAGTCCTCTGTCTGTTACATACATTGTTAGTCCGCTGTCTGTTACATACAGTGTTAGTCCTCTGTCTGTTACATACAGTGTTAGTCCTCTGTCTGTTACATACAGTATTAGTCCTCTGTCTGTTACATACAGTATTAGTCCTCTGTCTGTTACATACAGTGTTCGTCCTCTGTCTGTTGCATACATTGTTAGTCCTCTGTCTGTTACATACAGTGTTAGTCCTCTCTCTGTTACATACAGTGTTAGTCCTCTGTCTGTTACATACAGTGTTAGTCCGCTGTCCGCTACATACAGTGTTAGTCGTCTGTCTCTTACATACAGTGTTAGTCCTCTGTCTGTTACATACAGTGTTAGTCCTCTGTCTGTTACATACAGTGTTCGTCCTCTGGCTGTTACATACAGTGTTAGTCCTCTGTCTGTTGCATACAGTGTTAGTCCTCTGTCTGTTACATACAGTGTTAGTCCTCTGTCTGTTACATACAGTGTTAGTCCTCTGTCTGTTGCATACAGTGTTAGTCCTCTGTCTGTTGCATACAGTGTTCGTCCTCTGTCTGTTACATACAGTGTTAGTCCTCTGTCTGTTGCATACAGTGTTAGTCCTCTGTCTGTTACATACAGTGTTAGTCCGCTGTCTGTTACATACAGTTTTAGTCCTCTGTCTGTTACATACAGTGTCAGTCCTCTGTATGTTACATACAGTGTTATTCCTCTGTCTGTTACATACACAGTTAGTCCTCTGTCTGTTACATACAGGGTTAGTCCTCTGTCTGTTACATACAGTGTTAACCCTCTGTCTGTTACATACGGTATGAGTTCCCTGTCTGTTACATACAGTGTTAGTCCTCTGTCTGTTACATACAGTGTTAGTCCTCTGTCTGTTACATACAGTGTTAGTCCGCTGTCTGTTACATACAGTGTTAGTCCTCTGTCTGTTACATACAGTGTTAGTCCTCTGTCTGTTACATACAGTGTCAGTCCTCTGTCTGTTACATACAGTGTTAGTCCTCTGTCTGTTACATACACAGTTAGTCCTCTCTCTGTTACATACAGGGTTAGTCCTGTGTCTGTTAAATACCGTTTTAGTCCTCTGTCTGTTATATAGAGTGTTAGTCCGCTGTCTGTTACATACAGTTTTAGCCCTCTGTCTGTTACATACAGTGTTAGTCCGCTGTCTGTTACATACGGTGTTAGTCCGCTGTCTGTTACATACAATGTTAGTCTTCTGTCTGTTACATACAGTGTTAGTCTTCTGTCTGTTACATACAGTGTTAGTCCTCTGTCTGTTACATACATTGTCAGTCCTCTGTCTGTTACATACAGTGTTAGTCCTCTGTCTGTTACATACAGTGTTAGTACTCTGTTACATACAGAGTTAACCCTCTGTCAGTTACATACAGTGTTAGTCCTCTGTCTGTTACATACAATGTTGGTCCTCTGTCTGTTACATACAGTGTTAGTCCTCTGTCTGTTACATGCAGTGTTAGTCCACTGTCTGTTACATACAGTGTCAGTCCTCTGTCTGTTACATACAGTGTTAGTCCTCTGCCTGTTACATACACAGGTAGACCTCTGTCTGTTAGATACAGTGTTAGTCCTCTGTCTGTTACATACAGTGTTAGTCCGCTGTCTGTTACATACAGTGTTAGTCCTCGGTCTGTTACATACAGTGTTAGTCCTCTGTCTGTTACATACAGTGTCAGTCCTCTGTCTGTTACATACAGTGTTAGTCCTCTGTCTGTTACATACACAGTTAGTCCTCTGTCTGTTACATACAGGGTTAGTCCTCTGTCTGTTACATACAGTGTTAACCCTCTGTCTGTTACATACAGTATGAGTCCGCTGTCTGTTACATAGTGTTAGTCCTCTGTCTGTTACATACACTGTTAGTCCTCTGTCCGTGACATACAGTGTCATTGCTCTGTCTGTTACATACAGTGTTAGTCCTCTGCCTGATACATACAGTGTTAACCCTCTGTCTGTTAGATACAGTGTTAGCCCTCTGTCTGTTACATACAATGTTAGTCCTCTGTCTGTTACATACAGTGTTCGTCCTCTGTCTGTTGCATACAGTGTTAGTCCTCTGTCTGTTACATACAGTGTTAGTCCTCTGTCTGTTACATGCCGTGTTAGTCCTCTGTCTGTTACATACAGAGTTAACCCTCTGTCTGTTACATACAGTGTTAGTCCTCTGTCTGTTACATGCCGTGTTAGTCCTCTGTCTGTTACATACAGAGTTAACCCTCTGTCTGTTACATACAGTGTTAACCCTCTGTCTGTTACATACAGTGTTAGTCCTCTGTCTGTTACATACAGTGTTAGTCCTCTGTCTGTTACATACAGTGTCAGTCCTCTGTCTGTTACATACATTGTTATTCCGCTGTCTGTTACATACAGTGTTAGTCCTCTGTCTGTTACATACAGTGTTAGTCCTCTGTCTGTTACATACAGTATTAGTCCTCTGTCTGTTACATACAGTATTAGTCCTCTGTCTGTTGCATACAGTGTCAGTCCTCTGTCTGTTACATACAGTGTTAGTCCTCTGTCTGTTACATACACAGTTAGTCCTCTCTCTGTTACATACAGGGTTAGTCCTGTGTCTGTTACATACACTATTAACCCTCTGTCTGTTACACACAGTGTTAGTCCTCTGTCTGTTACATACAATGTCAGTCCTCTGTCTGTTACATACATTGTTAGTCCGCTGTCTGTTACATACAGTGTTAGTCCTCTGTCTGTTACATACAGTGTTAGTCCTCTGTCTGTTACATACAGTATTAGTCCTCTGTCTGTTACATACAGTATTAGTCCTCTGTCTGTTACATACAGTGTTCGTCCTCTGTCTGTTGCATACAGTGTTAGTCCTCTGTCTGTTACATACAGTGTTAGTCCTCTCTCTGTTACATACAGTGTTAGTCCTCTGTCTGTTACATACAGTGTTAGTCCGCTGTCCGCTACATACAGTGTTAGTCGTCTGTCTGTTACATACAGTGTTAGTCCTCTGTCTGTTACATACAGTGTTAGTCCTCTGGCTGTTACATACAGTGTTCGTCCTCTGGCTGTTGCATACAGTGTTAGTCCTCTGTCTGTTACATACAGTGTTAGTCCTCTCTCTGTTACATACAGTGTTAGTCCTCTGTCTGTTACATACAGTGTTAGTCCGCTGTCCGCTACATACAGTGTTAGTCGTCTGTCTGTTACATACAGTGTTAGTCCTCTGTCTGTTACATACAGTGTTAGTCCTCTGGCTGTTACATACAGTGTTCGTCCTCTGGCTGTTGCATACAGTGTTAGTCCTCTGTCTGTTGCATACAGTGTTAGTCCTCTGTCTGTTACATACAGTGTTAGTCCTCTGTCTGTTACATACAGTGTTAGTCCTCTGTCTGTTGCATACAGTGTTAGTCCTCTGTCTGTTACATACAGTGTTAGTCCTCTGTCTGTTGCATACAGTGTTCGTCCTCTGTCTGTTACATACAGTGTTAGTCCTCTGTCTGTTGCATACAGTGTTAGTCCTCTGTCTGTTACATACAGTGTTAGTCCGCTGTCTGTTACATACAGTTTTAGTCCTCTGTCTGTTACATACAGTGTCAGTCCTCTGTATGATACATACAGTGTTATTCCTCTGTCTGTTACATACACAGTTAGTCCTCTGTCTGTTACATACAGGGTTAGTCCTCTGTCTGTTACATACAGTGTTAACCCTCTGTCTGTTACATACGGTATGAGTTCTCTGTCTGTTACATACAGTGTTAGTCCTCTGTCTGTTACATACAGTGTTAGTCCTCTGTCTGTTACATACAGTGTTAGTCCTCTGTCTGTTACATACAGTGTTAGTCCGCTGTCTGTTACATACAGTGTTAGTCCTCTGTCTGTTACATACAGTGTTAGTCCTCTGTCTGTTACATACAGTGTCAGTCCTCTGTCTGTTACATACAGTGTTAGTCCTCTGTCTGTTACATACACAGTTAGTCCTCTCTCTGTTACATACAGGGTTAGTGCTCTGTCTGTTGCATACAGTGTTAGTCCTCTGTCTGTTACATACACTGTTACTCCTCTGTCTGTGACATACAGTGTTAGTCCTCTGTCTGTTACATACAGTGTCAGTCCTCTGTCTGTTACATATAGTGTTAGTCCTCTGTCTGTTACATACAGTGTTAGTCCTCTGTCTGTAACATACAGTGTCAGTCCTGTGTCTGTTAAATACAGTTTTAGTCCTCTGTGTGTTATATAGAGTGTTAGTCCGCTGTCTGTTACATACAGTTTTAGCCCTCTGTCTGTTACATACAGTGTTAGTCCGCTGTCTATTACATACGGTGTTAGTTCGCTGTCTGTTACATACAGTGTTAGTCTTCTGTCTGTTACATACAGTGTTAGTCTTCTGTCTGTTACATACAGTGTTAGACCTCTAACTGTTAAATACACTGTATGTAACAGACAGAGGTCTACCACTATTAGACCGCTGTCTGTTACATACAGTGTTAGTCTTCTGTCTGTGACATACAGTGTTAGTCCTCTGTCTGTTACATACAGTGTTAGTACTCTGTTACATACAGAGTTAACCCTCCCTCAGTTACATACAGTGTTAGTCCTCTGTCTGTTACATACAATGTTGGTCCTCTGTCTGTTACATACAGTGTTAGTCCTCTGTCTGTTACATGCAGTGTTAGTCCACTGTCTGTTACATACAGTGTCAGTCCTCTGTCTGTTACATACAGTGTTAGTCCTCTGCCTGTTACATACACAGTTAGTCCTCTGTCTGTTACATACAGGGGTAGTCCTCTGTCTGTTACATACAGTGTTAACCCTCTGTCTGTTATATACAGTATGAGTCCTCTGTCTGTTACATACAGTGTTAGTCCTCTGTCTGTTACATACACTGTTAGTCCTCTGTCTGTGACATAGAGTGTCAGTCCTCTGTCTGTTACATACAGTGTTAGTCCTCTGTCTGTTACATACAGTGTCAGTCCTCTGTCTGTTACATACAGTGTTAGTTCTCTGTCTGTTACATACAATATTAGTCCTCTATCTGTTGCATACAGTGTTCGTCCTCTGTCTGTTACATACAGTGTTAGTCCTCTGTCTGTTACATACAGTGTTACTCCTCTGTCTGTTACATAATGTGTTAGTCCCCTGTCTGTTACGAACAGTGTTAGTCCTCTGTCTGTTACATACAGTGTTAACCCTCTGTCTGTTACATACAGTGTTAGTCCTCTGTCTGTTACATACAGTGTTAGTCCTCTGTCTGTTACATACACTGTTAGTCCTCTGTCTGTGACATAGAGTGTCAGTCCTCTGTCTGTTACATACACTGTTAGTCCTCTGTCTGTTACATACAGTGTTAATCCTTTGTCTTTTGCATACAGTGTTAACCATCTGTCTGTTACATACAGTGTTAGTCCTCTGTCTAATACATACAGTTTTAGTCCTCTGTCTGTTACATACAGTGTTAGTCCTCTGTCTGTTACATACAGTGTTACTCCTCTGTCTGTTACATAATGTGTTAGTCCCCTGTCTGTTACGAACAGTGTTAGTCCTCTGTCTGTTACATACAGTGTTAACCCTCTGTCTGTTACATACAGTGTTAGTCCTCTGTCTGTTACATACAGTGTTAGTCCTCTGTCTGTTACATACAGTGTTAGTCCTCTGTCTGTTACATACAGTATTAGTCCTCTGTCTGCTGCATACAGTGTTAGTCCACTGTCTGTTACATACAGTGTTAGTCCTCTGTCTGTTACATACAGTGTTTATCCTCTGTCTGTTACATACAGTTTTACTCCTCTGTCTATTACATACAGTGTTAGTCCTCTGTCTGTTACATACAGTGTTAGTCCTCTGTCTGTAACATACAGTGTTAGTCCTCTGTCTGTTGAATACAATGTTAGGCCTCTGTCTGTTACATACAGTGTTTATCCTCTGTCTGTTACATACAGTGTTACTCCTCTGTCTGTTGCACACAGTGTTAGTCCTCTGTTTGTTACATACAGTGGTAATCCTTTGTCTGTTACATACAGTTTTAGTCCTCTGTCTGTTACATACAGTGTTAGTCCTGTGTCTGTTACATACAGTGTTAGTCCTCTGTCTGTTACATACAGTGTTAACCCTCTGTCTGTTACATACAGTATGAGTCCTCTGTCTGTTACATACAGTGTTAGTCCTCTGTCTGTTACATACACTTTTAGTCCTCTGTCTGTGACATACAGGGTCAGTCCTCTGTCTGTTACATACAGTGTTAGTCCTCTGTCTGTTCCATACAGTGTTAGCCCTCTGTCTGTTACATACAGTGTTAGTCCTCTGTCTGTTACATACAGTGTTAGTCCTCTGTCTGTTACATACAGTGTTATCCCTCTGTCTGTTACATACAGTGTTAGTCCTCTGCCTGTTACATAGTGTTAGCCCTCAGTCTGTTACATACAGTGTTAATCCTCTGTCTGTTACATACAGTGTTAGCCCTCTGTCTGTTACATACAGTGTTAGTCCTCTGTCTGTTACATACAGTGTTATTCCTCTGTCTGTTACATACAGTGTTAGTCCTCTGTCTGTTACATACAGTGTTATTCCTCTGTCTGTTACATACACAGTTAGTCCTCTGCCTGTTACATACAGGGTTAGTCCTCTGTCTGTTACATACAGTGTTAACCCTCTGTCTGTTACATACAGTATGAGTTCTCTGTCTGTTACATACAATGTTAGTCCTCTCCCTGTTACATACACTGTTAGTCCTCTGTCTGTGACATACAGTGTCAGTCCTCTGTCTGTTACATACAATATTAGTCCTCTATCTGTTGCATACAGTGTTCGTCCTCTGTCTATTGCATACAGTGTTAGTCCTCTGTCTGTTACATACACTGTTAGTCCTCTGTCTGTTACATACAGTGTTAATCCTTTGTCTTTTGCATACAGTGTTAACCATCTGTCTGTTACATACAGTGTTAGTCCTCTGTCTATTACATACAGTTTTAGTCCTCTGTCTGTTACATACAGTGTTAGTCCTCTGTCTGTTACATACAGTGTTACTCCTCTGTCTGTTACATAATGCGTTAGTCCCCTGTCTGTTACGTACAGTGTTAGTCCTCTGTCTGTTACATACAGTGTTAACCCTTTGTCTGTTACATACAGTGTTAGTCCTCTGTCTGTTACATACAGTGTTAGTCCTCTGTCTGTTACATACAGTGTTAGTCCTCTGTCTGTTGCATACAGTGTTAGTCCACTGTCTGTTACATACAGTGTTAGTCCTCTGTCTGTTACATACTGTGTTTATCCTCTGTCTGTTACATACAGTTTTACTCCTCTGTCTATTACATACAGTGTTTATCCTCTGTCTGTTACATACAGTGTTACTCCTCTGTCTGTTGCACACAGTATTAGTCCTCTGTTTGTTACATACAGTGGTAATCCTTTGTCTGTTACATACAGTTTTAGTCCTCTGTCTGTTACATACAGTGTTAGTCCTCTGTCTGTTACATACAGTGTTAGTCCTCTGTCTGTTACATACAGTGTTAACCCTCTGTCTGTTACATACAGTATGAGTCCTCTGTCTGTTACATACAGTGTTAGTCCTCTGTCTGTTACATACACTTTTAGTCCTCTGTCTGTGACATACAGGGTCAGTCCTCTGTCTGTTACATACAGTGTTAGTCCTCTGTCTGTTCCATACAGTGTTAGCCCTCTGTCTGTTACATACAGTGTTAGTCCTCTGTCTGTTTCATACAGTGTTAGTCCTCTGTCTGTTACATACAGTTTTATCCCTCTGTCTGTTACATACAGTGTTAGTCCTCTGTATGTTACATACAGTGTTAGTCCTCTGTCTGTTACATATAGTGTTAGTCCTCTGCCTGTTACATAGTGTTAGCCCTCAGTCTGTTACATACAGTGTTAATCCTCTGTCTGTTACATACAGTGTTAGCCCTCTGTCTGTTACATACAGTGTTAGTCCTCTGTCTGTTACATACAGTGTTAGCCCTCTGTCTATTGCATACAGTGTTAGTCCTCTGTCTGTTACATACACTGTTAGTCCTCTGTCTGTTACATACAGTGTTAATCCTTTGTCTTTTGCATACAGTGTTAACCATCTGTCTGTTACATACAGTGTTAGTCCTCTGTCTATTACATACAGTTTTAGTCCTCTGTCTGTTACATACAGTGTTAGTCCTCTGTCTGTTACATACAGTGTTACTCCTCTGTCTGTTACATAATGTGTTAGTCCCTTGTCTGTTACGAACAGTGTTAGTCCTCTGTCTGTTACATACAGTGTTAACCCTCTGTCTGTTACATACAGTGTTAGTCCTCTGTCTGTTACATACAGTGTTAGTCCTCTGTCTGTTACATACAGGGTTAGTCCTCTGTCTGTTACATACAGTGTTAGTCCTCTGTCTGTTACATACAGTATTAGTCCTCTGTCTGTTGCATACAGTGTTAGTCCACTGTCTGTTACATACAGTGTTAGTCCTCTGTCTGTTACATACAGTGTTTATCCTCTGTCTGTTACATACAGTTTTACTCCTCTGTCTATTACATACAGTGTTAGTCCACTGTCTGTTACATACAGTGTTAGTCCTCTGTCTGTTACATACAGTGTTAGTCCTCTGTCTGTTACATACATTGTTAGTCCTCTGTCTGTAACATACAGTGTTAGTCCTCTGTCTGTTGAATACAATGTTAGGCCTCTGTCTGTTACATACAGTGTTTATCCTCTGTCTGTTACATACAGTGTTACTCCTCTGTCTGTTGCACACAGTGTTAGTCCTCTGTCTGTTACATACAGTGTTAATCCTTTGTCTTTTGCATACAGTGTTAACCATCTGTCTGTTACATACAGTGTTAGTCCTCTGTCTGTTACATAATGTGTTAGTCCCCTGTCTGTTACGTACAGTGTTAGTCCTCTGTCTGTAACATACAGTGTTAACCCTTTGTCTGTTACATACAGTGTTAGTCCTCTGTCTGTTACATACAGTGTTAGTCCTCTGTCTGTTACATACAGTGTTTGTCCTCTGTCTGTTACATACAGTGTTAACCCTCTGTCTGTTACATACAGTATGAGTCCTCTGTCTGTTACATACAGTGTTAGTCCTCTGTCTGTTACATACACTTTTAGTCCTCTGTCTGTGACATACAGGGTCAGTCCTCTGTCTGTTACATACAGTGTTAGTCCTCTGTCTGTTCCATACAATGTTAGCCCTCTGTCTGTTACATACAGTGTTAGTCCTCTGTCTGTTACATACAGTGTTAGTCCTCTGTCTGTTACATACAGTGTTATCCCTCTGTCTGTTACATACAGTGTTAGTCCTCTGCCTGTTACATAGTGTTAGCCCTCAGTCTGTTACATACAGTGTTAATCCTCTGTCTGTTACATACATTGTTAGCCCTCTGTCTGTTACATACAGTGTTAGTCCTCTGTCTGTTACATACAGTGTTAGTTCTCTGTCTGTTACATACAGTGTTATCCCTCTGTCTGTTACATACAGTGTTAGTCCTCTGTCTGTTGCATACAGTGTTCGTCCTCTGTCCGTTACATACAGTGTTAGTCCTCTGTCTGTTACATACAGTGTTAGTCCTCTGTCTGTTACATACAGTGTTATTCCTCTGTCTGTTACATACACAGTTAGTCCTCTGTCTGTTACATACAGGGTTAGTCCTCTGTCTGTTACATACAGTGTTAACCCTCTGTCTGTTACATACAGTATGAGTTCTCTGTCTGTTACATACAATGTTAGTCCTCTCCCTGTTACATACACTGTTAGTCCTCTGTCTGTGACATACAGTGTCAGTCCTCTGTCTGTTACATACAATATTAGTCCTCTATCTGTTGCATACAGTGTTCGTCCTCTGTATATTGCATACAGTGTTAGTCCTCTGTCTTTTACATACACTGTTAGTCCTCTGTCTGTTACATACAGTGTTAATCCTTTGTCTTTTGCATACAGTGTTAACCATCTGTCTGTTACATACAGTGTTAGTCCTCTGTCTATTACATACAGTTTTAGTCCTCTGTCTGTTACATACAGTGTTAGTCCTCTGTCTGTTACATACAGTGTTACTCCTCTGTCTGTTACATAATGTGTTAGTCCCTTGTCTGTTACGAACAGTGTTAGTCCTCTGTCTGTTACATACAGTGTTAACCCTCTGTCTGTTACATACAGTGTTAGTCCTCTGTCTGTTACATACAGTGTTAGTCCTCTGTCTGTTACATACAGGGTTAGTCCTCTGTCTGTTACATACAGTGTTAGTCCTCTGTCTGTTACATACAGTATTAGTCCTCTGTCTGTTGCATACAGTGTTAGTCCACTGTCTGTTACATACAGTGTTAGTCCTCTGTCTGTTACATACAGTGTTTATCCTCTGTCTGTTACATACAGTTTTACTCCTCTGTCTATTACATACAGTGTTAGTCCACTGTCTGTTACATACAGTGTTAGTCCTCTGTCTGTTACATACAGTGTTAGTCCTCTGTCTGTTACATACATTGTTAGTCCTCTGTCTGTTGAATACAATGTTAGGCCTCTGTCTGTTACATACAGTGTTTATCCTCTGTCTGTTACATACAGTGTTACTCCTCTGTCTGTTGCACACAGTGTTAGTCCTCTGTCTGTTACATACAGTGTTAATCCTTTGTCTTTTGCATACAGTGTTAACCATCTGTCTGTTACATACAGTGTTAGTCCTCTGTCTATTACATACAGTTTTAGTCCTCTGTCTGTTACATACAGTGTTAGTCCTCTGTCTGTTACATACAGTGTTACTCCTCTGTCTGTTACATAATGTGTTAGTCCCCTGTCTGTTACGTACAGTGTTAGTCCTCTGTCTGTAACATACAGTGTTAACCCTTTGTCTGTTACATACAGTGTTAGTCCTCTGTCTGTTACATACAGTGTTAGTCCTCTGTCTGTTACATACAGTGTTTGTCCTCTGTCTGTTACATACAGTGTTAACCCTCTGTCTGTTACATACAGTATGAGTCCTCTGTCTGTTACATACAGTGTTAGTCCTCTGTCTGTTACATACACTTTTAGTCCTCTGTCTGTGACATACAGGGTCAGTCCTCTGTCTGTTACATACAGTGTTAGTCCTCTGTCTGTTCCATACAATGTTAGCCCTCTGTCTGTTACATACAGTGTTAGTCCTCTGTCTGTTACATACAGTGTTAGTCCTCTGTCTGTTACATACAGTGTTATCCCTCTGTCTGTTACATACAGTGTTAGTCCTCTGCCTGTTACATAGTGTTAGCCCTCAGTCTGTTACATACAGTGTTAATCCTCTGTCTGTTACATACATTGTTAGCCCTCTGTCTGTTACATACAGTGTTAGTCCTCTGTCTGTTACATACAGTGTTAGTTCTCTGTCTGTTACATACAGTGTTATCCCTCTGTCTGTTACATACAGTGTTAGTCCTCTGTCTGTTGCATACAGTGTTCGTCCTCTGTCCGTTACATACAGTGTTAGTCCTCTGTCTGTTACATACAGTGTTAGTCCTCTGTCTGTTACATACAGTGTTATTCCTCTGTCTGTTACATACACAGTTAGTCCTCTGTCTGTTACATACAGGGTTAGTCCTCTGTCTGTTACATACAGTGTTAACCCTCTGTCTGTTACATACAGTATGAGTTCTCTGTCTGTTACATACAATGTTAGTCCTCTCCCTGTTACATACACTGTTAGTCCTCTGTCTGTGACATACAGTGTCAGTCCTCTGTCTGTTACATACAATATTAGTCCTCTATCTGTTGCATACAGTGTTCGTCCTCTGTCTATTGCATACAGTGTTAGTCCTCTGTCTTTTACATACACTGTTAGTCCTCTGTCTGTTACATACAGTGTTAATCCTTTGTCTTTTGCATACAGTGTTAACCATCTGTCTGTTACATACAGTGTTAGTCCTCTGTCTATTACATACAGTTTTAGTCCTCTGTCTGTTACATACAGTGTTAGTCCTCTGTCTGTTACATACAGTGTTACTCCTCTGTCTGTTACATAATGTGTTAGTCCCCTGTCTGTTACGTACAGTGTTAGTCCTCTGTCTGTTACATACAGTGTTAACCCTTTGTCTGTTACATACAGTGTTAGTCCTCTGTCTGTTACATACAGTGTTAGTCCTCTGTCTGTTACATACAGTGTTAGTCCTCTGTCTGTTGCATACAGTGTTAGTCCACTGTCTGTTACATACAGTGTTAGTCCTCTGTCTGTTACATACTGTGTTTATCCTCTGTCTGTTACATACAGTTTTACTCCTCTGTCTATTACATACAGTGTTTATCCTCTGTCTGTTACATACAGTGTTACTCCTCTGTCTGTTGCACACAGTATTAGTCCTCTGTTTGTTACATACATTGGTAATCCTTTGTCTGTTACATACAGTTTTAGTCCTCTGTCTGTTACATACAGTGTTAGTCCTCTGTCTGTTACATACAGTGTTAACCCTCTGTCTGTTACATACAGTATGAGTCCTCTGTCTGTTACATACAGTGTTAGTCCTCTGTCTGTTACATACACTTTTAGTCCTCTGTCTGTGACATACAGGGTCAGTCCTCTGTCTGTTACATACAGTGTTAGTCCTCTGTCTGTTCCTTACAGTGTTAGCCCTCTGTCTGTTACATAAAGTGTTAGTCCTCTGTCTGTTACATACAGTGTTAGTCCTCTGTCTGTTACATACAGTGTTATCCCTCTGTCTGTTACATACAGTGTTAGTCCTCTGTATGTTACATACAGTGTTAGTCCTCTGTCTGTTACATACAGTGTTAGTCCTCTGCCTGTTACATAGTGTTAGCCCTCAGTCTGTTACATACAGTGTTAATCCTCTGTCTGTTACATACCGTGTTAGCCCTCTGTCTGTTACATACAGTGTTAGTCCTCTGTCTGTTACATACAGTGTTAGTCCTCTGTCTGTTACATACAGTGTTATCCCTCTGTCTGTTACATACAGTGTTAGTCCTCTGTCTGTTGCATACAGTGTTCGTCCTCTGTCCGTTACATACAGTGTTAGTCCTCTGTCTGTTACATACAGTGTTAGTCCTCTGTCTGTTACATACAGTGTTAGTCCTCTGTCTGTTACATACAGTGTTATTCCTCTGTCTGTTACATACACAGTTAGTCCTCTGTCTGTTACATACAGGGTTAGTCCTCTGTCTGTTACATACAGTGTTAACCCTCTGTCTGTTACATACAGTATGAGTTCTCTGTCTGTTACATACAATGTTAGTCCTCTCCCTGTTACATACACTGTTAGTCCTCTGTCTGTGACATACAGTGTTAGTCCTCTGTCTGTTACATACAATATTAGTCCTCTATCTGTTGCATACAGTGTTCGTCCTCTGTCTATTGCATACAGTGTTAGTCCTCTGTCTGTTACATACACTGTTAGTCCTCTGTCTGTTACATACAGTGTTAATCCTTTGTCTTTTGCATACAGTGTTAACCATCTGTCTGTTACATACAGTGTTAGTCCTCTGTCTATTACATACAGTTTTAGTCCTCTGTCTGTTACATACAGTGTTAGTCCTCTGTCTGTTACATACAGTGTTACTCCTCTGTCTGTTACATAATGTGTTAGTCCCCTGTCTGTTACGTACAGTGTTAGTCCTCTGTCTGTTACATACAGTGTTAACCCTTTGTCTGTTACATACAGTGTTAGTCCTCTGTCTGTTACATACAGTGTTAGTCCTCTGTCTGTTACATACAGTGTTAGTCCTCTGTCTGTTACATACAGTGTTAGTCCTCTGTCTGTTGCATACAGTGTTAGTCCACTGTCTGTTACATACAGTGTTAGTCCTCTGTCTGTTACATACAGTGTTTATCCTCTGTCTGTTACATACAGTTTTACTCCTCTGTCTATTACATACAGTGTTAGTCCTCTGTCTGTTACATACAGTGTTAGTCCTCTGTCTGTTACATACAGTGTTAGTCCTCTGTCTGTTACATACAGTGTTAGTCCTCTGTCTGTTGAATACAATGTTAGGCCTCTGTCTGTTACATACAGTGTTTATCCTCTGTCTGTTACATACAGTGTTACTCCTCTGTCTGTTGCACACAGTGTTAGTCCTCTGTTTGTTACATACAGTGGTAATCCTTTGTCTGTTACATACAGTTTTAGTCCTCTGTCTGTTACATACAGTGTTAGTCCTCTGTCTGTTACATACAGTGTTAGTCCTCTGTCTGTTACATACAGTGTTAACCTCTGTCTATTACATACAATATGAGTCCTCTGTCTGTTACATACAGTGTTAGTCCTCTGTCTGTTACATACACTTTTAGTCCTCTGTCTGTTACATACAGTGTTAGTTTTCTGTCTGTTACATACAGTGTTATCCCTCTGTCTGTTACATACAGTGTTAGTCCTCTGTATGTTACATACAGTGTTAGTCCTCTGTCTGTTACATACAGTGTTAGTCCTCTGTCTGTTACATACAGTGTTAACCTCTGTCTATTACATACAATATGAGTCCTCTGTCTGTTACATACAGTGTTATTCCTCTGTCTGTTACATACACAGTTAGTCCTCTGTCTGTTACATACAGGGTTAGTCCTCTGTCTGTTACATACAGTGTTAACCCTCTGTCTGTTACATACAGTATGAGTTCTCTGTCTGTTACATACAATGTTAGTCCTCTCCCTGTTACATACACTGTTAGTCCTCTGTCTGTTACATACATTGTCAGTCCTCTGTCTGTTACATACAGTGCTAGTCCTCTGTCTGTTACATACAGTGTTAGTACTCTGTTACATACAGAGTTAACCCTCTGTCAGTTACATACAGTGTTAGTCCTTTGTCTTTTGCATACAGTGTTAACCATCTGTCTGTTACATACAGTGTTAGTCCTCTGTCTATTACATACATTGTCAGTCCTCTGTCTGTTACATACAGTGCTAGTCCTCTGTCTGTTACATACAGTGTTAGTACTCTGTTACATACAGAGTTAACCCTCTGTCTGTTACATACAGTGTTACTCCTCTGTCTGTTACATAATGTGTTAGTCCCCTGTCTGTTACGTACAGTGTTAGTCCTCTGTCTGTTACATACAGTGTTAACCCTTTGTCTGTTACATACAGTGTTAGTCCTCTGTCTGTTACATACAGTGTTAGTCCTCTGTCTGTTACATACAGTGTTAGTCCTCTGTCTGTTACATACAGTGTTAGTCCTCTGTCTGTTGCATACAGTGTTAGTCCACTGTCTGTTACATACAGTGTTAGTCCTCTGTCTGTTACATACAGTGTTTATCCTCTGTCTGTTACATACAGTTTTACTCCTCTGTCTATTACATACAGTGTTAGTCCTCTGTCTATTACATACAGTGTTAGTCCTCTGTCTGTTACATACAGTGTTAGTCCTCTGTCTGTTACATACAGTGTTAGTCCTCTGTCTGTTACATACAGTGTTAGTCCTCTGTCTGTTGAATACAATGTTAGGCCTCTGTCTGTTACATACAGTGTTTATCCTCTGTCTGTTACATACAGTGTTACTCCTCTGTCTGTTGCACACAGTGTTAGTCCTCTGTTTGTTACATACAGTGGTAATCCTTTGTCTGTTACATACAGTTTTAGTCCTCTGTCTGTTACATACAGTGTTAGTCCTCTGTCTGTTACATACAGTGTTAGTCCTCTGTCTGTTACATACAGTGTTAACCTCTGTCTATTACATACAGTATGAGTCCTCTGTCTGTTACATACAGTGTTAGTCCTCTGTCTGTTACATACACTTTTAGTCCTCTGTCTGTTACATACAGTGTTAGTTTTCTGTCTGTTACATACAGTGTTATCCCTCTGTCTGTTACATACAGTGTTAGTCCTCTGTATGTTACATACAGTGTTAGTCCTCTGTCTGTTACATACAGTGTTATTCCTCTGTCTGTTACATACACAGTTAGTCCTCTGTCTGTTACATACAGGGTTAGTCCTCTGTCTGTTACATACAGTGTTAACCCTCTGTCTGTTACATACAGTGTTAGTCCTCTGTCTGTTACATACAATGTTGGTCCTCTGTCTGTTACATACAGTGTTAGTACTCTGTTACATACAGAGTTAACCCTCTGTCAGTTACATACAGTGTTAGTCCTCTGTCTGTTACATACAATGTTGGTCCTCTGTCTGTTACATACAGTGTTAGTCCTCTGTCTGTTACATGCAGTGTTAGTCCACTGTCTGTTACATACAGTGTCAGTCCTCTGTCTGTTACATACAGTGTTAGTCCTCTGCCTGTTACATACACAGTTAGTCCTCTGTCTGTTAGATACAGTGTTAGTCCTCTGTCTGTTACATACAGTGTTAGTCCGCTGTCTGTTACATACAGTGTTAGTCCTCTGTCTGTTACATACAGTGTTAGTCCTCTGTCTGTTACATACAGTGTCAGTCCTCTGTCTGTTACATACAGTGTTAGTCCTCTGTCTGTTACATACACAGTTAGTCCTCTGTCTGTTACATACAGGGTTAGTCCTCTGTCTGTTACATACAGTGTTAACCCTCTGTCTGTTACATACAGTATGAGTCCGCTGTCTGTTATATACAGTGTTAGTCCTCTGTCTGTTACATACACTGTTAGTCCTCTGTCCGTGACATACAGTGTCATTGCTCTGTCTGTTACATACAGTGTTAGTCCTCTGTCTGATACATACAGTGTTAACCCTCTGTCTGTTACATACAGTGTTAGCCCTCTGTCTGTTACATACAATGTTAGTCCTCTGTCTGTTACATACAGTGTTAGCCCTCTGTCTGTTACATACAGCGTTAGTCCTCTGTCTGTTACATACAGTGTTAACCCTCTGTCTGTTACATACAGTGTTAGTCCTCTGTCTGTTACATACAGTGTTAGTCCTCTGTCTGTTACATACAGTGTCAGTCCTCTGTCTGTTACATACATTGTTATTCCGCTGTCTGTTACATACAGTGTTAGTCCTCTGTCTGTTACATACAGTGTTAGTCCTCTGTCTGTTACATACAGTATTAGTCCTCTGTCTGTTGCATACAGTGTCAGTCCTCTGTCTGTTACATACAGTGTTAGTCTTCTGTCTGTTACATACACAGTTAGTCCTCTCTCTGTTATATACAGGGTTAGTCCTGTGTCTGTTACATACAGTATTAACCCTCTGTCTGTTACACACAGTGTTAGTCCTCTGTCTGTTACATACAGTGTTAGTTCTCTGTCTGTTACATACAGTGTTAGTCCTCTGTCTGTTACATACAGTGTTAGTCCTCTGTCTGTTACATACAGTATTAGTCCTCTGTCTGTTACATACAGTATTAGTCCTCTGTCTGTTGCATACAGTGTTAGTCCTCTGTCTGTTACATACAGTGTTAGTCCTCTCTCTGTTACATACAGTGTTAGTCCTCTGTCTGTTACATACAGTGTTAGTCCGCTGTCCGCTACATACAGTGTTAGTCGTCTGTCTGTTACATACAGTGTTAGTCCTCTGTCTGTTACATACAGTGTTAGTCCTCTGTCTGTTACATACAGTGTTCGTCCTCTGGCTGTTACATACAGTGTTAGTCCTCTGTCTGTTGCATACAGTGTTAGTCCTCTGTCTGTTACATACAGTGTTAGTCCTCTGTCTGTTACATACAGTGTTAGTCCTCTGTCTGTTGCATACAGTGTTAGTCCTCTGTCTGTTACATACAGTGTTAGTCCTCTGTCTGTTGCATACAGTGTTCGTCCTCTGTCTGTTACATACAGTGTTAGTCCTCTGTCTGTTGCATACAGTGTTAGTCCTCTGTCTGTTACATACAGTGTTAGTCCGCTGTCTGTTACATACAGTTTTAGTCCTCTGTCTGTTACATACAGTGTCAGTCCTCTGTATGTTACATACAGTGTTATTCCTCTGTCTGTTACATACACAGTTAGTCCTCTGTCTGTTACATACAGGGTTAGTCCTCTGTCTGTTACATACAGTGTTAACCCTCTGTCTGTTACATACGGTATGAGTTCTCTGTCTGTTACATACAGTGTTAGTCCTCTGTCTGTTACATACAGTGTTAGTCCTCTGTCTGTTACATACAGTGTTAGTCCTCTGTCTGTTACATACAGTGTTAGTCCGCTGTCTGTTACATACAGTGTTAGTCCTCTGTCTGTTACATACAGTGTTAGTCCTCTGTCTGTTACATACAGTGTCAGTCCTCTGTCTGTTACATACAGTGTTAGTCCTCTGTCTGTTACATACACAGTTAGTCCTCTCTCTGTTACATACAGGGTTAGTCCTGTGTCTGTTACATACAGTATTAACCCTCTGTCTGTGACATACAGTGTTAGTCCTCTGTCTGTTACATACAGTGTCAGTACTCTGTTTGTTACATATAGTGTTAGTCCTCTGTCTGTTACATACAGTGTTAGTCCTCTGTCTGTAACATACAGTGTCAGTCCTGTGTCTGTTAAATACAATTTTAGTCCTCTGTCTGTTATATAGAGTGTTAGTCCGCTGTCTGTTACATACAGTGTTAGTCCTCTGTCTGTTACATACAGTGTTAGTCCGCTGTCTGTTACATACGGTGTTAGTCCGCTGTCTGTTACATACAGTGTTAGTCTTCTGTCTGTTACATACATTGTTAGTCTTCTGTCTGTTACATACATTGTTAGTCTTCTGTCTGTTACATACAGTGTTAGTCCTCTGTCTGTTACATACATTGTCAGTCCTCTGTCTGTTACATACAGTGTTAGACCTCTGTCTGTTACATACAGTGTTAGTACTCTGTTACATACAGAGTTAACCCTCTGTCAGTTACATACAGTGTTAGTCCTCTGTCTGTTACATACAATGTTGGTCCTCTGTCTGTTACATACAGTGTTAGTCCTCTGTCTGTTACATGCAGTGTTAGTCCACTGTCTGTTACATACAGTGTCAGTCCTCTGTCTGTTACATACAGTGTTAGTCCTCTGCCTGTTACATACACAGTTAGTCCTCTGTCTGTTAGATACAGTGTTAGTCCTCTGTCTGTTACATACAGTGTTAGTCCGCTGTCTGTTACATACAGTGTTAGTCCTCTGTCTGTTACATACAGTGTTAGTCCTCTGTCTGTTACATACAGTGTCAGTCCTCTGTCTGTTACATACAGTGTTAGTCCTCTGTCTGTTACATACAGTGTTAGTCCTCTGTCTGTTACATACACAGTTAGTCCTCTGTCTGTTACATACAGGGTTAGTCCTCTGTCTGTTACATACAGTGTTAACCCTCTGTCTGTTACATACAGTATGAGTCCGCTGTCTGTTACATACAGTGTTAGTCCTCTGTCAGTGACATACAGTGTCATTGCTCTGTCTGTTACATACAGTGTTAGTCCTCTGCCTGATACATACAGTGTTAACCCTCTGTCTGTTACATACAGTGTTAGTCCTCTGTCTGTTACATACAATGTTAGTCCTCTGTCTGTTACATACAGTGTTCGTCCTCTGTCTGTTGCATACAGTGTTAGTCCTCTGTCTGTTACATACAGTGTTAGTCCTCTGTCTGTTACATGCCGTGTTAGTCCTCTGTCTGTTACATACAGAGTTAACCCTCTGTCTGTTACATACAGTGTTAGTCCTCTGTCTGTTACATGCCGTGTTAGTCCTCTGTCTGTTACATACAGAGTTAACCCTCTGTCTGTTACATACAGTGTTAACCCTCTGTCTGTTACATACAGTGTTAGTCCTCTGTCTGTTACATACAGTGTTAGTCCTCTGTCTGTTACATACAGTGTCAGTCCTCTGTCTGTTACATACATTGTTATTCCGCTGTCTGTTACATACATTGTTAGTCCTCTGTCTGTTACATACAGTGTTAGTCCTCTGTCTGTTACATACAGTTTTACTCCTCTGTCTATTACATACAGTGTTTATCCTCTGTCTGTTACATACAGTGTTACTCCTCTGTCTGTTGCACACAGTATTAGTCCTCTGTTTGTTACATACAGTGGTAATCCTTTGTCTGTTACATACAGTTTTAGTCCTCTGCCTGTTACATACACAGTTAGTCCTCTGTCTGTTACATACAGGGTTAGTCCTCTGTCTGTTACATACAGTGTTAACCCTCTGTCTGTTACATACAGTATGAGTCCTCTGTCTGTTACATACAGTCTCAGTTATCTGTCTGTTACATACATTGTTATTCCGCTGTCTGTTACATACAGTGTTAGTCCTCTGTCTGTTACATACAGTGTTAGTCCTCTGTCTGTTACATACAGTATTAGTCCTCTGTCTGTTACATACAGTATTAGTCCTCTGTCTGTTATATAGAGTGTTAGTCCGCTGTCTGTTACATACAGTTTTAGCCCTCTGTCTGTTACATACAGTGTTAGTCCGCTGTCTGTTACATACGGTGTTAGTCCGCTGTCTGTTACATACAGTGTTAGTCTTCTGTCTGTTACATACATTGTTAGTCTTCTGTCTGTTACATACAGTGTTAGTCCTCTGTCTGTTACATACATTGTCAGTCCTCTGTCTGTTACATACAGTGTTAGACCTCTGTCTGTTACATACAGTGTTAGTACTCTGTTACATACAGAGTTAACCCTCTGTCAGTTACATACAGTGTTAGTCCTCTGTCTGTTACATACAATGTTGGTCCTCTGTCTGTTACATACAGTGTTAGTCCTCTGTCTGTTACATGCAGTGTTAGTCCACTGTCTGTTACATACAGTGTCAGTCCTCTGTCTGTTACATACAGTGTTAGTCCTCTGCCTGTTACATACACAGTTAGTCCTCTGTCTGTTAGATACAGTGTTAGTCCTCTGTCTGTTACATACAGTGTTAGTCCGCTGTCTGTTACATACAGTGTTAGTCCTCTGTCTGTTACATACAGTGTTAGTCCTCTGTCTGTTACATACAGTGTCAGTCCTCTGTCTGTTACATACAGTGTTAGTCCTCTGTCTGTTACATACAGTGTTAGTCCTCTGTCTGTTACATACACAGTTAGTCCTCTGTCTGTTACATACAGGGTTAGTCCTCTGTCTGTTACATACAGTGTTAACCCTCTGTCTGTTACATACAGTATGAGTCCGCTGTCTGTTACATACAGTGTTAGTCCTCTGTCAGTGACATACAGTGTCATTGCTCTGTCTGTTACATACAGTGTTAGTCCTCTGCCTGATACATACAGTGTTAACCCTCTGTCTGTTACATACAG
Source organism: Eledone cirrhosa (assembly GCA_964016885.1). Classification (NCBI taxonomy): domain Eukaryota; kingdom Metazoa; phylum Mollusca; class Cephalopoda; order Octopoda; family Eledonidae; genus Eledone; species Eledone cirrhosa. The sequence goes on along the minus strand of OZ024753.1, from coordinate 24,422,183 downwards.
TGTTAGTCCTCTGTCTGTTACATACAATGTTAGTCCTCTGTCTGTTACATACAGTGTTCGTCCTCTGTCTGTTGCATACAGTGTTAGTCCTCTGTCTGTTACATACAGTGTTAGTCCTCTGTCTGTTACATGCCGTGTTAGTCCTCTGTCTGTTACATACAGAGTTAACCCTCTGTCTGTTACATACAGTGTTAGTCCTCTGTCTGTTACATGCCGTGTTAGTCCTCTGTCTGTTACATACAGAGTTAACCCTCTGTCTGTTACATACAGTGTTAACCCTCTGTCTGTTACATACAGTGTTAGTCCTCTGTCTGTTACATACAGTGTTAGTCCTCTGTCTGTTACATACAGTGTCAGTCCTCTGTCTGTTACATACATTGTTATTCCGCTGTCTGTTACATACAGTGTTAGTCCTCTGTCTGTTACATACAGTGTTAGTCCTCTGTCTGTTACATACAGTTTTACTCCTCTGTCTATTACATACAGTGTTTATCCTCTGTCTGTTACATACAGTGTTACTCCTCTGTCTGTTGCACACAGTATTAGTCCTCTGTTTGTTACATACAGTGGTAATCCTTTGTCTGTTACATACAGTTTTAGTCCTCTGCCTGTTACATACACAGTTAGTCCTCTGTCTGTTACATACAGGGTTAGTCCTCTGTCTGTTACATACAGTGTTAACCCTCTGTCTGTTACATACAGTATGAGTCCTCTGTCTGTTACATACAGTCTCAGTCCTCTGTCTGTTACATACATTGTTATTCCGCTGTCTGTTACATACAGTGTTAGTCCTCTGTCTGTTACATACAGTGTTAGTCCTCTGTCTGTTACATACAGTATTAGTCCTCTGTCTGTTACATACAGTATTAGTCCTCTGTCTGTTATATAGAGTGTTAGTCCGCTGTCTGTTACTTACAGTTTTAGCCCTCTGTCTGTTACATACAGTGTTAGTCCGCTGTCTGTTACATACGGTGTTAGTCCGCTGTCTGTTACATACAGTGTCAGTCCTCTGTCTGTTACATACAGTGTTAGTCCTCTGTCTGTTACATACACAGTTAGTCCTCTCTCTGTTATATACAGGGTTAGTCCTGTGTCTGTTACATACAGTATTAACCCTCTGTCTGTCACACACAGTGTTAGTCCTCTGTCTGTTACATACAGTGTTAGTTCTCTGTCTGTTACATACAGTGTTAGTCCTCTGTCTGTTACATACAGTGTTAGTCCTCTGTCTGTTACATACAGTATTAGTCCTCTGTCTGTTACATACAGTATTAGTCCTCTGTCTGTTGCATACAGTGTTAGTCCTCTGTCTGTTACATACAGTGTTAGTCCTCTCTCTGTTACATACAGTGTTAGTCCTCTGTCTGTTACATACAGTGTTAGTCCGCTGTCCGCTACATACAGTGTTAGTCGTCTGTCTGTTACATACAGTGTTAGTCCTCTGTCTGTTACATACAGTGTTAGTCCTCTGTCTGTTACATACAGTGTTCGTCCTCTGGCTGTTACATACAGTGTTAGTCCTCTGTCTGTTGCATACAGTGTTAGTCCTCTGTCTGTTACATACAGTGTTAGTCCTCTGTCTGTTACATACAGTGTTAGTCCTCTGTCTGTTGCATACAGTGTTATCCTCTGTCTGTTACATACAGTGTTAGTCCTCTGTCTGTTGCATACAGTGTTCGTCCTCTGTCTGTTACATACAGTGTTAGTCCTCTGTCTGTTGCATACAGTGTTAGTCCTCTGTCTGTTACATACAGTGTTAGTCCGCTGTCTGTTACATACAGTTTTAGTCCTCTGTCTGTTACATACAGTGTCAGTCCTCTGTATGTTACATACAGTGTTATTCCTCTGTCTGTTACATACACAGTTAGTCCTCTGTCTGTTACATACAGGGTTAGTCCTCTGTCTGTTACATACAGTGTTAACCCTCTGTCTGTTACATACGGTATGAGTTCTCTGTCTGTTACATACAGTGTTAGTCCTCTGTCTGTTACATACAGTGTTAGTCCTCTGTCTGTTACATACAGTGTTAGTCCTCTGTCTGTTACATACAGTGTTAGTCCGCTGTCTGTTACATACAGTGTTAGTCCTCTGTCTGTTACATACAGTGTTAGTCCTGTGTCTGTTACATACAGTGTCAGTCCTCTGTCTGTTACATACAGTGTTAGTCCTCTGTCTGTTACATACACAGTTAGTCCTCTCTCTGTTACATACAGGGTTAGTCCTGTGTCTGTTACATACAGTATTAACCCTCTGTCTGTGACATACAGTGTTAGTCCTCTGTCTGTTACATACAGTGTCAGTCCTCTGTTTGTTACATATAGTGTTAGTCCTCTGTCTGTTACATACAGTGTTAGTCCTCTGTCTGTAACATACAGTGTCAGTCCTGTGTCTGTTAAATACAGTTTTAGTCCTCTGTCTGTTATATAGAGTGTTAGTCCGCTGTCTGTTACATACAGTTTTAGCCCTCTGTCTGTTACATACAGTGTTAGTCCGCTGTCTGTTACATACGGTGTTAGTCCGCTGTCTGTTACATACAGTGTTAGTCTTCTGTCTGTTACATACAATATTAGTCCTCTATCTGTTGCATACAGTGTTCGTCCTCTGTCTATTGCATACAGTGTTAGTCCTCTGTCTGTTACATACAGTCTTAGTCCTCTGTCTGTAACATACAGTGTCAGTCCTGTGTCTGTTAAATACAGTTTTAGTCCTCTGTCTGTTACATGCAGTGTTGGTCCACTGTCTGTTACATACAGTGTCAGTCCTCTGTCTGTTACATACAGTGTTAGTCCTCTGCCTGTTACATACACAGTTAGTCCTCTGTCTGTTAGATACAGTGTTAGTCCTCTGTCTGTTACATACAGTGTTAGTCCGCTGTCTGTTACATACAGTGTTAGTCCTATGTCTGTTACATACAGTGTTAGTCCTCTGTCTGTTACATACAGTGTCAGTCCTCTGTTTGTTACATATAGTGTTAGTCCTCTGTCTGTTACATACAGTGTTAGTCCTCTGTCTGTAACATACAGTGTCAGTCCTGTGTCTGTTAAATACAGTTTTAGTCCTCTGTCTGTTACATGCAGTGTTGGTCCACTGTCTGTTACATACAGTGTCAGTCCTCTGTCTGTTACATACAGTGTTAGTCCTCTGCCTGTTACATACACAGTTAGTCCTCTGTCTGTTAGATACAGTGTTAGTCCTCTGTCTGTTACATACAGTGTTAGTCCGCTGTCTGTTACATACAGTGTTAGTCCTATGTCTGTTACATACAGTGTTAGTCCTCTGTCTGTTACATACAGTGTCAGTCCTCTGTCTGTTACATACAGTGTTAGTCCTCTGTCTGTTACATACAGTGTTAGTCCTCTGTCTGTTACATACACAGTTAGTCCTCTGTCTGTTACATACATGGTTAGTCCTCTGTCTGTTACATACAGTGTTAACCCTCTGTCTGTTACATACAGTATGAGTCCGCTGTCTGTTACATACAGTGTTAGTCCTCTGTCTGTTACATACACTGTTAGTCCTCTGTCCGTGACATACAGTGTCATTGCTCTGTCTGTTACATACAGTGTTAGTCCTCTGCCTGATACATACAGTGTTAACCCTCTGTCTGTTACATACAATGTTAGTCCTCTGTCTGTTACATACAGTGTTCGTCCTCTGTCTGTTGCATACAGTGGTAGTCCTCTGTCTGTTACATACAGTGTTAGTCCTCTGTCTGCTACATGCCGTGTTAGTCCTCTGTCTGTTACATACAGAGTTAACCCTCTGTCTGTTACATACAGTGTTAGTCCTCTGTCTGTTACATGCCGTGTTAGTCCTCTGTCTGTTACATACAGAGTTAACCCTCTGTCTGTTACATACAGTGTTAACCCTCTGTCTGTTACATACAGTGTTAGTCCTCTGTCTGTTACATACAGTGTTAGTCCTCTGTCTGTTACATACAGTGTCAGTCCTCTGTCTGTTACATACATTGTTATTCCGCTGTCTGTTACATACAGTGTTAGTCCTCTGTCTGTTACATACAGTGTTAGTCCTCTGTCTGTTACATACAGTTTTACTCCTCTGTCTATTACATACAGTGTTTATCCTCTGTCTGTTACATACAGTGTTACTCCTCTGTCTGTTGCACACAGTATTAGTCCTCTGTTTGTTACATACAGTGGTAATCCTTTGTCTGTTACATACAGTTTTAGTCCTCTGCCTGTTACATACACAGTTAGTCCTCTGTCTGTTACATACAGGGTTAGTCCTCTGTCTGTTACATACAGTGTTAACCCTCTGTCTGTTACATACAGTATGAGTCCTCTGTCTGTTACATACAGTGTTAGTCCTCTGTCTGTTACATACACTGTTAGTCCTCTGTCTGTGACATAGAGTGTCAGTCCTCTGTCTGTTACATACAGTGTTAGTCCTCTGTCTGTTACATACAGTGTCAGTCCTCTGTCTGTTACATACAGTGTTAGTCCTCTGTCTGTTACATACAGTATTAGTCCTCTATCTGTTGCATACAGTGTTCGTTCTCTGTCTATTGCATACAGTGTTAGTCCTCTGTCTGTTACATACAGTGTTAATCCTTTGTCTTTTACATACAGTGTTAACCATCTGTCTGTTACATACGGTGTTAGTCCTCTGTCTATTACATACAGTTTTAGTCCTCTGTCTGTTACATAATGTGTTAGTCCCCTGTCTCTTACGTACAGTGTTAGTCCTCTGTCTGTTACATACAGTGTTAACCCTGTGTCTGTTACATACAGTGTCAGTCCTCTGTCTGTTACATACAGTGTTAGTCCTCTGTCTGTTACATACAGTATTAGTCCTCTATCTGTTGCATACAGTGTTCGTTCTCTGTCTATTGCATACAGTATGAGTCCTCTGTCTGTTACATACAGTCTCAGTCCTCTGTCTGTTACATACATTGTTATTCCGCTGTCTGTTACATACAGTGTTAGTCCTCTGTCTGTTACATACAGTGTTAGTCCTCTGTCTGTTACATACAGTATTAGTCCTCTGTCTGTTACATACAGTATTAGTCCTCTGTCTGTTATATAGAGTGTTAGTCCGCTGTCTGTTACATACAGTTTTAGCCCTCTGTCTGTTACATACAGTGTTAGTCCGCTGTCTGTTACATACGGTGTTAGTCCGCTGTCTGTTACATACAGTGTTAGTCTTCTGTCTGTTACATACATTGTTAGTCTTCTGTCTGTTACATACAGTGTTAGTCCTCTGTCTGTTACATACATTGTCAGTCCTCTGTCTGTTACATACAGTGTTAGACCTCTGTCTGTTACATACAGTGTTAGTACTCTGTTACATACAGAGTTAACCCTCTGTCAGTTACATACAGTGTTAGTCCTCTGTCTGTTACATACAATGTTGGTCCTCTGTCTGTTACATACAGTGTTAGTCCTCTGTCTGTTACATGCAGTGTTAGTCCACTGTCTGTTACATACAGTGTCAGTCCTCTGTCTGTTACATACAGTGTTAGTCCTCTGCCTGTTACATACACAGTTAGTCCTCTGTCTGTTAGATACAGTGTTAGTCCTCTGTCTGTTACATACAGTGTTAGTCCGCTGTCTGTTACATACAGTGTTAGTCCTCTGTCTGTTACATACAGTGTTAGTCCTCTGTCTGTTACATACAGTGTCAGTCCTCTGTCTGTTACATACAGTGTTAGTCCTCTGTCTGTTACATACAGTGTTAGTCCTCTGTCTGTTACATACACAGTTAGTCCTCTGTCTGTTACATACAGGGTTAGTCCTCTGTCTGTTACATACAGTGTTAACCCTCTGTCTGTTACATACAGTATGAGTCCGCTGTCTGTTACATACAGTGTTAGTCCTCTGTCAGTGACATACAGTGTCATTGCTCTGTCTGTTACATACAGTGTTAGTCCTCTGCCTGATACATACAGTGTTAACCCTCTGTCTGTTACATACAGTGTTAGTCCTCTGTCTGTTACATACAATGTTAGTCCTCTGTCTGTTACATACAGTGTTCGTCCTCTGTCTGTTGCATACAGTGTTAGTCCTCTGTCTGTTACATACAGTGTTAGTCCTCTGTCTGTTACATGCCGTGTTAGTCCTCTGTCTGTTACATACAGAGTTAACCCTCTGTCTGTTACATACAGTGTTAGTCCTCTGTCTGTTACATGCCGTGTTAGTCCTCTGTCTGTTACATACAGAGTTAACCCTCTGTCTGTTACATACAGTGTTAACCCTCTGTCTGTTACATACAGTGTTAGTCCTCTGTCTGTTACATACAGTGTTAGTCCTCTGTCTGTTACATACAGTGTCAGTCCTCTGTCTGTTACATACATTGTTATTCCGCTGTCTGTTACATACAGTGTTAGTCCTCTGTCTGTTACATACAGTGTTAGTCCTCTGTCTGTTACATACAGTTTTACTCCTCTGTCTATTACATACAGTGTTTATCCTCTGTCTGTTACATACAGTGTTACTCCTCTGTCTGTTGCACACAGTATTAGTCCTCTGTTTGTTACATACAGTGGTAATCCTTTGTCTGTTACATACAGTTTTAGTCCTCTGCCTGTTACATACACAGTTAGTCCTCTGTCTGTTACATACAGGGTTAGTCCTCTGTCTGTTACATACAGTGTTAACCCTCTGTCTGTTACATACAGTATGAGTCCTCTGTCTGTTACATACAGTCTCAGTCCTCTGTCTGTTACATACATTGTTATTCCGCTGTCTGTTACATACAGTGTTAGTCCTCTGTCTGTTACATACAGTGTTAGTCCTCTGTCTGTTACATACAGTATTAGTCCTCTGTCTGTTACATACAGTATTAGTCCTCTGTCTGTTATATAGAGTGTTAGTCCGCTGTCTGTTACATACAGTTTTAGCCCTCTGTCTGTTACATACAGTGTTAGTCCGCTGTCTGTTACATACGGTGTTAGTCCGCTGTCTGTTACATACAGTGTCAGTCCTCTGTCTGTTACATACAGTGTTAGTCCTCTGTCTGTTACATACACAGTTAGTCCTCTCTCTGTTATATACAGGGTTAGTCCTGTGTCTGTTACATACAGTATTAACCCTCTGTCTGTTACACACAGTGTTAGTCCTCTGTCTGTTACATACAGTGTTAGTTCTCTGTCTGTTACATAGTGTTAGTCCTCTGTCTGTTACATACAGTGTTAGTCCTCTGTCTGTTACATACAGTATTAGTCCTCTGTCTGTTACATACAGTATTAGTCCTCTGTCTGTTGCATACAGTGTTAGTCCTCTGTCTGTTACATACAGTGTTAGTCCTCTCTCTGTTACATACAGTGTTAGTCCTCTGTCTGTTACATACAGTGTTAGTCCGCTGTCCGCTACATACAGTGTTAGTCGTCTGTCTGTTACATACAGTGTTAGTCCTCTGTCTGTTACATACAGTGTTAGTCCTCTGTCTGTTACATACAGTGTTCGTCCTCTGGCTGTTACATACAGTGTTAGTCCTCTGTCTGTTGCATACAGTGTTAGTCCTCTGTCTGTTACATACAGTGTTAGTCCTCTGTCTGTTACATACAGTGTTAGTCCTCTGTCTGTTGCATACAGTGTTATCCTCTGTCTGTTACATACAGTGTTAGTCCTCTGTCTGTTGCATACAGTGTTCGTCCTCTGTCTGTTACATACAGTGTTAGTCCTCTGTCTGTTGCATACAGTGTTAGTCCTCTGTCTGTTACATACAGTGTTAGTCCGCTGTCTGTTACATACAGTTTTAGTCCTCTGTCTGTTACATACAGTGTCAGTCCTCTGTATGTTACATACAGTGTTATTCCTCTGTCTGTTACATACACAGTTAGTCCTCTGTCTGTTACATACAGGGTTAGTCCTCTGTCTGTTACATACAGTGTTAACCCTCTGTCTGTTACATACGGTATGAGTTCTCTGTCTGTTACATACAGTGTTAGTCCTCTGTCTGTTACATACAGTGTTAGTCCTCTGTCTGTTACATACAGTGTTAGTCCTCTGTCTGTTACATACAGTGTTAGTCCGCTGTCTGTTACATACAGTGTTAGTCCTCTGTCTGTTACATACAGTGTTAGTCCTGTGTCTGTTACATACAGTGTCAGTCCTCTGTCTGTTACATACAGTGTTAGTCCTCTGTCTGTTACATACACAGTTAGTCCTCTCTCTGTTACATACAGGGTTAGTCCTGTGTCTGTTACATACAGTATTAACCCTCTGTCTGTGACATACAGTGTTAGTCCTCTGTCTGTTACATACAGTGTCAGTCCTCTGTTTGTTACATATAGTGTTAGTCCTCTGTCTGTTACATACAGTGTTAGTCCTCTGTCTGTAACATACAGTGTCAGTCCTGTGTCTGTTAAATACAGTTTTAGTCCTCTGTCTGTTATATAGAGTGTTAGTCCGCTGTCTGTTACATACAGTTTTAGCCCTCTGTCTGTTACATACAGTGTTAGTCCGCTGTCTGTTACATACGGTGTTAGTCCGCTGTCTGTTACATACAGTGTTAGTCTTCTGTCTGTTACATACAATATTAGTCCTCTATCTGTTGCATACAGTGTTCGTCCTCTGTCTATTGCATACAGTGTTAGTCCTCTGTCTGTTACATACAGTCTTAGTCCTCTGTCTGTAACATACAGTGTCAGTCCTGTGTCTGTTAAATACAGTTTTAGTCCTCTGTCTGTTACATGCAGTGTTGGTCCACTGTCTGTTACATACAGTGTCAGTCCTCTGTCTGTTACATACAGTGTTAGTCCTCTGCCTGTTACATACACAGTTAGTCCTCTGTCTGTTAGATACAGTGTTAGTCCTCTGTCTGTTACATACAGGGTTAGTCCTCTGTCTGTTACATACAGTGTTAACCCTCTGTCTGTTACATACAGTATGAGTCCTCTGTCTGTTACATACAGTCTCAGTCCTCTGTCTGTTACATACATTGTTATTCCGCTGTCTGTTACATACAGTGTTAGTCCTCTGTCTGTTACATACAGTGTTAGTCCTCTGTCTGTTACATACAGTATTAGTCCTCTGTCTGTTACATACAGTATTAGTCCTCTGTCTGTTATATAGAGTGTTAGTCCGCTGTCTGTTACATACAGTTTTAGCCCTCTGTCTGTTACATACAGTGTTAGTCCGCTGTCTGTTACATACGGTGTTAGTCCGCTGTCTGTTACATACAGTGTCAGTCCTCTGTCTGTTACATACAGTGTTAGTCCTCTGTCTGTTACATACACAGTTAGTCCTCTCTCTGTTATATACAGGGTTAGTCCTGTGTCTGTTACATACAGTATTAACCCTCTGTCTGTTACACACAGTGTTAGTCCTCTGTCTGTTACATACAGTGTTAGTTCTCTGTCTGTTACATAGTGTTAGTCCTCTGTCTGTTACATACAGTGTTAGTCCTCTGTCTGTTACATACAGTATTAGTCCTCTGTCTGTTACATACAGTATTAGTCCTCTGTCTGTTGCATACAGTGTTAGTCCTCTGTCTGTTACATACAGTGTTAGTCCTCTCTCTGTTACATACAGTGTTAGTCCTCTGTCTGTTACATACAGTGTTAGTCCGCTGTCCGCTACATACAGTGTTAGTCGTCTGTCTGTTACATACAGTGTTAGTCCTCTGTCTGTTACATACAGTGTTAGTCCTCTGTCTGTTACATACAGTGTTCGTCCTCTGGCTGTTACATACAGTGTTAGTCCTCTGTCTGTTGCATACAGTGTTAGTCCTCTGTCTGTTACATACAGTGTTAGTCCTCTGTCTGTTACATACAGTGTTAGTCCTCTGTCTGTTGCATACAGTGTTATCCTCTGTCTGTTACATACAGTGTTAGTCCTCTGTCTGTTGCATACAGTGTTCGTCCTCTGTCTGTTACATACAGTGTTAGTCCTCTGTCTGTTGCATACAGTGTTAGTCCTCTGTCTGTTACATACAGTGTTAGTCCGCTGTCTGTTACATACAGTTTTAGTCCTCTGTCTGTTACATACAGTGTCAGTCCTCTGTATGTTACATACAGTGTTATTCCTCTGTCTGTTACATACACAGTTAGTCCTCTGTCTGTTACATACAGGGTTAGTCCTCTGTCTGTTACATACAGTGTTAACCCTCTGTCTGTTACATACGGTATGAGTTCTCTGTCTGTTACATACAGTGTTAGTCCTCTGTCTGTTACATACAGTGTTAGTCCTCTGTCTGTTACATACAGTGTTAGTCCTCTGTCTGTTACATACAGTGTTAGTCCGCTGTCTGTTACATACAGTGTTAGTCCTCTGTCTGTTACATACAGTGTTAGTCCTGTGTCTGTTACATACAGTGTCAGTCCTCTGTCTGTTACATACAGTGTTAGTCCTCTGTCTGTTACATACACAGTTAGTCCTCTCTCTGTTACATACAGGGTTAGTCCTGTGTCTGTTACATACAGTATTAACCCTCTGTCTGTGACATACAGTGTTAGTCCTCTGTCTGTTACATACAGTGTCAGTCCTCTGTTTGTTACATATAGTGTTAGTCCTCTGTCTGTTACATACAGTGTTAGTCCTCTGTCTGTAACATACAGTGTCAGTCCTGTGTCTGTTAAATACAGTTTTAGTCCTCTGTCTGTTATATAGAGTGTTAGTCCGCTGTCTGTTACATACAGTTTTAGCCCTCTGTCTGTTACATACAGTGTTAGTCCGCTGTCTGTTACATACGGTGTTAGTCCGCTGTCTGTTACATACAGTGTTAGTCTTCTGTCTGTTACATACAATATTAGTCCTCTATCTGTTGCATACAGTGTTCGTCCTCTGTCTATTGCATACAGTGTTAGTCCTCTGTCTGTTACATACAGTCTTAGTCCTCTGTCTGTAACATACAGTGTCAGTCCTGTGTCTGTTAAATACAGTTTTAGTCCTCTGTCTGTTACATGCAGTGTTGGTCCACTGTCTGTTACATACAGTGTCAGTCCTCTGTCTGTTACATACAGTGTTAGTCCTCTGCCTGTTACATACACAGTTAGTCCTCTGTCTGTTAGATACAGTGTTAGTCCTCTGTCTGTTACATACAGTGTTAGTCCGCTGTCTGTTACATACAGTGTTAGTCCTATGTCTGTTACATACAGTGTTAGTCCTCTGTCTGTTACATACAGTGTCAGTCCTCTGTTTGTTACATATAGTGTTAGTCCTCTGTCTGTTACATACAGTGTTAGTCCTCTGTCTGTAACATACAGTGTCAGTCCTGTGTCTGTTAAATACAGTTTTAGTCCTCTGTCTGTTACATGCAGTGTTGGTCCACTGTCTGTTACATACAGTGTCAGTCCTCTGTCTGTTACATACAGTGTTAGTCCTCTGCCTGTTACATACACAGTTAGTCCTCTGTCTGTTAGATACAGTGTTAGTCCTCTGTCTGTTACATACAGTGTTAGTCCGCTGTCTGTTACATACAGTGTTAGTCCTATGTCTGTTACATACAGTGTTAGTCCTCTGTCTGTTACATACAGTGTCAGTCCTCTGTCTGTTACATACAGTGTTAGTCCTCTGTCTGTTACATACAGTGTTAGTCCTCTGTCTGTTACATACACAGTTAGTCCTCTGTCTGTTACATACATGGTTAGTCCTCTGTCTGTTACATACAGTGTTAACGCTCTGTCTGTTACATACAGTATGAGTCCGCTGTCTGTTACATACAGTGTTAGTCCTCTGTCTGTTACATACACTGTTAGTCCTCTGTCCGTGACATACAGTGTCATTGCTCTGTCTGTTACATACAGTGTTAGTCCTCTGCCTGATACATACAGTGTTAACCCTCTGTCTGTTACATACAATGTTAGTCCTCTGTCTGTTACATACAGTGTTCGTCCTCTGTCTGTTGCATACAGTGGTAGTCCTCTGTCTGTTACATACAGTGTTAGTCCTCTGTCTGCTACATGCCGTGTTAGTCCTCTGTCTGTTACATACAGAGTTAACCCTCTGTCTGTTACATACAGTGTTAGTCCTCTGTCTGTTACATGCCGTGTTAGTCCTCTGTCTGTTACATACAGAGTTAACCCTCTGTCTGTTACATACAGTGTTAACCCTCTGTCTGTTACATACAGTGTTAGTCCTCTGTCTGTTACATACAGTGTTAGTCCTCTGTCTGTTACATACAGTGTCAGTCCTCTGTCTGTTACATACATTGTTATTCCGCTGTCTGTTACATACAGTGTTAGTCCTCTGTCTGTTACATACAGTGTTAGTCCTCTGTCTGTTACATACAGTTTTACTCCTCTGTCTATTACATACAGTGTTTATCCTCTGTCTGTTACATACAGTGTTACTCCTCTGTCTGTTGCACACAGTATTAGTCCTCTGTTTGTTACATACAGTGGTAATCCTTTGTCTGTTACATACAGTTTTAGTCCTCTGCCTGTTACATACACAGTTAGTCCTCTGTCTGTTACATACAGGGTTAGTCCTCTGTCTGTTACATACAGTGTTAACCCTCTGTCTGTTACATACAGTATGAGTCCTCTGTCTGTTACATACAGTGTTAGTCCTCTGTCTGTTACATACACTGTTAGTCCTCTGTCTGTGACATAGAGTGTCAGTCCTCTGTCTGTTACATACAGTGTTAGTCCTCTGTCTGTTACATACAGTGTCAGTCCTCTGTCTGTTACATACAGTGTTAGTCCTCTGTCTGTTACATACAGTATTAGTCCTCTATCTGTTGCATACAGTGTTCGTTCTCTGTCTATTGCATACAGTGTTAGTCCTCTGTCTGTTACATACAGTGTTAATCCTTTGTCTTTTACATACAGTGTTAACCATCTGTCTGTTACATACGGTGTTAGTCCTCTGTCTATTACATACAGTTTTAGTCCTCTGTCTGTTACATAATGTGTTAGTCCCCTGTCTCTTACGTACAGTGTTAGTCCTCTGTCTGTTACATACAGTGTTAACCCTGTGTCTGTTACATACAGTGTTAGTCCTCTGTCTGTTACATACAGTGTTAGTCCTCTGTCTGTTACATACAGTGTTAGTCCTCTGTCTGTTACATACAGTTTTAGTCCTCTGTCTGTTACATACAGTATTAGTCCTCTGTCTGTTGCATACAGTGTTAGTCCACTGTCTGTTACATACAATGTTAGCCCTCTGTCTGTTACATACAGTGTTTATCCTCTGTCTGTTACATACAGTTTTACTCCTCTGTCTATTACATACAGTGTTAGTCCTCTGTCTGTTACATACAGTGTTAGTCCTCTGTCTGTTACATACAGTGTTACTCCTCTGTCTGTTACATACAGTGTTAGTCCTCTGTCTGTTGAATACGATGTTAGGCCTCTGTCTGTTACATACAGTGTTTATCCTCTGTCTGTTACATACAGTGTTACTCCTCTGTCTGTTGCACACAGTGTTAGTCCTCTGTCTGTTACATACAGTGTTACTCCTCTGTCTGTTACATAATGTGTTAGTCCCCTGTCTGTTACGTACAGTGTTAGTCCTCTGTCTGTTACATACAGTGTTAACCCTGTGTCTGTTACATACAGTGTTAGTCCTCTGTCTGTTACATACAGTGTTAGTCCTCTGTCTGTTACATACAGTGTTAGTCCTCTGTCTGTTACATACAGTTTTAGTCCTCTGTCTGTTACATACAGTATTAGTCCTCTGTCTGTTGCATACAGTGTTAGTCCACTGTCTGTTACATACAGTGTTAGTCCTCTGTCTGTTACATACAGTGTTAATCCTCTGTCTGTTACATACAGTGTTAGTCCGCTGTCTGTTACATACGGTGTTAGTTCGCTGTCTGTTACATACAGTGTTAGTCTTCTGTCTGTTACATACAGTGTTAGTCTTCTGTCTGTTACATACAGTGTTAGACCTCTAACTGTTAAATACACTGTATGTAACAGACAGAGGTCTACCACTATTAGACCGCCGTCTGTTACATACAGTGTTAGTCTTCTGTCTGTGACATACAATGTTAGTCCTCTGTCTGTTACATACACTGTCAGTCCTCTGTCTGTTACATACAGTGTTAGTCCTCTGTCTGTTACATACAGTGTTAGTACTCTGTTACATACAGAGTTAACCCTCCGTCAGTTACATACAGTGTTAGTCCTCTGTCTGTTACATACAATGTTGGTCCTCTGTCTGTTACATACAGCGTTAGTCCTCTGTCTGTTACATGCAGTGTTAGTCCACTGTCTGTTACATACAGTGTCAGTCCTCTGTCTGTTACATACAGTGTTAGTCCTCTGCCTGTTACATACACAGTTAGTCCTCTGTCTGTTACATACAGGGTTAGTCCTCTGTCTGTTACATACAGTGTTAACCCTCTGTCTGTTATATACAGTATGAGTCCTCTGTCTGTTACATACAGTGTTAGTCCTCTGTCTGTTACATACACTGTTAGTCCTCTGTCTGTGACATAGAGTGTCAGTCCTCTGTCTGTTACATACAGTGTTAGTCCTCTGTCTGTTACATACAGTGTCAGTCCTCTGTCTGTTACATACAGTGTTAGTCCTCTGTCTGTTACATACAATATTAGTCCTCTATCTGTTGCATACAGTGTTCGTCCTCTGTCTATTGCATACAGTGTTAGTCCTCTGTCTGTTACATACACTGTTAGTCCTCTGTCTGTTACATACAGTGTTAATCCTTTGTCTTTTGCATACAGTGTTAACCATCTGTCTGTTACATACAGTGTTAGTCCTCTGTCTATTACATACAGTTTTAGTCCTCTGTCTGTTACATACAGTGTTAGTCCTCTGTCTGTTACATACAGTGTTACTCCTCTGTCTGTTACATAATGTGTTAGTCCCCTGTCTGTTACGTACAGTGTTAGTCCTCTGTCTGTTACATACAGTGTTAACCCTCTGTCTGTTACATACAGTGTTAGTCCTCTGTCTGTTACATACAGTGTTAGTCCTCTCTCTGTTACATACAGTGTTAGTCCTCTGTCTGTTACATACAGTGTTAGTCCTCTGTCTGTTACATACAGTATTAGTCCTCTGTCTGTTGCATACAGTGTTAGTCCTCTGTCTGTTAAATACAGTGTTTATCCTCTGTCTGTTACATACAGTTTTACTCCTCTGTCTATTACATACAGTGTTAGTCCTCTGTCTGTTACATACAGTGTTAGTCCTCTGTCTGTTACATACAGTGTTAGTCCTCTGTCTGTAACATACAGTGTTAGTCCTCTGTCTGTTGAATACAATGTTAGGCCTCTGTCTGTCACATACAGTGTTTATCCTCTGTCTCTTACATACAGTGTTACTCCTCTGTCTGTTGCACACAGTGTTAGTACTCTGTTTGTTACATACAGTGGTAATCCTTTGTCTGTTACATACAGTTTTAGTCCTCTGTCTGTTACATACAGTGTTAGTCCTCTGTCTGTTACATACAGTGTTAGTCCTCTGTCTGTTACATACAGTGTTAACCCTCTGTCTGTTACATACAGTATGAGTCCTCTGTCTGTTACATACAGTGTTAGTCCTCTGTCTGTTACATACACTTTTAGTCCTCTGTCTGTGACATACAGGGTCAGTCCTCTGTCTGTTACATACAGTGTTAGTCCTCTGTCTGTTCCATACAGTGTTAGCCCTCTGTCTGTTACATACAGTGTTAGTCCTCTGTCTGTTACATACAGTGTTAGTCCTCTGTCTGTTACATACAGTGTTATCCCTCTGTCTGTTACATACAGTGTTAGTCCTCTGCCTGTTACATAGTGTTAGCCCTAAGTCTGTTACATACAGTGTTAATCCTCTGTCTGTTACATACAGTGTTAGCCCTCTGTCTGTTACATACAGTGTTAGTCCTCTGTCTGTTACATACAGTGTTAGTCCTCTGTCTGTTACATACAGTGTTATCCCTCTGTCTGTTACATACAGTGTTAGTCCTCTGTCTGTTGCATACAGTGTTCGTCCTCTGTCCGTTACATACAGTGTTAGTCCTCTGTCTGTTACATACAGTGTTAGTCCTCTGTCTGTTACATACAGTGTTATTCCTCTGTCTGTTACATACACAGTTAGTCCTCTGGCTGTTACATACAGGGTTAGTCCTCTGTCTGTTACATACAGTGTTAACCCTCTGTCTGTTACATACAGTATGAGTTCTCTGTCTGTTACATACAATGTTAGTCCTCTCCCTGTTACATACACTGTTAGTCCTCTGTCTGTGACATACAGTGTCAGTCCTCTGTCTGTTACATACAATATTAGTCCTCTATCTGTTGCATACAGTGTTCGTCCTCTGTATATTGCATACAGTGTTAGTCCTCTGTCTGTTACATACACTGTTAGTCCTCTGTCTGTTACATACAGTGTTAATCCTTTGTCTTTTGCATACAGTGTTAACCATCTGTCTGTTACATACAGTGTTAGTCCTCTGTCTATTACATACAGTTTTAGTCCTCTGTCTGTTACATACAGTGTTAGTCCTCTGTCTGTTACATACAGTGTTACTCCTCTGTCTGTTACATAATGTGTTAGTCCCCTGTCTGTTACGTACAGTGTTAGTCCTCTGTCTGTAACATACAGTGTTAACCCTTTGTCTGTTACATACAGTGTTAGTCCTCTGTCTGTTACATACAGTGTTAGTCCTCTGTCTGTTACATACAGTGTTAGTCCTCTGTCTGTTACATACAGTGTTAGTCCTCTGTCTGTTGCATACAGTGTTAGTCCACTGTCTGTTACATACAGTGTTAGTCCTCTGTCTGTTACATACAGTGTTTATCCTCTGTCTGTTACATACAGTTTTACTCCTCTGTCTATTACATACAGTGTTTATCCTCTGTCTGTTACATACAGTGTTACTCCTCTGTCTGTTGCACACAGTATTAGTCCTCTGTTTGTTACATACAGTGGTAATCCTTTGTCTGTTACATACAGTTTTAGTCCTCTGTCTGTTACATACAGTGTTAGTCCTCTGTCTGTTACATACAGTGTTAACCCTCTGTCTGTTACATACAGTATGAGTCCTCTGTCTGTTACATACAGTGTTAGTCTTCTGTCTGTTACATACAGTGTTAGTCCTCTGTCTGTTACATACAGTGTTAACCCTCTGTCTGTTACATACAGTATGAGTCCTCTGTCTGTTACATACAGTGTTAGTCCTCTGTCTGTTACATACACTTTTAGTCCTCTGTCTGTGACATACAGGGTCAGTCCTCTGTCTGTTACATACAGTGTTAGTCCTCTGTCTGTTCCATACAGTGTTAGCCCTCTGTCTGTTACATACAGTGTTAGTCCTCTGTCTGTTACATACAGTGTTAGTCCTCTGTCTGTTACATACAGTGTTATCCCTCTGTCTGTTACATACAGTGTTAGTCCTCTGTATGTTACATACAGTGTTAGTCCTCTGTCTGTTACATACTGTGTTAGTCCTCTGCCTGTTACATAGTGTTAGCCCTCAGTCTGTTACATACAGTGTTAATCCTCTGTCTGTTACATACAGTGTTAGCCCTCTGTCTGTTACATACAGTGTTAGTCCTCTGTCTGTTACATACAGTGTTAGTCCTCTGTCTGTTACATACAGTGTTATCCCTCTGTCTGTTACATACAGTGTTAGTCCTCTGTCTGTTGCATACAGTGTTCGTCCTCTGTCCGTTACATACAGTGTTAGTCCTCTGTCTGTTACATACAGTGTTAGTCCTCTGTCTGTTACATACAGTGTTAGTCCTCTGTCTGTTACATACAGTGTTATTCCTCTGTCTGTTACATACACAGTTAGTCCTCTGTCTGTTACATACAGGGTTAGTCCTCTGTCTGTTACATACAGTGTTAACCCTCTGTCTGTTACATACAGTATGAGTTCTCTGTCTGTTACATACAATGTTAGTCCTCTCCCTGTTACATACACTGTTAGTCCTCTGTCTCTGACATACAGTGTCAGTCCTCTGTCTGTTACATACAATATTAGTCCTCTATCTGTTGCATACAGTGTTCGTCCTCTGTCTGTTACATACAGTGTTAGTCCTCTGTCTGTTACATACAGTGTTAGTCCGCTGTCTGTTACATACAGTGTTAGTCCTCTGTCTGTTACATACAGTGTTAGTCCTCTGTCTGTTACATACAGTGTCAGTCCTCTGTCTGTTACATACAGTGTTAGTCCTCTGTCTGTTACATACACAGTTAGTCCTCTCTCTGTTACATAAAGGGTTAGTCCTGGGTCTGTTACATACAGTATTAACCCTCTGTCTGTGACATACAGTGTTAGTCCTCTGTCTGTTACATACAGTGTCAGTCCTCTGTTTGTTACATATAGTGTTAGTCCTCTGTCTGTTACATACAGTGTTAGTCCTCTGTCTGTAACATACAGTGTCAGTCCTGTGTCTGTTAAATACAGTTTTAGTCCTCTGTCTGTTATATAGAGTGTTAGTCCGCTGTTTGTTACATACAGTTTTAGCCCTCTGTCTGTTACATACAGTGTTAGTCCGCTGTATGTTACATACGGTGTTAGTCCGCTGTCTGTTACATACAGTGTTAGTCTTCTGTCTGTTACATACAGTGTTAGTCTTCTGTCTGTTACATACAGTGTTAGTCCTCTGTCTGTTACATACATTGTCAGTCCTCTGTCTGTTACATACAGTGTTAGACCTCTGTCTGTTACATACAGTGTTAGTACTCTGTTACATACAGAGTTAACCCTCTGTCAGTTACATACAGTGTTAGTCCTCTGTCTGTTACATACAATGTTGGTCCTCTGTCTGTTACATACAGTGTTAGTCCTCTGTCTGTTACATGCAGTGTTAGTCCACTGTCTGTTACATACAGTGTCAGTCCTCTGTCTGTTACATACAGTGTTAGTCCTCTGTCTGTTACATACAGTGTTATCCCTCTGTCTGTTACATACAGTGTTAGTCCTCTGTATGTTACATACAGTGTTAGTCCTCTGTCTGTTACATACTGTGTTAGTCCTCTGCCTGTTACATAGTGTTAGCCCTCAGTCTGTTACATACAGTGTTAATCCTCTGTCTGTTACATACAGTGTTAGCCCTCTGTCTGTTACATACAGTGTTAGTCCTCTGTCTGTTACATACAGTGTTAGTCCTCTGTCTGTTACATACAGTGTTATCCCTCTGTCTGTTACATACAGTGTTAGTCCTCTGTCTGTTGCATACAGTGTTCGTCCTCTGTCCGTTACATACAGTGTTAGTCCTCTGTCTGTTACATACAGTGTTAGTCCTCTGTCTGTTACATACAGTGTTAGTCCTCTGTCTGTTACATACAGTGTTATTCCTCTGTCTGTTACATACACAGTTAGTCCTCTGTCTGTTACATACAGGGTTAGTCCTCTGTCTGTTACATACAGTGTTAACCCTCTGTCTGTTACATACAGTATGAGTTCTCTGTCTGTTACATACAATGTTAGTCCTCTCCCTGTTACATACACTGTTAGTCCTCTGTCTGTGACATACAGTGTCAGTCCTCTGTCTGTTACATACAATATTAGTCCTCTATCTGTTGCATACAGTGTTCGTCCTCTGTCTATTGCATACAGTGTTAGTCCTCTGTCTGTTACATACAGTGTTAGTCCTCTGTCTGTTACATACAGTGTTAGTCCGCTGTCTGT
Organism: Eledone cirrhosa; assembly: GCA_964016885.1. NCBI lineage: Eukaryota > Metazoa > Mollusca > Cephalopoda > Octopoda > Eledonidae > Eledone > Eledone cirrhosa. The sequence goes on along the minus strand of OZ024753.1, from coordinate 24,402,696 downwards.
TACATACAGTGTTAGTCCTCTGTCTGTTACATACAGTGTTAGTCCTCTGTCTGTTACATACAGTGTCAGTCCTCTGTCTGTTACATACAGTGTTAGTCCTCTGTCTGTTACATACACAGTTAGTCCTCTCTCTGTTACATACAGGGTTAGTCCTGGGTCTGTTACATACAGTATTAACCCTCTGTCTGTGACATACAGTGTTAGTCCTCTGTCTGTTACATACAGTGTCAGTCCTCTGTTTGTTACATATAGTGTTAGTCCTCTGTCTGTTACATACAGTGTTAGTCCTCTGTCTATAACATACAGTGTCAGTCCTGTGTCTGTTAAATACAGTTTTAGTCCTCTGTCTGTTATATAGAGTGTTAGTCCGCTGTTTGTTACATACAGTTTTAGCCCTCTGTCTGTTACATACAGTGTTAGTCCGCTGTATGTTACATACGGTGTTAGTCCGCTGTCTGTTACATACAGTGTTAGTCTTCTGTCTGTTACATACAGTGTTAGTCTTCTGTCTGTTACATACAGTGTTAGTCCTCTGTCTGTTACATACATTGTCAGTCCTCTGTCTGTTACATACAGTGTTAGACCTCTGTCTGTTACATACAGTGTTAGTACTCTGTTACATACAGAGTTAACCCTCTGTCAGTTACATACAGTGTTAGTCCTCTGTCTGTTACATACAATGTTGGTCCTCTGTCTGTTACATACAGTGTTAGTCCTCTGTCTGTTACATGCAGTGTTAGTCCACTGTCTGTTACATACAGTGTCAGTCCTCTGTCTGTTACATACAGTGTTAGTCCTCTGCCTGTTACATACACAGTTAGTCCTCTGTCTGTTAGATACAGTGTTAGTCCTCTGTCTGTTACATACAGTGTTAGTCCGCTGTCTGTTACATACAGTGTTAGTCCTCTGTCTGTTACATACAGTGTTAGTCCTCTGTCTGTTACATACAGTGTCAGTCCTCTGTCTGTTACATACAGTGTTAGTCCTCTGTCTGTTACATACAGTGTTAGTCCTCTGTCTGTTACATACACAGTTAGTCCTCTGTCTGTTACATACAGGGTTAGTCCTCTGTCTGTTACATACAGTGTTAACCCTCTGTCTGTTACATACAGTATGAGTCCGCTGTCTGTTACATACAGTGTTAGTCCTCTGTCTGTTACATACACTGTTAGTCCTCTGTCCGTGACATACAGTGTCATTGCTCTGTCTGTTACATACAGTGTTAGTCCTCTGCCTGATACATACAGTGTTAACCCTCTGTCTGTTACATACAGTGTTAGCCCTCTGTCTGTTACATACAATGTTAGTCCTCTGTCTGTTACATACAGTGTTCGTCCTCTGTCTGTTGCATACAGTGTTAGTCCTCTGTCTGTTACATACAGTGTTAGTCCTCTGTCTGTTACATGCCGTGTTAGTCCTCTGTCTGTTACATACAGAGTTAACCCTCTGTCTGTTACATACAGTGTTAGTCCTCTGTCTGTTACATGCCGTGTTAGTCCTCTGTCTGTTACATACAGAGTTAACCCTCTGTCTGTTACATACAGTGTTAACCCTCTGTCTGTTACATACAGTGTTAGTCCTCTGTCTGTTACATACAGTGTTAGTCCTCTGTCTGTTACATACAGTGTCAGTCCTCTGTCTGTTACATGCAGTGTTAGTCCTCTGCCTGTTACATACACAGTTAGTCCTCTGTCTGTTAGATACAGTGTTAGTCCTCTGTCTGTTACATACATTGTTATTCCGCTGTCTGTTACATTCAGTGTTAGTCCTCTGTCTGTTACATACAGTGTTAGTCCTCTGTCTGTTACATACAGTTTTACTCCTCTGTCTATTACATACAGTGTTTATCCTCTGTCTGTTACATACAGTGTTACTCCTCTGTCTGTTGCACACAGTATTAGTCCTCTGTTTGTTACATACAGTGGTAATCCTTTGTCTGTTACATACAGTTTTAGTCCTCTGCCTGTTACATACACAGTTAGTCCTCTGTCTGTTACATACAGGGTTAGTCCTCTGTCTGTTACATACAGTGTTAACCCTCTGTCTGTTACATACAGTATGAGTCCTCTGTCTGTTACATACAGTGTTAGTCCTCTGTCTGTTACATACACTGTTAGTCCTCTGTCTGTGGCATAGAGTGTCAGTCCTCTGTCTGTTACATACAGTGTTAGTCCTCTGTCTGTTACATACAGTGTCAGTCCTCTGTCTGTTACATACAGTGTTAACCCTGTGTCTGTTACATACAGTGTTAGTCCTCTGTTTGTTACATACAGTGTTAGTCCTCTGTCTGTTACATACAGTGTTAGTCCTCTGTCTGTTACATACAGTTTTAGTCCTCTGTCTGTTACATACAGTATTAATCCTCTGTCTGTTGCATACAGTGTTAGTCCACTGTCTGTTACATACAATGTTAGCCCTCTGTCTGTTACATACGGTGTTTATCCTCTGTCTGTTACATACAGTTTTACTCCTCTGTCTATTACATACAGTGTTAGTCCTCTGTCTGTTACATACAGTGTTAGTCCTCTGTCTGTTACATACAGTGTTAGTCCTCTGTCTGTTACATACAGTGTTAGTCCTCTGTCTGTTGAATACGATGTTAGGCCTCTGTCTGTTACATACAGTGTTTATCCTCTGTCTGTTACATACAGTGTTACTCCTCTGTCTGTTGCACACAGTGTTAGTCCTCTGTTTGTTACATACAGTGGTAATCCTTTGTCTGTTACATACAGTTTTAGTCCTCTGTCTGTTACATACAGTGTTAGTCCTCTGTCTGTTACATACAGTGTTAATCCTCTGTCTGTTACATACAGTGTTAGTCCGCTGTCTGTTACATACGGTGTTAGTTCGCTGTCTGTTACATACAGTGTTAGTCTTCTGTCTGTTACATACAGTGTTAGTCTTCTGTCTGTTACATACAGTGTTAGACCTCTAACTGTTAAATACACTGTATGTAACAGACAGAGGTCTACCACTATTAGACCGCTGTCTGTTACATACAGTGTTAGTCTTATGTCTGTGACATACAGTGTTAGTCCTCTGTCTGTTACATACACTGTCAGTCCTCTGTCTGTTACATACAGTGTTAGTCCTCTGTCTGTTACATACAGTGTTAGTACTCTGTTACATACAGAGTTAACCCTCCGTCGGTTACATACAGTGTTAGTCCTCTGTCTGTTACATACAATGTTGGTCCTCTGTCTGTTACATACAGCGTTAGTCCTCTGTCTGTTACATGCAGTGTTAGTCCACTGTCTGTTACATACAGTGTCAGTCCTCTGTCTGTTACATACAGTGTTAGTCCTCTGCCTGTTACATACACAGTTAGTCCTCTGTCTGTTACATACAGGGTTAGTCCTCTGTCTGTTACATACAGTGTTAACCCTCTGTCTGTTATATACAGTATGAGTCCTCTGTCTGTTACATACATTGTTAGTCCTCTGTCTGTTGCATACAGTGTTCGTCCTCTGTCCGTTACATACAGTGTTAGTCCTCTGTCTGTTACATACAGTGTTAGTCCTCTGTCTGTTACATACAGTGTTAGTCCTCTGTCTGTTACATACAGTGTTATTCCTCTGTCTGTTACATACACAGTTAGTCCTCTGTCTGTTACATACAGGGTTAGTCCTCTGTCTGTTACATACAGTGTTAACCCTCTGTCTGTTACATACAGTATGAGTTCTCTGTCTGTTACATACAATGTTAGTCCTCTCCCTGTTACATACACTGTTAGTCCTCTGTCTGTGACATACAGTGTCAGTCCTCTGTCTGTTACATACAATATTAGTCCTCTATCTGTTGCATACAGTGTTCGTCCTCTGTCTATTGCATACAGTGTTAGTCCTCTGTCTGTTACATACAGTGTTAGTCCTCTGTCTGTTACATACAGTGTTAGTCCGCTGTCTGTTACATACAGTGTTAGTCCTCTGTCTGTTACATACAGTGTTAGTCCTCTGTCTGTTACATACAGTGTCAGTCCTCTGTCTGTTACATACAGTGTTAGTCCTCTGTCTGTTACATACACAGTTAGTCCTCTCTCTGTTACATACAGGGTTAGTCCTGGGTCTGTTACATACAGTATTAACCCTCTGTCTGTGACATACAGTGTTAGTCCTCTGTCTGTTACATACAGTGTCAGTCCTCTGTTTGTTACATATAGTGTTAGTCCTCTGTCTGTTACATACAGTGTTAGTCCTCTGTCTATAACATACAGTGTCAGTCCTGTGTCTGTTAAATACAGTTTTAGTCCTCTGTCTGTTATATAGAGTGTTAGTCCGCTGTTTGTTACATACAGTTTTAGCCCTCTGTCTGTTACATACAGTGTTAGTCCGCTGTATGTTACATACGGTGTTAGTCCGCTGTCTGTTACATACAGTGTTAGTCTTCTGTCTGTTACATACAGTGTTAGTCTTCTGTCTGTTACATACAGTGTTAGTCCTCTGTCTGTTACATACATTGTCAGTCCTCTGTCTGTTACATACAGTGTTAGACCTCTGTCTGTTACATACAGTGTTAGTACTCTGTTACATACAGAGTTAACCCTCTGTCAGTTACATACAGTGTTAGTCCTCTGTCTGTTACATACAATGTTGGTCCTCTGTCTGTTACATACAGTGTTAGTCCTCTGTCTGTTACATGCAGTGTTAGTCCACTGTCTGTTACATACAGTGTCAGTCCTCTGTCTGTTACATACAGTGTTAGTCCTCTGCCTGTTACATACACAGTTAGTCCTCTGTCTGTTAGATACAGTGTTAGTCCTCTGTCTGTTACATACAGTGTTAGTCCGCTGTCTGTTACATACAGTGTTAGTCCTCTGTCTGTTACATACAGTGTTAGTCCTCTGTCTGTTACATACAGTGTCAGTCCTCTGTCTGTTACATACAGTGTTAGTCCTCTGTCTGTTACATACAGTGTTAGTCCTCTGTCTGTTACATACACAGTTAGTCCTCTGTCTGTTACATACAGGGTTAGTCCTCTGTCTGTTACATACAGTGTTAACCCTCTGTCTGTTACATACAGTATGAGTCCGCTGTCTGTTACATACAGTGTTAGTCCTCTGTCTGTTACATACACTGTTAGTCCTCTGTCCGTGACATACAGTGTCATTGCTCTGTCTGTTACATACAGTGTTAGTCCTCTGCCTGATACATACAGTGTTAACCCTCTGTCTGTTACATACAGTGTTAGCCCTCTGTCTGTTACATACAATGTTAGTCCTCTGTCTGTTACATACAGTGTTCGTCCTCTGTCTGTTGCATACAGTGTTAGTCCTCTGTCTGTTACATACAGTGTTAGTCCTCTGTCTGTTACATGCCGTGTTAGTCCTCTGTCTGTTACATACAGAGTTAACCCTCTGTCTGTTACATACAGTGTTAGTCCTCTGTCTGTTACATGCCGTGTTAGTCCTCTGTCTGTTACATACAGAGTTAACCCTCTGTCTGTTACATACAGTGTTAACCCTCTGTCTGTTACATACAGTGTTAGTCCTCTGTCTGTTACATACAGTGTTAGTCCTCTGTCTGTTACATACAGTGTCAGTCCTCTGTCTGTTACATGCAGTGTTAGTCCTCTGCCTGTTACATACACAGTTAGTCCTCTGTCTGTTAGATACAGTGTTAGTCCTCTGTCTGTTACATACATTGTTATTCCGCTGTCTGTTACATTCAGTGTTAGTCCTCTGTCTGTTACATACAGTGTTAGTCCTCTGTCTGTTACATACAGTTTTACTCCTCTGTCTATTACATACAGTGTTTATCCTCTGTCTGTTACATACAGTGTTACTCCTCTGTCTGTTGCACACAGTATTAGTCCTCTGTTTGTTACATACAGTGGTAATCCTTTGTCTGTTACATACAGTTTTAGTCCTCTGCCTGTTACATACACAGTTAGTCCTCTGTCTGTTACATACAGGGTTAGTCCTCTGTCTGTTACATACAGTGTTAACCCTCTGTCTGTTACATACAGTATGAGTCCTCTGTCTGTTACATACAGTGTTAGTCCTCTGTCTGTTACATACACTGTTAGTCCTCTGTCTGTGGCATAGAGTGTCAGTCCTCTGTCTGTTACATACAGTGTTAGTCCTCTGTCTGTTACATACAGTGTCAGTCCTCTGTCTGTTACATACAGTGTTAACCCTGTGTCTGTTACATACAGTGTTAGTCCTCTGTTTGTTACATACAGTGTTAGTCCTCTGTCTGTTACATACAGTGTTAGTCCTCTGTCTGTTACATACAGTTTTAGTCCTCTGTCTGTTACATACAGTATTAATCCTCTGTCTGTTGCATACAGTGTTAGTCCACTGTCTGTTACATACAATGTTAGCCCTCTGTCTGTTACATACGGTGTTTATCCTCTGTCTGTTACATACAGTTTTACTCCTCTGTCTATTACATACAGTGTTAGTCCTCTGTCTGTTACATACAGTGTTAGTCCTCTGTCTGTTACATACAGTGTTAGTCCTCTGTCTGTTACATACAGTGTTAGTCCTCTGTCTGTTGAATACGATGTTAGGCCTCTGTCTGTTACATACAGTGTTTATCCTCTGTCTGTTACATACAGTGTTACTCCTCTGTCTGTTGCACACAGTGTTAGTCCTCTGTTTGTTACATACAGTGGTAATCCTTTGTCTGTTACATACAGTTTTAGTCCTCTGTCTGTTACATACAGTGTTAGTCCTCTGTCTGTTACATACAGTGTTAATCCTCTGTCTGTTACATACAGTGTTAGTCCGCTGTCTGTTACATACGGTGTTAGTTCGCTGTCTGTTACATACAGTGTTAGTCTTCTGTCTGTTACATACAGTGTTAGTCTTCTGTCTGTTACATACAGTGTTAGACCTCTAACTGTTAAATACACTGTATGTAACAGACAGAGGTCTACCACTATTAGACCGCTGTCTGTTACATACAGTGTTAGTCTTATGTCTGTGACATACAGTGTTAGTCCTCTGTCTGTTACATACACTGTCAGTCCTCTGTCTGTTACATACAGTGTTAGTCCTCTGTCTGTTACATACAGTGTTAGTACTCTGTTACATACAGAGTTAACCCTCCGTCGGTTACATACAGTGTTAGTCCTCTGTCTGTTACATACAATGTTGGTCCTCTGTCTGTTACATACAGCGTTAGTCCTCTGTCTGTTACATGCAGTGTTAGTCCACTGTCTGTTACATACAGTGTCAGTCCTCTGTCTGTTACATACAGTGTTAGTCCTCTGCCTGTTACATACACAGTTAGTCCTCTGTCTGTTACATACAGGGTTAGTCCTCTGTCTGTTACATACAGTGTTAACCCTCTGTCTGTTATATACAGTATGAGTCCTCTGTCTGTTACATACATTGTTAGTCCTCTGTCTGTTACATACACTGTTAGTCCTCTATCTGTGACATAGAGTGTCTGTCCTCTGTCTGTTACATACAGTGTTAGTCCTCTGTCTGTTACATACAGTGTCAGTCCTCTGTCTGTTACATACAGTGTTAGTCCTCTGTCTGTTACATACAATATTAGTCCTCTATCTTTTGCATACAGTGTTCGTCCTCTGTCTATTGCATACAGTGTTAGTCCTCTGTCTGTTACATACACTGTTAGTCCTCTGTCTGTTACATACAGTGTTAATCCTTTGTCTTTTGCATACAGTGTTAACCATCTGTCTGTTACATACAGTGTTAGTCCTCTGTCTATTACATACAGTTTTAGTCCTCTGTCTGTTACATACAGTGTTAGTCCTCTGTCTGTTACATACAGTGTTACTCCTCTGTCTGTTACATAATGTGTTAGTCCCCTGTCTGTTACGTACAGTGTTAGTCCTCTGTCTGTTACATACAGTGTTAACCCTCTGTCTGTTACATACAGTGTTAGTCCTCTGTCTGTTACATACAGTGTTAGTCCTCTGTCTGTTACATACAGTGTTAGTCCTCTGTCTGTTACATACAGTGTTAGTCCTCTGTCTGTTACATACAGTATTAGTCCTCTGTCTGTTGCATACAGTGTTAGTCAACTGTCTGTTACATACAGTGTTAGTCCTCTGTCTGTTACATACAGTGTTTATCCTCTGTCTGTTACATACAGTTTTACTCCTCTGTCTATTACATACAGTGTTAGTCCTCTGTCTGTTACATACAGTGTTAGTCCTCTGTCTGTTACATACAGTGTTAGTCCTCTGTCTGTAACATACAGTGTTAGTCCTCTGTCTGTTGAATACAATGTTAGGCCTCTGTCTGTTACATACAGTGTTTATCCTCTGTCTGTTACATACAGTGTTACTCCTCTGTCTGTTGCACACAGTGTTAGTCCTCTGTTTGTTACATACAGTGGTAATCCTTTGTCTGTTACATACAGTTTTAGTCCTCTGTCTGTTACATACATTGTTAGTCCTCTGTCTGTTACATACAGTGTTAGTCCTCTGTCTGTTACATACAGTGTTAACCCTCTGTCTGTTACATACAGTATGAGTCCTCTGTCTGTTACATACAGTGTTAGTCCTCTGTCTGTTACATACACTTTTAGTCCTCTGTCTGTGACATACAGGGTCAGTCCTCTGTCTGTTACATACAGTGTTAGTCCTCTGTCTGTTCCATACAGTGTTAGCCCTCTGTCTGTTACATACAGTGTTAGTCCTCTGTCTGTTACATACAGTGTTAGTCCTCTGTCTGTTACATACAGTGTTATCCCTCTGTCTGTTACATACAGTGTTAGTCCTCTGCCTGTTACATAGTGTTAGCCCTAAGTCTGTTACATACAGTGTTAATCCTCTGTCTGTTACATACAGTGTTAGCCCTCTGTCTGTTACATACAGTGTTAGTCCTCTGTCTGTTACATACAGTGTTAGTCCTCTGTCTGTTACATACAGTGTTATCCCTCTGTCTGTGACATACATTGTTAGTCCTCTGTCTGTTGCATACAGTGTTCGTCCTCTGTCCGTTACATACAGTGTTAGTCCTCTGTCTGTTACATACAGTGTTAGTCCTCTGTCTGTTACATACAGTGTTAGTCCTCTGTCTGTTGCATACAGTGTTCGTCCTCTGTCCGTTACATACAGTGTTAGTCCTCTGTCTGTTACATACACAGTTAGTCCTCTGTCTGTTACATACAGTGTTAACCCTCTGTCTGTTACATACAGTATGAGTTCTCTGTCTGTTACATACAATGTTAGTCCTCTCCCTGTTACATACACTGTTAGTCCTCTGTCTGTGACATACAGTGTCAGTCCTCTGTCTGTTACATACAATATTAGTCCTCTGTCTGTTACATACAGTGTTTATCCTCTGTCTGCTACATACAGTTTTACTCCTCTGTCTATTACATACAGTGTTTATCCTCTGTCTGTTACATACAGTGTTACTCCTCTGTCTGTTGCACACAGTATTAGTCCTCTGTTTGTTACATACAGTGGTAATCCTTTGTCTGTTACATACAGTTTTAGTCCTCTGTCTGTTACATACAGTGTTAGTCCTCTGTCTGTTACATACAGTGTTAGTCCTCTGTCTGTTACATACAGTGTTAACCCTCTGTCTGTTACATACAGTATGAGTCCTCTGTCTGTTACATACAGTGTTAGTCCTCTGTCTGTTACATACACTTTTAGTCCTCTGTCTGTGACATACAGGGTCAGTCCTCTGTCTGTTACATGCTGTGTTAGTCCTCTGTCTGTTACATACAGAGTTAACCCTCTGTCTGTTACATACAGTGTTAACCCTCTGTCTGTTACATACAGTGTTAGTCCTCTGTCTGTTACATACAGTGTTAGCCCTCTGTCTGTTACATACAGTGTCAGTCCTCTGTCTGTTACATGCAGTGTTAGTCCTCTGCCTGTTACATACACAGTTAGTCCTCTGTCTGTTAGATACAGTGTTAGTCCTCTGTCTGTTACATACATTGTTATTCCGCTGTCTGTTACATTCAATGTTAGTCCTCTGTCTGTTACATACAGTGTTAGTCCTCTGTCTGTTACATACAGTTTTACTCCTCTGTCTATTACATACAGTGTTTATCCTCTGTCTGTTACATACAGTGTTACTCCTCTGTCTGTTGCACATAGTATTAGTCCTCTGTTTGTTACATACAGTGGTAATCCTTTGTCTGTTACATACAGTTTTAGTCCTCTGCCTGTTACATACACAGTTAGTCCTCTGTCTGTTACATACAGGGTTAGTCCTCTGTCTGTTACATACAGTGTTAACCCTCTGTCTGTTACATACAGTATGAGTCCTCTGTCTGTTACATACAGTGTTAGTCCTCTGTCTGTTACATACAATATTAGTCCTCTATCTTTTGCATACAGTGTTCGTCCTCTGTCTATTGCATACAGTGTTAGTCCTCTGTCTGTTACATACACTGTTAGTCCTCTGTCTGTTACATACAGTGTTAATCCTTTGTCTTTTGCATACAGTGTTAACCATCTGTCTGTTACATACAGTGTTAGTCCTCTGTCTATTACATACAGTTTTAGTCCTCTGTCTGTTACATACAGTGTTAGTCCTCTGTCTGTTACATACAGTGTTACTCCTCTGTCTGTTACATAATGTGTTAGTCCCCTGTCTGTTACGTACAGTGTTAGTCCTCTGTCTGTTACATACAGTGTTAACCCTCTGTCTGTTACATACAGTGTTAGTCCTCTGTCTGTTACATACAGTGTTAGTCCTCTGTCTGTTACATACAGTGTTAGTCCTCTGTCTGTTACATACAGTGTTAGTCCTCTGTCTGTTACATACAGTATTAGTCCTCTGTCTGTTGCATACAGTGTTAGTCAACTGTCTGTTACATACAGTGTTAGTCCTCTGTCTGTTACATACAGTGTTTATCCTCTGTCTGTTACATACAGTTTTACTCCTCTGTCTATTACATACAGTGTTAGTCCTCTGTCTGTTACATACAGTGTTAGTCCTCTGTCTGTTACATACAGTGTTAGTCCTCTGTCTGTAACATACAGTGTTAGTCCTCTGTCTGTTGAATACAATGTTAGGCCTCTGTCTGTTACATACAGTGTTTATCCTCTGTCTGTTACATACAGTGTTATTCTCTGTCTGTTGCACACAGTGTTAGTCCTCTGTTTGTTACATACAGTGGTAATCCTTTGTCTGTTACATACAGTTTTAGTCCTCTGTCTGTTACATACATTGTTAGTCCTCTGTCTGTTACATACAGTGTTAGTCCTCTGTCTGTTACATACAGTGTTAACCCTCTGTCTGTTACATACAGTATGAGTCCTCTGTCTGTTACATACAGTGTTAGTCCTCTGTCTGTTACATACACTTTTAGTCCTCTGTCTGTGACATACAGGGTCAGTCCTCTGTCTGTTACATACAGTGTTAGTCCTCTGTCTGTTCCATACAGTGTTAGCCCTCTGTCTGTTACATACAGTGTTAGTCCTCTGTCTGTTACATACAGTGTTAGTCCTCTGTCTGTTACATACAGTGTTATCCCTCTGTCTGTTACATACAGTGTTAGTCCTCTGCCTGTTACATAGTGTTAGCCCTAAGTCTGTTACATACAGTGTTAATCCTCTGTCTGTTACATACAGTGTTAGCCCTCTGTCTGTTACATACAGTGTTAGTCCTCTGTCTGTTACATACAGTGTTAGTCCTCTGTCTGTTACATACAGTGTTATCCCTCTGTCTGTGACATACATTGTTAGTCCTCTGTCTGTTGCATACAGTGTTCGTCCTCTGTCCGTTACATACAGTGTTAGTCCTCTGTCTGTTACATACAGTGTTAGTCCTCTGTCTGTTACATACAGTGTTAGTCCTCTGTCTGTTGCATACAGTGTTCGTCCTCTGTCCGTTACATACAGTGTTAGTCCTCTGTCTGTTACATACACAGTTAGTCCTCTGTCTGTTACATACAGTGTTAACCCTCTGTCTGTTACATACAGTATGAGTTCTCTGTCTGTTACATACAATGTTAGTCCTCTGTCTGTTACATACAGTGTTTATCCTCTGTCTGCTACATACAGTTTTACTCCTCTGTCTATTACATACAGTGTTTATCCTCTGTCTGTTACATACAGTGTTACTCCTCTGTCTGTTGCACACAGTATTAGTCCTCTGTTTGTTACATACAGTGGTAATCCTTTGTCTGTTACATACAGTTTTAGTCCTCTGTCTGTTACATACAGTGTTAGTCCTCTGTCTGTTACATACAGTGTTAGTCCTCTGTCTGTTACATACAGTGTTAACCCTCTGTCTGTTACATACAGTATGAGTCCTCTGTCTGTTACATACAGTGTTAGTCCTCTGTCTGTTACATACACTTTTAGTCCTCTGTCTGTGACATACAGGGTCAGTCCTCTGTCTGTTACATGCTGTGTTAGTCCTCTGTCTGTTACATACAGAGTTAACCCTCTGTCTGTTACATACAGTGTTAACCCTCTGTCTGTTACATACAGTGTTAGTCCTCTGTCTGTTACATACAATGTTAGCCCTCTGTCTGTTACATACAGTGTCAGTCCTCTGTCTGTTACATGCAGTGTTAGTCCTCTGCCTGTTACATACACAGTTAGTCCTCTGTCTGTTAGATACAGTGTTAGTCCTCTGTCTGTTACATACATTGTTATTCCGCTGTCTGTTACATTCAATGTTAGTCCTCTGTCTGTTACATACAGTGTTAGTCCTCTGTCTGTTACATACAGTTTTACTCCTCTGTCTATTACATACAGTGTTTATCCTCTGTCTGTTACATACAGTGTTACTCCTCTGTCTGTTGCACATAGTATTAGTCCTCTGTTTGTTACATACAGTGGTAATCCTTTGTCTGTTACATACAGTTTTAGTCCTCTGCCTGTTACATACACAGTTAGTCCTCTGTCTGTTACATACAGGGTTAGTCCTCTGTCTGTTACATACAGTGTTAACCCTCTGTCTGTTACATACAGTATGAGTCCTCTGTCTGTTACATACAGTGTTAGTCCTCTGTCTGTTACATACAATATTAGTCCTCTATCTTTTGCATACAGTGTTCGTCCTCTGTCTATTGCATACAGTGTTAGTCCTCTGTCTGTTACATACACTGTTAGTCCTCTGTCTGTTACATACAGTGTTAATCCTTTGTCTTTTGCATACAGTGTTAACCATCTGTCTGTTACATACAGTGTTAGTCCTCTGTCTATTACATACAGTTTTAGTCCTCTGTCTGTTACATACAGTGTTAGTCCTCTGTCTGTTACATACAGTGTTACTCCTCTGTCTGTTACATAATGTGTTAGTCCCCTGTCTGTTACGTACAGTGTTAGTCCTCTGTCTGTTACATACAGTGTTAACCCTCTGTCTGTTACATACAGTGTTAGTCCTCTGTCTGTTACATACAGTGTTAGTCCTCTGTCTGTTACATACAGTGTTAGTCCTCTGTCTGTTACATACAGTGTTAGTCCTCTGTCTGTTACATACAGTATTAGTCCTCTGTCTGTTGCATACAGTGTTAGTCAACTGTCTGTTACATACAGTGTTAGTCCTCTGTCTGTTACATACAGTGTTTATCCTCTGTCTGTTACATACAGTTTTACTCCTCTGTCTATTACATACAGTGTTAGTCCTCTGTCTGTTACATACAGTGTTAGTCCTCTGTCTGTTACATACAGTGTTAGTCCTCTGTCTGTAACATACAGTGTTAGTCCTCTGTCTGTTGAATACAATGTTAGGCCTCTGTCTGTTACATACAGTGTTTATCCTCTGTCTGTTACATACAGTGTTATTCTCTGTCTGTTGCACACAGTGTTAGTCCTCTGTTTGTTACATACAGTGGTAATCCTTTGTCTGTTACATACAGTTTTAGTCCTCTGTCTGTTACATACATTGTTAGTCCTCTGTCTGTTACATACAGTGTTAGTCCTCTGTCTGTTACATACAGTGTTAACCCTCTGTCTGTTACATACAGTATGAGTCCTCTGTCTGTTACATACAGTGTTAGTCCTCTGTCTGTTACATACACTTTTAGTCCTCTGTCTGTGACATACAGGGTCAGTCCTCTGTCTGTTACATACAGTGTTAGTCCTCTGTCTGTTCCATACAGTGTTAGCCCTCTGTCTGTTACATACAGTGTTAGTCCTCTGTCTGTTACATACAGTGTTAGTCCTCTGTCTGTTACATACAGTGTTATCCCTCTGTCTGTTACATACAGTGTTAGTCCTCTGCCTGTTACATAGTGTTAGCCCTAAGTCTGTTACATACAGTGTTAATCCTCTGTCTGTTACATACAGTGTTAGCCCTCTGTCTGTTACATACAGTGTTAGTCCTCTGTCTGTTACATACAGTGTTAGTCCTCTGTCTGTTACATACAGTGTTATCCCTCTGTCTGTGACATACATTGTTAGTCCTCTGTCTGTTGCATACAGTGTTCGTCCTCTGTCCGTTACATACAGTGTTAGTCCTCTGTCTGTTACATACAGTGTTAGTCCTCTGTCTGTTACATACAGTGTTAGTCCTCTGTCTGTTGCATACAGTGTTCGTCCTCTGTCCGTTACATACAGTGTTAGTCCTCTGTCTGTTACATACACAGTTAGTCCTCTGTCTGTTACATACAGTGTTAACCCTCTGTCTGTTACATACAGTATGAGTTCTCTGTCTGTTACATACAATGTTAGTCCTCTCCCTGTTACATACACTGTTAGTCCTCTGTCTGTGACATACAGTGTCAGTCCTCTGTCTGTTACATACAATATTAGTCCTCTGTCTGTTACATACAGTGTTTATCCTCTGTCTGCTACATACAGTTTTACTCCTCTGTCTATTACATACAGTGTTTATCCTCTGTCTGTTACATACAGTGTTACTCCTCTGTCTGTTGCACACAGTATTAGTCCTCTGTTTGTTACATACAGTGGTAATCCTTTGTCTGTTACATACAGTTTTAGTCCTCTGTCTGTTACATACAGTGTTAGTCCTCTGTCTGTTACATACAGTGTTAGTCCTCTGTCTGTTACATACAGTGTTAACCCTCTGTCTGTTACATACAGTATGAGTCCTCTGTCTGTTACATACAGTGTTAGTCCTCTGTCTGTTACATACACTTTTAGTCCTCTGTCTGTGACATACAGGGTCAGTCCTCTGTCTGTTACATGCTGTGTTAGTCCTCTGTCTGTTACATACAGAGTTAACCCTCTGTCTGTTACATACAGTGTTAACCCTCTGTCTGTTACATACAGTGTTAGTCCTCTGTCTGTTACATACAGTGTTAGCCCTCTGTCTGTTACATACAGTGTCAGTCCTCTGTCTGTTACATGCAGTGTTAGTCCTCTGCCTGTTACATACACAGTTAGTCCTCTGTCTGTTAGATACAGTGTTAGTCCTCTGTCTGTTACATACATTGTTATTCCGCTGTCTGTTACATTCAGTGTTAGTCCTCTGTCTGTTACATACAGTGTTAGTCCTCTGTCTGTTACATACAGTTTTACTCCTCTGTCTATTACATACAGTGTTTATCCTCTGTCTGTTACATACAGTGTTACTCCTCTGTCTGTTGCACACAGTATTAGTCCTCTGTTTGTTACATACAGTGGTAATCCTTTGTCTGTTACATACAGTTTTAGTCCTCTGCCTGTTACATACACAGTTAGTCCTCTGTCTGTTACATACAGGGTTAGTCCTCTGTCTGTTACATACAGTGTTAACCCTCTGTCTGTTACATACAGTATGAGTCCTCTGTCTGTTACATACAGTGTTAGTCCTCTGTCTGTTACATACACTGTTAGTCCTCTGTCTGTGACATAGTGTGTCAGTCCTCTGTCTGTTACATACAGTGTTAGTCCTCTGTCTGTTACATACAGTGTCAGTCCTCTGTCTGTTACATACAGTGTTAACCCTGTGTCTGTTACATACAGTGTTAGTCCTCTGTTTGTTACATACAGTGTTAGTCCTCTGTCTGTTACATACAGTGTTAGTCCTCTGTCTGTTACATACAGTGTTAGTCCTCTGTCTGTTACATACAGTATTAGTCCTCTGTCTGTTGCATACAGTGTTAGTCCACTGTCTGTTACATACAATGTTAGCCCTCTGTCTGTTACATACGGTGTTTATCCTCTGTCTGTTACATACAGTTTTACTCCTCTGTCTATTACATACAGTGTTAGTCCTCTGTCTGTTACATACAGTGTTAGTCCTCTGTCTGTTACATACAGTGTTAGTCCTCTGTCTGTTACATACAGTGTTAGTCCTCTGTCTGTTGAATACGATGTTAGGCCTCTGTCTGTTACATACAGTGTTTATCCTCTGTCTGTTACATACAGTGTTACTCCTCTGTCTGTTGCACACAGTGTTAGTCCTCTGTTTGTTACATACAGTGGTAATCCTTTGTCTGTTACATACAGTTTTAGTCCTCTGTCTGTTACATACAGTGTTAGTCCTCTGTCTGTTACATACAGTGTTAATCCTCTGTCTGTTACATACAGTGTTAGTCCGCTGTCTGTTACATACGGTGTTAGTTCGCTGTCTGTTACATACAGTGTTAGTCTTCTGTCTGTTACATACAGTGTTAGACCTCTAACTGTTAAATACACTGTATGTAACAGACAGAGGTCTACCACTATTAGACCGCTGTCTGTTACATACAGTGTTAGTCTTATGTCTGTGACATACAGTGTTAGTCCTCTGTCTGTTACATACACTGTCAGTCCTCTGTCTGTTACATACAGTGTTAGTCCTCTGTCTGTTACATACAGTGTTAGTACTCTGTTACATACAGAGTTAACCCTCCGTCAGTTACATACAGTGTTAGTCCTCTGTCTGTTACATACAATGTTGGTCCTCTGTCTGTTACATACAGCGTTAGTCCTCTGTCTGTTACATGCAGTGTTAGTCCACTGTCTGTTACATACAGTGTCAGTCCTCTGTCTGTTACATACAGTGTTAGTCCTCTGCCTGTTACATACACAGTTAGTCCTCTGTCTGTTACATACAGGGTTAGTCCTCTGTCTGTTACATACAGTGTTAACCCTCTGTCTGTTATATACAGTATGAGTCCTCTGTCTGTTACATACATTGTTAGTCCTCTGTCTGTTACATACACTGTTAGTCCTCTGTCTGTGACATAGAGTGTCAGTCCTCTGTCTGTTACATACAGTGTTAGTCCTCTGTCTGTTACATACAGTGTCAGTCCTCTGTCTGTTACATACAGTGTTAGTCCTCTGTCTGTTACATACAATATTAGTCCTCTATCTTTTGCATACAGTGTTCGTCCTCTGTCTATTGCATACAGTGTTAGTCCTCTGTCTGTTACATACACTGTTAGTCCTCTGTCTGTTACATACAGTGTTAATCCTTTGTCTTTTGCATACAGTGTTAACCATCTGTCTGTTACATACAGTGTTAGTCCTCTGTCTATTACATACAGTTTTAGTCCTCTGTCTGTTACATACAGTGTTAGTCCTCTGTCTGTTACATACAGTGTTAGTCCTCTGTCTGTTACATACAGTGTTAGTCCTCTGTCTGTTACATACAGTATTAGTCCTCTGTCTGTTGCATACAGTGTTAGTCAACTGTCTGTTACATACAGTGTTAGTCCTCTGTCTGTTACATACAGTGTTTATCCTCTGTCTGTTACATACACTTTTACTCCTCTGTCTATTACATACAGTGTTAGTCCTCTGTCTGTTACATACAGTGTTAGTCCTCTGTCTGTTACATACAGTGTTAGTCCTCTGTCTGTAACATACAGTGTTAGTCCTCTGTCTGTTGAATACAATGTTAGGCCTCTGTCTGTTACATACAGTGTTTATCCTCTGTCTGTTACATACAGTGTTACTCCTCTGTCTGTTGCACACAGTGTTAGTCCTCTGTTTGTTACATACAGTGGTAATCCTTTGTCTGTTACATACAGTTTTAGTCCTCTGTCTGTTACATACATTGTTAGTCCTCTGTCTGTTACATACAGTGTTAGTCCTCTGTCTGTTACATACAGTGTTAACCCTCTGTCTGTTACATACAGTATGAGTCCTCTGTCTGTTACATACAGTGTTAGTCCTCTGTCTGTTACATACACTTTTAGTCCTCTGTCTGTGACATACAGGGTCAGTCCTCTGTCTGTTACATACAGTGTTAGTCCTCTGTCTGTTCCATACATTGTTAGCCCTCTGTCTGTTACATACTGTGTTAGTCCTCTGTCTGTTACATACAGTGTTAGTCCTCTGTCTGTTACATACAGTGTTATCCCTCTGTCTGTTACATACAGTGTTAGTCCTCTGCCTGTTACATAGTGTTAGCCCTAAGTCTGTTACATACAGTGTTAATCCTCTGTCTGTTACATACAGTGTTAGCCCTCTGTCTGTTACATACAGTGTTAGTCCTCTGTCTGTTACATACAGTGTTAGTCCTCTGTCTGTTACATACAGTGTTATCCCTCTGTCTGTTACATACATTGTCAGTCCTCTGTCTGTTGCATACAGTGTTCGTCCTCTGTCCGTTACATACAGTGTTAGTCCTCTGTCTGTTACATACAGTGTTAGTCCTCTGTCTGTTACATACAGTGTTAGTCCTCTGTCTGTTGCATACAGTGTTCGTCCTCTGTCCGTTACATACAGTGTTAGTCCTCTGTCTGTTACATACACAGTTAGTCCTCTGTCTGTTACATACAGGGTTAGTCCTCTGTCTGTTACATACAGTGTTAACCCTCTGTCTGTTACATACAGTATGAGTTCTCTGTCTGTTACATACAATGTTAGTCCTCTCCCTGTTACATACACTGTTAGTCCTCTGTCTGTGACATACAGTGTCAGTCCTCTGTCTGTTACATACAATATTAGTCCTCTGTCTGTTACATACAGTGTTTATCCTCTGTCTGTTACATACAGTTTTACTCCTCTGTCTATTACATACAGTGTTTATCCTCTGTCTGTTACATACAGTGTTACTCCTCTGTCTGTTGCACACAGTATTAGTCCTCTGTTTGTTACATACAGTGGTAATCCTTTGTCTGTTACATACAGTTTTAGTCCTCTGTCTGTTACATACAGTGTTAGTCCTCTGTCTGTTACATACAGTGTTAGTCCTCTGTCTGTTACATACAGTGTTAACCCTCTGTCTGTTACATACAGTATGAGTCCTCTGTCTGTTACATACAGTGTTAGTCCTCTGTCTGTTACATACACTTTTAGTCCTCTGTCTGTGACATACAGGCTCAGTCCTCTGTCTGTTACATACAGTGTTAGTCCTCTGTCTGTTCCATACAGTGTTAGCCCTCTGTCTGTTACATACAGTGTTAGTCCTCTGTCTGTTACATACAGTGTTAGTCCTCTGTCTGTTACATACAGTGTTATCCCTCTGTCTGTTACATACAGTGTTAGTCCTCTGTATGTTACATACAGTGTTAGTCCTCTGTCTGTTACATACAGTGTTAGTCCTCTGCCTGTTATATAGTGTTAGCCCTCAGTCTGTTACATACAGTGTTAATCCTCTGTCTGTTACATACAGTGTTAGCCCTCTGTCTGTTACATACAGTGTTAGTCCTCTGTCTGTTACATACAGTGTTAGTCCTCTGTCTGTTACATACAGTGTTATCCCTCTGTCTGTTACATACAGTGTTAGTCCTCTGTCTGTTGCATACAGTGTTCGTCCTCTGTCCGTTACATACAGTGTTAGTCCTCTGTCTGTTACATACAGTGTTAGTCCTCTGTCTGTTACATACAGTGTTAGTCCTCTGTCTGTTACATACAGTGTTATTCCTCTGTCTGTTACATACACAGTTAGTCCTCTATCTGTTACATACAGGGTTAGTCCTCTGTCTGTTACATACAGTGTTAACCCTCTGTCTGTTACATACAGTATGAGTTCTCTGTCTGTTACATACAATGTTAGTCCTCTCCCTGTTACATACACTGTTAGTCCTCTGTCTGTGACATACAGTGTCAGTCCTCTGTCTGTTACATACAATATTAGTCCTCTATCTGTTGCATACAGTGTTCGTCCTCTGTCTATTGCATACAGTGTTGGTCCTCTGTCTGTTACATACACTGTTAGTCCTCTGTCTGTTACATACAGTGTTAATCCTTTGTCTTTTGCATACAGTGTTAACCATCTGTCTGTTACATACAGTGTTAGTCCTCTGTCTATTACATACAGTTTTAGTCCTCTGTCTGTTACATACAGTGTTAGTCCTCTGTCTGTTACATACAGTGTTACTCCTCTGTCTGTTACATAATGTGTTAGTCCCCTGTCTGTTACGTACAGTGTTAGTCCTCTGTCTGTTACATACAGTGTTAACCCTTTGTCTGTTACATACAGTGTTAGTCCTCTGTCTGTTACATACAGTGTTAGTCCTCTGTCTGTTACATACAGTGTTAGTCCTCTGTCTGTTACATACAGTGTTAGTCCTCTGTCTGTTGCATACAGTGTTAGTCCACTGTCTGTTACATACAGGGTTAGTCCTCTGTCTGTTACATACAGTGTTTATCCTCTGTCTGTTACATACAGTTTTACTCCTCTGTCTATTACATACAGTGTTAGTCCTCTGTCTGTTACATACAGTGTTAGTCCTCTGTCTGTTACATACAGTGTTAGTCCTCTGTCTGTTACATACAGTGTTAGTCCTCTGTCTGTTGAATACAATGTTAGGCCTCTGTCTGTTACATACAGTGTTTATCCTCTGTCTGTTACATACAGTGTTACTCCTCTGTCTGTTGCACACAGTGTTAGTCCTCTGTTTGTTACATACAGTGGTAATCCTTTGTCTGTTACATACAGTTTTAGTCCTCTGTCTGTTACATACAGTGTTAGTCCTCTGTCTGTTACATACAGTGTTAGTCCTCTGTCTGTTACATACAGTGTTAACCTCTGTCTGTTACATACAGTATGAGTCCTCTGTCTGTTACATACACTGTTAGTCCTCTGTCTGTGACATACAGTGTCAGTCCTCTGTCTGTTACATACAGTGTTAGTCCTCTGTCTGTTACATACAGTTTCAGTCCTCTGTCTGTTACATACAGTGTTAGTCCTCTGTCTGTTACATACATTATTAGTCCTCTGTCTGTTGCATACAGTGTTCGTCCTCTGTCTGTTGCATACAGAGTTAGTCCTCTGTCTGTCACATACAGTGTTGGTCCTCTGTCTGTTACATACAGTGTTAGTCCTCTGTCTGTTACATACAGTGTTAGTCCTCTGTCTGTTACATACAGTGTTAGTCCTCTGTCTGTTACATACAGTGTTATCCCTCTGTCTGTTACATACAGTGTTTGTCCTCTGTCCGTTACATACAGTGTTAGTCCTCTGTCTGTTACATACAGTGTTAGTCCTCTGTCTGTTACATACAGTGTTAGTCCTCTGTCTGTTACATACAGTGTTATTCCTCTGTCTGTTACATACACAGTTAGTCCTCTGTCTGTTACATACAGGGTTAGTCCTCTGTCTGTTACATACAGTGTTAACCCTCTGTCTGTTACATACAGTATGAGTTCTCTGTCTGTTACATACAATGTTAGTCCTCTCCCTGTTACATACACTGTTAGTCCTCTGTCTGTGACATACAGTGTCAGTCCTCTGTCTGTTACATACAATATTAGTCCTCTATCTGTTGCATACAGTGTTCGTCCTCTGTCTATTGCATACAGTGTTGGTCCTCTGTCTGTTACATACACTGTTAGTCCTCTGTCTGTTACATACAGTGTTAATCCTTTGTCTTTTGCATACAGTGTTAACCATCTGTCTGTTACATACAGTGTTAGTCCTCTGTCTATTACATACAGTTTTAGTCCTCTGTCTGTTACATACAGTGTTAGTCCTCTGTCTGTTACATACAGTGTTACTCCTCTGTCTGTTACATAATGTGTTAGTCCCCTGTCTGTTACGTACAGTGTTAGTCCTCTGTCTGTTACATACAGTGTTAAACCTTTGTCTGTTACATACAGTGTTAGTCCTCTGTCTGTTACATACAGTGTTAGTCCTCTGTCTGTTACATACAGTGTTAGTCCTCTGTCTGTTACATACAGTGTTAGTCCTCTGTCTGTTGCATACAGTGTTAGTCCACTGTCTGTTACATACAGGGTTAGTCCTCTGTCTGTTACATACAGTGTTTATCCTCTGTCTGTTACATAGAGTTTTACTCCTCTGTCTATTACATACAGTGTTAGTCCTCTGTCTGTTACATACAGTGTTAGTCCTCTGTCTGTTACATACAGTGTTAGTCCTCTGTCTGTTACATACAGTGTTAGTCCTCTGTCTGTTGAATACAATGTTAGGCCTCTGTCTGTTACATACAGTGTTTATCCTCTGTCTGTTACATACAGTGTTACTCCTCTGTCTGTTGCACACAGTGTTAGTCCTCTGTTTGTTACATACAGTGGTAATCCTTTGTCTGTTACATACAGTTTTAGTCCTCTGTCTGTTACATACAGTGTTAGTCCTCTGTCTGTTACATACAGTGTTAGTCCTCTGTCTGTTACATACAGTGTTAACCTCTGTCTGTTACATACAGTATGAGTCCTCTGTCTGTTACATACACTGTTAGTCCTCTGTCTGTGACATACAGTGTCAGTCCTCTGTCTGTTACATACAGTGTTAGTCCTCTGTCTGTTACATACAGTTTCAGTCCTCCGTCTGTTACATACAGTGTTAGTCCTCTGTCTGTTACATACATTATTAGTCCTCTGTCTGTTGCATACAGTGTTCGTCCTCTGTCTGTTGCATACAGAGTTAGTCCTCTGTCTGTCACATACAGTGTTGGTCCTCTGTCTGTTACATACAGTGTTAGTCCTCTGTCTGTTACATACAGTGTTAGTCCTCTGTCTGTTACATACAGTGTTAGTCCTCTGTCTGTTACATACAGTGTTATCCCTCTGTCTGTTACATACAGTGTTTGTCCTCTGTCTGTTACATACAGTGTTAGTCCTCTGTCTGTTACATACAGTGTTATCCCTCTGTCTGTTACATACAGTGTTAGTCCTCTGTCTGTTACATACAGTATTAGTCCTCTGTCTGTTGCATACAGTGTTAGTCCTCTGTCTGTACAGTGTTAGTCCTCTGTCTGTTACATACAGTGTTATCCCTCTGTCTGTTACATACAGTGTTAGTCCTCTGTCTGTTGCATACAGTGTTCGTCCTCTGTCTGTTACATACAGTGTTAGTCCTCTGTCTGTTACATACAGTGTATTCCTCTGTCTGTTCCATACACACTTAGTCCTCTGTCTGTTACATACAGGGTTAGTCCTCTGTCTGTTACATACAGTGTTAACCCTCTGTCTGTTACATACAGTATGAGTTCTCTGTCTGTTACATACAATGTTAGTCCTCTCCCTGTTACATACACTGTTAGTCCTCTGTCTGTGACATACAGTGTCAGTCCTCTGTCTGTTACATACAGTGTTAGTCCTCTGTCTGTTACATACAGTTTCAGTCCTCTGTCTGTTACATACAGTGTTAGTCCTCTGTCTGTTACATACAGTATTAGTCCTCTGTCTGTTGCATACAGTGTTCGTCCTCTGTCTGTTGCATACAGTGTTAGTCCTCCGTCTGTTACATACAGTGTTAGTCCTCTGTCTGTTACATACAGTGTTAGTCCTCTGTCTGTTACATACAGTGTTAGTCCGCTGTCTGTTACATACAATGTTAGTCCTCTGTCTGTTACATACAGTGTTAGTCCGCTGTCTGTTACATACAGTGTTAGTCTTCTGTCTGTTACATACAGTGTTAGTCTTCTGTCTGTTACATACAGTGTTAGTACTCTGTTACATACAGAGTTAACCCTCTGTCAGTTATATACAGTGTTAGTCCTCTGTCTGTTAAATACACTGTATGTAACAGACAGAGGTCTAACACTATTAGTCCTCTGTCTGTTACATACAGTGTTAGTCCTCTGTCTGTTACATACAGTGTTAGTTCTCTGTTACATACAGAGTTAACCCTCTGTCAGTTATATACAGTGTTAGACCTCTGTCTGTTACATACAGTATTAATCCTCTGTCTGTTGCATACAGTGTTCGTCCTCTGTCTGTTGCATACAGTGTTAGTCCTCTGTCTGTTACATACAGTGTTAGTCCTCTGTCTGTTACATACAGTGTTAGTCCTCTGTCTGTTTCATACAGTGTCAGTCCTCTGTCTGTTACATACAGTGTTAGTCCTCTGTCTGTTACATACAGTGTTAGTCCTCTGTCTGTTACATACAGTATTAGTCCTCTGTCTGTTGCATACACTGTTAGTCCTCTGTCTGTTACATACAGTGTTAGTCCTCTGTCTGTTATATACAGTGTAAGTCCTCTGTCTGTTACATACAGTGTTCGTCCTCTGTCTGTTGCATACAGTGTTAGTCCTCTGGCTGTTACATACACTGTTAGTCCTCTGTCTGTTACATACAGTGTTAATCCTTTGTCTTTTGCATACAGTGTTAACCATCTGTCTGTTACATACAGTGTTAGTCCTCTGTCTATTACATACAGTGTTAGTCCTCTGTCTGTTACATACATTGTTAGCCATCTGTCTGTTACATACAGTGTTAGTCCTCTGTCTGTTACATAACGTGTTAGTCCTCTGTCTGTTAAGTACCGTGTTGGTCCTCGATCTGTTACATACAGTGTTAACCCTCTGTCTGTTACATACAGTTTTAGTCCTCTGTCTGTTACATACAGTGTTAGTCCTCTGTCTGTTACATACAGTGTTAGCCTTCTGTCTGTTATATACAGTGTTAGTCCTCTGTCTGTTACATACAGTGTTAGTCCTCTGTCTGTTACATACAGTCTTAGTCCTCTGTCTGCTACATACAGTGTTAGACGTCTGTCTGTTACATACAGTGTTAGTCCTCTGTCTGTTACATAAAGTATTAGTCCTCTGTCTGTTGCATACAGTTTTACTCCTCTGTCTATTACATACAGTGTTAGTCCTCTGTCTGTTACATACAGTGTTAGTCCTCTGTCTGTTACATACAGTGTTAGTCCTCTGTCTGTTACATACAGTGTTAGTCCTCTGTCTGTTACATACAGTGTTAGTCCTCTGTCTGTTGCATACAGTGTTAGTCCTCTGTCTGTTGCATACAATGTTAGTTCTCTGTGTGTTACATACAGTGTTTATCCTCTGTCTGTTACATACAGTGTTACTCCTCTGTCTGTTGCACACAGTGTTAGTCCTCTGTCTGTTACATACAGTGTTAATCCTTTGTCTGGTACATACAGTTTTAGTCCTCTGTCTGTTACATACAGTGTTAGTCCTCTGTCTGTTACATACAGTGTTAGTACTCTGTTACATACAGAGTTAACCCTCTGTCAGTTACATACAGTGTTAGTCCTCTGTCTGTTACATACAGTGTTATTCCTCTGTCTGTTACACACACAGTTAGTCCTCTGTCTGTTACATACAGGGTTAGTCCTCTGTCTGTTACATACAGTGTTAGTCCTCTGTCTGTTACATACAGTATTAGTCCTCTGTCTGTTGCATACAGTGTTCGTCCTCTGTCTGTTGCATACAGAGTTAGTCCTCTGTCTGTCACATACAGTGTTGGTCCTCTGTCTGTTACATACAGTGTTAGTCCTCTGTCTGTTACATACAGTGTTAGTCCTCTGTCTGTTACATACAGTGTTAGTCCTCTGTCTGTTACATACAGTGTTATCCCTCTGTCTGTTACATACATTGTTTGTCCTCTGTCTGTTACATACAGTGTTAGTCCTCTGTCTGTTACATACAGTGTTATCCCTCTGTCTGTTACATACAGTGTTAGTCCTCTGTCTGTTACATACAGTATTAGTCCTCTGTCTGTTGCATACAGTGTTAGTCCTCTGTCTGTACAGTGTTAGTCCTCTGTCTGTTACATACAGTGTAATCCCTCTGTCTGTTACATACAGTGTTAGTCCTCTGTCTGTTGCATACAGTGTTCGTCCTCTGTCTGTTACATACAGTGTTAGTCCTCTGTCTGTTACATACAGTGTTATTCCTCTGTCTGTTCCATACACACTTAGTCCTCTGTCTGTTACATACAGGGTTAGTCCTCTGTCTGTTACATACAGTGTTAACCCTCTGTCTGTTACATACAGTATGAGTTCTCTGTCTGTTACATACAATGTTAGTCCTCTCCCTGTTACATACACTGTTAGTCCTCTGTCTGTGACATACAGTGTCAGTCCTATGTCAGTTACATACAGTGTTAGTCCTCTGTCTGTTACATACAGTTTCAGTCCTCTGTCTGATACATACAGTGTTAGTCCTCTGTCTGTTACATACAGTATTAGTCCTCTGTCTGTTGCATACAGTGTTAGTCCTCTGTCTGTTACATACAGTGTTAACCCTGTCTGTTACATACAGTATGAGTCCTCTGTCTGTTACATACAGTGTTAGTCCTCTGTCTGTTACATACACTGTTAGTCCTCTGTCTGTGACATACAGTGTCAGTCCTCTGTCTGTTACATACAGTGTTAGTCCTCTGTCTGTTACATACAGTGTTAGTCCTCTGTCTGTTACATACAGTGTTAGTCCTCTGTCTGTTACATACAGTGTTAGTCCTCTGTCTGTGATATACAGTGTTAGTCCTCTGTCTGTTACATACAGTGTTATCCCTCTGTCTGTTACATACAGTATTAGTCCTCTGTCTGTTACATACAGTGTTATCCCTCTGTCTGTTACATACAGTGTTAGTCCTCTGTCTGTTACATACAGTATTAGCCCTCTGTCTGTTGCATACAGTGTTAGTCCTCTGTCTGTTGCATACAGTGTTAGTCCTCTGTCTGTTACATACAGTGTTAGTCCTCTGTCTGTTACATCCAGTGTTATCCCTCTGTCTGTTACATACAGTGTTCGTCCTCTGTCTGTTACATACAGTGTTAGTCCTCTGTCTCTTACATACAGTGTTAGTCCTCTGTCTGTTACATACAGTGTTAGTCCTCTGTCTGTTACATACAGTGTTATTCCTCTGTCTGTTACATACACAGTTAGTCCTCTGTCTGTTACATACAGGGTTAGTCCTCTGTCTGTTACATACAGTGTTAACCCTCTGTCTGTTACATACAGTATGAGTTCTCTGTCTGTTACATACAATGTTAGTCCTCTCCCTGTTACATACACTGTTAGTCCTCTGTCTGTGACATACAGTGTCAGTCCTCTGTCTGTTACATACAGTGTTAGTCCTCTGTCTGTTACATACAGTTTCAGTCCTCTGTCTGTTACATACAGTGTTAGTCCTCTGTCTGTTACATACAATATTAGTCCTCTGTCTGTTGCATACAGTGTTCGTCCTCTGTCTGTTGATTACAGTGTTAGTCCTCTGTCTGTTACATACAGTGTTAGTCCTCTGTCTGTTACATACAGTGTTAGTCCTCTGTCTGTTACATACATTGTTAGTCCTCTGTCTGTTACATACAGTGTTAGTCCGCTGTCTGTTACATACAGTGTTAGTCCTCTGTCTGTTACATACAGTGTTAGTCCTCTGTCTGTTACATACAGTGTCAGTCCTCTGTCTGTTACATACAGTGTTAGTCCTCTGTCTGTGATATACAGTGTTAGTCCTCTGTCTGTTAAATACAGTGTCAGTCCTCTGTCTGTTACATACAGTGTTAGTCCTCTGTCTGTTATATACAGTGTTAGTCCGCTGTCTGTTACATACAGTTTTAGCCCTCTGTCTGTTAAATACAGTGTTAGTCCGCTGTCTGTTACATACGGTGTTAGTCCGCTGTCTGTTACATACAGTGTTAGTCTTCTGTCTGTTATATACAGTGTTAGTCTTCTGTCTGTTACATACAGTGTTAGTCCTCTAACTGTTAAATCCACGGTATGTAACAGACAGAGGTCTAACACTATTAGTCCTCTGTCTGTTACATACAGTGTTAGTCCTCTGTCTGTTACATAGTGTTAGTCCTCTCTCTGTTACATACAGTGTTAGTCCTCTGTCAGTTATATACAGTGTTAGTCCTCTGTCTGTTACATACAATGTTAGTCCTCTCTCTGTTACATACAGTGTTAGTCCTCTGTCTGTTACATACAGTGTTAGTCCTCTGTCTGTTACATACAGTGTCAGTCCTCTGTCTGTTACATACAGTGTTAGTCCTCTGTCTGTTACATACACAGTTAGTCCTCTGTCTGTTACATACAGGGTTAGTCCTCTGTCTGTTACATACAGTGTTAACCCTCTGTCTGTTACATACAGTATGAGTCCTCTGTCTGTTACATACAGTGTTAGTCCTCTGTCTGTTACATACACTGTTAGTCCTCTGTCTGTGACATACAGTGTCAGTCCTCTGTCTATTACATACAGTGTTAGTCCTCTGTCTGTTACATACAGTGTCAGTCCTCTGTCTGTTACATACAGTGTTAGTCCTCTGTCTGTTACATACAGTGTTAGTCCTCTGTCTGTTACATACAGTGTTAGTCCTCTGTCTGTTACATACAGTATATGTCCTCTGTCTGTTGCATACAGTGTTCTTCCTCTGTCTGTTGCATACAGTGTTAGTCCTCTGGCTGTTACATACACTGTTAGTCCTCTGTCTGTTACATACAGTGTTAATCCTTTGTCTTTAGCATACAGTGTTAACCATCTGTCTGTTACATACAGTGTTAGTCCTCTGTCTATTACATACAGTTTTAGTCCTCTGTCTGTTACATACATTGTTAGTCCTCTGTCTGTTACATACAGTGTTAGTCCTCTGTCTGTTACATAAAGTGTTAGTCCTCTGTCTGTTACGTACAGTGTTAGTCCTCTATCTGTTACATACAGTGTTAACCCTCTGTCTGTTACATACAGTGTTAGTCCTCTGTCTGTTACATACATTGTTAGTCCTCTGTCTGTTACATACAGTGTTAGTCCTCTGTCTGTTACATAGAGTGTTAGCCTTCTGTCTGTTATATACAGTGTTATTCCTCTGTCTGTTACATACAGTGTTAGTCCTCTCTCTGTTACATACAGTCTTAGTCCTCTGTCTGCTACATACAGTGTTAGTCCTGTGTCTGTTACATACAGTGTTAGTTCTCTGTCTGTTACATAAAGTATTAGTCCTCTGTCTGTTGCATACAGTTTTACTCCTCTGTCTATTACATACAATGTTAGTCCTCTGTCTGTTACATAGTGTTAGTCCTCTGTCTGTTACATACAGTGTTAGTCCTCTGTCTGTTACATACAGTGTTAGTCCTCTGTCTGTTACATACAGTGTTAATCCTCTGTCTGTTGCATAGAGTGTTAGTCCTCTGTCTGTTGCATACAATGTTAGGCCTCTGTCTGTTACATACAGTGTTTATCCTCTGTCTGTTACATACAGTGTTACTCCTCTGTCTGTTGCACACAGTGTTAGTCCTCTGTCTGTTACATACATTGTTAATCCTTTGTCTGGTACATACAGTTTTAGTCCTCTGTCTGTTACATACAGTGTTAGTCCTCTGTCTGTTACATACAGTGTTAGTACTCTGTTACATACAGAGTTAACCCTCTGTCAGTTACATACAGTGTTAGTCCTCTGTCTGTTATATACAGTGTTAGTCCTCTGTCTGTTACATACAGTGTTAGTCCTCTGTCTGTTACATACAGTGTTAGTCCTCTGTCTGTTACATACAGTGTCAGTCCTCTGTATGTTACATACAGTGTTAGTCCTCTGTCTGTTACATACACAGTTAGTCCTCTGTCTGTTACATACAGGGTTAGTCCTCTGTCTGTTACATACAGTGTTAACCCTCTGTCTGTTACATACAGTATGAGTCCTCTGTCTGTTACATACAGTGAAAGTCCTCTGTCTGTTACATACACTGTTAGTCCCCTGTCTGTGACATACAGTGTCAGTCCTCTGTCTGTTACATTCAGTGTTAGTCCTCTGTCTGTTACATACAGTGTCAGTCCTCTGTCTGTTACATACAGTGTTACTCCTCTGTCTGTTACATACAGTGTTAGTCCTCTGTCTGTTACATACAGTATTAGTCCTCTGTCTGTTGCATACAGTGTTCGTCCTCTGTCTGTTGCATACAGTGTTAGCCTTCTGTCTGTTACATACAGGGTTAGTCCTCTGTCTGTTACATACAGTGTTAACCCTCTGTCTGTTACATACAGTATGAGTCCTCTGTCTATTACATACAGTTTTAGTCCTCTGTCTGTTACATAGAGTGTTAGTCCTCTGTCTTTTACATACAGTGTTAGTCCTCTGTCTGTTACATACAATGTTAGTCCTCTGTCTGTTACATACAGTGTTACTCCTCTGTCTGTTACATACAGTGTTAGTCCTCTGTCTGTTACATACAGTGTTACTCCTCTGTCTGTTGCACACAGTGTTAGTCCTCTGTCTGTTACATACAGTGTTAATCCTTTGTCTGGTACATACAGTTTTAGTCCTCTGTCTGTTACATACAGTGTTAGTCCTCTGTCTGTTACATACAGTGTTAGTACTCTGTTACATACAGAGTTAACCCTCTGTCAGTTACATACAGTGTTAGTCCTCTGTCTGTTACATACAGTGTTATTCCTCTGTCTGTTACACACACAGTTAGTCCTCTGTCTGTTACATACAGGGTTAGTCCTCTGTCTGTTACATACAGTGTTAACCCTCTGTCTGTTACATACAGTATGAGTTCTCTGTCTGTTACATACAATGTTAGTCCTCTCCCTGTTACATACACTGTTAGTCCTCTGTCTGTGACATACAGTGTCAGTCCTCTGTCTGTTACATACAGTGTTAGTCCTCTGTCTGTTACATACAGTTTCAGTCCTCTGTCTGTTACATACAGTGTTAGTCCTCTGTCTGTTACATACAGTATTAGTCCTCTGTCTGTTGCATACAGTGTTCGTCCTCTGTCTGTTGCATACAGAGTTAGTCCTCTGTCTGTCACATACAGTGTTGGTCCTCTGTCTGTTACATACAGTGTTAGTCCTCTGTCTGTTACATACAGTGTTAGTCCTCTGTCTGTTACATACAGTGTTAGTCCTCTGTCTGTTACATACAGTGTTATCCCTCTGTCTGTTACATACAGTGTTTGTCCTCTGTCTGTTACATACAGTGTTAGTCCTCTGTCTGTTACATACAGTGTTATCCCTCTGTCTGTTACATACAGTGTTAGTCCTCTGTCTGTTACATACAGTATTAGTCCTCTGTCTGTTGCATACAGTGTTAGTCCTCTGTCTGTACAGTGTTAGTCCTCTGTCTGTTACATACAGTGTAATCCCTCTGTCTGTTACATACAGTGTTAGTCCTCTGTCTGTTGCATACAGTGTTCGTCCTCTGTCTGTTACATACAGTGTTAGTCCTCTGTCTGTTACATACAGTGTTATTCCTCTGTCTGTTCCATACACACTTAGTCCTCTGTCTGTTACATACAGGGTTAGTCCTCTGTCTGTTACATACAGTGTTAACCCTCTGTCTGTTACATACAGTATGAGTTCTCTGTCTGTTACATACAATGTTAGTCCTCTCCCTGTTACATACACTGTTAGTCCTCTGTCTGTGACATACAGTGTCAGTCCTATGTCAGTTACATACAGTGTTAGTCCTCTGTCTGTTACATACAGTTTCAGTCCTCTGTCTGATACATACAGTGTTAGTCCTCTGTCTGTTACATACAGTATTAGTCCTCTGTCTGTTGCATACAGTGTTAGTCCTCTGTCTGTTACATACAGTGTTAACCCTGTCTGTTACATACAGTATGAGTCCTCTGTCTGTTACATACAGTGTTAGTCCTCTGTCTGTTACATACACTGTTAGTCCTCTGTCTGTGACATACAGTGTCAGTCCTCTGTCTGTTACATACAGTGTTAGTCCTCTGTCTGTTACATACAGTGTTAGTCCTCTGTCTGTTACATACAGTGTTAGTCCTCTGTCTGTTACATACAGTGTTAGTCCTCTGTCTGTGATATACAGTGTTAGTCCTCTGTCTGTTACATACAGTGTTATCCCTCTGTCTGTTACATACAGTATTAGTCCTCTGTCTGTTACATACAGTGTTATCCCTCTGTCTGTTACATACAGTGTTAGTCCTCTGTCTGTTACATACAGTATTAGCCCTCTGTCTGTTGCATACAGTGTTAGTCCTCTGTCTGTTGCATACAGTGTTAGTCCTCTGTCTGTTACATACAGTGTTAGTCCTCTGTCTGTTACATCCAGTGTTATCCCTCTGTCTGTTACATACAGTGTTCGTCCTCTGTCTGTTACATACAGTGTTAGTCCTCTGTCTCTTACATACAGTGTTAGTCCTCTGTCTGTTACATACAGTGTTAGTCCTCTGTCTGTTACATACAGTGTTATTCCTCTGTCTGTTACATACACAGTTAGTCCTCTGTCTGTTACATACAGGGTTAGTCCTCTGTCTGTTACATACAGTGTTAACCCTCTGTCTGTTACATACAGTATGAGTTCTCTGTCTGTTACATACAATGTTAGTCCTCTCCCTGTTACATACACTGTTAGTCCTCTGTCTGTGACATACAGTGTCAGTCCTCTGTCTGTTACATACAGTGTTAGTCCTCTGTCTGTTACATACAGTTTCAGTCCTCTGTCTGTTACATACAGTGTTAGTCCTCTGTCTGTTACATACAATATTAGTCCTCTGTCTGTTGCATACAGTGTTCGTCCTCTGTCTGTTGATTAAAGTGTTAGTCCTCTGTCTGTTACATACAGTGTTAGTCCTCTGTCTGTTACATACAGTGTTAGTCCTCTGTCTGTTACATACATTGTTAGTCCTCTGTCTGTTACATACAGTGTTAGTCCGCTGTCTGTTACATACAGTGTTAGTCCTCTGTCTGTTACATACAGTGTTAGTCCTCTGTCTGTTACATACAGTGTCAGTCCTCTGTCTGTTACATACAGTGTTAGTCCTCTGTCTGTGATATACAGTGTTAGTCCTCTGTCTGTTAAATACAGTGTCAGTCCTCTGTCTGTTACATACAGTGTTAGTCCTCTGTCTGTTATATACAGTGTTAGTCCGCTGTCTGTTACATACAGTTTTAGCCCTCTGTCTGTTAAATACAGTGTTAGTCCGCTGTCTGTTACATACGGTGTTAGTCCGCTGTCTGTTACATACAGTGTTAGTCTTCTGTCTGTTATATACAGTGTTAGTCTTCTGTCTGTTACATACAGTGTTAGTCCTCTAACTGTTAAATCCACGGTATGTAACAGACAGAGGTCTAACACTATTAGTCCTCTGTCTGTTACATACAGTGTTAGTCCTCTGTCTGTTACATAGTGTTAGTCCTCTCTCTGTTACATACAGTGTTAGTCCTCTGTCAGTTATATACAGTGTTAGTCCTCTGTCTGTTACATACAATGTTAGTCCTCTCTCTGTTACATACAGTGTTAGTCCTCTGTCTGTTACATACAGTGTTAGTCCTCTGTCTGTTACATACAGTGTCAGTCCTCTGTCTGTTACATACAGTGTTAGTCCTCTGTCTGTTACATACACAGTTAGTCCTCTGTCTGTTACATACAGGGTTAGTCCTCTGTCTGTTACATACAGTGTTAACCCTCTGTCTGTTACATACAGTATGAGTCCTCTGTCTGTTACATACAGTGTTAGTCCTCTGTCTGTTACATACACTGTTAGTCCTCTGTCTGTGACATACAGTGTCAGTCCTCTGTCTATTACATACAGTGTTAGTCCTCTGTCTGTTACATACAGTGTCAGTCCTCTGTCTGTTACATACAGTGTTAGTCCTCTGTCTGTTACATACAGTGTTAGTCCTCTGTCTGTTACATACAGTATATGTCCTCTGTCTGTTGCATACAGTGTTCTTCCTCTGTCTGTTGCATACAGTGTTAGTCCTCTGGCTGTTACATACACTGTTAGTCCTCTGTCTGTTACATACAGTGTTAATCCTTTGTCTTTAGCATACAGTGTTAACCATCTGTCTGTTACATACAGTGTTAGTCCTCTGTCTATTACATACAGTTTTAGTCCTCTGTCTGTTACATACATTGTTAGTCCTCTGTCTGTTACATACAGTGTTAGTCCTCTGTCTGTTACATAAAGTGTTAGTCCTCTGTCTGTTACGTACAGTGTTAGTCCTCTATCTGTTACATACAGTGTTAACCCTCTGTCTGTTACATACAGTGTTAGTCCTCTGTCTGTTACATACATTGTTAGTCCTCTGTCTGTTACATACAGTGTTAGTCCTCTGTCTGTTACATAGAGTGTTAGCCTTCTGTCTGTTATATACAGTGTTATTCCTCTGTCTGTTACATACAGTGTTAGTCCTCTCTCTGTTACATACAGTCTTAGTCCTCTGTCTGCTACATACAGTGTTAGTCCTGTGTCTGTTACATACAGTGTTAGTTCTCTGTCTGTTACATAAAGTATTAGTCCTCTGTCTGTTGCATACAGTTTTACTCCTCTGTCTATTACATACAATGTTAGTCCTCTGTCTGTTACATAGTGTTAGTCCTCTGTCTGTTACATACAGTGTTAGTCCTCTGTCTGTTACATACAGTGTTAGTCCTCTGTCTGTTACATACAGTGTTAGTCCTCTGTCTGTTGCATAGAGTGTTAGTCCTCTGTCTGTTGCATACAATGTTAGGCCTCTGTCTGTTACATACAGTGTTTATCCTCTGTCTGTTACATACAGTGTTACTCCTCTGTCTGTTGCACACAGTGTTAGTCCTCTGTCTGTTACATACATTGTTAATCCTTTGTCTGGTACATACAGTTTTAGTCCTCTGTCTGTTACATACAGTGTTAGTCCTCTGTCTGTTACATACAGTGTTAGTACTCTGTTACATACAGAGTTAACCCTCTGTCAGTTACATACAGTGTTAGTCCTCTGTCTGTTATATACAGTGTTAGTCCTCTGTCTGTTACATACAGTGTTAGTCCTCTGTCTGTTACATACAGTGTTAGTCCTCTGTCTGTTACATACAGTGTCAGTCCTCTGTATGTTACATACAGTGTTAGTCCTCTGTCTGTTACATACACAGTTAGTCCTCTGTCTGTTACATACAGGGTTAGTCCTCTGTCTGTTACATACAGTGTTAACCCTCTGTCTGTTACATACAGTATGAGTCCTCTGTCTGTTACATACAGTGAAAGTCCTCTGTCTGTTACATACACTGTTAGTCCCCTGTCTGTGACATACAGTGTCAGTCCTCTGTCTGTTACATTCAGTGTTAGTCCTCTGTCTGTTACATACAGTGTCAGTCCTCTGTCTGTTACATACAGTGTTACTCCTCTGTCTGTTACATACAGTGTTAGTCCTCTGTCTGTTACATACAGTATTAGTCCTCTGTCTGTTGCATACAGTGTTCGTCCTCTGTCTGTTGCATACAGTGTTAGCCTTCTGTCTGTTACATACAGGGTTAGTCCTCTGTCTGTTACATACAGTGTTAACCCTCTGTCTGTTACATACAGTATGAGTCCTCTGTCTATTACATACAGTTTTAGTCCTCTGTCTGTTACATAGAGTGTTAGTCCTCTGTCTTTTACATACAGTGTTAGTCCTCTGTCTGTTACATACAATGTTAGTCCTCTGTCTGTTACATACAGTGTTACTCCTCTGTCTGTTACATACAGTGTTAGTCCTCTGTCTGTTACATACAGTGTCAGTCCTCTGTCTGTTACATACAGTGTTATTCCTCTCTCTGTTACATACACAGTTAGTCCTCTGTCTGTTACATACAGGGTTAGTCCTCTGTCTGTTACATACAGTGTTAACCCTCTGTCTGTTACATACAGTATGAGTTCTCTGTCTGTTACATACAATGTTAGTCCTCTCCCTGTTACATACACTGTTAGTCCTCTGTCTGTGACATACAGTGTCAGTCCTCTGTCTGTTACATACAGTGTTAGTCCTCTGTCTGTTACATACAGTTTCAGTCCTCTGTCTGTTACATACAGTGTTAGTCCTCTGTCTGTTACATACAATATTAGTCCTCTGTCTGTTGCATACAGTGTTCGTCCTCTGTCTGTTGATTACAGTGTTAGTCCTCTGTCTGTTACATACAGTGTTAGTCCTCTGTCTGTTACATACAGTGTTAGTCCTCTGTCTGTTACATACATTGTTAGTCCTCTGTCTGTTACATACAGTGTTAGTCCGCTGTCTGTTACATACAGTGTTAGTCCTCTGTCTGTTACATACAGTGTTAGTCCTCTGTCTGTTACATACAGTGTCAGTCCTCTGTCTGTTACATACAGTGTTAGTCCTCTGTCTGTGATATACAGTGTTAGTCCTCTGTCTGTTAAATACAGTGTCAGTCCTCTGTCTGTTACATACAGTGTTAGTCCTCTGTCTGTTATATACAGTGTTAGTCCGCTGTCTGTTACATACAGTTTTAGCCCTCTGTCTGTTAAATACAGTGTTAGTCCGCTGTCTGTTACATACGGTGTTAGTCCGCTGTCTGTTACATACAGTGTTAGTCTTCTGTCTGTTATATACAGTGTTAGTCTTCTGTCTGTTACATACAGTGTTAGTCCTCTAACTGTTAAATCCACGGTATGTAACAGACAGAGGTCTAACACTATTAGTCCTCTGTCTGTTACATACAGTGTTAGTCCTCTGTCTGTTACATACAGTGTTAGTCCTCTCTCTGTTACATACAGTGTTAGTCCTCTGTCAGTTATATACAGTGTTAGTCCTCTGTCTGTTACATACAATGTTAGTCCTCTCTCTGTTACATACAGTGTTAGTCCTCTGTCTGTTACATACAGTGTTAGTCCTCTGTCTGTTACATACAGTGTCAGTCCTCTGTCTGTTACATACAGTGTTAGTCCTCTGTCTGTTACATACACAGTTAGTCCTCTGTCTGTTACATACAGGGTTAGTCCTCTGTCTGTTACATACAGTGTTAACCCTCTGTCTGTTACATACAGTATGAGTCCTCTGTCTGTTACATACAGTGTTAGTCCTCTGTCTGTTACATACACTGTTAGTCCTCTGTCTGTGACATACAGTGTCAGTCCTCTGTCTATTACATACAGTGTTAGTCCTCTGTCTGTTACATACAGTGTCAGTCCTCTGTCTGTTACATACAGTGTTAGTCCTCTGTCTGTTACATACAGTGTTAGTCCTCTGTCTGTTACATACAGTGTTAGTCCTCTGTCTGTTACATACAGTATATGTCCTCTGTCTGTTGCATACAGTGTTCTTCCTCTGTCTGTTGCATACAGTGTTAGTCCTCTGGCTGTTACATACACTGTTAGTCCTCTGTCTGTTACATACAGTGTTAATCCTTTGTCTTTAGCATACAGTGTTAACCATCTGTCTGTTACATACAGTGTTAGTCCTCTGTCTATTACATACAGTTTTAGTCCTCTGTCTGTTACATACATTGTTAGTCCTCTGTCTGTGACATACAGTGTTAGTCCTCTGTCTGTTACATAAAGTGTTAGTCCTCTGTCTGTTACGTACAGTGTTAGTCCTCTATCTGTTACATACAGTGTTAACCCTCTGTCTGTTACATACAGTGTTAGTCCTCTGTCTGTTACATACATTGTTAGTCCTCTGTCTGTTACATACAGTGTTAGTCCTCTGTCTGTTACATAGAGTGTTAGCCTTCTGTCTGTTATATACAGTGTTATTCCTCTGTCTGTTACATACAGTGTTAGTCCTCTCTCTGTTACATACAGTCTTAGTCCTCTGTCTGCTACATACAGTGTTAGTCCTGTGTCTGTTACATACAGTGTTAGTTCTCTGTCTGTTACATAAAGTATTAGTCCTCTGTCTGTTGCATACAGTTTTACTCCTCTGTCTATTACATACAATGTTAGTCCTCTGTCTGTTACATAGTGTTAGTCCTCTGTCTGTTACATACAGTGTTAGTCCTCTGTCTGTTACATACAGTGTTAGTCCTCTGTCTGTTACATACAGTGTTAGTCCTCTGTCTGTTGCATAGAGTGTTAGTCCTCTGTCTGTTGCATACAATGTTAGGCCTCTGTCTGTTACATACAGTGTTTATCCTCTGTCTGTTACATACAGTGTTACTCCTCTGTCTGTTGCACACAGTGTTAGTCCTCTGTCTGTTACATACATTGTTAATCCTTTGTCTGGTACATACAGTTTTAGTCCTCTGTCTGTTACATACAGTGTTAGTCCTCTGTCTGTTACATACAGTGTTAGTACTCTGTTACATACAGAGTTAACCCTCTGTCAGTTACATACAGTGTTAGTCCTCTGTCTGTTATATACAGTGTTAGTCCTCTGTCTGTTACATACAGTGTTAGTCCTCTGTCTGTTACATACAGTGTTAGTCCTCTGTCTGTTACATACAGTGTCAGTCCTCTGTATGTTACATACAGTGTTAGTCCTCTGTCTGTTACATACACAGTTAGTCCTCTGTCTGTTACATACAGGGTTAGTCCTCTGTCTGTTACATACAGTGTTAACCCTCTGTCTGTTACATACAGTATGAGTCCTCTGTCTGTTACATACAGTGAAAGTCCTCTGTCTGTTACATACACTGTTAGTCCCCTGTCTGTGACATACAGTGTCAGTCCTCTGTCTGTTACATACAGTGTTAGTCCTCTGTCTGTTACATACAGTGTCAGTCCTCTGTCTGTTACATACAGTGTTACTCCTCTGTCTGTTACATACAGTGTTAGTCCTCTGTCTGTTACATACAGTATTAGTCCTCTGTCTGTTGCATACAGTGTTCGTCCTCTGTCTGTTGCATACAGTGTTAGCCTTCTGTCTGTTACATACAGGGTTAGTCCTCTGTCTGTTACATACAGTGTTAACCCTCTGTCTGTTACATACAGTATGAGTCCTCTGTCTATTACATACAGTTTTAGTCCTCTGTCTGTTACATAGAGTGTTAGTCCTCTGTCTGTTACATAGAGTGTTAGTCCTCTGTCTTTTACATACAGTGTTAGTCCTCTGTCTGTTACATACAATGTTAGTCCTCTGTCTGTTACATACAGTGTTAGTCCTCTGTCTGTTACATACAGTGTTAGTCCTCTGTCTGTTACATACAGTGTCAGTCCTCTGTCTGTTACATACAGTGTTAGTCCTCTGTCTGTTACATACACAGTTAGTCCTCTGTCTGTTACATACAGGGTTAGTCCTCTGTCTGTTACATACAGGGTTAGTCCTCTGTCTGTTACAGACAGTGTTAACCCTCTGTCTGTTACATACAGTGTTAGTCCTCTGTCTGTTACGCACAGTGTTCGTCCTCTGTCTGTTGCATACAGTGTTAGTCCTCTGTCTGTTTCATACAGTGTTAGTCCTCTGTATTTTACATACAGTGTTAGTCCTCTGTCTGTTATATACAGTGTTAGTCCTCTGTCTGTTACATGCCGTGTTAGTCCTCTCTCTGTTACATACAGAGTTAACCCTCTGTCTGTCACATACACAGTTAGTCCTCTGTCTGATACATACCGTGTTAGTCCTCTGTCTGTTACATACGGAGTTATCCCTCTGTCTGTTACATACAGTGTTAGTCCTCTGTCTGTTACATACAGTGTTATCCCTCTGTCTGTTACATACAGTGTTAGTCCTCTGTCTGTTACATACAGTATTAGTCCTCTGTCTGTTGCATACAGTGTTAGTCCTCTGTCTGTTACATACAGTGTTAGTCCTCTGTCTGTTACATACAGTGTTATCCCTCTGTCTGTTACATACAGTGTTAGTCCTCTGTCTGTTGCATACAGTGTTCGTCCTCTGTCTGTTACATACAGTGTTAGTCCTCTGTCTGTTACATACAGTGTTAGTCCTCTGTCTGTTACATACAGTGTTATTCCTCTGTCTGTTACATACACAGTTAGTCCTCTGTCTGTTACATACAGTGTTAACCCTCTGTCTGTTACATACAGTATGAGTTCTCTGTCTGTTACATACAATGTTAGTCCTCTCCCTGTTACATACACTGTTAGTCCTCTGTCTGTGACATACAGTGTCAGTCCTCTGTCTGTTACATACAGCGTTAGTCCTCTGTCTGTTACATACAGTTTCAGTCCTCTGTCTGTTACATACAGTTTCAGTCCTCTGTCTGTTACATACAGTGTTAGTCCTCTGTCTGTTACATACAGTATTAGTCCTCTGTCTGTTGCATACAGTGTTCGTCCTCTGTCTGTTGATTACAGTGTTAGTCCTCTGTCTGTTACATACAGTGTTAGTCCTCTGTCTGTTACATACAGTGTTAGTCCTCTGTCTGTTACATACAGTGTTAGTCCTCTGTCTGTTACATACAGTGTTAGTCCGCTGTCTGTTACATACAGTGTTAGTCCTCTGTCTGTTACATACAGTGTTAGTCCTCTGTCTGTTACATACAGTGTCAGTCCTCTGTCTGTTACATACAGTGTTATTCCTCTGTCTGTGATATACAGTGTTAGTCCTCTGTCTGTTAAATACAGTGTCAGTCCTCTGTCTGTTACATACAGTGTTAGTCCTCTGTCTGTTATATACAGTGTTAGTCCGCTGTCTGTTACATACAGTTTTAGCCCTCTGTCTGTCACATACAGTGTTAGTCCGCTGTCTGTTACATACAGTGTTAGTCCGCTGTCTGTTACATACAGTGTTAGTCTTCTGTCTGTTACATACAGTGTTAGTCTTCTGTCTGTTACATACAGTGTTAGTCCTCTGTCTGTTACATACAGTATATGTCCTCTGTCTGTTGCATACAGTGTTCGTCCTCTGTCTGTTGCATACAGTGTTAGTCCTCTGGCTGTTACATACACTGTTAGTCCTCTGTCTGTTACATACAGTGTTAATCCTTTGTCTTTAGCATACAGTGTTAACCATCTGTCTGTTACATACAGTGTTAGTCCTCTGTCTATTACATACAGTTTTAGTCCTCTGTCTGTTACATACATTGTTAGTCCTCTGTCTGTTACATACAGTGTTAGTCCTCTGTCTGTTACATAAAGTGTTAGTCCTCTGTCTGTTACGTACAGTGTTAGTCCTCTATCTGTTACATACAGTGTTAACCCTCTGTCTGTTACATACAGTGTTAGTCCTCTGTCTGTTACATACATTGTTAGTCCTCTGTCTGTTACATACAGTGTTAGTCCTCTGTCTGTTACATACAGTGTTAGCCTTCTGTCTGTTATATACAGTGTTATTCCTCTGTCTGTTACATACAGTGTTAGTCCTCTCTCTGTTACATACAGTCTTAGTCCTCTGTCTGCTACATACAGTGTTAGTCCTGTGTCTGTTACATACAGTGTTAGTTCTCTGTCTGTTACATAAAGTATTAGTCCTCTGTCTGTTGCATACAGTTTTACTCCTCTGTCTATTACATACAATGTTAGTCCTCTGTCTGTTACATAGTGTTAGTCCTCTGTCTGTTACATACAGTGTTAGTCCTCTGTCTGTTACATACAGTGTTAGTCCTCTGTCTGTTAAATACAGTGTCAGTCCTCTGTCTGTTACATACAGTGTTAGTCCTCTGTCTGTTATATACAGTGTTAGTCCGCTGTCTGTTACATACAGTTTTAGCCCTCTGTCTGTCACATACAGTGTTAGTCCGCTGTCTGTTACATACAGTGTTAGTCCGCTGTCTGTTACATACAGTGTTAGTCTTCTGTCTGTTACATACAGTGTTAGTCTTCTGTCTGTTACATACAGTGTTAGTCCTCTAACTGTTAAATACACTGTATGTAACAGACAGAGGTCTAACACTATTAGTCCTCTGTCTGTTACATACAGTGTTAGTCCTCTGTCTGGTACATACAGTGTTAGTACTCTGTTACATACAGAGTTAACCCTCTGTCAGTTACATAATGTGTTAGTCCTCTGTCTGTTACATACAATGTTAGTCCTGTGTCTGTTACATGCAGTGTTAGTCCTCTGTCTGTTACTTGCAGTGTTAGTC
Source organism: Eledone cirrhosa (assembly GCA_964016885.1). Taxonomy (NCBI): domain Eukaryota; kingdom Metazoa; phylum Mollusca; class Cephalopoda; order Octopoda; family Eledonidae; genus Eledone; species Eledone cirrhosa. The sequence continues at coordinate 24,361,116 of OZ024753.1, read as the reverse complement.
CTCTGTCTGTTACATACAGTGTTAGTCCGCTGTCTGTTACATACAGTTTTAGCCCTCTGTCTGTTAAATACAGTGTTAGTCCGCTGTCTGTTACATACGGTGTTAGTCCGCTGTCTGTTACATACAGTGTTAGTCTTCTGTCTGTTATATACAGTGTTAGTCTTCTGTCTGTTACATACAGTGTTAGTCCTCTAACTGTTAAATCCACTGTATGTAACAGACAGAGGTCTAACACTATTAGTCCTCTGTCTGTTACATACAGTGTTAGTCCTCTGTCTGTTACATACAGTGTTAGTACTCTGTTACATACAGAGTTAACCCTCTGTCAGTTATATACAGTGTTAGTCCTCTGTCTGTTACATACAATGTTAGTCCTCTGTCTGTTACATACAGTGTTAGTCCTCTGTCTGTTACATACAGTGTTAGTCCACTGTCTGTTACATACAGTGTCAGTCCTCTGTCTGTTACATACAGTGTTAGTCCTCTGTCTGTTACATACACAGTTAGTCCTCTGTCTGTTACATACAGTGTTAGTCCTCTGTCTGTTACATACAGTGTTAGCCTTCTGTCTGTTATATACAGTGTTATTCCTCTGTCTGTTACATACAGTGTTAGTCCTCTCTCTGTTACATACAGTCTTAGTCCTCTGTCTGCTACATACAGTGTTAGTCCTGTGTCTGTTACATACAGTGTTAGTTCTCTGTCTGTTACATAAAGTATTAGTCCTCTGTCTGTTGCATACAGTTTTACTCCTCTGTCTATTACATACAATGTTAGTACTCTGTCTGTTACATAGTGTTAGTCCTCTGTCTGTTACATACAGTGTTAGTCCTCTGTCTGTTACATACAGTGTTAGTCCTCTGTCTGTTACATACAGTGTTAGTCCTCTGTCTGTTGCATAGAGTGTTAGTCCTCTGTCTGTTGCATACAATGTTAGGCCTCTGTCTGTTACATACAGTGTTTATCCTCTGTCTGTTACATACAGTGTTACTCCTCTGTCTGTTGCACACAGTGTTAGTCCTCTGTCTGTTACATACATTGTTAATCCTTTGTCTGGTACATACAGTTTTAGTCCTCTGTCTGTTACATACAGTGTTAGTCCTCTGTCTGTTACATACAGTGTTAGTACTCTGTTACATACAGAGTTAACCCTCTGTCAGTTACATACAGTGTTAGTCCTCTGTCTGTTATATACAGTGTTAGTCCTCTGTCTGTTACATACAGTGTTAGTCCTCTGTCTGTTACATACAGTGTTAGTCCTCTGTCTGTTACATACAGTGTCAGTCCTCTGTATGTTACATACAGTGTTAGTCCTCTGTCTGTTACATACACAGTTAGTCCTCTGTCTGTTACATACAGGGTTAGTCCTCTGTCTGTTACATACAGTGTTAACCCTCTGTCTGTTACATACAGTATGAGTCCTCTGTCTGTTACATACAGTGAAAGTCCTCTGTCTGTTACATACACTGTTAGTCCCCTGTCTGTGACATACAGTGTCAGTCCTCTGTCTGTTACATACAGTGTTAGTCCTCTGTCTGTTACATACAGTGTCAGTCCTCTGTCTGTTACATACAGTGTTACTCCTCTGTCTGTTACATACAGTGTTAGTCCTCTGTCTGTTACATACAGTATTAGTCCTCTGTCTGTTGCATACAGTGTTCGTCCTCTGTCTGTTGCATACAGTGTTAGCCTTCTGTCTGTTACATACAGGGTTAGTCCTCTGTCTGTTACATACAGTGTTAACCCTCTGTCTGTTACATACAGTATGAGTCCTCTGTCTATTACATACAGTTTTAGTCCTCTGTCTGTTACATAGAGTGTTAGTCCTCTGTCTTTTACATACAGTGTTAGTCCTCTGTCTGTTACATACAATGTTAGTCCTCTGTCTGTTACATACAGTGTTAGTCCTCTGTCTGTTACATACAGTGTTAGTCCTCTGTCTGTTACATACAGTGTCAGTCCTCTGTCTGTTACATACAGTGTTAGTCCTCTGTCTGTTACATACACAGTTAGTCCTCTGTCTGTTACATACAGGGTTAGTCCTCTGTCTGTTACATACAGGGTTAGTCCTCTGTCTGTTACAGACAGTGTTAACCCTCTGTCTGTTACATACAGTGTTAGTCCTCTGTCTGTTACGCACAGTGTTCGTCCTCTGTCTGTTGCATACAGTGTTAGTCCTCTGTCTGTTACATACAGTGTTAGTCCTCTGTATTTTACATACAGTGTTAGTCCTCTGTCTGTTATATACAGTTTTAGTCCTCTGTCTGTTACATGCCGTGTTAGTCCTCTCTCTGTTACATACAGAGTTAACCCTCTGTCTGTCACATACACAGTTAGTCCTCTGTCTGATACATACCGTGATAGTCCTCTGTCTGTTACATACGGAGTTATCCCTCTGTCTGTTACATACAGTGTTAGTCCTCTGTCTGTTACATACAGTGTTATCCCTCTGTCTGTTACATACAGTGTTAGTCCTCTGTCTGTTACATACAGTATTAGTCCTCTGTCTGTTGCATACAGTGTTAGTCCTCTGTCTGTTACATACAGTGTTAGTCCTCTGTCTGTTACATACAGTGTTATCCCTCTGTCTGTTACATACAGTGTTAGTCCTCTGTCTGTTGCATACAGTGTTCGTCCTCTGTCTGTTACATACAGTGTTAGTCCTCTGTCTCTTACATACAGTGTTAGTCCTCTGTCTGTTACATACAGTGTTATTCCTCTGTCTGTTACATACACAGTTAGTCCTCTGTCTGTTACATACAGTGTTAACCCTCTGTCTGTTACATACAGTATGAGTTCTCTGTCTGTTACATACAATGTTAGTCCTCTCCCTGTTACATACACTGTTAGTCCTCTGTCTGTGACATACAGTGTCAGTCCTCTGTCTGTTACATACAGCGTTAGTCCTCTGTCTGTTACATACAGTTTCAGTCCTCTGTCTGTTACATACAGTTTCAGTCCTCTGTCTGTTACATACAGTGTTAGTCCTCTGTCTGTTACATACAGTATTAGTCCTCTGTCTGTTGCATACAGTGTTCGTCCTCTGTCTGTTGATTACAGTGTTAGTCCTCTGTCTGTTACATACAGTGTTAGTCCTCTGTCTGTTACATACAGTGTTAGTCCTCTGTCTGTTACATACAGTGTTAGTCCTCTGTCTGTTACATACAGTGTTAGTCCGCTGTCTGTTACATACAGTGTTAGTCCTCTGTCTGTTACATACAGTGTTAGTCCTCTGTCTGTTACATACAGTGTCAGTCCTCTGTCTGTTACATACAGTGTTAGTCCTCTGTCTGTGATATACAGTGTTAGTCCTCTGTCTGTTAAATACAGTGTCAGTCCTCTGTCTGTTACATACAGTGTTAGTCCTCTGTCTGTTATATACAGTGTTAGTCCGCTGTCTGTTACATACAGTTTTAGCCCTCTGTCTGTCACATACAGTGTTAGTCCGCTGTCTGTTACATACAGTGTTAGTCCGCTGTCTGTTACATACAGTGTTAGTCTTCTGTCTGTTACATACAGTGTTAGTCTTCTGTCTGTTACATACAGTGTTAGTCCTCTAACTGTTAAATACACTGTATGTAACAGACAGAGGTCTAACACTATTAGTCCTCTGTCTGTTACATACAGTGTTAGTCCTCTGTCTGGTACATACAGTGTTAGTACTCTGTTACATACAGAGTTAACCCTCTGTCAGTTACATAATGTGTTAGTCCTCTGTCTGTTACATACAATGTTAGTCCTGTGTCTGTTACATGCAGTGTTAGTCCTCTGTCTGTTACATGCAGTGTTAGTCCTCTGTCTGTTACATACAGTGTTAGTCCGCTGTCTGTTACATACAGTTTTAGCCCTCTGTCTGTTAAATACAGTGTTAGTCCGCTGTCTGTTACATACGGTGTTAGTCCGCTGTCTGTTACATACAGTGTTAGTCTTCTGTCTGTTATATACAGTGTTAGTCTTCTGTCTGTTACATACAGTGTTAGTCCTCTAACTGTTAAATCCACTGTATGTAACAGACAGAGGTCTAACACTATTAGTCCTCTGTCTGTTACATACAGTGTTAGTCCTCTGTCTGTTACATACAGTGTTAGTACTCTGTTACATACAGAGTTAACCCTCTGTCAGTTATATACAGTGTTAGTCCTCTGTCTGTTACATACAATGTTAGTCCTCTGTCTGTTACATACAGTGTTAGTCCTCTGTCTGTTACATACAGTGTTAGTCCTCTGTCTGTTACATACAGTGTCAGTCCTCTGTCTGTTACATACAGTGTTAGTCCTCTGTCTGTTACATACACAGTTAGTCCTCTGTCTGTTACATACAGGGTTAGTCCTCTGTCTGTTACATACAGGGTTAGTCCTCTGTCTGTTACAGACAGTGTTAACCCTCTGTCTGTTACATACAGTGTTAGTCCTCTGTCTGTTACGCACAGTGTTCGTCCTCTGTCTGTTGCATACAGTGTTAGTCCTCTGTCTGTTACATACAGTGTTAGTCCTCTGTATTTTACATACAGTGTTAGTCCTCTGTCTGTTATATACAGTGTTAGTCCTCTGTCTGTTACATGCCGTGTTAGTCCTCTCTCTGTTACATACAGAGTTAACCCTCTGTCTGTCACATACACAGTTAGTCCTCTGTCTGATAGATACCGTGATAGTCCTCTGTCTGTTACATACAGTGTTATCCCTCTGTCTGTTACATACAGTGTTAGTCCTCTGTCTGTTGCATACAGTGTTCGTCCTCTGTCTGTTACATACAGTGTTAGTCCTCTGTCTCTTACATACAGTGTTAGTCCTCTGTCTGTTACATACAGTGTTATTCCTCTGTCTGTTACATACACAGTTAGTCCTCTGTCTGTTACATACAGTGTTAACCCTCTGTCTGTTACATACAGTATGAGTTCTCTGTCTGTTACATACAATGTTAGTCCTCTCCCTGTTACATACACTGTTAGTCCTCTGTCTGTGACATACAGTGTCAGTCCTCTGTCTGTTACATACAGCGTTAGTCCTCTGTCTGTTACATACAGTTTCAGTCCTCTGTCTGTTACATACAGTTTCAGTCCTCTGTCTGTTACATACAGTGTTAGTCCTCTGTCTGTTACATACAGTATTAGTCCTCTGTCTGTTGCATACAGTGTTCGTCCTCTGTCTGTTGATTACAGTGTTAGTCCTCTGTCTGTTACATACAGTGTTAGTCCTCTGTCTGTTACATACAGTGTTAGTCCTCTGTCTGTTACATACAGTGTTAGTCCTCTGTCTGTTACATACAGTGTTAGTCCGCTGTCTGTTACATACAGTGTTAGTCCTCTGTCTGTTACATACAGTGTCAGTCCTCTGTCTGTTACATACAGTGTTAGTCCTCTGTCTGTGATATACAGTGTTAGTCCTCTGTCTGTTAAATACAGTGTCAGTCCTCTGTCTGTTACATACAGTGTTAGTCCTCTGTCTGTTATATACAGTGTTAGTCCGCTGTCTGTTACATACAGTTTTAGCCCTCTGTCTGTCACATACAGTGTTAGTCCGCTGTCTGTTACATACAGTGTTAGTCCGCTGTCTGTTACATACAGTGTTAGTCTTCTGTCTGTTACATACAGTGTTAGTCTTCTGTCTGTTACATACACAGTTAGTCCTCTGTCTGTTACATACAGGGATAGTCCTCTGTCTGTTACATACAGGGTTAGTCCTCTGTCTGTTACAGACAGTGTTAACCCTCTGTCTGTTACATACAGTGTTAGTCCTCTGTCTGTTACGCACAGTGTTCGTCCTCTGTCTGTTGCATACAGTGTTAGTCCTCTGTCTGTTACATACAGTGTTAGTCCTCTGTCTGTTACATACAGTGTTAGTCCTCTGTATTTTACATACAGTGTTAGTCCTCTGTCTGTTATATACAGTTTTAGTCCTCTGTCTGTTACATGCCGTGTTAGTCCTCTCTCTGTTACATACATAGTTAACCCTCTGTCTGTCACATACACAGTTAGTCCTCTGTCTGATACATACCGTGTTAGTCCTCTGTCTGTTACATACAGAGTTAACCCTCTGTCTGTTACATACAGTGTTAGTCCTCTGTCTGTTACATACAGAGTTAACCCTCTGTCCCTTACATACAGTGTTAACCCTCTGTCTGTTACATACAGTGTCAGTCCTCTGTCTGTTACATACAGTGTTAGTCCTCTGTCTGTTACATACAGTGTCAGTCCTCTGTCTGTTACATACAGTGTTAGTCCGCTGTCTGTTACATACAGTGTTAGTCCTCTGTCTGTTAAATACAGTGTTAGTCCTCTGTCTGTTACATACAGTATTAGTCCTCTGTCTGTTACAAAGAGTGTTCGTCCTCTGTCTTTTGCATACAGTGTTAGTCCTCTGTCTGTTGCATACAGTGTTAGTCCTCTGTCTGTTACATACAGTGTTTATCCTCTGTCTGTTACATACAGTGTTACTCCTCTGTCTGTTGCATACAGTGTTAATCCTTTGTCTGGTACATACAGTTTTAGTCCTCTGTCTGTTACATACAGTGTTAGTCCTCTGTCTGTTACATACAGTGTTAGTACTCTGTTACATACAGAGTTAACCCTCTGTAAGTTACATACAGTGTTAGTCCTCTGTCTGTTACATACAGTGTTAGTCCTCTGTCTGTTACATACAGTGTTAGTCCTCTGTCTGTTACATACAGTGTCAGTCCTCTGTCTGTTACATACAGTGTTAGTCCTCTGTCTGTTACATACAGTGTTAGTCCGCTGTCTGTTACATACAGTGTTAGTCCTCTGTCTGTTACATACAGTGTTAGTCCTCTGTCTGTTACATACAGTATTAGTCCTCTGTCTGTTACATACAGTGTTCGTCCTCTGTCTGTTGCATACAGTGTTAGTCCTCTGTCACTTACATACAGTGTTAGTCCTCTGTCTGTTACATACAGTGTTAGTCCTCTGTCTGTTACATACAGTGTTAGTCCGCTGTCTGTTACATACAGTGTTAGTCGTCTGTCTGTTACATACAGTGTTAGTCCTCGGTCTGTTACATACAGTGTTAGTCCTCTGTCTGTTACATACAGTATTAGTCCTCTGTCTGTTACATACAGTGTTAGTCCTCTGTCTGTTACATACAGTGTTAGTCCTCTGTCTTTTACATAAAGTGTTAGTCCGCTGTCTGTTACATTCAGTGTTAGTCCTCTGTCTGTTACATACAGTGTTAGTCCTCTGTCTGTTACATACATGTCAGTCCTCTGTCTGTTGCATACAGGGTTAGTCCTCTGTCTGTTACATACAGTGTTAACCCTCTGTCTGTTACATACGGTATGAGTTCTCTGTCTGTTACATACAATTTTAGTCCTCTGTCTGTTACATACACTCTTAGCCCTCTGTCTGTTACATAGTGTTAGTCCTCTGTCTGTTACATACAGTTTTACTCCTCTGTCTGTTACTTACACTGTTAGTCCTCTGTCTGTGACATACAGTGTCAGTCCTCTATCTGTTACATACAGTGTTAGTCCTCTGTCTGTTACATACAGTGTCAGTCCTCTGTCTCTTACATACAGTGTTAGTCCTCTGTCTGTTACATACAGTGTTAGTCCTCTGTCTGTTACATACAGTGTTAGTCCTCTGTCTGTTACATAGTGTTAGTCCTCTGTCTGTTACATACAGTGTTTATCCTCTGTCTGTTACATACAGTTTTACTCCTCCGTCTATTACATACAGTGTTAGACCTCTGTCTGTTACATACAGTGTTAGTCCTCTGTCTGTTACATACAGTGTTAGTCCTCTGTCTGTTACATACAGTGTTAGTCCTCTGTCTGTTACATACAGTGTTAGTCCTCTGTCTGTTACATACAGTGTTAGTCCTCTGTCTGTTGCATACAGTGTTAGTACTCTGTCTGTTGCATACAATGTTAGGCCTCTGTCTGTTACATACAGTGTTTATATTCTGTCTGTTACATACAGTGTTACTGCTCTGTCTGTTGCACACAGTGTTAGCCCTCTGTCTGTTACATACAGTGTTAATCCTTTGTATGTTACATACAGTTTTAGTCCTCTGTCTGTTATATACAGTGTTAGTCCTCTGTCTGTTACATACAGTGTTAGTACTCTGTTACATACAGAGTTAACCCTCTGTCAGTTACATACAGTGTTAGTCCTCTGTCTGTTAAATACACTGTTAGTTCTCTGTCTGTTACATACATAGTTAGTCCTCTGTCTGTTACATACAGGGTTAGTCCTCTGTCTGTTACATACAGTGTTAAACCTCTGTCTGTTACATACAGTATGAGTTCTCTGTCTGTTACATACAATGTTAGTCCTCTGTCTGTTACATACACTGTTAGTCCTCTGTCTGTGACATACAGTGTCAGTCCTCTGTCTGTTACATACAGTGTTAGTACTCTGTCTGTTACATACAGTTTCAGTCCTCTGTATGTTACATACAGTGTTAGTCCTCTGTCTGTTACATACAGTATTAGTCCTCTGTCTGTTGCATACAGTGTTCGTCCTCTGTCTGTTGCATACAGTGTTAGTCCTCTGTCTGTTACATACAGTGTTAGTCCTCTGTCTGTTACATACATTGTTAGTCCTCTGTCTGTTACATACAGTGTTAGTCCTCTGTCTGTTACATACAGTGTTAGTCCGCTGTCTGTTACATACAGTGTTAGTCCTCTGTCTGTTACATACAGTGTTATTCCTCTGTCTGCTACATACAATGTTAACCCTCTGTCTGTTACATACAGTGTTAGTCCTCTGTCTGTTACATACAGTGTTAGTCCTCTGTCTGTTACATACACTGTTAGTCCTCTGTCTGTGATATACAGTGTTAGTCCTCTGTCTGTTACATACAGTGTCAGTCCTCTGTCTGTTATATACACTGTTAGTCCTCTCTCTGTGACATACAGTGTTAGTCCTCTGTCTGTTACCTACAGTGTTAGTCCACTGTCTGTTACATACAGTGTTAGTCCTCTGTCTGTTACATACAGTGTCAGTCCTGTGTCTGTTACATACAGTGTTAGTCCTCTGTCTGTTATATACAGTGTTAGTCCGCTGTCTGTTACATACAGTTTTAGCCCTCTGTCTGTTACATACAGTGTTAGTCCGCTGTGTGTTACATACAGTGTTAGCCCGCTGTCTGTTACATACAGTGTTAGTATTCTGTCTGTTACATACAGTGTTAGTCTTCTGTCTGTTACATACAGTGTTAGTCCTCTAACTGTTAAATACACTGTATGTAGCAGACAGAGGTCTAACACTATTAGTCCTCTGTCTGTTACATACAGTGTTAGTCCTCTGTCTGTTACATACAGTCTAAGTACTCTGTTACATACAGAGTTAACCCTCTGTCAGTTATATACAGTGTTAGTCCTCTGTCTGTTACATACAATGTTAGTCCTCTGTCTGTTACATACAGTGTTAGTCCTCTGTCTGTTACATACAGTTTTAGTCCTCTGTCTGTTACATACAGTGTCAGTCCTCTGTCTGTTACATACAGTGTTAGTCCTGTGTCTGTTACATACACAGTTAGTCCTCTGTCTGTTACATACAGGGTTAGTCCTCTGTCTGTTACATACAGTGTTAACCCTCTGTCTGTTACATACAGTATGAGCCCTCTGTCTGTTACATACACTGTTAGTCCTCTGTCTGTTACATACGGTGTTAGTCCTCTGTCTGTTACATACAGTATTAGTCCTCTGTCTGTTGCATACAGTGTTCGTCCTCTGTCTGTTGCATACAGTGTTAGTCCTCTGGCTGTTACATACACTGTTAGTCCTCTGTCTGTTACACACAGTGTTAGCCTTCTGTCTGTTATATACAGTGTTAATCCTTTGTCTTTTGCATACAGTGTTAACCATCTGTCTGTTACATATAGTGTTAGTCCTCTGTCTATAACATTCAGTTTTAGTCCTCTGTCTGTTACATACATTGTTAGTCCTCTGTCTGTTACATACCGTGTTAGTCCTCTGTCTGTTACATAAAGTGCTAGTCCTCTGTTTGTTACGTACAGTGTTAGTCCTCTATCTGTTACATACAGTGTTAACCCTCTGTCTGTTACATACAGTGTTAGTCCTCTGTCTGTTACATACAGTGTTAGTCCTCTGTATGTTACATACAGTGTTAGGCTTCTGTCTGTTACATACACTGTTATTCCTCTGTCTGTGACATACAGTGTCAGTCCTCTGTCTGTTACATACAATGTTAGTCCTCTGTCTGTTACATACGGTGTTCGTCCTCTGTCTGTTACATACAGTATTAGTCCTCTGTCTATTGCATACAGTGTTCGTCCTCTGTCTGTTACATACACTGTTAGTCCTCTGTCTGTTACATACAGTGTTAATCCTTTGTCTTTTGCATACAGTGTTAACCATCTGTCTGTTACATACAGTGTTAGTCCTCTGTCTATAACATACAGTTTTAGACCTCTGTCTGTTACATACAGTGTTAGTCCTCTGTCTGTTACATAAAGTGTTAGTCCTCTGTCTGTTACGTACAGTGTTAGTCCTCTATCTGTTACATACAGTGTTAACCCTCTGTCTGTTACATACAGTGTTAGTCCTCTGTCTGTTACATACAGAGTTAGTCCTCTGTCTGTTACATACAGTGTTAGCCTTCTGTCTGTTATATACAGTGTTAGTCCTCTGTCTGTTACATACAGTCTTAGTCCTCTGTCTGCTACACACAGTGTTAGTCCTCTGTCTGTTATATACAGTGTTAGTCCTCTGTCTGTTACATAAAGTATTAGTCCTCTGTCTGTTGCATACAGTTTTACTCCTCTGTCTATTACATACAGTGCTAGTCCTCTGTCTGTTACATACAGTGTTAGTCCTCTGTCTGTTACATAGTGTTAGTCCTCTGTCTGTTACATACAGTGTTTATCCTCTGTCTGTTACATACAGTTTTACTCCTCTGTCTATTACATACAGTGTTAGTCCTATGTCTGTTACATACAGTGTTAGTCCTCTGTCTGTTACATACAGTGTTAGTCCTCTGTCTGTTACATACAGTGTTAGTCCTCTGTCTGTTACATACAGTGTTAGTCCTCTGTCTGTTGCATACAGTGTTAGTCCTCTGTCTGTTGCATACAATGTTAGGCCTCTGTCTGTTACATACAGTGTTTATACTCTGTCTGTTACATAAAGTGTTACTGCTCTGTCTGTTGCACACAGTGTTAGCCCTCTGTCTGTTACATACAGTGTTAATCCTTTGTCTGTTACATACAGTTTTAGTCCTCTGTCTGTTATATACAGTGTTAGTGCTCTGTCTGTTACATACAGTGTTAGTACTCTGTTACATACAGAGTTAACCCTCTGTCAGTTACATACAGTGTTAGTCCTCTGTCTGTTACATACAATGTTAGTCCTCTGTCTGTTACATACACTGTTAGTCCTCTGTCTGTTACATACAGTCTTAGTCCTCTGTCTGTTACATACAGTGTCAGTCCTCTGTCTGTTACATACAGTTTTAGTCCTCTGTCTGTTGCGTACACAGTCCTCTGTCTGTTACATACAGGGTTAGTCCTCTGTCTGTTACATACAGTGTCAGTCCTCTGTCTGTTACATACAGTGTTATTCCTCTGTCTGTTAAATACATAGTTAGTCCTCTGTCTGTTACATACAGGGTTAGTCCTCTGTCTGTTACATACAGTGTTAAACCTCTGTTTGTTACATACAGTATGAGTTCTCTGTCTGTTACATACAATGTTAGTCCTCTGTCTGTTACATACACTGTTAGTCCTCTGTCTGTGACATACAGTGTCAGTCCTCTGTCTGTTACATACAGTGTTAGTCCTCTGTCTGTTACATACAGTTTCAGTCCTCTGTCTGTTACATACAGTGATAGTCCTCTGTCTGTTACATACAGTATTAGTCCTCTGTCTGTTGCATACAGTGTTCGTCCTCTGTCTGTTGTATACAGTGTTAGTCCTCTGTCTGTTACATACAGTGTTAGTCCTCTGTCTGTTACATACAGTGTTAGTCCCCTGTCTGTTACATACAGTGTTAGTCCTCTGTCTGTTACATACAGTGTTAGTCCGCTGTCTGTTACATACAGTGTTAGTCCTCTGTCTGTTACATACAGTGTTAGTCCTCTGTCTGTTACATACAGTGTTAACCCTCTGTCTGTTACATACAGTGTTAGTCCTCTGTCTGTTGCATACAGTGTTCGTCCTCTGTCTGTTACATACACTGTTAGTCCTCTGTCTGTGATATACAGTGTTAGTCCTCTGTCTGTTACATACAGTGTCAGTCCTCTGTCTGATATATACACTGTTAGTCCTCTGTCTGTTACATACAGTGTTAGTCCGCTGTGTGTTACATACAGTGTTAGCCCGCTGTCTGTTACATACTGTGTTAGTCTTCTGTCTGTTACATACAGTGTTAGTCTTCTGTCTGTTACATACAGTGTTAGTCCTCTAACTGTTAAATACACTGTATGTAACAGACAGAAGTCTAACACTATATGTCCTCTGTCTGTTACATACAGTGTTAGTCCTCTGTCTGTTACATACAGTCTAAGTACTCTGTTACATACAGAGTTAACCCTCTGTCAGTTATATACAGTGTTAGTCCTCTGTCCGTTACATACAATGTTAGTCCTCTGTCTGTTACATACAGTGTCAGTTCTCTGTCTGTTACATACAGTGTTATTCCTCTGTCTGTTAAATACATAGTTAGTCCTCTGTCTGTTACATACAGGGTTAGTCCTCTGTCTGTTACATACAGTGTTAAACCTCTGTTTGTTACATACAGTATGAGTTCTCTGTCTGTTTCATACAATGTTAGTCCTCTGTCTGTTACATACACTGTTAGTCCTCTGTCTGTGACATACAGTGTCAGTCCTCTGTCTGTTACATACAGTGTTAGTCCTCTGTCTGTTACATACAGTTTCAGTCCTCTGTCTGTTACATACAGTGTTAGTCCTCTGTCTGTTACATACAGTATTAGTCCTCTGTCTGTTGCATACAGTGTTCGTCCTCTGTCTGTTGCATACATTGTTAGTCCTCTGTCTGTTACATACAGTGTTAGTCCTCTGTCTGTTACATACAGTGTTAGTCCCCTGTCTGTTACATACAGTGTTAGTCCTCTGTCTGTTACATACAGTGTTAGTCCGCTGTCTGTTACATACAGTGTTAGTCCTCTGTCTGTTACATACAGTGTTAGTCCTCTGTCTGTTACATACAGTGTTAACCCTCTGTCTGTTACATACAGTGTTAGTCCTCTGTCTGTTGCATACAGTGTTCGTCCTCTGTCTGTTACATACACTGTTAGTCCTCTGTCTGTGATATACAGTGTTAGTCCTCTGTCTGTTACATACAGTGTCAGTCCTCTGTCTGATATATACACTGTTAGTCCTCTGTCTGTTACATACAGTGTTAGTCCGCTGTGTGTTACATACAGTGTTAGCCCGCTGTCTGTTACATACAGTGTTAGTCTTCTGTCTGTTACATACAGTGTTAGTCTTCTGTCTGTTACATACAGTGTTATTCCTCTAACTGTTAAATACACTGTATGTAACAGACAGAAGTCTAACACTATAAGTCCTCTGTCTGTTACATACAGTGTTAGTCCTCTGTCTGTTACATACAGTCTAAGTACTCTGTTACATACAGAGTTAACCCTCTGTCAGTTATATACAGTGTTAGTCCTCTGTCCGTTACATACAATGTTAGTCCTCTGTCTGTTACATACAGTGTTAGTCCTCTGTCTGTTACATACAGTGTCAGTCCTCTGTCTGTTACATACAGTGTTAGTCCTCTGTCTGTTACATACACAGTTAGTCCTCTGTCTGTTACATACAGGGTTAGTCCTCTGTCTGTTACATACAGTGTTAACCCTCTGTCTGTTACATACAGTATGAGCCCTCTGTCTGTTACATACAGTGTTAGTCCTCTGTCTGTTACATACACTGTTAGTCCTCTGTCTGTGACATACAGTGTCAGTCCTCTGTCTGTTACATACAGTGTTAGTCCTCTGTCTGTTACATACAGTGTCAGTCCTCTGTCTGTTACATACAATGTTAGTCCTCTGTCTGTTACATACGGTGTTAGTCCTCTGTCTGTTACATACAGTATTAATCCTCTGTCTGTTGCATACAGTGTTCGTCCTCTGTCTGTTGCATACAGTGTTAGTCCTCTGGCTGTTACATACACTGTTAGTCCTCTGTCTGTTACATACAGTGTTAATCCTTTGTCTTTTGCATACAGTGTTAACCATCTGTCTGTTACATACAGTCTTAGTCCTCTGTCTATAACATACAGTTTTAGTCTTCTGTCTGTTACATACATTGTTAGTCCTCTGACTGTTACATACAGTGTTAATCCTCTGTCTGTTACATACAGTGTTAGTACTCTGTTACATACAGAGTTAACCCTCTGTCAGTTACATACAGTGTTAGACCTCTGTCTGTTACATACAATGTTAGTCCTCTGTCTGTTACATACAGTGTTAGTCCTCTGTCTGTTACATACAGTGTTAGTCCTCTGTCTGTTACATACAATGTTAGTCCTCTGTCTGTTACATACAGTGTTAGTCCTCTGTCTGTTGCATACAGTGTTAGGCCTCTGTCTGTTACATACAGTGTTAGTCCTCTCTCTGTTGCATACAGTGTTAGTCCTCTGTCTGTTGCATACAGTGTTAGTCCTCTGTCTGTTACATACAGTGTTAGTCCTCTCTCTTTTGCATACAGTGTTAGTCCTCTGTCTGTTGCATACAGTGTTAGGCCTCTGTCTGTTACATACAGTGTTAGTCCTCTGTCTGTTACATACAGTGTTAGTCCGCTGTCTGTTACATACAGTGTTAGTCCGCTGTCTGTTACATACAGTGTTAGTCCGCTGTCTGTTACATACAGTGTTAGTCCTCTGTCTGTTACATACAGTGTTAGTCCTCTGTCTGTTACATACAGTGTTAGTCCTCTGTCTGTTACATACAGTGTTAGTCCGCTGTCTGTTACATACAGTGTTAGTCCTCTGTCTGTTACATACAGTGTTAGTCCTCTGTCTGCTACATACAGTGTCAGTCCTCTGTCTGTTACATACAGTGTTAGTCCTCTGTCTGTTACATACACAGTTAATCCTCTGTCTGTTACATACATGGTTAGTCCTCTGTCTGTTACATACAGTGTTAACCCTCTGTCTGTTACACACAGTGTTAGTCCTCTGTCTGTTACATACAGTGTTAGTCCTCTGTCTGTTACATACACTGTTAGTCCTCTGTCTGTGATATACAGTGTTAGTCCTCTGTCTGTTACACACAGTGTCAGTCCTCTGTCTGTTACATACAGTGTTAGTCCTCTGTCTGTTGCATACAGTGTTAGTCCTCTGTCTGTTACATACACTGTTAGTCCTCTGTCTGTGACATACAATGTTAGTCCTCTGTCTGTTACCTACATTGTTAGTCCGCTGTCTGTTACATACAGTATTAGTCCTCTGTCTGTTACATACAGTGTCAGTCCTGTGTCTGTTGCATACAGTGTTAGTCCTCTGTCTGTTATATACAGTGTTAGTCCGCTGTCTGTTACATACAGTTTTAGCCCTCTGTCTGTTACGTACAGTTTTAGCCCTCTGTCTGTTACATACAGTGTCAGTCCTCTGTCTGTTATATACACTGTTAGTCCTCTGTCTGCTACACACAGTGTTAGTCCTCTGTCTGTTATATACAGTGTTAGTCCTCTGTCTGTTACATAAAGTATTAGTCCTCTGTCTGTTGCATACAGTTTTACTCCTCTGTCTATTACATACAGTGCTAGTCCTCTGTCTGTTACATACAGTGTTAGTCCTCTGTCTGTTACATACAGTGTTAGTCCTCTGTCTGTTACATACAGTGTTAGTCCTCTGTCTGTTACATACAATGTTAGTCCTCTGTCTGTTACATACAGTGTTAGTCCTCTGTCTGTTGCATACAGTGTTAGGCCTCTGTCTGTTACATACAGTGTTAGTCCTCTCTCTGTTGCATACAGTGTTAGTCCTCTGTCTGTTGCATACAGTGTTAGTCCTCTGTCTGTTACATACAGTGTTAGTCCTCTCTCTTTTGCATACAGTGTTAGTCCTCTGTCTGTTGCATACAGTGTTAGGCCTCTGTCTGTTACATACAGTGTTAGTCCTCTGTCTGTTACATACAGTGTTAGTCCGCTGTCTGTTACATACAGTGTTAGTCCGCTGTCTGTTACATACAGTGTTAGTCCGCTGTCTGTTACATACAGTGTTAGTCCTCTGTCTGTTACATACAGTGTTAGTCCTCTGTCTGTTACATACAGTGTTAGTCCTCTGTCTGTTACATACAGTGTTAGTCCGCTGTCTGTTACATACAGTGTTAGTCCTCTGTCTGTTACATACAGTGTTAGTCCTCTGTCTGCTACATACAGTGTCAGTCCTCTGTCTGTTACATACAGTGTTAGTCCTCTGTCTGTTACATACACAGTTAATCCTCTGTCTGTTACATACATGGTTAGTCCTCTGTCTGTTACATACAGTGTTAACCCTCTGTCTGTTACACACAGTGTTAGTCCTCTGTCTGTTACATACAGTGTTAGTCCTCTGTCTGTTACATACACTGTTAGTCCTCTGTCTGTGATATACAGTGTTAGTCCTCTGTCTGTTACACACAGTGTCAGTCCTCTGTCTGTTACATACAGTGTTAGTCCTCTGTCTGTTGCATACAGTGTTAGTCCTCTGTCTGTTACATACACTGTTAGTCCTCTGTCTGTGACATACAATGTTAGTCCTCTGTCTGTTACCTACATTGTTAGTCCGCTGTCTGTTACATACAGTATTAGTCCTCTGTCTGTTACATACAGTGTCAGTCCTGTGTCTGTTGCATACAGTGTTAGTCCTCTGTCTGTTATATACAGTGTTAGTCCGCTGTCTGTTACATACAGTTTTAGCCCTCTGTCTGTTACGTACAGTTTTAGCCCTCTGTCTGTTACATACAGTGTCAGTCCTCTGTCTGTTATATACACTGTTAGTCCTCTGTCTGCTACACACAGTGTTAGTCCTCTGTCTGTTATATACAGTGTTAGTCCTCTGTCTGTTACATAAAGTATTAGTCCTCTGTCTGTTGCATACAGTTTTACTCCTCTGTCTATTACATACAGTGCTAGTCCTCTGTCTGTTACATACAGTGTTAGTCCTCTGTCTGTTACATAGTGTTAGTCCTCTGTCTGTTACATACAGTGTTTATCCTCTGTCTGTTACATACAGTTTTACTCCTCTGTCTATTACATACAGTGTTAGTCCTCTGTCTGTTACATACAGTGTTAGTCCTCTGTCTGTTACATACAGTGTTAGTCCTCTGTCTGTTACATACAGTGTTAGTCCTCTGTCTGTTACATACAGTGTTAGTCCTCTGTCTGTTGCATACAGTGTTAGTCTTCTGTCTGTTACATCCAATGTT
The DNA here is from genome assembly GCA_964016885.1 of Eledone cirrhosa. Taxonomy (NCBI): domain Eukaryota; kingdom Metazoa; phylum Mollusca; class Cephalopoda; order Octopoda; family Eledonidae; genus Eledone; species Eledone cirrhosa. The sequence goes on along the minus strand of OZ024753.1, from coordinate 24,343,764 downwards.
AGGCCTCTGTCTGTTACATACAGTGTTTATACTCTGTCTGTTACATAAAGTGTTACTGCTCTGTCTGTTGCACACAGTGTTAGCCCTCTGTCTGTTACATACAGTGTTAATCCTTTGTCTGTTACATACAGTTTTAGTCCTCTGTCTGTTATATACAGTGTTAGTCCTCTGTCTGTTACATACAGTGTTAGTACTCTGTTACATACAGAGTTAACCCTCTGTCAGTTACATACAGTGTTAGTCCTCTGTCTGTTACATACAATGTTAGTCCTCTGTCTGTTACATACACTGTTAGTCCTCTGTCTGTTACATACAGTGTTACTCCTCTGTCTGTTACATACAGTGTCAGTCCTCTGTCTGTTACATACAGTTTTAGTCCTCTGTCTGTTGCGTACACAGATAGTCCTCTGTCTGTTACATACAGGGTTAGTCCTCTGTCTGTTACATACAGTGTCAGTCCTCTGTCTGTTACATACAGTGTTATTCCTCTGTCTGTTAAATACATAGTTAGTCCTCTGTCTGTTACATACAGCGTTAGTCCTCTGTCTGTTACATACAGTGTTAAACCTCTGTTTGTTACATACAGTATTAGTTCTCTGTCTGTTACATACAATGTTAGTCCTCTGTCTGTTACATACACTGTTAGTCCTCTGTCTGTTGCATACAGTGTTCGTCCTCTGTCTGTTGCATACAGTGTTAGTCCTCTGTCTGTTACATACAGTGTTAGTCCTCTGTCTGTTACATACAGTGTTAGTCCCCTGTCTGTTACATACAGTGTTAGTCCTCTGTCTGTTACATACAGTGTTAGTCCGCTGTCTGTTACATACAGTGTTAGTCCTCTGTCTGTTACATACAGTGTTAGTCCTCTGTCTGTTACATACAGTGTTAACCCTCTGTCTGTTACATACAGTGTTAGTCCTCTGTCTGTTACATACAGTGTTAGTCCTCTGTCTGTTACATACACTGTTAGTCCTCTGTCTGTGATATACAGTGTTAGTCCTCTGTCTGTTACATACAGTGTCAGTCCTCTGTCTGATATATACACTGTTAGTCCTCTGTCTGTGACATACAGTGTTAGTCCTCTGTCTGTTACCTACAGTGTTAGTCCGCTGTCTGTTACATACAGTGTTAGTCCTCTGTCTGTTACATACAGTGTCAGTCCTGTGTCTGTTACATACAGTGTTAGTCCTCTGTCTGTTATATACAGTGTTAGTCCGCTGTCTGTTACATACAGTTTTAGCCCTCTGTCTGTTACATACATTGTTAGTCCGCTGTGTGTTACATACAGTGTTAGCCCGCTGTCTGTTACATACAGTGTTAGTCTTCTGTCTGTTACATACAGTGTTAGTCTTCTGTCTGTTACATACAGTGTTAGTCTTCTGTCTGTTACATACAGTGTTAGTCCTCTAACTGTTAAATACACTGTATGTAACAGACATAAGTCTAACACTATTAGTCCTCTGTCTGTTACATACAGTGGTAGTCCTCTGTCTGTTACATACAGTCTAAGTACTCTGTTACATACAGAGTTAACCCTCTGTCAGTTATATACAGTGTTAGTCCTCTGTCCGTTACATACAATGTTAGTCCTCTGTCTGTTACATACAGTGTTAGTCCTCTGTTACATACCGTGTTAGTCCTCTGTCTGTTACATACAGTGCCAGTCCTCTGTCTGTTACATACAGTGTTAGTCCTCTGTCTGTTACATACACAGTTAGTCCTCTGTCTGTTCCATACAGGGTTAGTCCTCTGTCTGTTACATACAGTGTTAACCCTCTGTCTGTTACATACAGTATGAGCCCTCTGTCTGTTACATACAGTGTTAGTCCTCTGTCTGTTACATACACTGTTAGTCCTCTGTCTGTGACATACAGTGTCAGTCCTCTGTCTGTTACATACAGTGTTAGTCCTCTGTCTGTTACATACAGTGTCAGTCCTCTGTCTGTTACATACAATGTTAGTCCTCTGTCTGTTACATACGGTGTTAGTCCTCTGTCTGTTACATACAGTATTAATCCTCTGTCTGTTGCATACAGTGTTCGTCCTCTGTCTGTTGCATACAGTGTTAGTCCTCTGGCTGTTACATACACTGTTAGTCCTCTGTCTGTTACATACAGTGTTAATCCTTTGTCTTTTGCATACAGTGTTAACCATCTGTCTGTTACATACAGTGTTAGTCCTCTGTCTATAACATACAGTTTTAGTCCTCTGTCTGTTACATACATTGTTAGTCCTCTGTCTGTTACATACAGTGTTAGTCCTCTGTCTGTTACATAAAGTGTTAGTCCTCTGTCTGTTACGTACAGTGTTAGTCCTCTATCTGTTACATACAGTGTTAACCCTCTGTCTGTTACATACAGTGTTAGTCCTCTGTCTGTTACATACAGTGTTAGTCCTCTGTCTGTTACATAGAGTGTTAGCCTTCTGTCTGTTATATACAGTGTTAGTCCTCTGTCTGTTACATACAGTCTTAGTCCTCTGTCTGCTACATACATTGTTAGTCCTCTGTCTGTTATATACAGTGTTAGTCCTCTGTCTGTTACATAAAGTATTAGTCCTCTGTCTGTTGCATACAGTTTTACTCCTCTGTCTATTACATACAGTGTTAGTCCTCTGTCTGTTACATACAGTGTTAGTCCTCTGTCTGTTACATACAGTCTTAGTCCTCTGTCTGCTACATACAGTGTTAGTCCTCTGTCTGTTACATACAGTGTTAGTCCTCTGTCTGTTACATAAAGTATTAGTCCTCTGTCTGTTGCATACAGTTTTACTCCTCTGTCTATTACATACAGTGTTAGTCCTCTGTCTGTTATATACAGTGTTTATCTTCTGTCTGTTACATACAGTGTTAGTCCTCTGTCTGTTACATACAGTGTTAGTCCTCTGTCTGTTACATACAGTCTTAGTCCTCTGTCTGCTACATACAGTGTTAGTCCTCTGTCTGTTACATACAGTATTAGTCCTCTGTCTGTTACATACAGAGTTAGTCCTCTGTCTGTTACATACGGTGTTAGTCCTCTGTCTGTTACATACACAGTTAGTCCTCTGTCTGTTACATACAGGGTTAGTCCTCTGTCTGTTACATACAGTGTTAACCCTCTGTCTGTTACATACAGTATGAGCCCTCTGTCTGTTACATACAGTGTTAGTCCTCTGTCTGTTACATACACTGTTAGTCCTCTGTCTGTGACATACAGTGTCAGTCCTCTGTCTGTTACATACAGTGTTAGTCCTCTGTCTGTTACATACAGTGTCAGTCCTCTGTCTGTTACATACAATGTTAGTCCTCTGTCTGTTACATACGGTGTTAGTCCTCTGTCTGTTACATACAGTATTAATCCTCTGTCTGTTGCATACAGTGTTCGTCCTCTGTCTGTTGCATACAGTGTTAGTCCTCTGGCTGTTACATACACTGTTAGTCCTCTGTCTGTTACATACAGTGTTAATCCTTTGTCTTTTGCATACAGTGTTAACCATCTGTCTGTTACATACAGTGTTAGTCCTCTGTCTATAACATACAGTTTTAGTCCTCTGTCTGTTACATACATTGTTAGTCCTCTGTCTGTTACATACAGTGTTAGTCCTCTGTCTGTTACATAAAGTGTTAGTCCTCTGTCTGTTACGTACAGTGTTAGTCCTCTATCTGTTACATACAGTGTTAACCCTCTGTCTGTTACATACAGTGTTAGTCCTCTGTCTGTTACATACAGTGTTAGTCCTCTGTCTGTTACATAGAGTGTTAGCCTTCTGTCTGTTATATACAGTGTTAGTCCTCTGTCTGTTACATACAGTCTTAGTCCTCTGTCTGCTACATACAGTGTTAGTCCTCTGTCTGTTATATACAGTGTTAGTCCTCTGTCTGTTACATAAAGTATTAGTCCTCTGTCTGTTGCATACAGTTTTACTCCTCTGTCTATTACATACAGTGTTAGTCCTCTGTCTGTTACATACAGTGTTAGTCCTCTGTCTGTTACATACAGTCTTAGTCCTCTGTCTGCTACATACAGTGTTAGTCCTCTGTCTGTTACATACAGTGTTAGTCCTCTGTCTGTTACATAAAGTATTAGTCCTCTGTCTGTTGCATACAGTTTTACTCCTCTGTCTATTACATACAGTGTTAGTCCTCTGTCTGTTATATACAGTGTTTATCTTCTGTCTGTTACATACAGTGTTAGTCCTCTGTCTGTTACATACAGTGTTAGTCCTCTGTATGTTACATACAGTCTTAGTCCTCTGTCTGCTACATACAGTGTTAGTCCTCTGTCTGTTACATACAGTATTAGTCCTCTGTCTGTTACATACAGAGTTAGTCCTCTGTCTGTTACATACAGTGTTAGTCCTCTGTCTGTTACATACAGAGTTAGTCCTCTGTCTGTTACATAAAGTGTTAGTCCTCTGTCTGTTACATACAGAGTTAGTCCTCTGTCTGTTACATACAGAGTTAGTCCTCTGTCTGTTACATACAGAGTTAGTCCTCTGTCTGTTACATAAAGTGTTAGTCCTCTGTCTGTTACATACAGAGTTAGTCCTCTGTCTGTTACATACAGTGTTAGTCCTCTGTCTGTTGCATACAATGTTAGGCCTCTGTCTGTTACATACAGTGTTTATCCTCTGTCTGTTACATACAGTGTTACTCCTCTGTCTGTTGCACACAGTGTTAGTCCTCTGTCTGTTACATACAGTATTAGTCCTCTGTCTGTTACATACAGTGTCAGTCCTGTGTCTGTTGCATACAGTGTTAGTCCTCTGTCTGTTACATACAGTGTTTATCCTCTGTCTGTTACATACAGTGTTACTCCTCTGTCTGTTACACACAGTGTTAGTCCTCTGTCTGTTACATACAGTATTAGTCCTCTGTCTGTTACATACAGTGTCAGTCCTGTGTCTGTTGCATACAGTGTTAGTCCTCTGTCTGTTATATACAGTGTTAGTCCGCTGTCTGTTACATACAGTTTTAGCCCTCTGTCTGTTACATACAGTTTTAGCCCTCTGTCTGTTACATACAGTGTCAGTCCTCTGTCTGTTATATACACTGTTAGTCCTCTGTCTGTTACATAAAGTATTAGTCCTCTGTCTGTTGCATACAGTTTTACTCCTCTGTCTATTACATACAGTGCTAGTCCTCTGTCTGTTACATACAGTGTTAGTCCTCTGTCTGTTACATAGTGTTAGTCCTCTGTCTGTTACATACAGTGTTTATCCTCTGTCTGTTACATACAGTTTTACTCCTCTGTCTATTACATACAGTGTTAGTCCTCTGTCTGTTACATACAGTGTTAGTCCTCTGTCTGTTACATACAGTGTTAGTCCTCTGTCTGTTACATACAGTGTTAGTCCTCTGTCTGTTACATACAGTGTTAGTCCTCTGTCTGTTGCATACAGTCTTAGTCCTCTGTCTGTTACATACAGTGTTTATACTCTGTCTGTTACATAAAGTGTTACTGCTCTGTCTGTTGCACACAGAGTTAACCCTCTGTCAGTTACATACAGTGTTAGTCCTCTGTCTGTTACATACAATGTTAGTCCTCTGTCTGTTACATACACTGTTAGTCCTCTGTCTGTTACATACAGTGTTAGTCCTCTGTCTGTTACATACAGTGTCAGTCCTCTGTCTGTTACATACAGTTTTAGTCCTCTGTCTGTTGCGTACACAGTTAGTCCTCTGTCTGTTACATACAGGGTTAGTCCTCTGTCTGTTACATACAGTGTCAGTCCTCTGTCTGTTACATACAGTGTTATTCCTCTGTCTGTTAAATACATAGTTAGTCCTCTGTCTGTTACATACAGCGTTAGTCCTCTGTCTGTTACATACAGTGTTAAACCTCTGTTTGTTACATACAGTATGAGTTCTCTGTCTGTTACATACAATGTTAGTCCTCTGTCTGTTACATACACTGTTAGTCCTCTGTCTGTTGCATACAGTGTTCGTCCTCTGTCTGTTGCATACAGTGTTAGTCCTCTGTCTGTTACATACAGTGTTAGTCCTCTGTCTGTTACATACAGTGTTAGTCCCCTGTCTGTTACATACAGTGTTAGTCCTCTGTCTGTTACATACAGTGTTAGTCCGCTGTCTGTTACATACAGTGTTAGTCCTCTGTCTGTTACATACAGTGTTAGTCCTCTGTCTGTTACATAGTGTTAACCCTCTGTCTGTTACATACAGTGTTAGTCCTCTGTCTGTTACATACAGTGTTAGTCCTCTGTCTGTTACATACACTGTTAGTCCTCTGTCTGTGATATACAGTGTTAGTCCTCTGTCTGTTACATACAGTGTCAGTCCTCTGTCTGATATATACACTGTTAGTCCTCTGTCTGTGACATACAGTGTTAGTCCTCTGTCTGTTACCTACAGTGTTAGTCCGCTGTCTGTTACATACAGTGTTAGTCCTCTGTCTGTTACATACAGTGTCAGTCCTGTGTCTGTTACATACAGTGTTAGTCCTCTGTCTGTTATATACAGTGTTAGTCCGCTGTCTGTTACATACAGTTTTAGCCCTCTGTCTGTTACATACAGTGTTAGTCCGCTGTGTGTTACATACAGTGTTAGCCCGCTGTCTGTTACATACAGTGTTAGTCTTCTGTCTGTTACATACAGTGTTAGTCTTCTGTCTGTTACATACAGTGTTAGTCCTCTAACTGTTAAATACACTGTATGTAACAGACAGAAGTCTAACACTATTAGTCCTCTGTCTGTTACATACAGTGTTAGTCCTCTGTCTGTTACATACAGTCTAAGTACTCTGTTACATACAGAGTTAACCCTTTGTCAGTTATATACAGTGTTAGTCCTCTGTCCGTTACATACAATGTTAGTCCTCTGTCTGTTACATACAGTGTTAGTCCTCTGTCTGTTACATACAGTGTTAGTCCTCTGTCTGTTACATACAGTGTCAGTCCTCTGTCTGTTACATACAGTGTTAGTCCTCTGTCTGTTACATACACAGTTAGTCCTCTGTCTGTTACATACAGGGTTAGTCCTCTGTCTGTTACATACAGTGTTAACCCTCTGTCTGTTACATACAGTATGAGCCCTCTGTCTGTTACATACAGTGTTAGTCCTCTGTCTGTTACATACACTGTTAGTCCTCTGTCTGTGACATACAGTGTCAGTCCTCTTTCTGTTACATACAGTGTTAGTCCTCTGTCTGTTACATACAGTGTCAGTCCTCTGTCTGTTACATACAATGTTAGTCCTCTGTCTGTTACATACAGTGTTAATCCTTTGTCTTTTGCATACAGTGTTAACCATCTGTCTGTTACATACAGTGTTAGTCCTCTGTCTATAACATACAGTTTTAGTCCTCTGTCTGTTACATACATTGTTAGTCCTCTGTCTGTTACATACAGTGTTAGTCCTCTGTCTGTTACATAAAGTGTTAGTCCTCTGTCTGTTACGTACAGTTTTAGTCCTCTATCTGTTACATACAGTGTTAACCCTCTGTCTGTTACATACAGTGTTAGTCCTCTGTCTGTTACATACAGTGTTAGTCCTCTGTCTGTTACATAGAGTGTTAGCCTTCTGTCTGTTATATACAGTGTTAGTCCTCTGTCTGTTACATACAGTCTTAGTCCTCTGTCTGCTACATACAGTGTTAGTCCTCTGTCTGTTATATACAGTGTTAGTCCTCTGTCTGTTACATAAAGTATTAGTCCTCTGTCTGTTGCATACAGTTTTACTCCTCTGTCTATTACATACAGTGTTAGTCCTCTGTCTGTTACATACAGTGTTAGTCCTCTGTCTGTTACATACAGTCTTAGTCCTCTGTCTGCTACATACAGTGTTAGTCCTCTGTCTGTTACATACAGTGTTAGTCCTCTGTCTGTTACATAAAGTATTAGTCCTCTGTCTGTTGCATACAGTTTTACTCCTCTGTCTATTACATACAGTGTTAGTCCTCTGTCTGTTACATACAGTGTTAGTCCTCTGTCTGTTACATACAGAGTTAGTCCTCTGTCTGTTACATACAGTGTTAGTCCTCTGTCTGTTGCATACAATGTTAGGCCTCTGTCTGTTACATACAGTGTTTATCCTCTGTCTGTTACATACAGTGTTACTCCTCTGTCTGTTGCACACAGTGTTAGTCCTCTGTCCGTTACATACAGTGTAAATCCTTTGTCTGTTACATACAGTTTTAGTCCTCTGTCTGTTACATACAGTGTTAATCCTTTGTCTGTTACATACAGTTTTAGTCCTCTGTCTGTTACATACAGTGTTAGTCCGCTGTGTGTTACATACAGTGTTAGCCCGCTGTCTGTTACATACAGTGTTAGTCTTCTGTCTGTTACATACAGTGTTAGTCTTCTGTCTGTTACATACAGTGTTAGTCCTCTAATTGTTAAATACACTGTATGTAACAGACAGAAGTCTAACACTATTAGTCCTCTGTCTGTTACATACAGTGTTAGTCCTCTGTCTGTTACATACAGTCTAAGTACTCTGTTACATACAGAGTTAACCCTCTGTCAGTTATATACAGTGTTAGTCCTCTGTCCGTTACATACAATGTTAGTCCTCTGTCTGTTACATACAGTGTTAGTCCTCTGTCTGTTACATACAGTGTTAGTCCTCTGTCTGTTACATACAGTGTCAGTCCTCTGTCTGTTACATACAGTGTTAGTGCTCTGTCTGTTACATACACAGTTAGTCCTCTGTCTGTTACATACAGGGTTAGTCCTCTGTCTGTTACATACAGTGTTAACCCCCTGTCTGTTACATACAGTATGAGCCCTCTGTCTGTTACATACAGTGTTAGTCCTCTGTCTGTTACATACACTGTTAGTCCTCTGTCTGTGACATACAGTGTCAGTCCTCTGTCTGTTACATACAGTGTTAGTCCTCTGTCTGTTACATACAGTGTCAGTCCTCTGTCTGTTACATACAATGTTAGTCCTCTGTCTGTTACATACGGTGTTAGTCCTCTGTCTGTTACATACAGTATTAATCCTCTGTCTGTTGCATACAGTGTTCGTCCTCTGTCTGTTGCATACAGTGTTAGTCCTCTGGCTGTTACATACACTGTTAGTCCTCTGTCTGTTACATACAGTGTTAATCCTTTGTCTTTTGCATAAAGTGTTAACCATCTGTCTGTTACATACAGTGTTAGTCCTCTGTCTATAACATACAGTTTTAGTCCTCTGTCTGTTACGTACAGTGTTAGTCCTCTATCTGTTACATACAGTGTTAACCCTCTGTCTGTTACATACAGTGTTAGTCCTCTGTCTGTTACATACAGTGTTAGTCCTCTGTCTGTTACATAGAGTGTTAGCCTTCTGTCTGTTATATACAGTGTTAGTCCTCTGTCTGTTACATACAGTCTTAGTCCTCTGTCTGCTACATACAGTGTTAGTCCTCTGTCTGTTATATACAGTGTTAGTCCTCTGTCTGTTACATAAAGTATTAGTCCTCTGTCTGTTGCATACAGTTTTACTCCTCTGTCTATTACATACAGTGTTAGTCCTCTGTCTGTTACATACAGTGTTAGTCCTCTGTCTGTTACATACAGTCTTAGTCCTCTGTCTGCTACATACAGTGTTAGTCCTCTGTCTGTTACATACAGTGTTAGTCCTCTGTCTGTTACATAAAGTATTAGTCCTCTGTCTGTTGCATACAGTTTTACTCCTCTGTCTATTACATACAGTGTTAGTCCTCTGTCTGTTACATACAGTGTTAGTCCTCTGTCTGTTACATACAGAGTTAGTCCTCTGTCTGTTACATACAGTGTTAGTCCTCTGTCTGTTGCATACAATGTTAGGCCTCTGTCTGTTACATACAGTGTTTATCCTCTGTCTGTTACATACAGTGTTACTCCTCTGTCTGTTGCACACAGTGTTAGTCCTCTGTCTGTTACATACAGTGTTAGTCCTCTGTCCGTTACATACAGTGTTAATCCTTTGTCTGTTACATACAGTTTTAGTCCTCTGTCTGTTACATACAGTGTTAGTCCTCTGTCTGTTACATACAGAGTTAGTCCTCTGTCTGTTACATACAGTGTTAGTCCTCTGTCTGTTGCATACAATGTTAGTCCTCTGTCTGTTACACACAGTGTTAGTCCTCTGTCTGTTACATACAATGTTAGTCCTCTGTCTGTTACATACAATGTTAGTCCTCTCTCTGTTGCATACAGTGTTAGTCCTCTGTCTGTTGCATACAGTGTTTATCCTCTGTCTGTTACATACAGTGTTACTCCTCTGTCTTTTGCACACAGTGTTAGTCCTCTGTCTGTTACATACAGTGTTAGTCCTCTGTCTGTTACATATAGTGTTAGTCCTCTGTCTGTTACATACAGTGTTAGTCCTCTGTCTGTTACATACAGTGTTAGTCCGCTGTCTGTTACATGCAGTGTTAGTCCTCTGTCTGTTACATGCAGTGTTAGTCCTCTGTCTGTTACATACAGTGTCAGTCCTCTGTCTGTTACATACAGTGTTAGTCCTCTGTCTGTTACATACACAGTTAATCCTCTGTCTGTTACATACAGGGTTAGTCCTCTGTCTGTTACATACAGTGTTAACCCTCTGTCTGTTACACACAGTGCTAGTCCTCTGTCTGTTACGTACAGTGTTAGTCCTCTATCTGTTACATACAGTGTTAACCCTCTGTCTGTTACACACAGTGTTAGTCCTCTGTCTGTTACATACAGTGTTAGTCCTCTGTCTGTTACATACAGTGTTAGTCCTCTGTCTGTTACATAAAGTATTAGTCCTCTGTCTGTTGCATACAGTTTTACTCCTCTGTCTATTACATACAGTGTTAGTCCTCTGTCTGTTACATACAGTGTTAGTCCTCTGTCTGTTACATACAGTCTTAGTCCTCTGTCTGCTACATACAGTGTTAGTCCTATGTCTGTTACATACAGTGTTAGTCCTCTGTCTGTTACATAAAGTATTAATCCTCTGTCTGTTGCATACAGTTTTACTCCTCTGTCTATTACATACAGTGTTAGTCCTCTGTCTGTGACATACAGTGTCAGTCCTCTGTCTGTTACATACAGTGTTAGTCCTCTGTCTGTTACATACATTGTCAGTCCTCTGTCTGTTACATACAATGTTAGTCCTCTGTCTGTTACATACGGTGTTAGTCCTCTGTCTGTTACATACAGTATTAGTCCTCTGTCTGTTGCATATAATGTTCGTCCTCTGTCTGTTACATACGGTGTTAGTCCTCTGTCTGTTACATACAGTATTAGTCCTCTGTCTGTTACATACAATGTTAGTCCTCTGTCTGTTACATACAATGTTAGTCCTCTGTCTGTTACATACGGTGTTAGTCCTCTGTCTGTTACATACATTATTTGTCCTCTGTCTGTTACATACAGTGTTCGTCCTCTGTCTGTTGCATACAGTGTTAGTCCTCTGGCTGTTACATACACTGTTAGTCCTCTGTCTGTTACATACAGTGTTAATCCTTTGTCTTTTGCATACAGTGTTAACCATCTGTCTGTTACATACAGTGTTAGTCCTCTGTCTATAACATACAGTTTTAGTCCTCTGTCTGTTACATACATTGTTAGTCCTCTGTCTGTTACATACAGTGTTAGTCCTCTGTCTGTTACATAAAGTGTTAGTCCTCTGTCTGTTACATACAGTGTTAACCCTCTGTCTGTTACATACAGTGTTAGTCCTCTGTCTGTTGCATACAGTGTTCGTCCTCTGTCTGTTGCATACAGTGTTAGTCCTCTAGCTTTTACATACATTGTTAGTCCTCTGTCTGTTACATACAGTGTTAGTCCTCTGTCTGTTACATACAGTGTTAGTCCTCTGTCTGTTACATACAGTGTTAGTCCGCTGTCTGTTACATACAGTGTTAGTCCTCTGTCAGTTACATACAGTGTTAGTCCTCTGTCTGTTACATACAGTGTCAGTCCTCTGTCTGTTACATACAGTGTTAGTCCTCTGTCTGTTACATACACAGTTAGTCCTCTGTCTGTTACATACAGGGTTAGTCCTCTGTCTGTTACATACAGTGTTAACCCTCTGTCTGTTACATACAGTGTTAGTCCTCTGTCTGTTACATACAGTGTTAGTCCTCTGTCTGTTACATACACTGTTAGTCCTCTGTCTGTGATATACAGTGTTAGTCCTCTGTCTGTTACATACAGTGTCAGTCCTCTGTCTGTTACATACAGTGTTAGTCCTCTGTCTGTTGCATACAGTGTTAGTCCTCTGTCTGTTACATACAGTCTAAGTACTCTGTTACATACAGAGTTAACCCTCTGTCAGTTATATACAGTGTTAGTCCTCTGTCTGTTACATACAATGTTAGTCCTCTGTCTGTTACATACAGTATTTGTCCTCTGTCTGTTACATACAGTGTTCGTCCTCTGTCTGTTGCATACAGTGTTAGTCCTCTGGCTGTTACATACACTGTTAGTCCTCTGTCTGTTACATACAGTGTTAATCCTTTGTCTTTTGCATACAGTGTTAACCATCTGTCTGTTACATACAGTGTTAGTCCTCTGTCTATAACATACAGTTTTAGTCCTCTGTCTGTTACATACATTGTTAGTCCTCTGTCTGTTACATACAGTGTTAGTCCTCTGTCTGTTACATAAAGTGTTAGTCCTCTGTCTGTTACATACAGTGTTAACCCTCTGTCTGTTACATACAGTGTTAGTCCTCTGTCTGTTGCATACAGTGTTCGTCCTCTGTCTGTTGCATACAGTGTTAGTCCTCTAGCTGTTACATACATTGTTAGTCCTCTGTCTGTTACATACAGTGTTAGTCCTCTGTCTGTTACATACAGTGTTAGTCCTCTGTCTGTTACATACAATGTTAGTCCTCTGTCTGTTACATACAGTCTTAGTCCTCTGTCTGCTACATACAGTGTTAGCCCTATGTCTGTTACATACAGTGTTAGTCCTCTGTCTGTTACATAAAGTATTAATCCTCTGTCTGTTGCATACAGTTTTACTCCTCTGTCTATTACATACAGTGTTAGTCCTCTGTCTGTGACATACAGTGTCAGTCCTCTGTCTGTTACATACAGTGTTAGTCCTCTGTCTGTTACATACAGTGTCAGTCCTCTGTCTGTTACATACAATGTTAGTCCTCTGTCTGTTACATACGGTGTTAGTCCTCTGTCTGTTACATACAGTATTAGTCCTCTGTCTGTTGCATATAATGTTCGTCCTCTGTCTGTTACATACGGTGTTTGTCCTCTGTCTGTTACATACAGTATTAGTCCTCTGTCTGTGACATACAATGTTAGTCCTCTGTCTGTTACATACAATGTTTGTCCTCTGTCTGTTACATACGGTGTTAGTCCTCTGTCTGTTACATACAGTATTTGTCCTCTGTCTGTTACATACAGTGTTCGTCCCCTGTCTGTTGCATACAGTGTTAGTCCTCTGGCTGTTACATACACTGTTAGTCCTCTGTCTGTTACATACAGTGTTAATCCTTTGTCTTTTGTATACAGTGTTAACCATCTGTCTGTTACATACAGTGTTAGTCCTCTGTCTATAACATACAGTTTTAGTCCTCTGTCTGTTACATACATTGTTAGACCTCTGTCTGTTACATACAGTGTTAGTCCTCTGTCTGTTACATAAAGTGTTAGTCCTCTGTCTGTTAGATACAGTGTTAACCCTCTGTCTGTTACATACAGTGTTAGTCCTCTGTCTGTTGCATACAGTGTTCGTCCTCTGTCTGTTGCATACAGTGTTAGTCCTCTAGCTGTTACATACATTGTTAGTCCTCTGTCTGTTACATACAGTGTTAGTCCTCTGTCTGTTACATACAGTGTTAGTCCTCTGTCTGTTACATACAGTGTTAGTCCGCTGTCTGTTACATACAGTGTTAGTCCTCTGTCTGTTACATACAGTGTTAGTCCTCTGTCTGTTACATACAGTGTCAGTCCTCTGTCTGTTACATACAGTGTTAGTCCTCTGTCTGTTACATACACAGTTAGTCCTCTGTCTGTTACATACAGGGTTAGTCCTCTGTCTGTTACATACAGTGTTAACCCTCTGTCTGTTACATACAGTCTAAGTACTCTGTTACATACAGAGTTAACCCTCTGTCAGTTATATACAGTGTTAGTCCTCTGTCTGTTACATACAATGTTAGTCCTCTGTCTGTTACATACAATGTTAGTCCTCTGTCCGTTACATACATTGTTAGTCCTCTGTCTGTTACATACAGTGTCAGTCCTCTGTCTGTTACATACAGTGTTAGTCCTCTGTCTGTTACATACACAGTTAGTCCTCTGTCTGTTACATACAGGGTTAATCCTCTGTCTGTTACATACAGTGTTAACCCTCTGTCTGTTACATACAGTATGAGTCCTCTGTCTGTTACATACAGTGTTAGTCCTCTGTCTGTTACATACACTGTTAGTCCTCTGTCTGTGACATACAGTGTCAGTCCTCTGTCTGTTACATACAGTGTTAGTCCTCTGTCTGTTACATACAGTGTCAGTCCTCTGTCTGTTACATACAGTGTTAGTCCTCTGTCTGTTACATACGGTGTTAGTCCTCTGTCTGTTACATACAGTATTAGTCCTCTGTCTGTTGCATACAGTGTACGTCCTCTGTCTGCTACATACAGTGTTAGTCCTCTGTCTGTTACATACAATGTTAGTCCTCTGTCTGTTACATACAGTCTTAGTCCTCTGTCTGCTACACACAGTGTTAGTCCTCTGTCTGTTACATACAGTGTTAGTCCTCTGTCTGTTACATAAAGTATTAGTCCTCTGTCTGTTGCATACAGTTTTACTCCTCTGTCTATTACATACAGTGTTAGTCCTCTGTCTGTTACATACAGTGTTAGTCCTCTGTCTGTTACATACAGTGTTAGTCCTCTGTCTGTTACATACAGTGTTAGTCCTCTGTCTGTTACATACAGTGTTAGTCCTCTGTCTGTTGCATACAGTGTTAGTCCTCTGTCTGTTGCATACAATGTTAGGCCTCTGTCTGTTACATACAGTGTTTATCCTCTGTCTGTTACATACAGTGTTACTCCTCTGTCTGTTGCACACAGTGTTAGTCCTCTGTCTGTTACATACAGTGTTAGTCCTCTGTCTGTTACATACAGTGTTAGTCCGCTGTCTGTTACATACAGTGTCAGTCCTGTGTCTGTTACATACAGTGTTAGTCCTCTAACTGTTAAATACACTGTATGTAACAGACAGAGGTCTAACACTATTAGTCCTCTGTCTGTTACATACAGTGTTAGTCCTCTGTCTGTTACATACAGTCTAAGTACTCTACTACATACAGAGTTAACCCTCTGTCAGTTATATACAGTGTTAGTCCTCTGTCTGTTACATACAATGTTAGTCCTCTGTCTGTTACATACAATGTTAGTCCTCTGTCTGTTACATACATTGTTAGTCCTCTGTCTGTTACATACAGTGTCAGTCCTCTGTCTGTTACATACAGTGTTAGTCCTCTGTCTGTTACATACACAGTTAGTCCTCTGTCTGTTACATACAGGGTTAATCCTCTGTCTGTTACATACAGTGTTAACCCTCTGTCTGTTACATACATTATGAGTCCTCTGTCTGTTACATACAGTGTTAGTCCTCTGTCTGTTACATACACTGTTAGTCCTCTGTCTGTGACATACAGTGTCAGTCCTCTGTCTGTTACATACAGTGTTATGCTCTGTCTGTTACATAGAGTGTCAGTCCTCTGTCTGTTACATACAGTGTTAGTCCTCTGTCTGTTACATACGGTGTTAGTCCTCTGTCTGTTACATACAGTATTAGTCCTCTGTCTGTTGCATACAGTGTTCGTCCTCTGTCTGTTGCATACAGTGTTAGTCCTCTGGCTGCTACATACAGTCTTAGTCCTCTGTCTGCTACATACAGTGTTAGTCCTCTGTCTGTTACATACTATGTTAGTCCTCTGTCTGTTACATACAGACTTAGTCCTCTGTCTGCTACATACAGTGTTAGTCCTCTGTCTGTTACATACAGTGTTAGTCCTCTGTCTGTTACATAAAGTATTAGTCCTCTGTCTGTTGCATACAGTTTTACTCCTCTGTCTATTACATACAGTGTTAGTCCTCCGTCTGTTACATACAGTGTTAGTCCTCTGTCTGTTACATACAGTGTTAGTCCTCTGTCTGTTACATACAGTGTTAGTCCTCTGTCTGTTACATACAGTGTTAGTCCTCTGTCTGTTGCATACAGTGTTAGTCCTCTGTCTGTTGCATACAATGTTAGGCCTCTGTCTGTTACATACAGTGTTTATCCTCTGTCTGTTACATACATTGTTAGTCCTCTGTCTGTTACATACAGTGTTAGTCCTCTGTCTGTTACATACAGTGTTAGTCCTCTGTCTGTTACATACAGTGTTAGTCCTCCGTCTGTTACATACAGTCTTAGTCCTCTGTCTGCTACATACAGTGTTAGTCCTATGTCTGTTACATACAGTGTTAGTCCTCTGTCTGTTACATAAAGTATTAATCCTCTGTCTGTTGCATACAGTTTTACTCCTCTGTCTATTACATACAATGTTAGTCCTCTGTCTGTGACATACAGTGTCAGTCCTCTGTCTGTTACATACAGTGTTAGTCCTCTGTCTGTTACATACAGTGTCAGTCCTCTGTCTGTTACATACAATGTTAGTCCTCCGTCTGTTACATACGGTGTTAGTCCTCTGTCTGTTACATACAGTATTTGTCCTCTGTCTGTTACATACAGTGTTCGTCCCCTGTCTGTTGCATACAGTGTTAGTCCTCTGGCTGTTACATACACTGTTAGTCCTCTGTCTGTTACATACAGTGTTAATCCTTTGTCTTTTGTATACAGTGTTAACCATCTGTCTGTTACATACAGTGTTAGTCCTCTGTCTATAACATACAGTTTTAGTCCTCTGTCTGTTACATACATTGTTAGACCTCTGTCTGTTACATACAGTGTTAGTCCTCTGTCTGTTACATAAAGTGTTAGTCCTCTGTCTGTTACATACAGTGTTAACCCTCTGTCTGTTACATACAGTGTTAGTCCTCTGTCTGTTGCATACAGTGTTCGTCCTCTGTCTGTTGC
This sequence comes from Eledone cirrhosa, assembly GCA_964016885.1. NCBI lineage: Eukaryota > Metazoa > Mollusca > Cephalopoda > Octopoda > Eledonidae > Eledone > Eledone cirrhosa. The sequence continues at coordinate 24,326,774 of OZ024753.1, read as the reverse complement.
ATACAGTGTTAGTCCTCTAGCTGTTACATACATTGTTAGTCCTCTGTCTGTTACATACAGTGTTAGTCTTCTGTCTGTTACATACAGTGTTAGTCCTCTGTCTGTTACATACAGTGTTAGTCCGCTGTCTGTTACATACAGTGTTAGTCCTCTGTCTGTTACATACAGTGTTAGTCCTCTGTCTGTTACATACAGTGTCAGTCCTCTGTCTGTTACATACAGTGTTAGTCCTCTGTCTGTTACATACACAGTTAGTCCTCTGTCTGTTACATACAGGGTTAGTCCTCTGTCTGTTACATACAGTGTTAACCCTCTGTCTGTTACATACAGTGTTAGTCCTCTGTCTGTTACATACAGTGTTAGTCCTCTGTCTGTTACATACACTGTTAGTCCTCTGTCTGTGATATACAGTGTTAGTTCTCTGTCTGTTACATACAGTGTCAGTCCTCTGTCTGTTACATACAGTGTTAGTCCTCTGTCTGTTGCATACAGTGTTAGTCCTCTGTCTGTTACATACACTGTTAGTCCTCTGTCTGTGACATACAGTGTTAGTCCTCTGTCTGTTACCTACAGTGTTAGTCCGCTGTCTGTTACATACAGTGTTAGTCCTCTGTCTGTTACATACAGTGTCAGTCCTGTGTCTGTTACATACAGTGTTAGTCCTCTAACTGTTAAATACACTGTATGTAACAGACAGAGGTCTAACACTATTAGTCCTCTGTCTGTTACATACAGTGTTAGTCCTCTGTCTGTTACATACAGTCTAAGTACTCTGTTACATACAGAGTTAACCCTCTGTCAGTTATATACAGTGTTAGTCCTCTGTCTGTTACATACAATGTTAGTCCTCTGTCTGTTACATACAATGTTAGTCCTCTGTCCGTTACATACATTGTTAGTCCTCTGTCTGTTACATACAGTGTCAGTCCTCTGTCTGTTACATACAGTGTTAGTCCTCTGTCTGTTACATACACAGTTAGTCCTCTGTCTGTTACATACAGGGTTAATCCTCTGTCTGTTACATACAGTGTTAACCCTCTGTCTGTTACATACAGTATGAGTCCTCTGTCTGTTACATACAGTGTTAGTCCTCTGTCTGTTACATACACTGTTAGTCCTCTGTCTGTAACATACAGTGTCAGTCCTCTGTCTGTTACATACAGTGTTAGTCCTCTGTCTGTTACATACAGTGTCAGTCCTCTGTCTGTTACATACAGTGTTAGTCCTCTGTCTGTTACATACGGTGTTAGTCCTCTGTCTGTTACATACAGTATTAGTCCTCTGTCTGTTGCATACAGTGTTCGTCCTCTGTCTGCTACATACAGTGTTAGTCCTCTGTCTGTTACATACAATGTTAGTCCTCTGTCTGTTACATACAGTCTTAGTCCTCTGTCTGCTACATACAGTGTTAGTCCTCTGTCTGTTACATACAGTGTTAGTCCTCTGTCTGTTACATAAAGTATTAGTCCTCTGTCTGTTGCATACAGTTTTACTCCTCTGTCTATTACATACCATGTTAGTCCTCTGTCTGTTACATACAGTGTTAGTCCTCTGTCTGTTACATACAGTGTTAGTCCTCTGTCTGTTACATACAGTGTTAGTCCTCTGTCTGTTGCATACAGTGTTAGTCCTCTGTCTGTTGCATACAATGTTAGGCCTCTGTCTGTTACATACAGTGTTTATCCTCTGTCTGTTACATACAGTGTTACTCCTCTGTCTGTTGCACACAGTGTTAGTCCTCTGTCTGTTACATACAGTGTTAGTCCTCTGTCTGTTACATACAGTGTTAGTCCGCTGTCTGTTACATACAGTGTTAGTCCTTTGTCTGTTACATACAGTGTCAGTCCTGTGTCTGTTACATACAGTGTTAGTCCTCTAACTGTTAAATACACTGTATGTAACAGACAGAGGTCTAACACTATTAGTCCTCTGTCTGTTACATACAGTGTTAGTCCTCTGTCTGTTACATACAGTCTAAGTACTCTGTTACATACAGAGTTAACCCTCTGTCAGTTATATACAGTGTTAGTCCTCTGTCTGTTACATACAATGTTAGTCCTCTGTCTGTTACATACAATGTTAGTCCTCTGTCTGTTACATACATTTTTAGTCCTCTGTCTGTTACATACAGTGTCAGTCCTCTGTCTGTTACATACAGTGTTAGTCCTCTGTCTGCTACATACACAGTTAGTCCTCTGTCTGTTACATACAGGGTTAATCCTCTGTCTGTTACATACAGTGTTAACCCTCTGTCTGTTACATACAGTATGAGTCCTCTGTCTGTTACATACAGTGTTAGTCCTCTGTCTGTTACATACACTGTTAGTCCTCTGTCTGTGACATACAGTGTTAGTCCTCTGTCTGTTACATACACTGTTAGTCCTCTGTCTGTGATATACAGTGTTAGTCCTCTGTCTGTTACATACAGTGTCAGTCCTCTGTCTGTTACATACAGTGTTAATCCTCTGTCTGTTGCATACAGTGTTAGTCCACTGTCTGTTACATACACTGTTAGTCCTCTGTCTGTGACATACAGTGTTAGTCCTCTGTCTGTTACCTACAGTGTTAGTCCGCTGTCTGTTACATACAGTGTTAGTCCTCTGTATGTTACATACAGTGTCAGTCCTGTGTCTGTTACATACAGTGTTAGTCCTCTAACTGTTAAATACACTGTATGTAACAGACAGAGGTCTAACACTATTAGTCCTCTGTCTGTTACATACAGTGTTAGTCCTCTGTCTGTTACATACAGTCTAAGTACTCTGTTACATACAGAGTTAACCCTCTGTCAGTTATATACAGTGTTAGTCCTCTGTCTGTTACATACAATGTTAGTCCTCTGTCTGTTACATACAATGTTAGTCCTCTGTCCGTTACATACATTGTTAGTCCTCTGTCTGTTACATACAGTGTCAGTCCTCTGTCTGTTACATACAGTGTTAGTCCTCTGTCTGTTACATACACAGTTAGTCCTCTGTCTGTTACATACAGGGTTAATCCTCTGTCTGTTACATACAGTGTTAACCCTCTGTCTGTTACATACAGTATGAGTCCTCTGTCTGTTACATACAGTGTTAGTCCTCTGTCTGTTACATACACTGTTAGTCCTCTGTCTGTGACATACAGTGTCAGTCCTCTGTCTGTTACATACAGTGTTAGTCCTCTGTCTGTTACATACAGTGTCAGTCCTCTGTCTGTTACATACAGTGTTAGTCCTCTGTCTGTTACATACGGTGTTAGTCCTCTGTCTGTTACATACAGTATTAGTCCTCTGTCTGTTGCATACAGTGTTCGTCCTCTGTCTGCTACATACAGTGTTAGTCCTCTGTCTGTTACATACAATGTTAGTCCTCTGTCTGTTACATACAGTCTTAGTCCTCTGTCTGCTACATACAGTGTTAGTCCTCTGTCTGTTACATACAGTGTTAGTCCTCTGTCTGTTACATAAAGTATTAGTCCTCTGTCTGTTGCATACAGTTTTACTCCTCTGTCAATTACATACAGTGTTAGTCCTCTGTCTGTTACATACAGTGTTAGTCCTCTGTCTGTTACATACAGTGTTAGTCCTCTGTCTGTTACATACAGTGTTAGTCCTCTGTCTGTTACATACAGTGTTAGTCCTCTGTCTGTTGCATACAGTGTTAGTCCTCTGTCTGTTGCATACAATGTTAGGCCTCTGTCTGTTACATACAGTGTTTATCCTCTGTCTGTTACATACAGTGTTACTCCTCTGTCTGTTGCACACAGTGTTAGTCCTCTGTCTGTTACATACAGTGTTAGTCCTCTGTCTGTTACATACAGTGTTAGTCCGCTGTCTGTTACATACAGTGTTAGTCCTCTGTCTGTTACATACAGTGTCAGTCCTGTGTCTGTTACATACAGTGTTAGTCCTCTAACTGTTAAATACACTGTATGTAACAGACAGAGGTCTAACACTATTAGTCCTCTGTCTGTTACATACAGTGTTAGTCCTCTGTCTGTTACATACAGTCTAAGTACTCTGTTACATACAGAGTTAACCCTCTGTCAGTTATATACAGTGTTAGTCCTCTGTCTGTTACATACAATGTTAGTCCTCTGTCTGTTACATACAATGTTAGTCCTCTGTCTGTTACATACATTGTTAGTCCTCTGTCTGTTACATACAGTGTCAGTCCTCTGTCTGTTACATACAGTGTTAGTCCTCTGTCTGCTACATACACAGTTAGTCCTCTGTCTGTTACATACAGGGTTAATCCTCTGTCTGTTACATACAGTGTTAACCCTCTGTCTGTTACATACAGTATGAGTCCTCTGTCTGTTACATACAGTGTTAGTCCTCTGTCTGTTACATACACTGTTAGTCCTCTGTCTGTGACATACAGTGTCAGTCCTCTGTCTGTTACATACAGTGTTAGTCCTCTGTCTGTTACATACAGTGTCAGTCCTCTGTCTGTTACATACAGTGTTAGTCCTCTGTCTGTTACATACGGTGTTAGTCCTCTGTCTGTTACATACAGTATTAGTCCTCTGTCTGTTGCATACAGTGTTCGTCCTCTGTCTGTTGCATACAGTGTTAGTCCTCTGGCTGTTACATACACTGTTAGTCCTCTGTCTGTTACATACAGTGTTAATCCTTTGTCTTTTGCATACAGTCTTAGTCCTCTGTCTGCTACATACAGTCTTAGTCCTCTGTCTGCTACATACAGTGTTAGTCCTCTGTCTGTTACATACAATGTTAGTCCTCTGTCTGTTACATACAGTCTTAGTCCTCTGTCTGCTACATACAGTGTTAGTCCTCTGTCTGTTACATACAGTGTTAGTCCTCTGTCTGTTACATAAAGTATTAGTCCTCTGTCTGTTGCATACAGTTTTACTCCTCTGTCTATTACATACAGTGTTAGTCCTCCGTCTGTTACATACAGTGTTAGTCCTCTGTCTGTTACATACAGTGTTAGTCCTCTGTCTGTTACATACAGTGTTAGTCCTCTGTCTGTTACATACAGTGTTAGTCCTCTGTCTGTTGCATACAGTGTTAGTCCTCTGTCTGTTGCATACAATGTTAGGCCTCTGTCTGTTACATACAGTGTTTATCCTCTGTCTGTTACATACAGTGTTACTCCTCTGTCTGTTGCACACAGTGTTAGTCCTCTGTCTGTTACATACAGTGTTAGTCCTCTGTCTGTTACATACAATGTTAGTCCTCTGTCTGTTACATACAGTGTTAGTCCTCTGTCTGTTACATACAGTGTTAGTCCTCTGTCTGTTACATACAGTGTCAGTCCTCTGTCTGTTACATACAGTGTTAGTCCTCTGTCTGTTACATACACAGTTAGTCCTCTGTCTGTTACATACAGGGTTAGTCCTCTGTCTATTACATACAGTGTTAACCCTCTGTCTGTTACATAAAGTATGAGTCCACTGTCTGTTACATACAGTGTTAGTCCTCTGTCTGTTACATACACTGTTAGTCCTCTGTCTGTGACATACAGTGTCAGTCCTCTGTCTGTTACATACGGTGTTAGTCCTCTGTCTGTTACATACAGTGTCAGTCCTCTGTCTGTTACATACACTGTTAGTCCTCTGTCTGTAACATACAGTGTCAGTCCTCTGTCTGTTACATACAGTGTTAGTCCTCTGTCTGTTACATACAGTGTCAGTCCTCTGTCTGTTACATACAGTGTTAGTCCTCTGTCTGTTACATACGGTGTTAGTCCTCTGTCTGTTACATACAGTATTAGTCCTCTGTCTGTTGCATACAGTGTTCGTCCTCTGTCTGCTACATACAGTGTTAGTCCTCTGTCTGTTACATACAATGTTAGTCCTCTGTCTGTTACATACAGTCTTAGTCCTCTGTCTGCTACATACAGTGTTAGTCCTCTGTCTGTTACATACAGTGTTAGTCCTCTGTCTGTTACATAAAGTATTAGTCCTCTGTCTGTTGCATACAGTTTTACTCCTCTGTCTATTACATACCATGTTAGTCCTCTGTCTGTTACATACAGTGTTAGTCCTCTGTCTCTTACATACAGTGTTAGTCCTCTGTCTGTTACATACAGTGTTAGTCCTCTGTCTGTTACATACAGTGTTAGTCCTCTGTCTGTTGCATACAGTGTTAGTCCTCTGTCTGTTGCATACAATGTTAGGCCTCTGTCTGTTACATACAGTGTTTATCCTCTGTCTGTTACATACAGTGTTACTCCTCTGTCTGTTGCACACAGTGTTAGTCCTCTGTCTGTTACATACAGTGTTAGTCCTCTGTCTGTTACATACAGTGTTAGTCCGCTGTCTGTTACATACAGTGTTAGTCCTTTGTCTGTTACATACAGTGTCAGTCCTGTGTCTGTTACATACAGTGTTAGTCCTCTAACTGTTAAATACACTGTATGTAACAGACAGAGGTCTAACACTATTAGTCCTCTGTCTGTTACATACAGTGTTAGTCCTCTGTCTGTTACACACAGTCTAAGTACTCTGTTACATACAGAGTTAACCCTCTGTCAGTTATATACAGTGTTAGTCCTCTGTCTGTTACATACAATGTTAGTCCTCTGTCTGTTACATACAATGTTAGTCCTCTGTCTGTTACATACATTGTTAGTCCTCTGTCTGTTACATACAGTGTCAGTCCTCTGTCTGTTACATACAGTGTTAGTCCTCTGTCTGCTACATACACAGTTAGTCCTCTGTCTGTTACATACAGGGTTAATCCTCTGTCTGTTACATACAGTGTTAACCCTCTGTCTGTTACATACAGTATGAGTCCTCTGTCTGTTACATACAGTGTTAGTCCTCTGTCTGTTACATACACTGTTAGTCCTCTGTCTGTGACATACAGTGTTAGTCCTCTGTCTGTTACATACACTGTTAGTCCTCTGTCTGTGATATACAGTGTTAGTCCTCTGTCTGTTACATACAGTGTCAGTCCTCTGTCTGTTACATACAGTGTTAATCCTCTGTCTGTTGCATACAGTGTTAGTCCTCTGTCTGTTACATACACTGTTAGTCCTCTGTCTGTGACATACAGTGTTAGTCCTCTGTCTGTTACCTACAGTGTTAGTCCGCTGTCTGTTACATACAGTGTTAGTCCTCTGTATGTTACATACAGTGTCAGTCCTGTGTCTGTTACATACAGTGTTAGTCCTCTAACTGTTAAATACACTGTATGTAACAGACAGAGGTCTAACACTATTAGTCCTCTGTCTGTTACATACAGTGTTAGTCCTCTGTCTGTTACATACAGTCTAAGTACTCTGTTACATACAGAGTTAACCCTCTGTCAGTTATATACAGTGTTAGTCCTCTGTCTGTTACATACAATGTTAGTCCTCTGTCTGTTACATACAATGTTAGTCCTCTGTCCGTTACATACATTGTTAGTCCTCTGTCTGTTACATACAGTGTCAGTCCTCTGTCTGTTACATACAGTGTTAGTCCTCTGTCTGTTACATACACAGTTAGTCCTCTGTCTGTTACATACAGGGTTAATCCTCTGTCTGTTACATACAGTGTTAACCCTCTGTCTGTTACATACAGTATGAGTCCTCTGTCTGTTACATACAGTGTTAGTCCTCTGTCTGTTACATACACTGTTAGTCCTCTGTCTGTGACATACAGTGTCAGTCCTCTGTCTGTTACATACAGTGTTAGTCCTCTGTCTGTTACATACAGTGTCAGTCCTCTGTCTGTTACATACAGTGTTAGTCCTCTGTCTGTTACATACGGTGTTAGTCCTCTGTCTGTTACATACAGTATTAGTCCTCTGTCTGTTGCATACAGTGTTCGTCCTCTGTCTGCTACATACAGTGTTAGTCCTCTGTCTGTTACATACAATGTTAGTCCTCTGTCTGTTACATACAGTCTTAGTCCTCTGTCTGCTACATACAGTGTTAGTCCTCTGTCTGTTACATACAGTGTTAGTCCTCTGTCTGTTACATAAAGTATTAGTCCTCTGTCTGTTGCATACAGTTTTACTCCTCTGTCTATTACATACAGTGTTAGTCCTCTGTCTGTTACATACAGTGTTAGTCCTCTGTCTGTTACATACAGTGTTAGTCCTCTGTCTGTTACATACAGTGTTAGTCCTCTGTCTGTTACATACAGTGTTAGTCCTCTGTCTGTTACATACACTGTTAGTCCTCTGTCTGTGATATACAGTGTTAGTCCTCTGTCTGTTACATACAGTGTCAGTCCTCTGTCTGTTACATACAGTGTTAGTCCTCTGTCTGTTGCATACAGTGTTAGTCCTCTGTCTGTTACATACACTGTTAGTCCTCTGTCTGTGACATACAGTGTTAGTCCTCTGTCTGTTACCTACAGTGTTAGTCCGCTGTCTGTTACATACAGTGTTAGTCCTCTGTCTGTTACATACAGTGTCAGTCCTGTGTCTGTTACATACAGTGTTAGTCCTCTAACTGTTAAATACACTGTATGTAACAGACAGAGGTCTAACACTATTAGTCCTCTGTCTGTTACATACAGTGTTAGTCCTCTGTCTGTTACATACAGTCTAAGTACTCTGTTACATACAGAGTTAACCCTCTGTCAGTTATATACAGTGTTAGTCCTCTGTCTGTTACATACAATGTTAGTCCTCTGTCTGTTACATACAATGTTAGTCCTCTGTCCGTTACATACATTGTTAGTCCTCTGTCTGTTACATACAGTGTCAGTCCTCTGTCTGTTACATACAGTGTTAGTCCTCTGTCTGTTACATACACAGTTAGTCCTCTGTCTGTTACATACAGGGTTAATCCTCTGTCTGTTACATACAGTGTTAACCCTCTGTCTGTTACATACAGTATGAGTCCTCTGTCTGTTACATACAGTGTTAGTCCTCTGTCTGTTACATACACTGTTAGTCCTCTGTCTGTGACATACAGTGTCAGTCCTCTGTCTGTTACATACAGTGTTAGTCCTCTGTCTGTTACATACAGTGTCAGTCCTCTGTCTGTTACATACAGTGTTAGTCCTCTGTCTGTTACATACGGTGTTAGTCCTCTGTCTGTTACATACAGTATTAGTCCTCTGTCTGTTGCATACAGTGTTCGTCCTCTGTCTGCTACATACAGTGTTAGTCCTCTGTCTGTTACATACAATGTTAGTCCTCTGTCTGTTACATACAGTCTTAGTCCTCTGTCTGCTACATACAGTGTTAGTCCTCTGTCTGTTACATACAGTGTTAGTCCTCTGTCTGTTACATAAAGTATTAGTCCTCTGTCTGTTGCATACAGTTTTACTCCTCTGTCAATTACATACAGTGTTAGTCCTCTGTCTGTTACATACAGTGTTAGTCCTCTGTCTGTTACATACAGTGTTAGTCCTCTGTCTGTTACATACAGTGTTAGTCCTCTGTCTGTTACATACAGTGTTAGTCCTCTGTCTGTTGCATACAGTGTTAGTCCTCTGTCTGTTGCATACAATGTTAGGCCTCTGTCTGTTACATACAGTGTTTATCCTCTGTCTGTTACATACAGTGTTACTCCTCTGTCTGTTGCACACAGTGTTAGTCCTCTGTCTGTTACATACAGTGTTAGTCCTCTGTCTGTTACATACAGTGTTAGTCCGCTGTCTGTTACATACAGTGTTAGTCCTCTGTCTGTTACATACAGTGTCAGTCCTGTGTCTGTTACATACAGTGTTAGTCCTCTAACTGTTAAATACACTGTATGTAACAGACAGAGGTCTAACACTATTAGTCCTCTGTCTGTTACATACAGTGTTAGTCCTCTGTCTGTTACATACAGTCTAAGTACTCTGTTACATACAGAGTTAACCCTCTGTCAGTTATATACAGTGTTAGTCCTCTGTCTGTTACATACAATGTTAGTCCTCTGTCTGTTACATACAATGTTAGTCCTCTGTCTGTTACATACATTGTTAGTCCTCTGTCTGTTACATACAGTGTCAGTCCTCTGTCTGTTACATACAGTGTTAGTCCTCTGTCTGCTACATACACAGTTAGTCCTCTGTCTGTTACATACAGGGTTAATCCTCTGTCTGTTACATACAGTGTTAACCCTCTGTCTGTTACATACAGTATGAGTCCTCTGTCTATTACATACAGTGTTAGTCCTCTGTCTGTTACATACACTGTTAGTCCTCTGTCTGTGACATACAGTGTCAGTCCTCTGTCTGTTACATACAGTGTTAGTCCTCTGTCTGTTACATACAGTGTCAGTCCTCTGTCTGTTACATACAATGTTAGTCCTCTGTCTGTTACATACGGTGTTAGTCCTCTGTCTGTTACATACAGTATTAGTCCTCTGTCTGTTGCATACAGTGTTCGTCCTCTGTCTGTTGCATACAGTGTTAGTCCTCTGGCTGTTACATACACTGTTAGTCCTCTGTCTGTTACATACAGTGTTAATCCTTTGTCTTTTGCATACAGTCCTAGTCCTCTGTCTGCTACATACAGTCTTAGTCCTCTGTCTGCTACATACAGTGTTAGTCCTCTGTCTGTTACATACAATGTTAGTCCTCTGTCTGTTACATACAGTGTTAGTCCGCTGTCTGTTACATACAGTGTTAGTCCTTTGTCTGTTACATACAGTGTCAGTCCTGTGTCTGTTACATACAGTGTTAGTCCTCTAACTGTTAAATACACTGTATGTAACAGACAGAGGTCTAACACTATTAGTCCTCTGTCTGTTACATACAGTGTTAGTCCTCTGTCTGTTACACACAGTCTAAGTACTCTGTTACATACAGAGTTAACCCTCTGTCAGTTATATACAGTGTTAGTCCTCTGTCTGTTACATACAATGTTAGTCCTCTGTCTGTTACATACAATGTTAGTCCTCTGTCTGTTACATACATTTTTAGTCCTCTGTCTGTTACATACAGTGTCAGTCCTCTGTCTGTTACATACAGTGTTAGTCCTCTGTCTGCTACATACACAGTTAGTCCTCTGTCTGTTACATACAGGGTTAATCCTCTGTCTGTTACATACAGTGTTAACCCTCTGTCTGTTACATACAGTATGAGTCCTCTGTCTGTTACATACAGTGTTAGTCCTCTGTCTGTTACATACACTGTTAGTCCTCTGTCTGTGACATACAGTGTTAGTCCTCTGTCTGTTACATACACTGTTAGTCCTCTGTCTGTGATATACAGTGTTAGTCCTCTGTCTGTTACATACAGTGTCAGTCCTCTGTCTGTTACATACAGTGTTAATCCTCTGTCTGTTGCATACAGTGTTAGTCCTCTGTCTGTTACATACACTGTTAGTCCTCTGTCTGTGACATACAGTGTTAGTCCTCTGTCTGTTACCTACAGTGTTAGTCCGCTGTCTGTTACATACAGTGTTAGTCCTCTGTATGTTACATACAGTGTCAGTCCTGTGTCTGTTACATACAGTGTTAGTCCTCTAACTGTTAAATACACTGTATGTAACAGACAGAGGTCTAACACTATTAGTCCTCTGTCTGTTACATACAGTGTTAGTCCTCTGTCTGTTACATACAGTCTAAGTACTCTGTTACATACAGAGTTAACCCTCTGTCAGTTATATACAGTGTTAGTCCTCTGTCTGTTACATACAATGTTAGTCCTCTGTCTGTTACATACAATGTTAGTCCTCTGTCCGTTACATACATTGTTAGTCCTCTGTCTGTTACATACAGTGTCAGTCCTCTGTCTGTTACATACAGTGTTAGTCCTCTGTCTGTTACATACACAGTTAGTCCTCTGTCTGTTACATACAGGGTTAATCCTCTGTCTGTTACATACAGTGTTAACCCTCTGTCTGTTACATACAGTATGAGTCCTCTGTCTGTTACATACAGTGTTAGTCCTCTGTCTGTTACATACACTGTTAGTCCTCTGTCTGTGACATACAGTGTCAGTCCTCTGTCTGTTACATACAGTGTTAGTCCTCTGTCTGTTACATACAGTGTCAGTCCTCTGTCTGTTACATACAGTGTTAGTCCTCTGTCTGTTACATACGGTGTTAGTCCTCTGTCTGTTACATACAGTATTAGTCCTCTGTCTGTTGCATACAGTGTTCGTCCTCTGTCTGCTACATACAGTGTTAGTCCTCTGTCTGTTACATACAATGTTAGTCCTCTGTCTGTTACATACAGTCTTAGTCCTCTGTCTGCTACATACAGTGTTAGTCCTCTGTCTGTTACATACAGTGTTAGTCCTCTGTCTGTTACATAAAGTATTAGTCCTCTGTCTGTTGCATACAGTTTTACTCCTCTGTCTATTACATACAGTGTTAGTCCTCTGTCTGTTACATACAGTGTTAGTCCTCTGTCTGTTACATACAGTGTTAGTCCTCTGTCTGTTACATACAGTGTTAGTCCTCTGTCTGTTACATACAGTGTTAGTCCTCTGTCTGTTACATACACTGTTAGTCCTCTGTCTGTGATATACAGTGTTAGTCCTCTGTCTGTTACATACAGTGTCAGTCCTCTGTCTGTTACATACAGTGTTAGTCCTCTGTCTGTTGCATACAGTGTTAGTCCTCTGTCTGTTACATACACTGTTAGTCCTCTGTCTGTGACATACAGTGTTAGTCCTCTGTCTGTTACCTACAGTGTTAGTCCGCTGTCTGTTACATACAGTGTTAGTCCTCTGTCTGTTACATACAGTGTCAGTCCTGTGTCTGTTACATACAGTGTTAGTCCTCTAACTGTTAAATACACTGTATGTAACAGACAGAGGTCTAACACTATTAGTCCTCTGTCTGTTACATACAGTGTTAGTCCTCTGTCTGTTACATACAGTCTAAGTACTCTGTTACATACAGAGTTAACCCTCTGTCAGTTATATACAGTGTTAGTCCTCTGTCTGTTACATACAATGTTAGTCCTCTGTCTGTTACATACAATGTTAGTCCTCTGTCCGTTACATACATTGTTAGTCCTCTGTCTGTTACATACAGTGTCAGTCCTCTGTCTGTTACATACAGTGTTAGTCCTCTGTCTGTTACATACACAGTTAGTCCTCTGTCTGTTACATACAGGGTTAATCCTCTGTCTGTTACATACAGTGTTAACCCTCTGTCTGTTACATACAGTATGAGTCCTCTGTCTGTTACATACAGTGTTAGTCCTCTGTCTGTTACATACACTGTTAGTCCTCTGTCTGTGACATACAGTGTCAGTCCTCTGTCTGTTACATACAGTGTTAGTCCTCTGTCTGTTACATACAGTGTCAGTCCTCTGTCTGTTACATACAGTGTTAGTCCTCTGTCTGTTACATACGGTGTTAGTCCTCTGTCTGTTACATACAGTATTAGTCCTCTGTCTGTTGCATACAGTGTTCGTCCTCTGTCTGCTACATACAGTGTTAGTCCTCTGTCTGTTACATACAATGTTAGTCCTCTGTCTGTTACATACAGTCTTAGTCCTCTGTCTGCTACATACAGTGTTAGTCCTCTGTCTGTTACATACAGTGTTAGTCCTCTGTCTGTTACATAAAGTATTAGTCCTCTGTCTGTTGCATACAGTTTTACTCCTCTGTCAATTACATACAGTGTTAGTCCTCTGTCTGTTACATACAGTGTTAGTCCTCTGTCTGTTACATACAGTGTTAGTCCTCTGTCTGTTACATACAGTGTTAGTCCTCTGTCTGTTACATACAGTGTTAGTCCTCTGTCTGTTGCATACAGTGTTAGTCCTCTGTCTGTTGCATACAATGTTAGGCCTCTGTCTGTTACATACAGTGTTTATCCTCTGTCTGTTACATACAGTGTTACTCCTCTGTCTGTTGCACACAGTGTTAGTCCTCTGTCTGTTACATACAGTGTTAGTCCTCTGTCTGTTACATACAGTGTTAGTCCGCTGTCTGTTACATACAGTGTTAGTCCTCTGTCTGTTACATACAGTGTCAGTCCTGTGTCTGTTACATACAGTGTTAGTCCTCTAACTGTTAAATACACTGTATGTAACAGACAGAGGTCTAACACTATTAGTCCTCTGTCTGTTACATACAGTGTTAGTCCTCTGTCTGTTACATACAGTCTAAGTACTCTGTTACATACAGAGTTAACCCTCTGTCAGTTATATACAGTGTTAGTCCTCTGTCTGTTACATACAATGTTAGTCCTCTGTCTGTTACATACAATGTTAGTCCTCTGTCTGTTACATACATTGTTAGTCCTCTGTCTGTTACATACAGTGTCAGTCCTCTGTCTGTTACATACAGTGTTAGTCCTCTGTCTGCTACATACACAGTTAGTCCTCTGTCTGTTACATACAGGGTTAATCCTCTGTCTGTTACATACAGTGTTAACCCTCTGTCTGTTACATACAGTATGAGTCCTCTGTCTGTTACATACAGTGTTAGTCCTCTGTCTGTTACATACACTGTTAGTCCTCTGTCTGTGACATACAGTGTCAGTCCTCTGTCTGTTACATACAGTGTTAGTCCTCTGTCTGTTACATACAGTGTCAGTCCTCTGTCTGTTACATACAATGTTAGTCCTCTGTCTGTTACATACGGTGTTAGTCCTCTGTCTGTTACATACAGTATTAGTCCTCTGTCTGTTGCATACAGTGTTCGTCCTCTGTCTGTTGCATACAGTGTTAGTCCTCTGGCTGTTACATACACTGTTAGTCCTCTGTCTGTTACATACAGTGTTAATCCTTTGTCTTTTGCATACAGTCCTAGTCCTCTGTCTGCTACATACAGTCTTAGTCCTCTGTCTGCTACATACAGTGTTAGTCCTCTGTCTGTTACATACAATGTTAGTCCTCTGTCTGTTACATACAGTCTTAGTCCTCTGTCTGCTACATACAGTGTTAGTCCTCTGTCTGTTACATACAGTGTTAGTCCTCTGTCTGTTACATAAAGTATTAGTCCTCTGTCTGTTGCATACAGTTTTACTCCTCTGTCTATTACATACAGTGTTAGTCCTCCGTCTGTTACATACAGTGTTAGTCCTCTGTCTGTTACATACAGTGTTAGTCCTCTGTCTGTTACATACAGTGTTAGTCCTCTGTCTGTTACATACAGTGTTAGTCCTCTGTCTGTTGCATACAGTGTTAGTCCTCTGTCTGTTGCATACAATGTTAGGCCTCTGTCTGTTACATACAGTGTTTATCCTCTGTCTGTTACATACAGTGTTACTCCTCTGTCTGTTGCACACAGTGTTAGTCCTCTGTCTGTTACATACAGTGTTAGTCCTCTGTCTGTTACATACAATGTTAGTCCTCTGTCTGTTACATACAGTGTTAGTCCTCTGTCTGTTACATACAGTGTTAGTCCTCTGTCTGTTACATACAGTGTCAGTCCTCTGTCTGTTACATACAGTGTTAGTCCTCTGTCTGTTACATACACAGTTAGTCCTCTGTCTGTTACATACAGGGTTAGTCCTCTGTCTATTACATACAGTGTTAACCCTCTGTCTGTTACATAAAGTATGAGTCCACTGTCTGTTACATACAGTGTTAGTCCTCTGTCTGTTACATACACTGTTAGTCCTCTGTCTGTGACATACAGTGTCAGTCCTCTGTCTGTTACATACGGTGTTAGTCCTCTGTCTGTTACATACAGTGTCAGTCCTCTGTCTGTTACATACAGTGTTAGTCCTCTGTCTGTTACATACGGTGTTAGTCCTCTGTCTGTTACATACAGTATTAGTCCTCTGTCTGTTGCATACAGTGTTCGTCCTCTGTCTGTTGCATACAGTGTTAGTCCTCTGGCTGATACATACACTGTTAGTCCTCTGTCTGTTACATACAGTGTTAATCCTTTGTCTTTTGCATACAGTCTTAGTCCTCTGTCTGCTACATACAGTGTTAGTCCTCTGTCTGTTACATACAGTGTTAGTCCTCTGTCTGTTACATAAATTATTAGTCCTCTGTCTGTTGCATACAGTTTTACTCCTCTGTCTATTACATACAGTGTTAGTCCTCTGTCTGTTACATACAGTGTTAGTCCTCTGTCTCTTGCATACTGTGTTCGTCCTCTGTCTGTTGCATACAGTGTTAGCCTTCTGTCTGTTACATACAGGGTTAGTCCTCTGTCTGTTACATACAGTGTTAACCCTCTGTCTGTTACATACAGTGTTAGTCCTCTTTCTATAACATACAGTTTTAGTCCTCTGTCTGTTACATACATTGTTAGTCCTCTGCCTGTTACATACAGTGTTAGTCCTCTGTCTGTTACATAAAGTGTTAGTCCTCTGTCTGTTACGTACAGTGTTAGTCCTCTATCTGTTACATACAGTGTTAGTCCTATGTCTGTTACATACAGTGTTAGTCCTCTGTCTGTTACATAAAGTATTAATCCTCTGTCTGTTGCATACAGTTTTACTCCTCTGTCTATTACATACAGTGTTAGTCCTCTGTCTGTGACATACAGTGTCAGTCCTCTGTCTGTTACATACAGTGTTAGTCCTCTGTCTGTTACATACAGTGTCAGTCCTCTGTCTGTTACATACAATGTTAGTCCTCTGTCTGTTACATACGGTGTTAGTCCTCTGTCTGTTACATACAGTATTAGTCCTCTGTCTGTTGCATATAATGTTCGTCCTCTGTCTGTTACATACGGTGTTAGTCCTCTGTCTGTTACATACAGTATTAGTCCTCTGTCTGTTACATACAATGTTAGTCCTCTGTCTGTTACATACAATGTTAGTCCTCTGTCTGTTACATACGGTGTTAGTCCTCTGTCTGTTACATACAGTATTTGTCCTATGTCTGTTACATACAGTGTTCGTCCTCTGTCTGTTGCATACAGTGTTAGTCCTCTGGCTGATACATGAATTGTTAGTCCTCTGTCTGTTACATACAGTGTTAATCCTTTGTCTTTTGCATACAGTGTTAACCATCTGTCTGTTACATACAGTGTTAGTCCTCTGTCTGTTACATACATTGTTAGTCCTCTGTCTGTTACATACAGTGTTAGTCCTCTGTCTGTTACATAACGTGTTAGTCCTCTGTCTGTTACATACAGTGTTAACCCTCTGTCTGTTACATACAGTGTTAGTCCTCTGTCTGTTACATACAGTGTTAGTCCTCTGTCTGTTGCATACAGTGTTAGTCCTCTAGCTGTTACATACATTGTTAGTCCTCTGTCTGTTACATACAGTGTTAGTCCTCTGTCTGTTACATACAGTGTTAGTCCTCTGTCTGTTACATACAGTGTTAGTCCGCTGTCTGTTACATACTGTGTTAGTCCTCTGTCTGTTACATACAGTGTTAGTCCTCTGTCTGTTACATACAGTGTCTGTCCTCTGTCTGTTACATACAGTGTTAGTCCTCTGTCTGTTACATACACAGTTAGTCCTCTGTCTGTTACATACAGGGTTAGTCCTCTGTCTGTTACATACAGTGTTAACCCTCTGTCTGTTACATACAGTGTTAGTCCTCTGTCTGTTACATACAGTGTTAGTCCTCTGTCTGTTACATACACTGTTAGTCCTCTGTCTGTGATATACAGTGTTAGTCCTCTGTCTGTTACATACAGTGTCAGTCCTCTGTCTGTTACATACAGTGTTAGTCCTCTGTCTGTTGCATACAGTGTTAGTCCTCTGTCTGTTACATACACTGTTAGTCCTCTGTCTGTGACATACAGTGTTAGTCCTCTGTCTGTTACCTACAGTGTTAGTCCGCTGTTTGTTACATACAGTGTTAGTCCTCTGTCTGTTACATACAGTGTCAGTCCTGTGTCTGTTACATACGGTGTTAGTCCTCTGTCTGTTACATACAGTCTTAGTCCTCTGTCTGCTACATACAGTGTTCGTCCTCTGTCTGTGGCATACAGTGTTAGTCCTCTGGCTGTTACATACATTATTAGTTCTCTGTCTGTTACATACAGTGTTAGTCCTCTGTCTGTTACATACAGTGTTAGTCCTCTGTCTATAACATACAGTGTTAGTCCTCTGTCTGTTACATGCATTGTTAGTCCTCTGTCTGTTACATAAAGTATTAGTCCTCTGTCTGTTGCATACAGTTTTACTCCTCTGTCTATTACATACATTGTTAGTCCTCTGTCTGTTACATAAAGTATTAGTCCTCTGTCTGTTGCATACAGTTTTACTCCTCTGTCTATTACATACAGTGTTAGTCCTCTGTCTGTTACATACAGTGTTAGTCCTCTGTCTGTTACATACAGTCTTAGTCCTCTGTCTGCTACATACAGTGTTAGTCCTCTGTCTGTTACATACAATGTTAGTCCTCTGTCTGTTACATAAAGTATTAGTCCTCTGTCTGTTGCATACAGTTTTACTCCTCTGTCTATTACATACAGTGTTAGTCCTCTATCTGTTACATACAGTGTTAACCCTCTGTCTGTTACACACAGTGTTAGTCCTCTGTCTGTTACATACAGTGTTAGTCCTCTGTCTGTTACATACAGTGTTAGCCTTCTGTCTGTTACATACAGTGTTAGTCCTCTGTCTGTTACATACAGTGTTAGTCCTCTGTCTGTTACATACAGTGTTAGTCCTCTGTCTGTTGCATACAGTGTTAGTCCTCTGTCTGTTGCATACAATGTTAGGCCTCTGTCTGTTACATACAGTGTTTATCCTCTGTCTGTTACATACAGTGTTAGTCCTCTGTCTGTTACATACAGGGTTAGTCCTCTGTCTGTTACATACAGTGTTAGTCCTCTGTCTGTTACATACAGTGTTAGTCCTCTGTCTGTTACATACAGTGTTACTCCTCTGTCTGTTGCACACAGTGTTAGTCCTCTGTCTGTTACATACAGTGTTAGTCCTCTGTCTGTTACATACAATGTTAGTCCTCTGTCTGTTACATACAGTCTTAGTCCTCTGTCTGCTACATACAGTGTTAGTCCTCTGTCTGTTACATACAGTGTTAGTCCTCTGTCTGTTACATAAAGTATTAGTCCTCTGTCTGTTGCATACAGTTTTACTCCTCTGTCTATTACATACAGTGTTAGTCCTCTGTCTGTTACATACAGTGTTAGTCCTCTGTCTCTTGCATACTGTGTTCGTCCTCTGTCTGTTGCATACAGTGTTAGCCTTCTGTCTGTTACATACAGGGTTAGTCCTCTGTCTGTTACATACAGTGTTAACCCTCTGTCTGTTACATACAGTGTTAGTCCTCTTTCTATAACATACAGTTTTAGTCCTCTGTCTGTTACATACATTGTTAGTCCTCTGTCTGTTACATAGAGTGTTAGTCCTCTGTCTGTTACATAAAGTGTTAGTCCTCTGTCTGTTACGTACAGTGTTAGTCCTCTATCTGTTACATACAGTGTTAACCCTCTGTCTGTTACATACAGTGTTAGTCCTCATTCTGTTACATACAGTGTTAGTCCTCTGTCTGTTACATACAGTCTTAGTCCTCTGTCTGCTACATACAGTGTTAGTCCTCTGTCTGTTACATACAGTGTTAGTCCTCTGTCTGTTACATAAAGTATTAGTCCTCTGTCTGTTGCATACAGTTTTACTCCTCTGTCTATTACATACAGTGTTAGTCCTCTGTCTGTTACATAAAGTGTTAGTCCTCTGTCTGTTACATACAGTGTTAGTCCTCTGTCTGTTACATACAGTGTTAGTCCTCTGTCTGTTACATACAGTGTTAGTCCTCTGTCTGTTGCATACAGTGTTAGTCCTCTGTCTGTTGCATACAATGTTAGGCCTCTGTCTGTTACATACAGTGTTTATCCTCTGTCTGTTACATACAGTGTTACTCCTCTGTCTGTTGCACACAGTGTTAGTCCTCTGTCTGTTACATACAGTGTTAGTCCTCTGTCTGTTACATACAGTGTTAGTCCTCTGTCTGTTACATACAGTGTTAGTCCTCTGTCTGTTACATACAGTGTTAGTCCGCTGTTTGTTACATACAGTGTTAGTCCTCTGTCTGTTACATACAGTGTTAGTCCTCTGTCTGTTACATACAGTGTCAGTCCTCTGTCTGTTACATACAGTGTTAGTCCTCTGTCTGTTACATACACAGTTAGTCCTCTGTCTGTTACATACAGGGTTAGTCCTCTGTCTGTTACATACAGTGTTAACCGTCTGTCTGTTACATACAGTGTTAGTCCTCTGTCTGTTACATACAGTGTTAGTCCTCTGTCTGTTACATACACTGTTAGTCCTCTGTCTGTGATATACAGTGTTAGTCCTCTGTCTGTTACATACAGTGTCAGTCCTCTGTCTGTTACATACAGTGTTAGTCCTCTGTCTGTTGCATACAGTGTTAGTCCTCTGTCTGTTACATACACTGTTAGTCCTCTGTCTGTGACATACAGTGTTAGTCATCTGTCTGTTACCTACAGTGTTAGTCCGCTGTCTGTTACATACAGTGTTAGTCCTCTGTCTGTTACATACAGTGTCAGTCCTGTGTCTGTTACATACAGTGTTAGTCCTCTAACTGTTAAATACACTGTATGTAACAGACAGAGGTCTAACACTATTAGTCCTCTGTCTGTTACATACAGTGTTAGTCCTCTGTCTGTTACATACAGTCTAAGTACTCTGTTACATACAGAGTTAACCCTCTGTCAGTTATATACAGTGTTAGTCCTCTGTCTGTTACATACAATGTTAGTCCTCTGTCTGATACATACAGTGTCAGTCCTCTGTCTGTTACATACAGTGTTAGTCCTCTGTCTGTTACATACAATGTCAGTCCTCTGTCTGTTACATACAGTGTTAGTCCTCTGTCTGTTACATACACAGTTAGTCCTCTGTCTGTTACATACAGTGTTAGTTCTCTGTCTGTTACATACAGTCTAAGTACTCTGTTACATACAGAGTTAACCCTCTGTCAGTTAAATACAGTGTTAGTCCTCTGTCTGTTACATACAATGTTAGTCCTCTGTCTGTTACATACAGTGTTAGTCCTCTGTCTGTTACATACAGTGTTAGTCCTCTGTCTGTTACATACAGTATGAGTCCTCTGTCTGTTACATACAGTGTTAGTCCTCTGTCTGTTACATACACTGTTAGTCCTCTGTCTGTGACATACAGTGTCAGTCCTCTGTCTGTTACATACAGTGTCAGTCCTCTGTCTGTTACATACAGTGTTAGTCCTCTGTCTGTTACATACGGTGTTAGTCCTCTGTCTGTTGCATACAGTGTTCGTCCTCTGTCTGTTACATACAGTGTTAGTCCTCTGTCTGTTACATACAGTATTAGTCCTCTGTCTGTTGCATACAGTGTTCGTCCTCTGTCTGTTACATACGGTGTTAGTCCTCTGTCTGTTACATACACTGTTAGTCCTCTGTCTGTGACATACAGTGTCAGTCCTCTGTCTGTTACATACAGTGTTAGTCCTCTGTCTGTTACATACAGTGTCAGTCCTCTGTCTGTTACATACAGTGTTAGTCCTCTGTCTGTTACATACAGTATTAGTCCTCTGTCTGTTGCATACAGTGTTCGTCCTCTGTCTGTTGCATACAGTGTTAGTCCTCTGGCTGTTACATACACTGTTAGTCCTCTGTCTGTTACATACAGTGTTAATCCTTTGTCTTTTGCATACAGTCTTAGTCCTCTGTCTGCTACATACAGTGTTAGTCCTCTGTCTGTTACATACAGTGTTAGTCCTCTGTCTGTTACATAAAGTATTAGTCCTCTGTCTGTTGCATACAGTTTTACTCCTCTGTCTATTACATACAGTGTTAGTCCTCTGTCTGTTACATACAGTGTTTGTCCTCTGTCTGCTGCATACAGTGTTCGTCCTCTGTCTGTTGCATACAGTGTTAGCCTTCTGTCTGTTACATACAGTGTTAACCCTCTGTCTGTTACATACAGTGTTAGTCCTCTGTCTATAACATACAGTTTTAGTCCTCTGTCTGTTACATACATTGTTAGTCCTCTGCCTGTTACGTACAGTGTTAGTCCTCTGTCTGTTACATAAAGTGTTAGTCCTCTGTCTGTTACATACAGTGTTAGTCCTCTGTCTGTTACATAAAGTATTAGTCCTCTGTCTGTTGCATACAGTTTTACTCCTCTGTCTATTACATACAGTGTTAGTCCCCTGTCTGTTACATACAGTGTTAGTCCTCTGTCTGTTACATACAGTCTTAGTCCTCTGTCTGCTACATACAGTGTTAGTCCTCTGTCTGTTACATACAGTGTTAGTCCTCTGTCTGTTGCATACAGTGTTAGTCCTCTGTCTGTTGCATACAATGTTAGTCCTCTGTCTGTTACATACAGTGTTAGTCCTCTGTCTGTTACATACAGGGTTAGTCCTCTGTCTATTACATACAGTGTCAGTCCTCTGTCTGTTACATACAGTGTTAGTCCTCTGTCTGTTACATACGGTGTTAGTCCTCTGTCTGTTACATACAGTATTAGTCCTCTGTCTGTTGCATACAGTGTTCGTCCTCTGTCTGTTGCATACAGTGTTAGTCCTCTGGCTGATACATACACTGTTAGTCCTCTGTCTGTTACATACAGTGTTAATCCTTTGTCTTTTGCATACAGTCATAGTCCTCTGTCTGCTACATACAGTGTTAGTCCTCTGTCTGTTACATACAGTGTTAGTCCTCTGTCTGTTACATAAATTATTAGTCCTCTGTCTGTTGCATACAGTTTTACTCCTCTGTCTATTACATACAGTGTTAGTCCTCTGTCTGTTACATACAGTGTTAGTCCTCTGTCTCTTGCATACTGTGTTCGTCCTCTGTCTGTTACATACAGGGTTAGTCCTCTGTCTGTTACATACAGTGTTAACCCTCTGTCTGTTACATACAGTCTTAGTCCTCTGTCTGTTACATACAGTGTTAGTCCTCTCTCTGTTACATACACTGTTAGTCCTCTGTCTGTGATATACAGTGTTAGTCCTCTGTCTGTTACATACAGTGTCAGTCCTCTGTCTGTTACATACAGTGTTAGTCCTCTGTCTGTTGCATACAGTGTTAGTCCTCTGTCTGTTACATACACTGTTAGTCCTCTGTCTGTGACATACAGTGTTAGTCCTCTGTCTGTGACCTACAGTGTTAGTCCGCTGTCTGTTACATACAGTGTTAGTCCTCTGTCTGTTACATACAGTGTCAGTCCTGTGTCTGTTACATACAGTGTTAGTTCTCTAACTGTTAAATACACTGTATGTAACAGACAGAGGTCTAACACTGTTAGTCCTCTGTCTGTGACATACAGTGTTAGTCCTCTGTCTGTGACCTACAGTGTTAGTCCTCTGTCTGTTACATACAGTGTTAGTCCTCTGTCTGTTACATACAGTGTCAGTCCTCTGTCTGTTACATACAGTGTTAGTCCTCTGTCTGTTACATACACAGTTAGTCCTCTGTCTGTTACATACAGTGTTAGTCCTCTGTCTGTTACATACAGTCTAAGTACTCTGTTACATACAGAGTTAACCCTCTGTCAGTTATATACAGTGTTAGTCCTCTGTCTGTTACATACAATGTTAGTCCTCTGTCTGTTACATACAGTGTTAATCCTCTGTCTGTTACATACAGTGTTAGTCCTCTGTCTGTTACATACAGTCTTAGTCCTCTGTCTGCTACATACAGTGTTAGTCCTATGTCTGTTACATACAGTGTTAGTCCTCTGTCTGTTGCATACAGTGTTAGTCCTCTGTCTGTTGCATACAATGTTAGTCCTCTGTCTGTTACATACAGTGTTAGTCCTCTGTCTGTTACATACAGGGTTAGTCCTCTGTCTATTACATACAGTGTCAGTCCTCTGTCTGTTACATACAGTGTTAGTCCTCTGTCTGTTACATACGGTGTTAGTCCTCTGTCTGTTACATACAGTATTAGTCCTCTGTCTGTTGCATACAGTGTTCGTCCTCTGTCTGTTGCATACAGTGTTAGTCCTCTGGCTGATACATACACTGTTAGTCCTCTGTCTGTTACATACAGTGTTAATCCTTTGTCTTTTGCATACAGTCTTAGTCCTCTGTCTGCTACATACAGTGTTAGTCCTCTGTCTGTTACATACAGTGTTAGTCCTCTGTCTGTTACATAAATTATTAGTCCTCTGTCTGTTGCATACAGTTTTACTCCTCTGTCTATTACATACAGTGTTAGTCCTCTGTCTGTTACATACAGTGTTAGTCCTCTGTCTCTTGCATACTGTGTTCGTCCTCTGTCTGTTACATACAGGGTTAGTCCTCTGTCTGTTACATACAGTGTTAACCCTCTGTCTGTTACATACAGTCTTAGTCCTCTGTCTGTTACATACAGTGTTAGTCCTCTGTCTGTTACATACACTGTTAGTCCTCTGTCTGTGATATACAGTGTTAGTCCTCTGTCTGTTACATACAGTGTCAGTCCTCTGTCTGTTACATACAGTGTTAGTCCTCTGTCTGTTGCATACAGTGTTAGTCCTCTGTCTGTTACATACACTGTTAGTCCTCTGTCTGTGACATACAGTGTTAGTCCTCTGTCTGTGACCTACAGTGTTAGTCCGCTGTCTGTTACATACAGTGTTAGTCCTCTGTCTGTTACATACAGTGTCAGTCCTGTGTCTGTTACATACAGTGTTAGTTCTCTAACTGTTAAATACACTGTATGTAACAGACAGAGGTCTAACACTGTTAGTCCTCTGTCTGTGACATACAGTGTTAGTCCTCTGTCTGTGACCTACAGTGTTAGTCCTCTGTCTGTTACATACAGTGTTAGTCCTCTGTCTGTTACATACAGTGTCAGTCCTCTGTCTGTTACATACAGTGTTAGTCCTCTGTCTGTTACATACACAGTTAGTCCTCTGTCTGTTACATACAGTGTTAGTCCTCTGTCTGTTACATACAGTCTAAGTACTCTGTTACATACAGAGTTAACCCTCTGTCAGTTATATACAGTGTTAGTCCTCTGTCTGTTACATACAATGTTAGTCCTCTGTCTGTTACATACAGTGTTAATCCTCTGTCTGTTACATACAGTGTTAGTCCTCTGTCTGTTACATACAGTATGAGTCCTCTGTCTGTTACATACAGTGTTAGTCCTCTGTCTGTTACATACACTGTTAGTCCTCTGTCTGTGACATACAGTGTCAGTCCTCTGTCTGTTACATACAGTGTTAGTCCTCTGTCTGTTACATACAGTGTCAGTCCTCTGTCTGTTACATACAGTGTTAGTCCTCTGTCTGTTACATACGGTGTTAGTCCTCTGTCTGTTACATACAGTATTAGTCCTCTGTCTGTTGCATACAGTGTTCGTCCTCTGTCTGTTTCATACAGTGTTAGTCCTCTGGCTGTTACATACACTGTTAGTCCTCTGTCTGTTACATACAGTGTTAATCCTTTGTCTTTTGCATACAGTCTTAGTCCTCTGTCTGCTACATACAGTGTTAGTCCTCTGTCTGTTACATACAGTGTTAGTCCTCTGTCTGTTACATAAAGTATTAGTCCTCTGTCTGTTGCATACAGTTTTACTCCTCTGTCTGTTACATACAGTGTTAGTCCTCTGTCTGTTACATACAGTGTTAGTCCTCTGTCTGTTGCATACAGTGTTCGTCCTCTGTCTGTTGCATACAGTGTTAGCCTTCTGTCTGTTACATACAGGGTTAGTCCTCTGTCTGTTACATACAGTGTTAACCCTCTGTCTGTTACATACAGTGTTAGTCCTCTGACTATAACATGCAGTTTTAGTCCTCTGTCTGTAACATACATTGTTAGTCCTCTGCCTGTACATACAGTGTTAGTCCTCTGTCTGTTACATAAAGTGTTAGTCCTCTGTCTGTTACATACAGTGTTAGTCCTCTGTCTGTTACATAAAGTATTAGTCCTCTGTCTGTTGCATACAGTTTTACTCCTCTGTCTATTACATACAGTGTTAGTCCTCTGTCTGTTACATACAGTGTTAGTCCTCTGTCTGTTACATACAGTCTTAGTCCTCTGTCTGCTACATACAGTGTTAGTGCTCTGTCTGTTACATACAGTGTTAGTCCTCTGTCTGTTACATAAACTATTAGTCCTCTGTCTGTTGCATACAGTTTTACTCCTCTGTCTATTACATACAGTGTTAGTCCTCTGTCTGATACATACAGTGTTAGTCCTCTGTCTGATACATACAGTGTTAGTCCTCTGTCTGTTACATACAGTGTTAGTCCTCTGTCTGTTACATACAGTGTTAGTCCTCTGTCTGTTACATACAGTCTTAGTCCTCTGTCTGCTACATACAGTGTTAGTCCTCTGTCTGTTACATACAGTGTTAGTCCTCTGTCTGTTACATACAGTGTTAGTCCTCTGTCTGTTACATACAGTGTTAGTCCTCTGTCTGTTACATACAGTGTTAGTCCTCTGTCTGTTACATACAGTGTTAGTCCGCTGTCTGTTACATACAGTGTTAGTCCTCTGTCTGTTACATACAGTGTTAGTCCTCTGTCTGTTACATACAGTGTCAGTCCTCTGTCTGTTACATACAGTGTTAGTCCTCTGTCTGTTACATACACAGTTAGTCCTCTGTCTGTTACATACAGGGTTAGTCCTCTGTCTGTTACATACAGTGTTAACCCTCTGTCTGTTACATACAGTGTTAGTCCTCTGTCTGTTACATACAGTGTTAGTCCTCTGTCTGTTACATACACTGTTAGTCCTCTGGCTGTGATATACAGTGTTAGTCCTCTGTCTGTTACATACAGTGTCAGTCCTCTGTCTGTTACATACAGTGTTAGTCCTCTGTCTGTTGCATACAGTGTTAGTCCTCTGTCTGTTACATACACTGTTAGTCCTCTGTCTGTGACATACAGTGTTAGTCCTCTGTCTGTTACCTACAGTGTTAGTCCGCTGTCTGTTACATACAGTGTTAGTCCTCTGTCTGTTACATACAGTGTCAGTCCTGTGTCTGTTACATACAGTGTTAGTCCTCTAACTGTTAAATACACTGTATGTAACAGACAGAGGTCTAACACTATTAGTCCTCTGTCTGTTACATACAGTCTAAGTACTCTGTTACATACAGAGTTAACCCTCTGTCAGTTATATACAGTGTTAGTCCTCTGTCTGTTACATACAATGTTAGTCCTCTGTCTGTTACATACAGTGTTAGTCCTCTGTATGTTACATACAGTGTTAGTCCTCTGTCTGTTACATACAGTGTCAGTCCTCTGTCTGTTACATACAGTGTTAGTCCTCTGTCTGTTACATACACAGTTAGTCCTCTGTCTGTTACATACAGTGTTAGTCCTCTGTCTGTTACATACAGTCTAAGTACTCTGTTACATACAGAGTTAACCCTCTGTCAGTTATATACAGTGTTAGTCCTCTGTCTGTTACATACAATGTTAGTCCTCTGTCTGTTACATACAGTGTTAGTCCTCTGTCTGTTACATACAGTGTTAGTCCTCTGTCTGTTACATACAGTGTTAGTCCTCTGACTATAACATGCAGTTTTAGTCCTGTGTCTGTAACATACATTGTTAGTCCTCTGCCTGTACATACAGTGTTAGTCCTCTGTCTGTTACATAAAGTGTTAGTCCTCTGTCTGTTACATACAGTGTTAGTCCTCTGTCTGTTACATAAAGTATTAGTCCTCTGTCTGTTGCATACAGTTTTACTCCTCTGTCTATTACATACAGTGTTAGTCCTCTGTCTGTTACATACAGTGTTAGTCCTCTGTCTGTTACATACAGTCTTAGTCCTCTGTCTGCTACATACAGTGTTAGTCCTCTGTCTGTTACATACAGTGTTAGTCCTCTGTCTGTTACATAAAGTATTAGTCCTCTGTCTGTTGCATACAGTTTTACTCCTCTGTCTATTACATACAGTGTTAGTCCTCTGTCTGATACATACAGTGTTAGTCCTCTGTCTGATACATACAGTGTTAGTCCTCTGTCTGTTACATACAGTGTTAGTCCTCTGTCTGTTACATACAGTGTTAGTCCTCTGTCTGTTACATACAGTCTTAGTCCTCTGTCTGCTACATACAGTGTTAGTCCTCTGTCTGTTACATACAGTGTTAGTCCTCTGTCTGTTGCATACAGTTTTACTCCTCTGTCTATTACATACAGTGTTAGTCCTCTGTCTGTTACATACAGTGTTAGTCCTCTGTCTGTTACATACAGTGTTAGTCCTCTGTCTGTTACATACAGTGTTAGTCCTTTGTCTGTTACATACAGTGTTAGTCCTCTGTCTGTTGGATACAGTGTTAGTCCTCTGTCTGTTGCATACAATGTTAGGCCTCTGTCTGTTACATACAGTGTTTATCCTCTGTCTGTTACATACAGTGTTACACCTCTGTCTGTTGCACACAGTGTTAGTCCTCTGTCTGTTACATACAGTGTTAGTCCTCTGTCTGTTACATACAGTGTTAGTCCTCTGTCTGTTACATACAGTGTTTGTCCTCTGTCTGTTACATACAGTGTTAGTCCGCTGTCTGTTACATACAGTGTTAGTCCTCTGTCTGTTACATACAGTGTTAGTCCTCTGTCTGTTACATACAGTGTCAGTCCTCTGTCTGTTACATACAGTGTTAGTCCTCTGTCTGTTGCATACAGTGTTAGTCCTCTGTCTGTTACATACACTGTTAGTCCTCTGTCTGTGACATACAGTGTTAGTCCTCTGTCTGTTACCTACAGTGTTAGTCCTCTGTCTGTTACATACAGTGTTAGTCCTCTGTCTGTTACATACAGTGTTAGTCCTCTGTCTGTTACATACAGTGTTAGTCCTCTGTCTGTTACATACATTGTTAATCCTCTGTCTGTTGCATACATTGTTAGTCCTCTGTCTGTTACATACAGTGTTAACCCTCTGTCTGTTACATACAGTGTTAGTCCTCTGTCTGTTACATACAGTGTTAGTCCTCTGTCTGTTATATACAGTGTTAGTCCGCTGTCTGTTACATATAGTGTTAGTCCTCTGTCTGTTACATACAGTGTTAGCCTTCTGTCTATTACATACAGTGTTAGTCCTCTGTCTGTTACATACAGTGTTAGTCCTCTGTCTGTTACATACAGTGTTAGTCCTCTGTCTGTTACATACAGTATTAGTCCTCTGTCTGTTACATACAGTGTTAGTCCTCTGTCTGTTACATACAGTGTTAGTCCTCTGTCTGTTACATACAGTGTTAGTTCTCTGTATGTTACATGCAGTGTTAATCCTCTGTCTGTTACATACAGTGTTAGTCCTCTGTCTGTTACATACGGTGTTAGTCCTCTGTCTGTTACATACAGTGTTAGTCCTCTGTCTGTTGCATACAGTGTTAGTCCTCTGTCTGTTACATACAGTGTTAGTCCTCTGTCTGTTACATACAGTGTTTATTCTCTGTCTGTTACATACATTGTTACTCTTCTGTCTGTTACATACATTGTTAATCCTTTGTCTGTTGCATACGGTGTTAGTCCTCTGTCTATTACATACAGTTTTAGTCCTCTGTCTGTTACATACAGTGTTAGTCCTCTGTCTGTTACATACAGTGTTAGTCCTCTGTCTGTTACATAAAGTGTTAGTCCTCTGTCTGTTACATACAGTGTTAGTCCTCTGTCTGTTATATACAGTGTTAGTCCTCTGTCTGTTACATACAGTGTTAGTCCTCTGTCTGTTACATAAAGTGTTAGTCCTCTGTCTGTTACATACAGTGTTAGTCCTCTGTCTGTTACATACAGTGTTAGTCCTCTGCCTGTTACATACAGTGCTAGTCCTCTGTCTGTTGCATACAATGTTAGTCCTCTGTCTGTTGCATACAATGTTAGTCCTCTGTCTGTTACATAGAGTGTTTATCCTCTGTCTGTTACATACAGTGTTACTCCTCTGTCTGTTACAAACAGTGTTAATCCTTTGTCTATTGCATACAGTGTTAACCATCTGTCTGTTACATACAGTGTTGGTCCTCTGTCTATTACATACAGTGTTAGTCCTCTGTCTGTTACATACAGTGTTAGTCCTCTGTCTGTTACATACAGTGTTAGTCCTCTGTCTGTTACATACAGTGTTAGCCTTCTGTCTGTTATATACAGTGTTAGTCATCTGTCTGTTACATACAGTGTTCGTCCTCTGTTTGCTACATACAGTGTTAGTCCTCTGTCTGTTACATACAGTGTTAGTCCTCTGTCTGTTACATACAGTATTAGTCCTCTGTCTGTTGCATACAGTTTTAGTCCACTGTCTGTTACATACAGTGTTAGTCCTCTGTATTTTACATACAGTGTTTATCCTCTGTCTGTTACAAACAATGTTACTCCTCTGTCTAATACATACAGTGTTAGTACTCTGTCTGTTACATACAGTGTTAGTCCTCTGTCTGTTACATACAGTGTTAGTCCTCTGTCTGTTACATACAATGTTAGTCCTCTGTCTGCTACATACAGTGTTAGTCCTCTGTCTGTTGCATACAGTGTTAGTCCTCTGTCTGTTGCATACAATGTTAGTCCTCTGTCTGTTACATAGAGTGTTTATCCTCTGTCTGTTACATACAGTGTTACTCCTCTGTCTGTTACATACAGTGTTAATCCTTTGTCTGTTGCATACAGTGTTAACCATCTGTCTATTACATACAGTGTTAGTCCTCTATCTGTTACATACAGTGTTAGTCCTCTGTCTGTTACATACATTATTAGTCCTCTGTCTGTTACATACAGTGTTAGTCCTCTGTCTGTTACATACAGTGTTAGTCCTCTGTCTGTTACATACAGTGTTAGTCCTCTGTATGTTACATGCAGTGTTAATCCTCTGTCTGTTACATACAGTGTTAGTGCTCTGTCTGTTACATACAGTGTTTATCCTCTGTCTGTTACAGACAGTGTTACTCCTCTGTCTGTTATATACATTGTTAATCCTTTGCATGTTTCATTCAGTGTTAGTCCTCTGTCTATTACATACAGTTTTAGTCCTCTGTCTGTTACATACAGTGTTAGTCCTCTGTCTGTTACATAAAGTGTTAGTCCTCTGTCTGTTACATACAGTGTTAGTCCTCTGTCTGTTACATACAGTGTTAGTCCTCTGTCTGTTACATACAGTGCTAGACCTCTGTCTGTTGCATACAATGTTAGTCCTCTGTCTGTTGCATACAATATTAGTCCTCTGTCTGTTACATAGAGTGTTTATCCTCTGTCTGTTACATACATTGTTACTCCTCTGTCTGTTACAAACAGTGTTAATCCTTTGTCTATAGCATACAGTGTTAACCATCTGTCTGTTACATACAGTGTTAGTCCTCTGTCTATTACATACAGTGTTAGTCCTCTGTCTGTTACATAAAGTGTTAGTCCTCTGTCTGTTACATACAGTGTTAGTCTTCTGTCTGTTACATACAGTGTTAACCCTCTGTCTGTTACATACAGTGTTAATCCTCTGTCTGTTACATACAGTGTTAGTCCTCTGTCTGTTACATACAGTGTTAGTCCTCTGTCTGTTACATACAGTGTTACTCCTTTGTCTGTTACATACAATGTTAGTCCTCTCTCTGTTACATACAGTGTTAGTCCTCTGTCTGTTTCCTACAGTGTTAGTCCTCTGTCTGAAACATACAGTGTTTATCCTCTGTCTGTTACATACAGTGTGAATCCTTTGTCTGTTGCATACAGTGTTAACCATCTGTCTGTTACATACAGTGTTAGTCCTCTGTCTATTAAATACAGTGTTAGTCCTCTGTCTGTTACATACAGTGTTAGTCCTCTGTTTGTTACATACAGTGTTATTCCTCTGTCTGTTACATACAGTGTTATTCCTCTGTCTGTTACATACAGTGTTAGTCCTGTGTCTATGACATACAGTGTTAACCCTATGTCTGTTACATACAGTGTTAGTCCTCTGTCTGTTACATACAGTGTTAGTCCTCTGTCTGTTACATACAGTGTTAGTCCTCTGTCTGTTACATACAGTGTTAGTCCTCTATCTGTTACATACAGTGTTAGTCCTCTGTCTGTTACATACATTATTAGTCCTCTGTCTGTTACATACAGTGTTAGTCCTCTGTCTGTTACATACAGTGTTAGTCCTCTGTCTGTTACATACAGTGTTAGTCCTCTGTATGTTACATGCAGTGTTAATCCTCTGTCTGTTACATACAGTGTTAGTGCTCTGTCTGTTACATACAGTGTTTATCCTCTGTCTGTTACAGACAGTGTTACTCCTCTGTCTGTTATATACATTGTTAATCCTTTGCATGTTTCATTCAGTGTTAGTCCTCTGTCTATTACATACAGTTTTAGTCCTCTGTCTGTTACATACAGTGTTAGTCCTCTGTCTGTTACATAAAGTGTTAGTCCTCTGTCTGTTACATACAGTGTTAGTCCTCTGTCTGTTACATACAGTGTTAGTCCTCTGTCTGTTACATACAGTGCTAGACCTCTGTCTGTTGCATACAATGTTAGTCCTCTGTCTGTTGCATACAATATTAGTCCTCTGTCTGTTACATAGAGTGTTTATCCTCTGTCTGTTACATACATTGTTACTCCTCTGTCTGTTACAAACAGTGTTAATCCTTTGTCTATAGCATACAGTGTTAACCATCTGTCTGTTACATACAGTGTTAGTCCTCTGTCTATTACATACAGTGTTAGTCCTCTGTCTGTTACATAAAGTGTTAGTCCTCTGTCTGTTACATACAGTGTTAGTCTTCTGTCTGTTACATACAGTGTTAACCCTCTGTCTGTTACATACAGTGTTAATCCTCTGTCTGTTACATACAGTGTTAGTCCTCTGTCTGTTACATACAGTGTTAGTCCTCTGTCTGTTACATACAGTGTTACTCCTTTGTCTGTTACATACAATGTTAGTCCTCTCTCTGTTACATACAGTGTTAGTCCTCTGTCTGTTTCCTACAGTGTTAGTCCTCTGTCTGAAACATACAGTGTTTATCCTCTGTCTGTTACATACAGTGTGAATCCTTTGTCTGTTGCATACAGTGTTAACCATCTGTCTGTTACATACAGTGTTAGTCCTCTGTCTATTAAATACAGTGTTAGTCCTCTGTCTGTTACATACAGTGTTAGTCCTCTGTTTGTTACATACAGTGTTATTCCTCTGTCTGTTACATACAGTGTTATTCCTCTGTCTGTTACATACAGTGTTAGTCCTGTGTCTATGACATACAGTGTTAACCCTATGTCTGTTACATACAGTGTTAGTCCTCTGTCTGTTACATACAGTGTTAGTCCTCTGTCTGTTACATACAGTGTTAGTCCTCTGTCTGTTACATACAGTGTTAGTCCTCTGTCTGTTACATACAGTGTTAGTCCTCTGTCTGTTACATACAGTGTTAGTCCTCTGCCTGTTACATACAATGTTAATCCTCTAACTGTTACATACGGTGTTAGTCCTCTGTCTGTTACATACAGTGTTAGTCCTCTGTCTGTTACATACAGTGTTAGTCCTCTGTCTGTTACATACAGTGTTAGCCTTCTGTCTGTTATATACAGTGTTAGCCCTCTGTCTGTTACATACAGTGTTAGTCCTCTGTCTGCTACATACAGTGTTAGTCCTCTGTCTGTTACATACAGTGCTAGTCCCCTCTCTGTTACATACAGTGTTAGTCCTCTGTCTGTTACATACAATGTTAGTCCTCTGTCTGTTACATGCGGTGTTTGTCCTCTGTCTGTTCCATATAGTGTTAGTCTGCTGTCTGTTACATACAGTGTTAGTCCTCTGTCTGTTACATACAGTGTTAGTCCTCTGTCTGTTACATACAGTGTTAGTCCTCTTTCTGTTACATACAGTGTTCGTTCTCTGCCTGTTACATACAGTGTTAGTCCTCTGTCTGTTACATATGGTGTTTGTCCTCTGTCTGTTACATACAGTGTTAGTCTGCTGTCTGTTACATACAGTGTTAGTCCTCTATCTGTTACATACAGTGTTAGTCCCCCGCCTGTTACATACAGTGTTAGTCCTCTATCTGTTACATACAGTGTTAGTCCTCTGTCTGTTACATCCAGTGTTAGTCCTCTGTCTGTTACATACAGTGTTAGTCCTCTGTCTGTTACATACAGTGTTAGTCCTCTGTCTGTTACATACAGTGTTATTCCTCTGTCTGTTACACACGGTGTTTGTCCTCTGTCTGTTACATATAGTGTTAGTCTGCTGTCTGTTACATACAGTGTTAGTCCTCTATCTGTTACATACAGTGTTAGTCCTATGTCTGTTACATACATTGTTAGTCATCTGTCTGTTACATACAGTGTTAGTCCTCTGTCTGTTACATACAGTGTTAGTCCTCTGTCTGTTACATCCAGTGTTAGTTCTCTGCCTGTTACATACAGTGTTAGTCCTCTGTCTGTTACATACAGTGTTAGTCCTCTGTCTGTTACATACAGTGTTAGTCCTCTGTCTATTAAATACAGTGTTAGTCCTCTGTCTGTTACATACAGTGTTAGTCCTCTGTTTGTTACATACAGTGTTATTCCTCTGTCTGTTACATACAGTGTTAGTCCTCTGTTACATACAGTGTTAGTCCTGTGTCTATGACATACAGTGTTAACCCTATGTCTGTTACATACAGTGTTAGTCCTCTGTGTGTTACATACTGTGTTAGTCCTCTGTCTGTTACATACAGTGTTAGTCCTCTGTCTGTTACATACAGTATTAGTCCTCTGTCTGTTACATACACTGTTAGTCCTCTGTCTGCTACATACAGTGTTATTCCTCTGTCTGTTACACACGGTGTTTGTCCTCTGTCTGTTACATATAGTGTTAGTCTGCTGTCTGTTACATACAGTGTTAGTCCTCTATCTGTTACATACAGTGTTAGTCCTATGTCTGTTACATACATTGTTAGTCATCTGTCTGTTACATACAGTGTTAGTCCTCTGTCTGTTGCATACAGTGTTAGTCCTTTGTCTGTTACATACAGTGTTAGCCTTCTGTCTGTTATATACAGTGTAAGTCCTCTGTCTGTTACATACACTGTTAGTCCTCTGTCTGTTGCATAGAGTGTTAGTCCTCTGTCTGTTACATACAATGTTAGTCCTCTGTCTGTTACATACAGTGTTAGTCCTCTGTCTGTTACATACAGTGTTAGTCCTCTGTCTATTAAATACAGTGTTAGTCCTCTGTCTGTTACATACAGTGTTAGTCCTCTGTTTGTTACATATAGTGTTATTCCTCTGTCTGTTACATACAGTGTTAGTCCTCTGTCTGTTACATACAGTGTTAGTCCTGTGTCTATGACATACAGTGTTAACCCTATGTCTGTTACATACAGTGTTAGTCCTCTGTCTGTTACATACAGTGTTAGTCCTCTGTCTGTTACATACAGTGTTACTCCTTTGTCTGTTACATACAATGTTAGTCCTCTCTCTGTTACATACAGTGTTAGTCCTCTGTCTGTTTCCTACAGTGTTAGTCCTCTGTCTGAAACATACAGTGTTTATCCTCTGTCTGTTACATACAGTGTGAATCCTTTGTCTGTTGCATACAGTGTTAACCATCTGTCTGTTACATACAGTGTTAGTCCTCTGTCTATTAAATACAGTGTTAGTCCTCTGTCTGTTACATACAGTGTTAGTCCTCTGTTTGTTACATACAGTGTTATTCCTCTGTCTGTTACATACAGTGTTATTCCTCTGTCTGTTACATACAGTGTTAGTCCTGTGTCTATGACATACAGTGTTAACCCTATGTCTGTTACATACAGTGTTAGTCCTCTGTCTGTTACATACAGTGTTAGTCCTCTGTCTGTTACATACAGTGTTAGTCCTCTGTCTGTTACATACAGTGTTAGTCCTCTGTCTGTTACATACAGTGTTAGTCCTCTGTCTGTTACATACAGTGTTAGTCCTCTGCCTGTTACATACAATGTTAATCCTCTAACTGTTACATACGGTGTTAGTCCTCTGTCTGTTACATACAGTGTTAGTCCTCTGTCTGTTACATACAGTGTTAGTCCTCTGTCTGTTACATACAGTGTTAGCCTTCTGTCTGTTATATACAGTGTTAGCCCTCTGTCTGTTACATACAGTGTTAGTCCTCTGTCTGCTACATACAGTGTTAGTCCTCTGTCTGTTACATACAGTGCTAGTCCCCTCTCTGTTACATACAGTGTTAGTCCTCTGTCTGTTACATACAATGTTAGTCCTCTGTCTGTTACATGCGGTGTTTGTCCTCTGTCTGTTCCATATAGTGTTAGTCTGCTGTCTGTTACATACAGTGTTAGTCCTCTGTCTGTTACATACAGTGTTAGTCCTCTGTCTGTTACATACAGTGTTAGTCCTCTTTCTGTTACATACAGTGTTCGTTCTCTGCCTGTTACATACAGTGTTAGTCCTCTGTCTGTTACATATGGTGTTTGTCCTCTGTCTGTTACATACAGTGTTAGTCTGCTGTCTGTTACATACAGTGTTAGTCCTCTATCTGTTACATACAGTGTTAGTCCCCCGCCTGTTACATACAGTGTTAGTCCTCTATCTGTTACATACAGTGTTAGTCCTCTGTCTGTTACATCCAGTGTTAGTCCTCTGTCTGTTACATACAGTGTTAGTCCTCTGTCTGTTACATACAGTGTTAGTCCTCTGTCTGTTACATACAGTGTTATTCCTCTGTCTGTTACACACGGTGTTTGTCCTCTGTCTGTTACATATAGTGTTAGTCTGCTGTCTGTTACATACAGTGTTAGTCCTCTATCTGTTACATACAGTGTTAGTCCTATGTCTGTTACATACATTGTTAGTCATCTGTCTGTTACATACAGTGTTAGTCCTCTGTCTGTTACATACAGTGTTAGTCCTCTGTCTGTTACATCCAGTGTTAGTTCTCTGCCTGTTACATACAGTGTTAGTCCTCTGTCTGTTACATACAGTGTTAGTCCTCTGTCTGTTACATACAGTGTTAGTCCTCTGTCTATTAAATACAGTGTTAGTCCTCTGTCTGTTACATACAGTGTTAGTCCTCTGTTTGTTACATACAGTGTTATTCCTCTGTCTGTTACATACAGTGTTAGTCCTCTGTTACATACAGTGTTAGTCCTGTGTCTATGACATACAGTGTTAACCCTATGTCTGTTACATACAGTGTTAGTCCTCTGTGTGTTACATACTGTGTTAGTCCTCTGTCTGTTACATACAGTGTTAGTCCTCTGTCTGTTACATACAGTATTAGTCCTCTGTCTGTTACATACACTGTTAGTCCTCTGTCTGCTACATACAGTGTTATTCCTCTGTCTGTTACACACGGTGTTTGTCCTCTGTCTGTTACATATAGTGTTAGTCTGCTGTCTGTTACATACAGTGTTAGTCCTCTATCTGTTACATACAGTGTTAGTCCTATGTCTGTTACATACATTGTTAGTCATCTGTCTGTTACATACAGTGTTAGTCCTCTGTCTGTTGCATACAGTGTTAGTCCTTTGTCTGTTACATACAGTGTTAGCCTTCTGTCTGTTATATACAGTGTAAGTCCTCTGTCTGTTACATACACTGTTAGTCCTCTGTCTGTTGCATAGAGTGTTAGTCCTCTGTCTGTTACATACAATGTTAGTCCTCTGTCTGTTACATACAGTGTTAGTCCTCTGTCTGTTACATACAGTGTTAGTCCTCTGTCTATTAAATACAGTGTTAGTCCTCTGTCTGTTACATACAGTGTTAGTCCTCTGTTTGTTACATATAGTGTTATTCCTGTGTCTGTTACATACAGTGTTAGTCCTCTGTCTGTTACATACAGTGTTAGTCCTCTGTCTGTTGCATACAGTGTTAGTCCTCTGTCTGTTACATACAGTGTTAGTCCTCTGTCTGTTACATACAGTGTTTATTCTCTGTCTGTTACATACATTGTTACTCTTCTGTCTGTTACATACATTGTTAATCCTTTGTCTGTTGCATACGGTGTTAGTCCTCTGTCTATTACATACAGTTTTAGTCCTCTGTCTGTTACATACAGTGTTAGTCCTCTGTCTGTTACATACAGTGTTAGTCCTCTGTCTGTTACATAAAGTGTTAGTCCTCTGTCTGTTACATACAGTGTTAGTCCTCTGTCTGTTATATACAGTGTTAGTCCTCTGTCTGTTACATACAGTGTTAGTCCTCTGTCTGTTACATAAAGTGTTAGTCCTCTGTCTGTTACATACAGTGTTAGTCCTCTGTCTGTTACATACAGTGTTAGTCCTCTGCCTGTTACATACAGTGCTAGTCCTCTGTCTGTTGCATACAATGTTAGTCCTCTGTCTGTTGCATACAATGTTAGTCCTCTGTCTGTTACATAGAGTGTTTATCCTCTGTCTGTTACATACAGTGTTACTCCTCTGTCTGTTACAAACAGTGTTAATCCTTTGTCTATTGCATACAGTGTTAACCATCTGTCTGTTACATACAGTGTTGGTCCTCTGTCTATTACATACAGTGTTAGTCCTCTGTCTGTTACATACAGTGTTAGTCCTCTGTCTGTTACATACAGTGTTAGTCCTCTGTCTGTTACATACAGTGTTAGCCTTCTGTCTGTTATATACAGTGTTAGTCATCTGTCTGTTACATACAGTGTTCGTCCTCTGTTTGCTACATACAGTGTTAGTCCTCTGTCTGTTACATACAGTGTTAGTCCTCTGTCTGTTACATACAGTATTAGTCCTCTGTCTGTTGCATACAGTTTTAGTCCACTGTCTGTTACATACAGTGTTAGTCCTCTGTATTTTACATACAGTGTTTATCCTCTGTCTGTTACAAACAATGTTACTCCTCTGTCTAATACATACAGTGTTAGTACTCTGTCTGTTACATACAGTGTTAGTCCTCTGTCTGTTACATACAGTGTTAGTCCTCTGTCTGTTACATACAATGTTAGTCCTCTGTCTGCTACATACAGTGTTAGTCCTCTGTCTGTTGCATACAGTGTTAGTCCTCTGTCTGTTGCATACAATGTTAGTCCTCTGTCTGTTACATAGAGTGTTTATCCTCTGTCTGTTACATACAGTGTTACTCCTCTGTCTGTTACATACAGTGTTAATCCTTTGTCTGTTGCATACAGTGTTAACCATCTGTCTATTACATACAGTGTTAGTCCTCTATCTGTTACATACAGTGTTAGTCCTCTGTCTGTTACATACATTATTAGTCCTCTGTCTGTTACATACAGTGTTAGTCCTCTGTCTGTTACATACAGTGTTAGTCCTCTGTCTGTTACATACAGTGTTAGTCCTCTGTATGTTACATGCAGTGTTAATCCTCTGTCTGTTACATACAGTGTTAGTGCTCTGTCTGTTACATACAGTGTTTATCCTCTGTCTGTTACAGACAGTGTTACTCCTCTGTCTGTTATATACATTGTTAATCCTTTGCATGTTTCATTCAGTGTTAGTCCTCTGTCTATTACATACAGTTTTAGTCCTCTGTCTGTTACATACAGTGTTAGTCCTCTGTCTGTTACATAAAGTGTTAGTCCTCTGTCTGTTACATACAGTGTTAGTCCTCTGTCTGTTACATACAGTGTTAGTCCTCTGTCTGTTACATACAGTGCTAGACCTCTGTCTGTTGCATACAATGTTAGTCCTCTGTCTGTTGCATACAATATTAGTCCTCTGTCTGTTACATAGAGTGTTTATCCTCTGTCTGTTACATACATTGTTACTCCTCTGTCTGTTACAAACAGTGTTAATCCTTTGTCTATAGCATACAGTGTTAACCATCTGTCTGTTACATACAGTGTTAGTCCTCTGTCTATTACATACAGTGTTAGTCCTCTGTCTGTTACATAAAGTGTTAGTCCTCTGTCTGTTACATACAGTGTTAGTCTTCTGTCTGTTACATACAGTGTTAACCCTCTGTCTGTTACATACAGTGTTAATCCTCTGTCTGTTACATACAGTGTTAGTCCTCTGTCTGTTACATACAGTGTTAGTCCTCTGTCTGTTACATACAGTGTTACTCCTTTGTCTGTTACATACAATGTTAGTCCTCTCTCTGTTACATACAGTGTTAGTCCTCTGTCTGTTTCCTACAGTGTTAGTCCTCTGTCTGAAACATACAGTGTTTATCCTCTGTCTGTTACATACAGTGTGAATCCTTTGTCTGTTGCATACAGTGTTAACCATCTGTCTGTTACATACAGTGTTAGTCCTCTGTCTATTAAATACAGTGTTAGTCCTCTGTCTGTTACATACAGTGTTAGTCCTCTGTTTGTTACATACAGTGTTATTCCTCTGTCTGTTACATACAGTGTTATTCCTCTGTCTGTTACATACAGTGTTAGTCCTGTGTCTATGACATACAGTGTTAACCCTATGTCTGTTACATACAGTGTTAGTCCTCTGTCTGTTACATACAGTGTTAGTCCTCTGTCTGTTACATACAGTGTTAGTCCTCTGTCTGTTACATACAGTGTTAGTCCTCTATCTGTTACATACAGTGTTAGTCCTCTGTCTGTTACATACATTATTAGTCCTCTGTCTGTTACATACAGTGTTAGTCCTCTGTCTGTTACATACAGTGTTAGTCCTCTGTCTGTTACATACAGTGTTAGTCCTCTGTATGTTACATGCAGTGTTAATCCTCTGTCTGTTACATACAGTGTTAGTGCTCTGTCTGTTACATACAGTGTTTATCCTCTGTCTGTTACAGACAGTGTTACTCCTCTGTCTGTTATATACATTGTTAATCCTTTGCATGTTTCATTCAGTGTTAGTCCTCTGTCTATTACATACAGTTTTAGTCCTCTGTCTGTTACATACAGTGTTAGTCCTCTGTCTGTTACATAAAGTGTTAGTCCTCTGTCTGTTACATACAGTGTTAGTCCTCTGTCTGTTACATACAGTGTTAGTCCTCTGTCTGTTACATACAGTGCTAGACCTCTGTCTGTTGCATACAATGTTAGTCCTCTGTCTGTTGCATACAATATTAGTCCTCTGTCTGTTACATAGAGTGTTTATCCTCTGTCTGTTACATACATTGTTACTCCTCTGTCTGTTACAAACAGTGTTAATCCTTTGTCTATAGCATACAGTGTTAACCATCTGTCTGTTACATACAGTGTTAGTCCTCTGTCTATTACATACAGTGTTAGTCCTCTGTCTGTTACATAAAGTGTTAGTCCTCTGTCTGTTACATACAGTGTTAGTCTTCTGTCTGTTACATACAGTGTTAACCCTCTGTCTGTTACATACAGTGTTAATCCTCTGTCTGTTACATACAGTGTTAGTCCTCTGTCTGTTACATACAGTGTTAGTCCTCTGTCTGTTACATACAGTGTTACTCCTTTGTCTGTTACATACAATGTTAGTCCTCTCTCTGTTACATACAGTGTTAGTCCTCTGTCTGTTTCCTACAGTGTTAGTCCTCTGTCTGAAACATACAGTGTTTATCCTCTGTCTGTTACATACAGTGTGAATCCTTTGTCTGTTGCATACAGTGTTAACCATCTGTCTGTTACATACAGTGTTAGTCCTCTGTCTATTAAATACAGTGTTAGTCCTCTGTCTGTTACATACAGTGTTAGTCCTCTGTTTGTTACATACAGTGTTATTCCTCTGTCTGTTACATACAGTGTTATTCCTCTGTCTGTTACATACAGTGTTAGTCCTGTGTCTATGACATACAGTGTTAACCCTATGTCTGTTACATACAGTGTTAGTCCTCTGTCTGTTACATACAGTGTTAGTCCTCTGTCTGTTACATACAGTGTTAGTCCTCTGTCTGTTACATACAGTGTTAGTCCTCTGTCTGTTACATACAGTGTTAGTCCTCTGTCTGTTACATACAGTGTTAGTCCTCTGCCTGTTACATACAATGTTAATCCTCTAACTGTTACATACGGTGTTAGTCCTCTGTCTGTTACATACAGTGTTAGTCCTCTGTCTG
Organism: Eledone cirrhosa; assembly: GCA_964016885.1. Classification (NCBI taxonomy): domain Eukaryota; kingdom Metazoa; phylum Mollusca; class Cephalopoda; order Octopoda; family Eledonidae; genus Eledone; species Eledone cirrhosa. The sequence continues at coordinate 24,285,253 of OZ024753.1, read as the reverse complement.
TTACATACAGTGTTAGTCCTCTGTCTGTTACATACAGTGTTAGCCTTCTGTCTGTTATATACAGTGTTAGCCCTCTGTCTGTTACATACAGTGTTAGTCCTCTGTCTGCTACATACAGTGTTAGTCCTCTGTCTGTTACATACAGTGCTAGTCCCCTCTCTGTTACATACAGTGTTAGTCCTCTGTCTGTTACATACAATGTTAGTCCTCTGTCTGTTACATGCGGTGTTTGTCCTCTGTCTGTTCCATATAGTGTTAGTCTGCTGTCTGTTACATACAGTGTTAGTCCTCTGTCTGTTACATACAGTGTTAGTCCTCTGTCTGTTACATACAGTGTTAGTCCTCTTTCTGTTACATACAGTGTTCGTTCTCTGCCTGTTACATACAGTGTTAGTCCTCTGTCTGTTACATATGGTGTTTGTCCTCTGTCTGTTACATACAGTGTTAGTCTGCTGTCTGTTACATACAGTGTTAGTCCTCTATCTGTTACATACAGTGTTAGTCCCCCGCCTGTTACATACAGTGTTAGTCCTCTATCTGTTACATACAGTGTTAGTCCTCTGTCTGTTACATCCAGTGTTAGTCCTCTGTCTGTTACATACAGTGTTAGTCCTCTGTCTGTTACATACAGTGTTAGTCCTCTGTCTGTTACATACAGTGTTATTCCTCTGTCTGTTACACACGGTGTTTGTCCTCTGTCTGTTACATATAGTGTTAGTCTGCTGTCTGTTACATACAGTGTTAGTCCTCTATCTGTTACATACAGTGTTAGTCCTATGTCTGTTACATACATTGTTAGTCATCTGTCTGTTACATACAGTGTTAGTCCTCTGTCTGTTACATACAGTGTTAGTCCTCTGTCTGTTACATCCAGTGTTAGTTCTCTGCCTGTTACATACAGTGTTAGTCCTCTGTCTGTTACATACAGTGTTAGTCCTCTGTCTGTTACATACAGTGTTAGTCCTCTGTCTATTAAATACAGTGTTAGTCCTCTGTCTGTTACATACAGTGTTAGTCCTCTGTTTGTTACATACAGTGTTATTCCTCTGTCTGTTACATACAGTGTTAGTCCTCTGTTACATACAGTGTTAGTCCTGTGTCTATGACATACAGTGTTAACCCTATGTCTGTTACATACAGTGTTAGTCCTCTGTGTGTTACATACTGTGTTAGTCCTCTGTCTGTTACATACAGTGTTAGTCCTCTGTCTGTTACATACAGTATTAGTCCTCTGTCTGTTACATACACTGTTAGTCCTCTGTCTGCTACATACAGTGTTATTCCTCTGTCTGTTACACACGGTGTTTGTCCTCTGTCTGTTACATATAGTGTTAGTCTGCTGTCTGTTACATACAGTGTTAGTCCTCTATCTGTTACATACAGTGTTAGTCCTATGTCTGTTACATACATTGTTAGTCATCTGTCTGTTACATACAGTGTTAGTCCTCTGTCTGTTGCATACAGTGTTAGTCCTTTGTCTGTTACATACAGTGTTAGCCTTCTGTCTGTTATATACAGTGTAAGTCCTCTGTCTGTTACATACACTGTTAGTCCTCTGTCTGTTGCATAGAGTGTTAGTCCTCTGTCTGTTACATACAATGTTAGTCCTCTGTCTGTTACATACAGTGTTAGTCCTCTGTCTGTTACATACAGTGTTAGTCCTCTGTCTATTAAATACAGTGTTAGTCCTCTGTCTGTTACATACAGTGTTAGTCCTCTGTTTGTTACATATAGTGTTATTCCTCTGTCTGTTACATACAGTGTTAGTCCTCTGTCTGTTACATACAGTGTTAGTCCTGTGTCTATGACATACAGTGTTAACCCTATGTCTGTTACATACAGTGTTAGTCCTCTGCGTGTTACATACAGTGTTAGTCCTCTGTCTGTTACATACAGTGTTAGTCCTCTGTCTGTTACATACAGTATTAGTCCTCTGTCTGTTACATACAGTGTTAGTCCTCTGTCTGTTACATACAGTGTTAGCCTTCTGTCTGTTATATACAGTGTTAGTCCTCTGTCTGTTACATACAGTGTTAGTCCTCTGTCTGCTACATACAGCGTTAGTCCTCTGTCTGTTACATACAGTGTTAGTCCTCTGTCTGTTACATACAGTATTAGTCCTCTGTCTGTTGCATACAGTTTTAGTCCACTGTCTGTTACATACAGTGTTAGTCCTCTGTCTGTTACATACAGTGTTACTCCTTTGTCTGTTACATACAATGTTAGTCCTCTGTCTGTTACATACAGTGTTAGTCCTCTGTCTGTTTCCTACAGTGTTAGTCCTCTGTCTGAAACATACAGTGTTTATCCTCTGTCTGTTACATACAGTGTGAATCCTTTGTCTGTTGCATACAGTGTTAACCATCTGTCTGTTACATACAGTGTTAGTCCTCTGTCTATTAAATACAGTGTTAGTCCTCTGTCTGTTACATACAGTGTTAGTCCTCTGTTTGTTACATACAGTGTTATTCCTCTGTCTGTTACATACAGTGTTATTCCTCTGTCTGTTACATACAGTGTTAGTCCTGTGTCTATGACATACAGTGTTAACCCTATGTCTGTTACATACAGTGTTAGTCCTCTGTCTGTTACATACAGTGTTAGTCCTCTGTCTGTTACATACAGTGTTAGTCCTCTGTCTGTTACATACAGTGTCAGTCCTCTGTCTGTTACATACAGTGTTAGTCCTCTGTCTGTTACATACAGTGTCAGTCCTCTGTCTGTTACATACAGTGTTAGTCCTCTGTCTGTTACATACAGTGTTAGTCCTCTGTCTGTTACATACAGTGTTAGTCCTCTGCCTGTTACATACAATGTTAATCCTCTGACTGTTACATACAGTGTTAGTCCTCTGTCTGTTACATACAGTGTTAGTCCTCTGTCTTTTACATACAGTGTTAGTCCTCTGTCTGTTACATACAGTGTTAGCCTTCTGTCTGTTATATACAGTGTTAGCCCTCTTTCTGTTACATACAGTGTTAGTCCTCTGTCTGCTACATACAGTGTTAGTCCTCTGTCTGTTACATACAGTGTTAGTCCTCTGTCTGTTACATACAATGTTAATCCTCTGACTGTTACATACAGTGTTAGTCTGCTGTCTGTTACATACAGTGTTAGTCCTCTGTCTGTTACATACAGTGTTAGTCCTCTGTCTGTTACATACAGTGTTAGTCCTCTTTTTGTTACATACAGTGTTCGTTCTCTGCCTGTTACATACAGTGTTAGTCCTCTGTCTGTTACATATGGTGTTTGTCCTCTGTCTGTTACATACAGTGTTAGTCTGCTGTCTGTTACATACAGTGTTAGTCCTCTATCTGTTACATACAGTGTTAGTCCCCCGCCTGTTACATACAGTGTTAGTCCTCTATCTGTTACATACAGTGTTAGTCCTCTGTCTGTTACATCCAGTGTTAGTCCTCTGTCTGTTACATACAGTGTTAGTCCTCTGTCTGTTACATACAGTGTTAGTCCTCTGTCTGTTACATACAGTGTTATTCCTCTGTCTGTTACACACGGTGTTTGTCCTCTGTGTGTTACATATAGTGTTTGTCTGCTGTCTGTTACATACAGTGTTAGTCCTCTATCTGTTACATACAGTGTTAGTCCTATGTCTGTTACATACATTGTTAGTCATCTGTCTGTTACATACAGTGTTAGTCCTCTGTCTGTTACATACAGTGTTAGTCCTCTGTCTGTTACATCCAGTGTTAGTTCTCTGCCTGTTACATACAGTGTTAGTCCTCTGTCTGTTACATACAGTGTTAGTCCTCTGTCTGTTACATACAGTGTTAGTCCTCTGTCTATTAAATACAGTGTTAGTCCTCTGTCTGTTACATACAGTGTTAGTCCTCTGTTTGTTACATACAGTGTTATTCCTCTGTCTGTTACATACAGTGTTAGTCCTCTGTCTGTTACATACAGTGTTAGTCCTGTGTCTATGACATACAGTGTTAACCCTATGTCTGTTACATACAGTGTTAGTCCTCTGTGTGTTACATACAGTGTTAGTCCTCTGTCTGTTACATACAGTATTAGTCCTCTGTCTGTTACATACACTGTTAGTGCTCTGTCTGCTACATACAGTGTTAGTCCTCTGTCTGTTGCATACAGTGTTAGTCCTTTGTCTGTTACATACAGTGTTAGCCTTCTGTCTGTTATATACAGTGTAAGTCCTCTGTCTGTTACATACACTGTTAGTCCTCTGTCTGTTGCATAGAGTGTTAGTCCTCTGTCTGTTACATACAATGTTAGTCCTCTGTCTGTTACATACAGTGTTAGTCCTCTGTCTGTTACATACAGTGTTAGTCCTCTGTCTATTAAATACAGTGCTAGTCCTCTGTCTGTTACATACAGTGTTAGTCCTCTGTTTGTTACATACAGTGTTATTCCTCTGTCTGTTACATACAGTGTTAGTCCTCTGTCTGTTACATACAGTGTTAGTCCTGTGTCTATGACATACAGTGTTAACCCTATGTCTGTTACATACAGTGTTAGTCCTCTGTGTGTTACATACAGTGTTAGTCCTCTGTCTGTTACATACAGTGTTAGTCCTCTGTCTGTTACATACAGTGTTAGCCTTCTGTCTGTTATATACAGTGTTAGTCCTCTGTCTGTTACATACAGTGTTAGTCCTCTGTCTGCTACATACAGTGTTAGTCCTCTGTCTGTTACATACAGTGTTAGTCCTCTGTCTGTTACATACAGTATTAGTCCTCTGTCTGTTGCATACAGTTTTAGTCCACTGTCTGTTACATACAGTGTTAGTCCTCTGTATTTTACATACAGTGTTTATCCTCTGTCTGTTACATACAATGTTACTCCTCTGTCTATTACATACAGTGTTAGTCCTCTGTCTGTTACATACAGTGTTAGTCCTCTGTCTGTTGCATACAGTGTTAGTCCTCTGTCTGTTGCATACAATGTTTGTCCTCTGTCTGTTGCATACAGTGTTAGTCCTCTGGCTGTTACATACACAGGTTACTCCTCTGTCTGTTACATACAGTGTTAATCCTTTGTCTGTTGCATACAATGTTAGTCCTCTGTCTATTACATACAGTTTTAGTCCTCTGTCAGTTACATACAGTGTTAGTTCTCTGTCTGTTACATACAGTGTTAGTCCTCTGTCTGTTACATAAACTGTTAGTTCTCTGTCTGTTACATACAGTGTTAGTCCTCTGTCTGTTACATACAGTGTTAGTCCTCTGTCTGTTACATACAGTGCTAGTCCTCTGTCTGTTGCATACAATGTTAGTCCTCTGTATGTTGCATACAATGTTAGTCCTCTGTCTGTTACATAGAGTGTTTATCCTCTGTCTGTTAAATACAGTGTTACTCCTCTGTCTGTTACAAACAGTGTTAATCCTTTGTCTATTGCATACAGTGTTAACCATCTGTCTGTTACATACAATGTTAGTCCTCTGTCTATTACATACAGTGTTAGTCCTCTGTCTGTTACATACAGTGTTAGTCTTCTGTCTGTTACATACAGTGTTAACCCTCTGTCTGTTACATACAGTGTTAGTCCTCTGTCTGTTACATACAGTGTTAGTCCTCTGTCTGTTACATACAGTGTTAGTCCTCTGTCTGTTACATACTGTGTTAGTCCTCTGTCTGTTACATACAGTGTTAGCCTTGTGTCTATTATATACAGTGTTAGTCCTCTGTCTGTTACATACAATGTTAGTCCTCTGTCTGTTACATAGAGTGTTAGTCCTCTGTCTGTTACATACAGTGTTAGTCCTCTGTCTGTTGCATACATTGTTAGTCCTCTGTCTGTTGCATACAATGTTTGTCCTCTGTCTGTTACATACAGTATTAGTCCTCTGTCTGTTACATACAGTGTTAGTCCTCTGTCTGTTACATACAATGTTAATCCTCTGTCTGTTACATACAGTGTTAGTCCTCTGTCTGTTACATACAGTGTTAGTCCTCTGTCTGTTACATACATTGTTAGTCCTCTGTCTGTTACATACAGTGTTAGCCTTCTGTCTATTACATACAGTGTTAGTCCTCTGTCTGTTACATACAGTGTTAGTCCTCTGTCTGTTACATACAGTGTTAGTCCTCTGTCTGTTACATACAGTGTTAGTCCTCTGTCTGTTGCATACATTGTTAGTCCTCTGTCTGTTGCATACAATGTTTGTCCTCTGTCTGTTACATACAGTGTTAGTCCTCTGTCTGTTACATACAGTGTTAATCCTCTGTCTGTTGCATACATTGTTAGTCCTCTGTCTGTTACATACAGTGTTAACCCTCTGTCTGTTACATACAGTGTTAGTCCTCTGTCTGTTACATACAGTGTTAGTCCTCTGTCTGTTATATACAGTGTTAGTCCGCTGTCTGTTACATATAGTGTTAGTCCTCTGTCTGTTACATACAGTGTTAGCCTTCTGTCTATTACATACAGTGTTAGTCCTCTGTCTGTTACATACAGTGTTAGTCCTCTGTCTGTTACATACAGTGTTAGTCATCTGTCTGTTACATACAGTATTAGTCCTCTGTCTGTTACATACAGTGTTAGTCCTCTGTCTGTTACATACAGTGTTAGTCCTCTGTCTGTTACATACAGTGTTAGTTCTCTGTATGTTACATGCAGTGTTAATCCTCTGTCTGTTACATACAGTGTTAGTCCTCTGTCTGTTACATACAGTGTTAGTCCTCTGTCTGTTACATACAATGTTAGTCCTCTGTCTGTTGCATACAGTGTTAGTCCTCTGTCTGTTACTTACAGTGTTAGTCCTCTGTCTGTTACATACAGTGTTTATTCTCTGTCTGTTACATACATTGTTACTCCTCTGTCTGTTACATACATTGTTAATCCTTTGTCTGTTGCATACGGTGTTAGTCCTCTGTCTATTACATACAGTTTTAGTCCTCTGTCTGTTACATACAGTGTTAGTCCTCTGTCTGTTACATACAGTGTTAGTCCTCTGTCTGTTACATAAAGTGTTAGTCCTCTGTCTGTTACATACAGTGTTAGTCCTCTGTCTGTTATATACAGTGTTAGTCCTCTGTCTGTTACATACAGTGTTAGTCCTCTGTTTGTTACATAAAGTGTTAGTCCTCTGTCTGTTACATACAGTGTTAGTCCTCTGTCTGTTACATACAGTGTTAGTCCTCTGCCTGTTACATACAGTGCTAGTCCTCTGTCTGTTGCATACAATGTTAGTCCTCTGTCTGTTGCATACAATGTTAGTCCTCTGTCTGTTACATAGAGTGTTTATCCTCTGTCTGTTACATACAGTGTTACTCCTTTGTCTGTTGCATACAGTGTTAACCATCTGTCTGTTACATACAGTGTTAGTCCTCTGTCTATTACATACAGTGTTAGTCCTCTGTCTGTTACATACAGTGTTAGTCCTCTGTCTGTTACATACAGTGTTAGTCCTCTGTCTGTTACATACAGTGTTAGCCTTCTGTCTGTTATATACAGTGTTAGTCCTCTGTCTGTTACATACAGTGTTCGTCCTCTGTCTGCTACATACAGTGTTAGTCCTCTGTCTGTTACATATAGTGTTAGTCCTCTGTCTGTTACATACAGTATTAGTCCTCTGTCTGTTGCATACAGTTTTAGTCCACTGTCTGTTACATACAGTGTTAGTCCTCTGTATTTTACATACAGTGTTTATCCTCTGTCTGTTACAAACAATGTTACTCCTCTGTCTAATACATACAGTGTTAGTACTCTGTCTGTTACATACAGTGTTAGTCCTCTGTCTGTTACATACAATGTTAGTCCTCTGTCTGCTACATACAGTGTTAGTCCTCTGTCTGTTGCATACAGTGTTAGTCCTCTGTCTGTTGCATACAATGTTAGTCCTCTGTCTGTTACATAGAGTGTTTATCCTCTGTCTGTTACATACAGTGTTACTCCTCTGTCTGTTACATACAGTGTTAATCCTTTGTCTGTTGCATACAGTGTTAACCATCTGTCTATTACATACAGTGTTAGTCCTCTATCTGTTACATACAGTGTTAGTCCTCTGTCTGTTACATACATTATTAGTCCTCTGTCTGTTACATACAGTGTTAGTCCTCTGTCTGTTACATACAGTGTTAGTCCTCTGTCTGTTACATACAGTGTTAGTCCTCTGTATGTTACATGCAGTGTTAATCCTCTGTCTGTTACATACAGTGTTAGTGCTCTGTCTGTTACATACAGTGTTAGTCCTCTGTCTGTTGCATACAGTGTTAGTCCTCTGTCTGTTGCATACAATGTTTGTCCTCTGTCTGTTACATACAGTGTTTATCCTCTGTCCGTTACATACAGTGTTACTCCTCTGTCTGTTATATACATTGTTAATCCTTTGCATGTTTCATACAGTGTTAGTCCTCTGTCTATTACATACAGTTTTAGTCCTCTGTCTGTTACATACAGTGTTAGTCCTCTGTCTGTTACATACAGTGTTAGTCCTCTGTCTGTTACATAAAGTGTTAGTCCTCTGTCTGTTACATACAGTGTTAGTCCTCTGTCTGTTACATACAGTGTTAGTCCTCTGTCTGTTACATACAGTGCTAGACCTCTGTCTGTTGCATACAATGTTAGTCCTCTGTCTGTTGCATACAATGTTAGTCCTCTGTCTGTTACATAGAGTGTTTATCCTCTGTCTGTTACATACATTGTTACTCCTCTGTGTTACAAACAGTGTTAATCCTTTGTCTATAGCATACAGTGTTAACCATCTGTCTGTTACATACAGTGTTAGTCCTCTGTCTATTACATACAGTGTTAGTCCTCTGTCTGTTACATAAAGTGTTAGTCCTCTGTCTGTTACATACAGTGTTAGTCTTCTGTCTGTTACATACAGTGTTAACCCTCTGTCTGTTACATACAGTGTTAATCCTCTGTCTGTTACATACAGTGTTAGTCCTCTGTCTGTTACATACAGTGTTAGTCCTCTGTCTGTTACATACATTGTTAGTCCTCTGTCTGTTACATACAGTGTTAGCCTTCTGTCTATTACATACAGTGTTAGTCCTCTGTCTGTTACATACAGTGTTAGTCCTCTGTCTGTTACATACAGTGTTAGTCCTCTGTCTGTTACATACAGTGTTAGTCCTCTGTCTGTTGCATACATTGTTAGTCCTCTGTCTGTTGCATACAATGTTTGTCCTCTGTCTGTTACATACAGTGTTAGTCCTCTGTCTGTTACATACAGTGTTAATCCTCTGTCTGTTGCATACATTGTTAGTCCTCTGTCTGTTACATACAGTGTTAACCCTCTGTCTGTTACATACAGTGTTAGTCCTCTGTCTGTTACATACAGTGTTAGTCCTCTGTCTGTTATATACAGTGTCAGTCCGCTGTCTGTTACATATAGTGTTAGTCCTCTGTCTGTTACATACAGTGTTAGCCTTCTGTCTATTACATACAGTGTTAGTCCTCTGTCTGTTACATACAGTGTTAGTCCTCTGTCTGTTACATACAGTGTTAGTCCTCTGTCTGTTACATACAGTATTAGTCCTCTGTCTGTTACATACAGTGTTAGTCCTCTGTCTGTTACATACAGTGTTAGTCCTCTGTCTGTTACATACAGTGTTAGTTCTCTGTATGTTACATGCAGTGTTAATCCTCTGTCTGTTACATACAGTGTTAGTCCTCTGTCTGTTACATACAGTGTTAGTCCTCTGTCTGTTACATACAGTGTTAGTCCTCTGTCTGTTGCATACAGTGTTAGTCCTCTGTCTGTTACATACAGTGTTAGTCCTCTGTCTGTTACATACAGTGTTTATTCTCTGTCTGTTACATACATTGTTACTCCTCTGTCTGTTACATACATTGTTAATCCTTTGTCTGTTGCATACGGTGTTAGTCCTCTGTCTATTACATACAGTTTTAGTCCTCTATCTGTTACATACAGTGTTAGTCCTCTGTCTGTTACATACAGTGTTAGTCCTCTGTCTGTTACATAAAGTGTTAGTCCTCTGTCTGTTACATACAGTGTTACTCCTCTGTCTGTTATATACAGTGTTAGTCCTCTGTCTGTTACATACAGTGTTAGTCCTCTGTTTGTTACATAAAGTGTTAGTCCTCTGTCTGTTACATACAGTGTTAGTCCTCTGTCTGTTACATACAGTGTTAGTCCTCTCCCTGTTACATACAGTGCTAGTCCTCTGTCTGTTGCATACAATGTTAGTCCTCTGTCTGTTGCATACAATGTTAGTCCTCTGTCTGTTACATAGAGTGTTTATCCTCTGTCTGTTACATACAGTGTTACTCCTCTGTCTGTTACAAACAGTGTTAATCCTTTGTCTATTGCATACAGTGTTAACCATCTGTCTGTTACATACAGTGTTAGTCCTCTGTCTATTACATACAGTGTTAGTCCTCTGTCTGTTACATACAGTGTTAGTCTTCTGTCTGTTACATACAGTGTTAGCCTTCTGTCTGTTATATACAGTGTTAGTCCTCTGTCTGTTACATACAGTGTTCGTCCTCTGTCTGCTACATACAGTGTTAGTCCTCTGTCTGTTACATATAGTGTTAGTCCTCTGTCTGTTACATACAGTATTAGTCCTCTGTCTGTTGCATACAGTTTTAGTCCACTGTCTGTTACATACAGTGTTAGTCCTCTGTATTTTACATACAGTGTTTATCCTCTGTCTGTTACAAACAATGTTACTCCTCTGTCTAATACATACAGTGTTAGTACTCTGTCTGTTACATACAGTGTTAGTCCTCTGTCTGTTACATACAATGTTAGTCCTCTGTCTGCTACATACAGTGTTAGTCCTCTGTCTGTTGCATACAGTGTTAGTCCTCTGTCTGTTGCATACAATGTTAGTCCTCTGTCTGTTACATAGAGTGTTTATCCTCTGTCTGTTACATACAGTGTTACTCCTCTGTCTGTTACATACAGTGTTAATCCTTTGTCTGTTGCATACAGTGTTAACCATCTGTCTATTACATACAGTGTTAGTCCTCTATCTGTTACATACATTGTTAGTCCTCTGTCTGTTACATACAGTGTTAACCCTCTGTCTGTTACATACAGTGTTAGTCCTCTGTCTGTTACATACAGTGTTAGTCCTCTGTCTGTTATATACAGTGTTAGTCCGCTGTCTGTTACATATAGTGTTAGTCCTCTGTCTGTTACATACAGTGTTAGCCTTCTGTCTATTACATACAGTGTTAGTCCTCTGTCTGTTACATACAGTGTTAGTCCTCTGTCTGTTACATACAGTGTTAGTCCTCTGTCTGTTACATACAGTATTAGTCCTCTGTCTGTTACATACAGTGTTAGTCCTCTGTCTGTTACATACAGTGTTAGTCCTCTGTCTGTTACATACAGTGTTAGTTCTCTGTATGTTACATGCAGTGTTAATCCTCTGTCTGTTACATACAGTGTTAGTCCTCTGTCTGTTACATACAGTGTTAGTCCTCTGTCTGTTACATACAGTGTTAGTCCTCTGTCTGTTGCATACAGTGTTAGTCCTCTGTCTGTTACATACAGTGTTAGTCCTCTGTCTGTTACATACAGTGTTTATTCTCTGTCTGTTACATACATTGTTACTCCTCTGTCTGTTACATACATTGTTAATCCTTTGTCTGTTGCATACGGTGTTAGTCCTCTGTCTATTACATACAGTTTTAGTCCTCTGTCTGTTACATACAGTGTTAGTCCTCTGTCTGTTACATACAGTGTTAGTCCTCTGTCTGTTACATAAAGTGTTAGTCCTCTGTCTGTTACATACAGTGTTAGTCCTCTGTCTGTTATATACAGTGTTAGTCCTCTGTCTGTTACATACAGTGTTAGTCCTCTGTTTGTTACATAAAGTGTTAGTCCTCTGTCTGTTACATACAGTGTTAGTCCTCTGTCTGTTACATACAGTGTTAGTCCTCTTTTTGTTACATACAGTGTTCGTTCTCTGCCTGTTACATACAGTGTTAGTCCTCTGTCTGTTACATATGGTGTTTGTCCTCTGTCTGTTACATACAGTGTTAGTCTGCTGTCTGTTACATACAGTGTTAGTCCTCTATCTGTTACATACAGTGTTAGTCCCCCGCCTGTTACATACAGTGTTAGTCCTCTGTCTGTTACATCCAGTGTTAGTCCTCTGTCTGTTACATACAGTGTTAGTCCTCTGTCTGTTACATACAGTGTTAGTCCTCTGTCTGTTACATACAGTGTTATTCCTCTGTCTGTTACACACGGTGTTTGTCCTCTGTGTGTTACATATAGTGTTTGTCTGCTGTCTGTTACATACAGTGTTAGTCCTCTATCTGTTACATACAGTGTTAGTCCTATGTCTGTTACATACATTGTTAGTCATCTGTCTGTTACATACAGTGTTAGTCCTCTGTCTGTTACATACAGTGTTAGTCCTCTGTCTGTTACATCCAGTGTTAGTTCTCTGCCTGTTACATACAGTGTTAGTCCTCTGTCTGTTACATACAGTGTTAGTCCTCTGTCTGTTACATACAGTGTTAGTCCTCTGTCTATTAAATACAGTGTTAGTCCTCTGTCTGTTACATACAGTGTTAGTCCTCTGTTTGTTACATACAGTGTTATTCCTCTGTCTGTTACATACAGTGTTAGTCCTCTGTCTGTTACATACCGTGTTAGTCCTGTGTCTATGACATACAGTGTTAACCCTATGTCTGTTACATACAGTGTTAGTCCTCTGTGTGTTACATACAGTGTTAGTCCTCTGTCTGTTACATACAGTGTTAGTCCTCTGTCTGTTACATACAGTATTAGTCCTCTGTCTGTTACATACACTGTTAGTCCTCTGTCTGCTACATACAGTGTTAGTCCTCTGTCTGTTGCATACAGTGTTAGTCCTTTGTCTGTTACATACAGTGTTAGACTTCTGTCTGTTATATACAGTGTAAGTCCTCTGTCTGTTACATACACTGTTAGTCCTCTGTCTGTTGCATAGAGTGTTAGTCCTCTGTCTGTTACATACAATGTTAGTCCTCTGTCTGTTACATACAGTGTTAGTCCTCTGTCTGTTACATACAGTGTTAGTCCTCTGTCTATTAAATACAGTGCTAGTCCTCTGTCTGTTACATACAGTGTTAGTCCTCTGTTTGTTACATACAGTATTATTCCTCTGTCTGTTACATACAGTGTTAGTCCTCTGTCTGTTACATACAGTGTTAGTCCTGTGTCTATGACATACAGTGTTAACCCTATGTCTGTTACATACAGTGTTAGTCCTCTGTGTGTTACATACAGTGTTAGTCCTCTGTCTGTTACATACAGTGTTAGTCCTCTGTCTGTTACATACAGTGTTAGCCTTCTGTCTGTTATATACAGTGTTAGTCCTCTGTCTGTTACATACAGTGTTAGTCCTCTGTCTGCTACATACAGTGTTAGTCCTCTGTCTGTTACATACAGTGTTAGTCCTCTGTCTGTTACATACAGTATTAGTCCTCTGTCCGTTGCATACAGTTTTAGTCCACTGTCTGTTACATACAGTGTTAGTCCTCTGTATTTTACATACAGTGTTTATCCTCTGTCTGTTACATACAATGTTACTCCTCTGTCTATTACATACAGTGTTAGTCCTCTGTCTGTTACATACAGTGTTAGTCCTCTGTCTGTTGCATACAGTGTTAGTCCTCTGTCTGTTGCATACAATGTTTGTCCTCTGTCTGTTGCATACAGTGTTAGTCCTCTGGCTGTTACATACACAGGTTACTCCTCTGTCTGTTACATACAGTGTTAATCCTTTGTCTGTTGCATACAGTGTTAACCATCTGTCTGTTACATACAGTGTTAGTCCTCTATCTGTTACATACAGTGTTAGTCCTCTGTCTGTTACATACAGTATTAGTCCTCTGTCTGTTACATACAGTGTTATTCCTCTGTCTGTTACATACAGTGTTAGTCCTCTGTCTGTTACATACAGTGTTAGTCCTCTGTCTGTTACATACAGTGTTAGTCCTCTGTCTGTTGCATACATTGTTAGTCCTCTGTCTGTTGCATACAATGTTTGTCCTCTGTCTGTTACATACAGTGTTTATCCTCTGTCTGTTACATACAGTGTTACTCCTCTGTCTGTTACATACATTGTTAATCCTTTGTCTGTTGCATACAATTTTAGTCCTCTGTCTATTACATACAGTTTTAGTCCTCTGTCTGTTACATACAGTGTTAGTTCTCTGTCTGTTACATACAGTGTTAGTCCTCTGTCTGTTACATAAACTGTTAGTTCTCTGTCTGTTACATACAGTGTTAGTCCTCTGTCTGTTACATACAGTGTTAGTCCTCTGTCTGTTACATACAGTGCTAGTCCTCTGTCTGTTGCATACAATGTTAGTCCTCTGTATGTTGCATACAATGTTAGTCCTCTGTCTGTTACATAGAGTGTTTATCCTCTGTCTGTTAAATACAGTGTTACTCCTCTGTCTGTTACAAACAGTGTTAATCCTTTGTCTATTGCATACAGTGTTAACCATCTGTCTGTTACATACAATGTTAGTCCTCTGTCTATTACATACAGTGTTAGTCCTCTGTCTGTTACATACAGTGTTAGTCTTCTGTCTGTTACATACAGTGTTAACCCTCTGTCTGTTACATACAGTGTTAGTCCTCTGTCTGTTACATACAGTGTTAGTCCTCTGTCTGTTACATACAGTGTTAGTCCTCTGTCTGTTACATACTGTGTTAGTCCTCTGTCTGTTACATACAGTGATAGCCTTGTGTCTATTACATACAGTGTTAGTCCTCTGTCTGTTACATACAATGTTAGTCCTCTGTCTGTTACATAGAGTGTTAGTCCTCTGTCTGTTACATACAGTGTTAGTCCTCTGTCTGTTGCATACATTGTTAGTCCTCTGTCTGTTGCATACAATGTTTGTCCTCTGTCTGTTACATACAGTGTTAGTCCTCTGTCTGTTACATACAGTGTTAGTCCTCTGTCTGTTACATACAATGTTAATCCTCTGTCTGTTACATACAGTGTTAGTCCTCTGTCTGTTACATACAGTGTTAGTCCTCTGTCTGTTACATACATTGTTAGTCCTCTGTCTGTTACATACAGTGTTAGCCTTCTGTCTATTACATACAGTGTTAGTCCTCTGTCTGTTACATACAGTGTTAGTCCTCTGTCTGTTACATACAGTGTTAGTCCTCTGTCTGTTACATACAGTGTTAGTCCTCTGTCTGTTGCATACATTGTTAGTCCTCTGTCTGTTGCATACAATGTTTGTCCTCTGTCTGTTACATACAGTGTTAGTCCTCTGTCTGTTACATACAGTGTTAATCCTCTGTCTGTTGCATACATTGTTAGTCCTCTGTCTGTTACATACAGTGTTAACCCTCTGTCTGTTACATACAGTGTTAGTCCTCTGTCTGTTACATACAGTGTTAGTCCTCTGTCTGTTATATACAGTGTTAGTCCGCTGTCTGTTACATATAGTGTTAGTCCTCTGTCTGTTACATACAGTGTTAGCCTTCTGTCTATTACATACAGTGTTAGTCCTCTGTCTGTTACATACAGTGTTAGTCCTCTGTCTGTTACATACAGTGTTAGTCCTCTGTCTGTTACATACAGTATTAGTCCTCTGTCTGTTACATACAGTGTTAGTCCTCTGTCTGTTACATACAGTGTTAGTCCTCTGTCTGTTACATACAGTGTTAGTTCTCTGTATGTTACATGCAGTGTTAATCCTCTGTCTGTTACATACAGTGTTAGTCCTCTGTCTGTTACATACAGTGTTAGTCCTCTGTCTGTTACATACAGTGTTAGTCCTCTGTCTGTTGCATACAGTGTTAGTCCTCTGTCTGTTACTTACAGTGTTAGTCCTCTGTCTGTTATATACAGTGTTAGTCCTCTGTCTGTTACATACAGTGTTAGTCCTCTGTTTGTTACATAAAGTGTTAGTCCTCTGTCTGTTACATACAGTGTTAGTCCTCTGTCTGTTACATACAGTGTTAGTCCTCTGCCTGTTACATACAGTGCTAGTCCTCTGTCTGTTGCATACAATGTTAGTCCTCTGTCTGTTGCATACAATGTTAGTCCTCTGTCTGTTACATAGAGTGTTTATCCTCTGTCTGTTACATACAGTGTTACTCCTCTGTCTGTTACAAACAGTGTTAATCCTTTGTCTATTGCATACAGTGTTAACCATCTGTCTGTTACATACAGTGTTAGTCCTCTGTCTATTACATACAGTGTTAGTCCTCTGTCTGTTACATACAGTGTTAGTCCTCTGTCTGTTACATACAGTGTTAGTCCTCTGTCTGTTACATACAGTGTTAGCCTTCTGTCTGTTATATACAGTGTTAGTCCTCTGTCTGTTACATACAGTGTTCGTCCTCTGTCTGCTACATACAGTGTTAGTCCTCTGTCTGTTACATATAGTGTTAGTCCTCTGTCTGTTACATACAGTATTAGTCCTCTGTCTGTTGCATACAGTTTTAGTCCACTGTCTGTTACATACAGTGTTAGTCCTCTGTATTTTACATACAGTGTTTATCCTCTGTCTGTTACAAACAATGTTACTCCTCTGTCTAATACATACAGTGTTAGTACTCTGTCTGTTACATACAGTGTTAGTCCTCTGTCTGTTACATACAATGTTAGTCCTCTGTCTGCTACATACAGTGTTAGTCCTCTGTCTGTTGCATACAGTGTTAGTCCTCTGTCTGTTGCATACAATGTTAGTCCTCTGTCTGTTACATAGAGTGTTTATCCTCTGTCTGTTACATACAGTGTTACTCCTCTGTCTGTTACATACAGTGTTAATCCTTTGTCTGTTGCATACAGTGTTAACCATCTGTCTATTACATACAGTGTTAGTCCTCTATCTGTTACATACAGTGTTAGTCCTCTGTCTGTTACATACATTATTAGTCCTCTGTCTGTTACATACAGTGTTAGTCCTCTGTCTGTTACATACAGTGTTAGTCCTCTGTCTGTTACATACAGTGTTAGTCCTCTGTATGTTACATGCAGTGTTAATCCTCTGTCTGTTACATACAGTGTTAGTGCTCTGTCTGTTACATACAGTGTTAGTCCTCTGTCTGTTGCATACAGTGTTAGTCCTCTGTCTGTTGCATACACTGTTTGTCCTCTGTCTGTTACATACAGTGTTTATCCTCTGTCTGTTACATACAGTGTTACTCCTCTGTCTGTTATATACATTGTTAATCCTTTGCATGTTTCATACAGTGTTAGTCCTCTGTCTATTACATACAGTTTTAGTCCTCTGTCTGTTACATACAGTGTTAGTCCTCTGTCTGTTACATACAGTGTTAGTCCTCTGTCTGTTACATAAAGTGTTAGTCCTCTGTCTGTTACATACAGTGTTAGTCCTCTGTCTGTTACATACAGTGTTAGTCCTCTGTCTGTTACATACAGTGCTAGACCTCTGTCTGTTGCATACAATGTTAGTCCTCTGTCTGTTGCATACAATGTTAGTCCTCTGTCTGTTACATAGAGTGTTTATCCTCTGTCTGTTACATACATTGTTACTCCTCTGTCTGTTACAAACAGTGTTAATCCTTTGTCTATAGCATACAGTGTTAACCATCTGTCTGTTACATACAGTGTTAGTCCTCTGTCTATTACATACAGTGTTAGTCCTCTGTCTGTTACATAAAGTGTTAGTCCTCTGTCTGTTACATACAGTGTTAGTCTTCTGTCTGTTACATACAGTGTTAACCCTCTGTTTGTTACATACAGTGTTAATCCTCTGTCTGTTACATACAGTGTTAGTCCTCTGTCTGTTACATACAGTGTTAGTCCTCTGTCTGTTACATACATTGTTAGTCCTCTGTCTGTTACATACAGTGTTAGCCTTCTGTCTATTACATACAGTGTTAGTCCTCTGTCTGTTACATACAGTGTTAGTCCTCTGTCTGTTACATACAGTGTTAGTCCTCTGTCTGTTACATACAGTGTTAGTCCTCTGTCTGTTGCATACATTGTTAGTCCTCTGTCTGTTGCATACAATGTTTGTCCTCTGTCTGTTACATACAGTGTTAGTCCTCTGTCTGTTACATACAGTGTTAGTCCTCTGTCTGTTATATACAGTGTTAGTCCGCTGTCTGTTACATATAGTGTTAGTCCTCTGTCTGTTACATACAGTGTTAGCCTTCTGTCTATTACATACAGTGTTAGTCCTCTGTCTGTTACATACAGTGTTAGTCCTCTGTCTGTTACATACAGTGTTAGTCCTCTGTCTGTTACATACAGTATTAGTCCTCTGTCTGTTACATACAGTGTTAGTCCTCTGTCTGTTACATACAGTGTTAGTCCTCTGTCTGTTACATACAGTGTTAGTTCTCTGTATGTTACATGCAGTGTTAATCCTCTGTCTGTTACATACAGTGTTAGTCCTCTGTCTGTTACATACAGTGTTAGTCCTCTGTCTGTTACATACAGTGTTAGTCCTCTGTCTGTTGCATACAGTGTTAGTCCTCTGTCTGTTACATACAGTGTTAGTCCTCTGTCTGTTACATACAGTGTTTATTCTCTGTCTGTTACATACATTGTTACTCCTCTGTCTGTTACATACATTGTTAATCCTTTGTCTGTTGCATACGGTGTTAGTCCTCTGTCTATTACATACAGTTTTAGTCCTCTGTCTGTTACATACAGTGTTAGTCCTCTGTCTGTTACATACAGTGTTAGTCCTCTGTCTGTTACATAAAGTGTTAGTCCTCTGTCTGTTACATACAGTGTTACTCCTCTGTCTGTTATATACAGTGTTAGTCCTCTGTCTGTTACATACAGTGTTAGTCCTCTGTTTGTTACATAAAGTGTTAGTCCTCTGTCTGTTACATACAGTGTTAGTCCTCTGTCTGTTACATACAGTGTTAGTCCTCTGCCTGTTACATACAGTGCTAGTCCTCTGTCTGTTGCATACAATGTTAGTCCTCTGTCTGTTGCATACAATGTTAGTCCTCTGTCTGTTACATAGAGTGTTTATCCTCTGTCTGTTACATACAGTGTTACTCCTCTGTCTGTTACAAACAGTGTTAATCCTTTGTCTATTGCATACAGTGTTAACCATCTGTCTGTTACATACAGTGTTAGTCCTCTGTCTATTACATACAGTGTTAGTCCTCTGTCTGTTACATACAGTGTTAGTCCTCTGTCTGTTACATACAGTGTTAGCCTTCTGTCTGTTATATACAGTGTTAGTCCTCTGTCTGTTACATACAGTGTTCGTCCTCTGTCTGCTACATACAGTGTTAGTCCTCTGTCTGTTACATATAGTGTTAGTCCTCTGTCTGTTACATACAGTATTAGTCCTCTGTCTGTTGCATACAGTTTTAGTCCACTGTCTGTTACATACAGTGTTAGTCCTCTGTATTTTACATACAGTGTTTATCCTCTGTCTGTTACAAACAATGTTACTCCTCTGTCTAATACATACAGTGTTAGTACTCTGTCTGTTACATACAGTGTTAGTCCTCTGTCTGTTACATACAATGTTAGTCCTCTGTCTGCTACATACAGTGTTAGTCCTCTGTCTGTTGCATACAGTGTTAGTCCTCTGTCTGTTGCATACAATGTTAGTCCTCTGTCTGTTACATAGAGTGTTTATCCTCTGTCTGTTACATACAGTGTTACTCCTCTGTCTGTTACATACAGTGTTAATCCTTTGTCTGTTGCATACAGTGTTAACCATCTGTCTATTACATACAGTGTTAGTCCTCTATCTGTTACATACATTGTTAGTCCTCTGTCTGTTACATACAGTGTTAACCCTCTGTCTGTTACATACAGTGTTAGTCCTCTGTCTGTTACATACAGTGTTAGTCCTCTGTCTGTTATATACAGTGTTAGTCCGCTGTCTGTTACATATAGTGTTAGTCCTCTGTCTGTTACATACAGTGTTAGCTTTCTGTCTATTACATACAGTGTTAGTCCTCTGTCTGTTACATACAGTGTTAGTCCTCTGTCTGTTACATACAGTGTTAGTCCTCTGTCTGTTACATACAGTATTAGTCCTCTGTCTGTTACATACAGTGTTAGTCCTCTGTCTGTTACATACAGTGTTAGTCCTCTGTCTGTTACATACAGTGTTAGTTCTCTGTATGTTACATGCAGTGTTAATCCTCTGTCTGTTACATACAGTGTTAGTCCTCTGTCTGTTACATACAGTGTTAGTCCTCTGTCTGTTACATACAGTGTTAGTCCTCTGTCTGTTGCATACAGTGTTAGTCCTCTGTCTGTTACATACAGTGTTAGTCCTCTGTCTGTTACATACAGTGTTTATTCTCTGTCTGTTACATACATTGTTACTCCTCTGTCTGTTACATACATTGTTAATCCTTTGTCTGTTGCATACGGTGTTAGTCCTCTGTCTATTACATACAGTTTTAGTCCTCTGTCTGTTACATACAGTGTTAGTCCTCTGTCTGTTACATACAGTGTTAGTCCTCTGTCTGTTACATAAAGTGTTAGTCCTCTGTCTGTTACATACAGTGTTAGTCCTCTGTCTGTTATATACAGTGTTAGTCCTCTGTCTGTTACATACAGTGTTAGTCCTCTGTTTGTTACATAAAGTGTTAGTCCTCTGTCTGTTACATACAGTGTTATTCCTCTGTCTGTTACATACAGTTTTAGTCCTCTGCCTGTTACATAGAGTGTTTATCCTCTGTCTGTTACATACAGTGTTACTCCTCTGTCTGTTACAAACAGTGTTAATCCTTTGTCTATTGCATACAGTGTTAACCATCTGTCTGTTACATACAGTGTTAGTCCTCTGTCTATTACATACAGTGTTAGTCCTCTGTCTGTTGCATACAGTGTTAGTCCTCTGTCTGTTACATACAGTGTTAGTCCTCTGTCTGTTACATACAGTGTTAGCCTTCTGTCTGTTATATACAGTGTTAGTCCTCTGTCTGTTACATACAGTGTTAGTCCTCTGTATTTTACATACAGTGTTTATCCTCTGTCTGTTACAAACAATGTTACTCCTCTGTCTAATACATACAGTGTTAGTACTCTGTCTGTTACATACAGTGTTAGTCCTCTGTCTGTTACATACAATGTTAGTCCTCTGTCTGCTACATACAGTGTTAGTCCTCTGTCTGTTGCATACAGTGTTAGTCCTCTGTCTGTTGCATACAATGTTAGTCCTCTGTCTGTTACATAGAGTGTTTATCCTCTGTCTGTTACATACAGTGTTACTCCTCTGTCTGTTACATACAGTGTTAATCCTTTGTCTGTTGCATACAGTGTAAACCATCTGTCTATTACATACAGTGTTAGTCCTCTATCTGTTACATACAGTGTTAGTCCTCTGTCTGTTACATACATTATTAGTCCTCTGTCTGTTACATACAGTGTTAGTCCTCTGTCTGTTACATACAGTGTTAGTCCTCTGTCTGTTACATACAGTGTTAGTCCTCTGTATGTTACATGCAGTGTTAATTCTCTGTCTGTTATATACAGTGTTAGTGCTCTGTCTGTTACATACAGTGTTAGTCCTCTGTCTGTTGCATACAGTGTTAGTCCTCTGTCTGTTGCATACAATGTTTGTCCTCTGTCTGTTACATACGGTGTTTATCCTCTGTCTGTTACATACAGTGTTACTCCTCTGTCTGTTATATACATTGTTAATCCTTTGCATGTTTCATACAGTGTTAGTCCTCTGTCTATTACATACAGTTTTAGTCCTCTGTCTGTTACATACAGTGTTAGTCCTCTGTCTGTTACATACAGTGTTAGTCCTCTGTCTGTTACATAAAGTGTTAGTCCTCTGTCTGTTACATACAGTGTTAGTCCTCTGTCTGTTACATACAGTGTTAGTCCTCTGTCTGTTACATACAGTGCTAGACCTCTGTCTGTTGCATACAATGTTAGTCCTCTGTCTGTTGCATACAATGTTAGTCCTCTGTCTGTTACATAGAGTGTTTATCCTCTGTCTGTTACATACATTGTTACTCCTCTGTCTGTTACAAACAGTGTTAATCCTTTGTCTATAGCATACAGTGTTAACCATCTGTCTGTTACATACAGTGTTAGTCCTCTGTCTATTACATACAGTGTTAGTCCTCTGTCTGTTACATAAAGTGTTAGTCCTCTGTCTGTTACATACAGTGTTAGTCTTCTGTCTGTTACATACAGTGTTAACCCTCTGTCTGTTACATATAGTGTTAATCCTCTGTCTGTTACATACAGTGTTAGTCCTCTGTCTGTTACATACAGTGTTAGTCCTCTGTCTGTTACATACATTGTTAGTCCTCTGTCTGTTACATACAGTGTTAGCCTTCTGTCTATTACATACAGTGTTAGTCCTCTGTCTGTTACATACAGTGTTAGTCCTCTGTCTGTTACATACAGTGTTAGTCCTCTTTCTGTTACATACAGTGTTAGTCCTCTGTCTGTTGCATACATTGTTAGTCCTCTGTCTGTTGCATACAATGTTTGTCCTCTGTCTGTTACATACAGTGTTAGTCCTCTGTCTGTTACATACAGTGTTAATCCTCTGTCTGTTGCATACATTGTTAGTCCTCTGTCTGTTACATACAGTGTTAACCCTCTGTCTGTTACATACAGTGTTAGTCCTCTGTCTGTTACATACAGTGTTAGTCCTCTGTCTGTTATATACAGTGTTAGTCCGCTGTCTGTTACATATAGTGTTAGTCCTCTGTCTGTTACATACAGTGTTAGCCTTCTGTCTATTACATACAGTGTTAGTCCTCTGTCTGTTACATAGAGTGTTAGTCCTCTGTCTGTTACATACAGTGTTAGTCCTCTGTCTGTTACATACAGTATTAGTCCTCTGTCTGTTACATACAGTGTTAGTCCTCTGTCTGTTACATACAGTGTTAGTCCTCTGTCTGTTACATACAGTGTTAGTTCTCTGTATGTTACATGCAGTGTTAATCCTCTGTCTGTTACATACAGTGTTAGTCCTCTGTCTGTTACATACAGTGTTAGTCCTCTGTCTGTTACATACAGTGTTAGTCCTCTGTCTGTTGCATACAGTGTTAGTCCTCTGTCTGTTACATACAGTGTTAGTCCTCTGTCTGTTACATACAGTGTTTATTCTCTGTCTGTTACATACATTGTTACTCCTCTGTCTGTTACATACATTGTTAATCCTTTGTCTGTTGCATACGGTGTTAGTCCTCTGTCTATTACATACAGTTTTAGTCCTCTGTCTGTTACATACAGTGTTAGTCCTCTGTCTGTTACATACAGTGTTAGTCCTCTGTCTGTTACATAAAGTGTTAGTCCTCTGTCTGTTACATACAGTGTTAGTCCTCTGTCTGTTATATACAGTGTTAGTCCTCTGTCTGTTACATACAGTGTTAGTCCTCTGTTTGTTACATAAAGTGTTAGTCCTCTGTCTGTTACATACAGTGTTAGTCCTCTGTCTGTTACATACAGTGTTAGTCCTCTGCCTATTACATACAGTGCTAGTCCTCTGTCTGTTGCATACAATGTTAGTCCTCTGTCTGTTGCATACAATGTTAGTCCTCTGTCTGTTACATAGAGTGTTTATCCTCTGTATGTTACATACAGTGTTACTCCTCTGTCTGTTACAAACAGTGTTAATCCTTTGTCTATTGCATACAGTGTTAACCATCTGTCTGTTACATACAGTGTTAGTCCTCTGTCTATTACATACAGTGTTAGTCCTCTGTCTGTTACATACAGTGTTAGTCCTCTGTCTGTTACATACAGTGTTAGTCCTATGTCTGTTACATACAGTGTTAGCCTTCTGTCTGTTATATACAGTGTTAGTCCTCTGTCTGTTACATACAGTGTTCGTCCTCTGTCTGCTACATACAGTGTTAGTCCTCTGTCTGTTACATATAGTGTTAGTCCTCTGTCTGTTACATACAGTATTAGTCCTCTGTCTGTTGCATACAGTTTTAGTCCACTGTCTGTTACATACAGTGTTAGTCCTCTGTATTTTACATACAGTGTTTATCCTCTGTCTGTTACAAACAATGTTACTCCTCTGTCTAATACATACAGTGTTAGTACTCTGTCTGTTACATACAGTGTTAGTCCTCTGTCTGTTACATACAATGTTAGTCCTCTGTCTGCTACATACAGTGTTAGTCCTCTGTCTGTTGCATACAGTGTTAGTCCTCTGTCTGTTGCATACAATGTTAGTCCTCTGTCTGTTACATAGAGTGTTTATCCTCTGTCTGTTACATACAGTGTTACTCCTCTGTCTCTTACATACAGTGTTAATCCTTTGTCTGTTGCATACAGTGTTAACCATCTGTCTATTACATACAGTGTTAGTCCTCTATCTGTTACATACAGTGTTAGTCCTCTGTCTGTTACATACATTATTAGTCCTCTGTCTGTTACATACAGTGTTAGTCCTCTGTCTGTTACATACAGTGTTAGTCCTCTGTCTGTTACATACAGTGTTAGTCCTCTGTATGTTACATGCAGTGTTAATCCTCTGTCTGTTACATACAGTGTTAGTGCTCTGTCTGTTACATACAGTGTTAGTCCTCTGTCTGTTGCATACAGTGTTAGTCCTCTGTCTGTTGCATACAATGTTTGTCCTCTGTCTGTTACATACAGTGTTTATCCTCTGTCTGTTACATACAGTGTTACTCCTCTGTCTGTTATATACATTGTTAATCCTTTGCATGTTTCATACAGTGTTAGTCCTCTGTCTATTACATACAGGTTTAGTCCTCTGTCTGTTACATACAGTGTTAGTCCTCTGTCTGTTACATACAGTGTTAGTCCTCTGTCTGTTACATAAAGTGTTAGTCCTCTGTCTGTTACATACAGTGTTAGTCCTCTGTCTGTTACATACAGTGTTAGTCCTCTGTCTGTTACATACAGTGCTAGACCTCTGTCTGTTGCATACAATGTTAGTCCTCTGTCTGTTGCATACAATGTTAGTCCTCTGTCTGTTACATAGAGTGTTTATCCTCTGTCTGTTACATACATTGTTACTCCTCTGTCTGTTACAAACAGTGTTAATCCTTTGTCTATAGCATACAGTGTTAACCATCTGTCTGTTACATACAGTGTTAGTCCTCTGTCTATTACATACAGTGTTAGTCCTCTGTCTGTTACATAAAGTGTTAGTCCTCTGTCTGTTACATACAGTGTTAGTCTTCTGTCTGTTACATACAGTGTTAACCCTCTGTCTGTTACATACAGTGTTATCCTCTGTCTGTTACATACAGTGTTAGTCCTCTGTCTGTTACATACAGTGTTAGTCCTCTGTCTGTTACATACAGTGTTACTCCTTTGTCTGTTACATACAATGTTAGTCCTCTGTCTGTTACATACAGTGTTCGTCCTCTGTCTGTTTCCTACAGTGTTAGTCCTCTGTCTGAAACATACAGTGTTTATCCTCTGTCTGTTACATACAGTGTGAATCCTTTGTCTGTTGCATACAGTGTTAACCATCTGTCTGTTACATACAGTGTTAGTCCTCTGTCTATTAAATACAGTGTTAGTCCTCTGTCTGTTACATACAGTGTTAGTCCTCTGTTTGTTACATACAGTGTTATTCCTCTGTCTGTTACATACATTATTAGTCCTCTGTCTGTTACATACAGTGTTAGTCCTCTGTCTGTTACATACAGTGTTAGTCCTCTGTCTGTTACATACAGTGTTAGTCCTCTGTATGTTACATGCAGTGTTAATCCTCTGTCTGTTACATACAGTGTTAGTGCTCTGTCTGTTACATACAGTGTTAGTCCTCTGTCTGTTGCATACAGTGTTAGTCCTCTGTCTGTTGCATACAATGTTTGTCCTCTGTCTGTTACATACAGTGTTTATCCTCTGTCTGTTACATACAGTGTTACTCCTCTGTCTGTTATATACATTGTTAATCCTTTGCATGTTTCATACAGTGTTAGTCCTCTGTCTATTACATACAGGTTTAGTCCTCTGTCTGTTACATACAGTGTTAGTCCTCTGTCTGTTACATACAGTGTTAGTCCTCTGTCTGTTACATAAAGTGTTAGTCCTCTGTCTGTTACATACAGTGTTAGTCCTCTGTCTGTTACATACAGTGTTAGTCCTCTGTCTGTTACATACAGTGCTAGACCTCTGTCTGTTGCATACAATGTTAGTCCTCTGTCTGTTGCATACAATGTTAGTCCTCTGTCTGTTACATAGAGTGTTTATCCTCTGTCTGTTACATACATTGTTACTCCTCTGTCTGTTACAAACAGTGTTAATCCTTTGTCTATAGCATACAGTGTTAACCATCTGTCTGTTACATACAGTGTTAGTCCTCTGTCTATTACATACAGTGTTAGTCCTCTGTCTGTTACATAAAGTGTTAGTCCTCTGTCTGTTACATACAGTGTTAGTCTTCTGTCTGTTACATACAGTGTTAACCCTCTGTCTGTTACATACAGTGTTATCCTCTGTCTGTTACATACAGTGTTAGTCCTCTGTCTGTTACATACAGTGTTAGTCCTCTGTCTGTTACATACAGTGTTACTCCTTTGTCTGTTACATACAATGTTAGTCCTCTGTCTGTTACATACAGTGTTCGTCCTCTGTCTGTTTCCTACAGTGTTAGTCCTCTGTCTGAAACATACAGTGTTTATCCTCTGTCTGTTACATACAGTGTGAATCCTTTGTCTGTTGCATACAGTGTTAACCATCTGTCTGTTACATACAGTGTTAGTCCTCTGTCTATTAAATACAGTGTTAGTCCTCTGTCTGTTACATACAGTGTTAGTCCTCTGTTTGTTACATACAGTGTTATTCCTCTGTCTGTTACATACAGTGTTATTCCTCTGTCTGTTACATACAGTGTTAGTCCTGTGTCTATGACATACAGTGTTAACCCTATGTCTGTTACATACAGTGTTAGTCCTCTGTCTGTTACATACAGTGTTAGTCCTCTGTCTGTTACATACAGTGTTAGCCCTCTGTCTGTTACATACAGTGTCAGTCCTCTGTCTGTTACATACAGTGTTAGTCCTCTGTCTGTTACATACAGTGTTAGTCCTCTGCCTGTTACATACAATGTTAATCCTCTGACTGTTACATACAGTGTTAGTCCTCTGTCTGTTACATACAGTGTTAGTCCTCTGTCTGTTACATACAGTGTTAGTCCTCTGTCTGTTACATACAGTGTTAGCCTTCTGTCTGTTATATACAGTGTTAGCCCTCTGTCTGTTACATACAGTGTTAGTCCTCTGTCTGCTACATACAGTGTTAGTCCTCTGTCTGTTACATACAGTGCTAGTCCCCTCTCTGTTACATACAGTGTTAGTCCTCTGTCTGTTACATACAATGTTAGTCCTCTGTCTGTTACATGCGGTGTTTGTCCTCTGTCTGTTCCATATAGTGTTAGTCTGCTGTCTGTTACATACAGTGTTAGTCCTCTGTCTGTTACATACAGTGTTAGTCCTCTGTATGTTACATACAGTGTTAGTCCTCTTTCTGTTACATACAGTGTTCGTTCTCTGCCTGTTACATACAGTGTTAGTCCTCTGTCTGTTACATATGGTGTTTGTCCTCTGTCTGTTACATACAGTGTTAGTCTGCTGTCTGTTACATACAGTGTTAGTCCTCTATCTGTTACATACAGTGTTAGTCCCCCGCCTGTTACATACAGTGTTAGTCCTCTATCTGTTACATACAGTGTTAGTCCTCTGTCTGTTACATCCAGTGTTAGTCCTCTGTCTGTTACATACAGTGTTAGTCCTCTGTCTGTTACATACAGTGTTAGTCCTCTGTCTGTTACATACAGTGTTATTCCTCTGTCTGTTACACACGGTGTTTGTCCTCTGTCTGTTACATATAGTGTTAGTCTGCTGTCTGTTACATACAGTGTTAGTCCTCTATCTGTTACATACAGTGTTAGTCCTATGCCTGTTACATACATTGTTAGTCATCTGTCTGTTACATACAGTGTTAGTCCTCTGTCTGTTACATACAGTGTTAGTCCTCTGTCTGTTACATCCAGTGTTAGTTCTCTGCCTGTTACATACAGTGTTAGTCCTCTGTCTGTTACATACGGTGTTTGTCCTCTGTCTGTTACATACAGTGTTAGTCTGCTGTCTGTTACATACAGTGTTAGTCCTCTATCTGTTACATACAGTGTTAGTCCTCTGTCTGTTACATACAGTGTTAGTCCTCTTTCTGTTACATACAGTGTTAGTCCTCTGCCTGCTACATACAGTGTTAGTCCTCTGTCTGTTACATACAGTGTTAGTCCTCTGTCTGTTACATACAGTGTTAGTCCTCTGTCTGTTACACACGGTGTTTGTCTTCTGTCTGTTACATATAGTGTTAGTCTGCAGTCTGTTACATACAGTGTTAGTCCTCTATCTGTTACATACAGTGTTAGTCCTCTGTCTGTTTCATACAGTGTTAGTCCTCTGTCTGTTACACACGGTGTTTGTCCTCTGTCTGTTACATATCGTGTTACTCTGCTGTATGTTACATACAGTGTTAGTCCTCTATCTGTTACATACAGTGTTAGTCCTCTGTCTGTTACATACAGTGTTAGTCCTCTGTCTGTTACATACAGTGTTAGTCCTCTGTCTGTTACATACAGTGTTAGTCCTCTGTCTGTTACATACAGTGTTAGTCCTCAGTCTTTTACATACAGTGTTAGTCCTCAGTCTTTTACATACAGTGTTAGTCCTCTGTCTGTTACATACAGTGTTAGTCCTCTGTCTGTTACATACACTGTTAGTCCTCTGTCTGTTACATACAGTGTTAGTCCTCTGTCTGTTACATACAGTGTCAGTCCTCTGTCTGTTACATACAGTGTTAGTCCTCTGTCTGTTACATACAGTGTTAGTCCTCCGTCTGTTACATACAGTATTAGTCCTCTGTCTGTTGCATACAGTGTTCGTCCTCTGTCTGTTGCATACAGTGTTAGCCTTCTGTCTGTTACATACAGGGTTAGTCCTCTGTCTGTTACATACAGTGTTAACCCTCTGTCTATTAAATACATTGTTAGTCCTCTGTCTGTTACATACAGTGTTAGTCCTGTTTGTTACATACAGTGTTATTCCTCTGTCTGTTACATACAGTGTTAGTCCACTGTCTGTTCCATACAGTGTTAGTCCTGTGTCTATGACATACAGTGTTAACCCTATGTCTGTTACATACAGTGTTAGTCCTCTGTCTGTTACATACAGTGTTAGACCTCTGTCTGTTACATACAGTGTTAGTCCTCTGTCTGTTACATACAGTATTAGTCCTCTGTCTGTTACATACAGTGTCAGTCCTCTGTCTGTTACATACAGTGTTAGTCCTCTGTCTGTTACATACACAGTTAGTCCTCTGTCTGTTACATACAGTGAAAGTCCTCTGTCTGTTACATACACTGTTAGTTCTCTGTCTGTGACATACAGTGTCAGTCCTCTGTCTGTGACATACAGTGTCAGTCCTCTGTCTGTTACATACAGTGTTAGTCCTCTGTCTGTTACATACAGTGTCAGTCCTCTGTCTGTTACATACAGTGTTAGTCCTCTGTCTGTTACATACAGTATTAGTCCTCTGTCTGTTGCATACAATGTTCGTCCTCTGTCTGTTGCATACAGTGTTAGCCTTCTGTCTGTTACATACAGGGTTAGTCCTCTGTCTGTTACATACAGTGTTAACCCTCTGTCTGTTACATACAGTATGAGTCCTCTGTCTATTACATACAGTTTTAGTTCTCTGTCTGTTACATACAGTGTTAGTCCTCTGTCATTTACATACAGTGTTAGTCCTCTGTCTGTTACATACAATGTTAGTCCTCTGTCTGTTACATACAGTGTTAGTCCTCTGTCTGTTACATACAGTGTTATTCCTCTGTCTGTTACATACAGTGTTAGTCCTCTGTCTGTTACATACAGTGTTAGTCCTGTGTCTATGACATACAGTGTTAACCCTATGTCTGTTACATACAGTGTTAGTCCTCTGTCTGTTACATACAGTGTTAGTCCTCTGTCTGTTACATACAGTGTTAGTCCTCTGTCTGTTACATACAGTGTTAGTCCTCTGTCTGTTACATACAGTATTAGTCCTCTGTCTGTTACATACAGTGTTAGTCCTCTGTGTGTTACATACAGTATTAGTCCTCTGTCTGTTACATACAGTGTTAATCCTTTGTCTGTTGCATACAGTGTTAACCCTCTGTCTGTTACATACAGTGTCAGTCCTCTGTCTGTTACATACAGTGTTAAGCATCTGTCTGTTACATACAGTGTTAGTCCTCTATCTGTTACATACAGTGTTAGTCCTCTGTCTGTTACATACACTATTAGTCCTCTGTCTGTTACATACAGTGTTAGTCCTCCGTCTGTTACATACAGTGTTAGTCCTCTGTCTGTTACATACAGTGTTAGTCCTCAGTCTTTTACATACAGTGTTAGTCCTCAGTCTTTTACATACAGTGTTAGTCCTCTGTCTGTTACATACAGTGTCAGTCCTCTGTCTGTTACATACAGTGTTAGTCCTCTGTCTGTTACATACATTGTTAGTCCTCTGTCTGTTACATACAGTGTTAGTCCTCTATCTGTTACATACGGTGTCAATCCTCTGTCAGTTACATACAGTGTTAGTCCTCTATCTGTTACATACAGTGTTAGTCCTCTGTCTGTTACATACAGTGTTAGTCCTCTGTCTGTTACATACAGTGTTAGTCCTCTGTCTGTTACATACAGTGTTAGTCCTCAGTCTTTTACATACAGTGTTAGTCCTCAGTCTGTTACATACGGTGTTTGTCCTCTGTCTGTTCCATATAGTGTTAGTCTGCTGTCTGTTACATACAGTGTTAGTCCTCTGTCTGTTACATACGGTGTTAGTCCTCTGTCTGTTACATACAGTGTTAGTCCTCTGTCTGTTACATACAGTGTTAGTCCTCTGTCTGTTACATACAGTGTTAGTCCTCTGTCTGTTACATACAGTGTCAATCCTCTGTCAGTTACATACAGTGTTAGCCCTGTGTCTGTTACATGCAATGTTAGTCCTCTGTCTGTTACATACAGTGTTAGTCCTCTGTATGTTACATACAGTGTTAGTCCCCTGTCTGTTACATACAGTGCTAGTCCTCTGTCTGTTACATACAATGTTAGTCCTCTGTCTGTTACATACGGTGTTTGTCCTCTGTCTGTTCCATATAGTGTTAGTCTGCTGTCTGTTACATACAGTGTTAGTCCTCTGTCTGTTACATACGGTGTTAGTCCTCTGTCTGTTACATACAGTGTTAGTCCTCTTTCTGTTACATACAGTGTTAGTCCTCTGTCTGTTACATACAGTGTCAACCCTCTGTCAGTTACATACAGTGTTAGTCCTGTGTCTGTTACATGCAATGTTAGTCCTCTGTCTGTTACATACAGCGTTAGTCCTCTGTCTGTTACATACAATGTTAGTCCTCTGTCTGTTACATACAGTGTTAGTCCTGTGTCTATGACATACAGTGTTAACCCTATGTCTGTTACATACAGTGTTAGTCCTCTGTCTGTTACATACAGTGTTAGTCCTCTGTCTGTTACATACAGTGTTAGTCCTCTGTCTGTTACATACAGTATTAGTCCTCTGTCTGTTACATACAGTGTTAGTCCTCTGTGTGTTACATACAGTATTAGTCCTCTGTCTGTTACATACAGTGTTAATCCTTTGTCTGTTGCATACAGTGTTAACCCTCTGTCTGTTACATACAGTGTCAGTCCTCTGTCTGTTACATACAGTGTTAGTCCTCTGTCTGTTACATACAGTGTTAGTCCTCTGTCTGTTACATACAGTGTTAGTCCTCTGCCTGTTACATACAATGTTAATCCTCTGTCTGTTACATACAATGTTAGTCCTCTGTCTGTTACATACAGTGTTAGTCCTCTGTCTGTTACATACAGTGTTAGTCCTCTGTCTGTTACATACAGTGTTAGCCTTCTGTCTGTTATATACAGTGTTAGTCCTCTGTCTGTTACATACAGTGTCAGTCCTCTGTCTGCTACATACAGTGTTAGTCCTCTGTCTGTTACATACAGTGTTAGTCCTCTGTCTGTTACATACAGTATTAATCCTCTGTCTGTTGCATACAGTTTTAGTCCACTGTCTGTTACATACAGTGTTAGTCCTCTGTATTTTACATACAGTGTTTATCCTCTGTCTGTTACATACAATGTTACTCCTCTGTCTATTACATACAGTGTTAGTCCTCTGTCTGTTACATACAGTGTTAGTCCTCTGTCTGTTACATACAGTCTTAGTCCTCTGTCTGTTACATACAGTGTTAGTCCTCTGTCTGTTACATACATTGTTAGCCTTCTGTCTATTACACACACTGTTAGTCCTCTGTCTGTTACATACAGTGTTAGTCCTCTGTCTGTTACATACAGTGTTAGTCCTGTGTCTGCAACATACAGTGTTAGTCCTCTGTCTGTTGCATACAGTGTTACTCCTCTGTCTGTTGCATACAATGTTAGTCCTCTGTCTGTTACATAGAGTGTTTATCCTGTCTGTTACATACAGTGTTACTCCTCTGTCTGTTACATACAGTGTTCATCCTTTGTCTGTTGCATACAGTGTTAAGCATCTGTCTGTTACATACAGTGTTAGTCCTCTATCTGTTACATACAGTGTTAGTCCTCTGTCTGTTACATACACTATTAGTCCTCTGTCTGTTACATACAGTGTTAGTCCTCCGTCTGTTACATACAGTGTTAGTCCTCTGTCTGTTACATACAGTGTTAGTCCTCAGTCTTTTACATACAGTGTTAGTCCTCAGTCTTTTACATACAGTGTTAGTCCTCTGTCTGTTACATACAGTGTCAGTCCTCTGTCTGTTACATACAGTGTTAGTCCTCTGTCTGTTACATACATTGTTAGTCCTCTGTCTGTTACATACAGTGTTAGTCCTCTATCTGTTACATACGGTGTCAACCCTGTCAGTTACATACAGTGTTAGTCCTCTATCTGTTACATACAGTGTTAGTCCTCTGTCTGTTACATACAGTGTTAGTCCTCTGTATGTTACATACAGTGTTAGTCCTCTGTCTGTTACATACAGTGTTAGTCCTCAGTCTTTTACATACAGTGTTAGTCCTCAGTCTTTTACATACTGTGTTAGTCCTCTGTCTGTTACATACAGTGTTAGTCCTCTGTCTGTTACATACACTGTTAGTCCTCTGCCTGTTACATACAGTGTTAGTCCTCTGTCTGTTACATACAGTGTTAGTCCTCTATATGTTACATACAGTGTTAGTCCTCTGTCTGTTACATACAGTGTTAGTCCTCTGTCTGTTACATACGGTGTTAGTCCTCTATCTGTTACATACGGTGTCAACCCTCTGTCAGTTACATACAGTGTTAGTCCTCTGTCTGTTACATACAGTGTTAGTCCTCTGTCTGTTACATACAGTGTTAGTCCTCTGTCTGTTACATACAGTGTCAACCCTCTGTCAGTTACATACAGTGTTAGCCCTGTGTCTGTTACATGCAATGTTAGTCCTGTGTCTGTTACATACAGTGTTAGTCCTCTGTATGTTACATACAGTGTTAGTCCCCTGTCTGTTACATACAGTGCTAGTCCTCTGTCTGTTACATACAATGTTAGTCCTCTGTCTGTTACATACGGTGTTTGTCCTCTGTCTGTTCCATATAGTGTTAGTCTGCTGTCTGTTACATACAGTGTTAGTCCTCTGTCTGTTACATACGGTGTTAGTCCTCTGTCTGTTACATACAGTGTTAGTCCTCTTTCTGTTACATACAGTGTTAGTCCTCTGTCTGTTACATACAGTGTCAACCCTCTGTCAGTTACATACAGTGTTAGTCCTGTGTCTGTTACATGCAATGTTAGTCCTCTGTCTGTTACATACAGCGTTAGTCCTCTGTCTGTTACATACAATGTTAGTCCTCTGTCTGTTACATACGGTGTTTGTCCTCTGTCTGTTCCATATAGTGTTAGTCCTCTGTCTGTTACATACAGTGTTAGTCCTCTGTCTGTTACATACAGTGTTAGTCGTATGTCTGTTACATACAGTGTTAGTCCTCTGTCTGTTACATACAGTGTTAGTCCTCTGTCTGTTACATACAGTGTCAACCCTCTGTCAGTTACATACAGTGTTAGTCTTGTGTCTGTTACATGCAATGTTAGTCCTCTGTCTGTTACATACAGTGTTAGTCCTCTGTCTGTTACATACAATGTTAGTCCTCTGTCTGTTACATACAGTGTCAACCCTCTGTCAGTTACATACAGTGTTAGTCCTGTGTCTGTTACATGCAATGTTAGTCCTCTATATGTTACATACAGTGTTAGTCCTCTGTCTGTTACATACAGTGTTAGTCCTCTGTCTGTTAATACAATGTTAGTCCTCTGTCTGTTACATGCAATGTTAGTCCTCTGTCTGTTACATACAGTGTTAGTCCTCTGTCTGTTACATACAGTGTTAGTCCTCTGTCTGTTACATACAGTGCTAGTCCCCTCTCTGTTACATACAGCGTTAGTGCTGTGTCTGTTACATACAATGTTAGTCCTCTGTCTGTTACATACGGTGTTTGTCCTCTGTCTGTTCCATATAGTGTTAGTCTGCTGCCTGTTACATACAGTGTTAGTCCTCTGTCTGTTACATACAGTGCTAATCCTCTGTCTGTTACATACAGTGTTAGTCCTCTGTCTGTTACATACAGTGTTAGTTCTCCGCCTGTTACATACAGTGTTAGTCCTCTGTCTGTTACATATGGTGTTTGTCCTCTGTCTGTTACATACAGTGTTAGTCTGCTGTCTGTTACATACAGTGTTAGTCCTCTATCTGTTACATACAGTGTTAGTCCTCTGTCTGTTACATACAGTGTTAGTCCTCCGCCTGTTACATACAGTGTTAGTCCTCCGCCTGTTACATACAGTGTTAGTCCTCTCTCTGTTACATACAGTGTTAGTCCTCTGCCTGCTACATACAGTGTTAGTCCTCTGTCTGTTACATACAGTGTTAGTCCTCTGTCTGTTACATACAGTGTTAGTCCTCTGTCTGTTACATACAGTGTTAGTCCTCTGTCTGTTACATACAGTGTCAACCCTCTGTCAGTTACATACAGTGTTAGTCCTGTGTCTGTTACATGCAATGTTAGTCCTCTATATGTTACATACAATGTTAGTCCTCTGTCTGTTACATACAGTGTTAGTCCTCTGTCTGTTAATACAATGTTAGTACTCTGTCTGTTACATGCAATGTTAGTCCTCTGTCTGTTACATACAGTGTTAGTCCTCTGTCTGTTACATACAGTGTTAGTCCTCTGTCTGTTACATACAGTGCTAGTCCCCTCTCTGTTACATACAGCGTTAGTCCTGTGTCTGTTACATACAATGTTAGTCCTCTGTCTGTTACATACGGTGTTTGTCCTCTGTCTGTTCCATATAGTGTTAGTCTGCTGCCTGTTACATACAGTGTTAGTCCTCTGTCTGTTACATACAGTGTTAATCCTCTGTCTGTTACATACAGTGTTAGTCCTCTGTCTGTTACATACAGTGTTAGTTCTCCGCCTGTTACATACAGTGTTAGTCCTCTGTCTGTTACATATGGTGTTTGTCCTCTGTCTGTTACATACAGTGTTAGTCTGCTGTCTGTTACATACAGTGTTAGTCCTCTATCTGTTACATACAGTGTTAGTCCTCTGTCTGTTACATACAGTGTTAGTCCTCCGCCTGTTACATACAGTGTTAGTCCTCCGCCTGTTACATACAGTGTTAGTCCTCTCTCTGTTACATACAGTGTTAGTCCTCTGCCTGCTACATACAGTGTTAGTCCTCTGTCTGTTACATACAGTGTTAGTCCTCTGTCTGTTACATACAGTGTTAGTCCTCTGTCTGTTACATACAGTGTTAGTCCTCTGTCTGTTACATACAGTGTTAGTCCTCTGTCTGTTACACACGGTGTTTGTCCTCTATCTGTTACATACAGTGTTAGTCCTATGTCTGTTACATACATTGTTAGTCATCTGTCTGTTACATACAGTGTTAGTCCTCTGTCTGTTACATACATTGTTAGTCCTCTGTCTGTTACATACAGTGTTAGTCCTCTGTCTGTTACATACAGTGTTAGTTCTCTGCCTGTTACATACAGTGTTAGTCCTCTGTCTGTTACATACAGTGTTAGTCCTCTGCCTGCTACATACAGTGTTAGTCCTCTGTCTGTTACATACAGTGTTAGTCCTCTGTCTGTTACATACAGTGTTAGTCCTCTGTCTGTTACACACGGTGTTTGTCCTCTGTCTGTTACATATAGTGTTAGTCTGCTGTCTGTTACATACAGTGTTAGTCCTCTATCTGTTACATACAGTGTTAGTCCTCTGTCTGTTACATACAGTGTTAGTCCTCTGTCTGTTACACACGGTGTTAGTCCTCTGTCTGTTACACACGGTGTTTGTCCTCTGTCTGTTACATACAGTGTTAGTCTGCTGTCTGTTACATACAGTGTTAGTCCTCTATCTGTTACATACAGTGTTAGTCCTCTGTCTGTTACATACAGTGTTAGTCCTCTGTCTGTTACATACAGTGTTACTCATAGATATATTATGTAGTACAGCATAACATTGTTAGTATATTTCAGTATTCCAACACAATGGCAGAAACGTTTGAACGTCAGATAAAAGAAATCCTCAACACTTCCATATTTGATCTGAAGATCAAAGTAGAACATAGAAATCAATATTAATACAATATACAATAGAGTAAAACGAAGGTTTGTCAGAAAGTAAAGGTCTTTGGTTTATTTTTGAGCAACATAAACATGTGAGGGGATGAATTGGCAGTGTTGTTAGAACGTTGGATAGAATACTCTGTGGTATTGGTTCTGCTCTCTGGCTTTAAATCATGCCAAAGTCAACTTTGCGATGTAAATCAGTCTTGTATCAGTCTAGTACTGGGGTGGATTCGATACCATATATATGAGATGCATCTGGCAGTACATGCAGACTTCTAAAATCAATAATTACATGTAAAATTCAATTCCCCTCAATTTCGAAGAAAGAAAAATGGAATCATACTACACACACACCAATAAAAGTGTTCATATTGTTTAAGGAAATACATGGATCAAACACTTTTCCATCATACCACTGACATGTATGTTCACGTCTCTAATGAGGTAGGCAATTAGGACTGCCTATAATCATTAGACAGACTAAAAAAATGAATTCCCATTTGTCAAAAAATGCTTTTATAAGGATTATAGCTTTCCCATCAACAAAGCACACACACCAGAACTATGGACAAATTCATGAAAAATCTTAGCTTGAAAATTTCCCTAAGTACCACTACATTTAATTCAATTCCTTATATTGTTATAGTATTTCTGTCTCCTTTTGAACAATGATGTTTATCATATTCCCTAAGTATACCTTTCTGTTTTTAATATTTTCATGTTAGTTTGTTTTGATCCACTTCTTTGCTTGGAGAAGCAGATTTCAAAGATCTTTGTACCATTTATATTAGATTTTGGTGAGGGAGGGAGTATTTGTATATTATCAAGTAGATAGTTTTCTACTTATCTGTGTATGTGGATATATTATGTTCCAGCTAGGACTAGGCAGCCGGAAATGAGGTGATTGATTATTTCTTTACATTGATTACATAGTCTGCTGTTCACATTAGATTTTTGTTTTATTTTAATTTTGGTTTAGTTCTTTGTATATAGCTAGATATTGATTTTATGCAGCTAAAATCATAGCTTCCATTTCTGCCTTCACTCAAGAGCTTTTGTCACAGTTGGCTCTTATACAGACACACTTTTCGTCTGTGTCCAGTCTTGCAGAATACTGTCAGAGAAGTTTTACTTGCTTTTTATCATTAGCATTCTTTTCAATTTCATTTTTATTCTCCTTTATTTTTCTATAATTTTATTCTTACCCACATATTTTTTTTTCTCTTGGAGCAATTAGCTTCTAGATTATATATGAAGAAATACTAGAACACAGGGAAAAGATTTTTTCTCTTTCCTTTTTTTATATTCTTCTTCTATTATAGTAATCAGTATACACATGCCTGTTTCTTGGCATTTTTCTAGACCCCCTCTAGTTACCTTCCTATAATTTCTCTATTATACTCCCTTTCTCTTGATAAATCTACGTGAAAGCAACAGGATTTTTGTTTTCCTGCCCATGCTCTTCATTGTATTTCCAATTATATAGTGTATTTAATAATCTTATTTCTCTTATTACTTCTGACTTTTCCATATTATATTTCTTTTTTCTAATTTGTTCTCTCCTTGATTTTACAATTTCTATTAAATTCAGTTATACATAGATACTTGTATTGAGTGATTCATTTTTTAACATTTTGATTTTCATATTACTAGTTATTGATTTAAAGGTGTTTCGTCATCGTCAACATCACCACTGTTTAACGTCTATTTATCCATGCTTGCATGTGTTAAAGGGTCGTCTACGTCATGAAACAAATCTGGCCAGTTGGCTATGCCATACTTTGTTCAAACAGAACTGTATACATTTGAAACCCTCAAAATTTTACCTACATGCAGTTGAATGTATTTAAAATTACCAGATCCTTTCTTTATAATCTAGATTTACAGCCTTTTTATCATCAATATCTTAACGTACCTTAATGTTAAAAGCCATTGATATCCCGAATTACACATAACATTTCTGTTTAACAGTTTTGTTACCAACCCACCCAAAGCCAGCTCTGGTTCTATGAAATAAAACCACCCAATTTAAATGTTTTCAATTTGAATTAATATCTTCCAACATTTTATATAAGAACCTTACATTAAGTTATCTCAGTAATTAAATAATGAATCCCTAAAAATTCTTCATTAATTAATTAAAATAGAGTTAATTTCATTAGAAATGCAGTCATGAAAGGGTTAACACACAAGTTGCTAAGAATGAAGCACCTGAAAATTCATCATATAAGACAGAAAAGTGACACAAATGAAATCAATAGTTTAGAAAAGTTTAAATTATCACAATAAATCATCTGAGAAATTCAAATACAAAATCTCGATACCATCAGATTATATCAATTTCTCTTAGCTTAAGACCTGACTTTCTTTTAGTCAAGATTGGTGTCAATTCACAAATTTAACTCTTTTGCTATCAACCTGGTCAAAATAGGCTTTGGTTCCATGAAACAAAGCCCTCCATTTAAAGGATTCCTATTTAAATTAAAATCTTCCAACATAATATAACAAAAGAATCTTTTAATTTACATTACAAATACTATCTTAAAAATCCCTCCATATTCTTAATTAATTAAAATACAGTGTATTTAATTCTAAATATGGCAATGGAATGGTTAATTCCTATTCATTGTCTTAGGTGGAGTCTGACATTGCATGGCTATCAGATTATACTCAGCCCATTCCTCTCACAAGCCAACTTCTCAAACTCTAGATGTATGAGGGTCAACTGAAAAGTTTGTAGGCTGACTATGAAGAAGTGATGCTAGAGCTGTGAAATCTTGCATGCATTAATTTCAACTCTTCTTATTAATAACTGCATTGTTTCTTCCTAGGTACTATGTTGAAAAATAAACCTCATTTGGTCATTCCATGAGAGTATTTTGGTCAGGCTATGAACTTTTTAACTTATTTATTCTATAGAGTTTGGCAATACATGAAATTGTTAAGTGTATTTTTTTAAGGCAAAGAGCTAATACCAACATAGAAGAAAGTAAAGAAAATTCTTTTATTTCAACTATGAGCAAGTATGTCTTTGAGCACATCTCATTCCCCTATACTCTTATGTGGGAGCATGTACACACACCCAAACACATATATATGTTTGTGTGTGTATATATAAATGTATTTTTGATTTAGGGACAAAGCCAACAATATTTACATGAACAGGATTGACATGTGCAGCCGGGTTAGAGGTGGTATCATGACTGGCAGGGGTAAAATCAGTCAACTAGAATTTGCAGATGACATGGTGTTACTTAACTCGACAGAAGGTGATCTTCGGCTTGCACTCGATAGGTTTGATGATGAGTGCTGCATGACTGGAAGATGTAAATGGAGTTCCACTGAAGCAATTAGAGAAGTTCAAGTATCTTGGAGCCATGTTCACAAATGATTGAAGGCAGGAGGCTGAATTAAGTGCAAGAATTGCAGGAACTGGTGCAGTAATGCACCAGCTGCAGCATTCAGTAATCAGAAGAAGGGAGGTGGGTGTAAAAGCCAAACTTGCTCTCTTCAATTTTGTTTTCGTGCCAACCCTTATCTATGGTCATAAATATTGGATAATGATTGAAAAAGTATGATTATGAATACAAGCTGCTGAAATGGGGTTCCTTTGCAGGGTCTTTGAAGTAATGTTACTCAATAGAGTGTGTAGCTTGGAAATCAGAGAGTTACTCCAGGTAGAGCCACTACTTCTCCGAATTGAGAGATCTCAGCACCAATACTTTGAGTATGAGGTTAAAATGTCTCAGGAACGAATTGCTGGACAGATTTTACGGGCAAAACCAGCCGACAGGAGACCCAGAGATAGACCTTAAGCAAGATGGATGGATAACATCCATGAGCTTGGATGGATAACATCCATGAGCTTGGCTGGACTTGCTTGGAGGGTCCAGCCTGGTCAGTTGGAGATGGCTACTTCTGACAGGACCTGATGGAAGGAGTGTTTGAGGACTGCCTCCACATCATTTCCAGGATTAAATGGGCAAATAGGAAGAAGAAGTTGATTAAATCAAACCCAGTGCATTACTGGTACTTCATTTTATCAACCCTGTAAGGATGAACGGCAAAGCTATCCACAGTAGGATTTGAACTTAAAGGGACATAACTATACACGCAAGTACGACTACTACTTACATAGCAGCAGCAATGCAAATGTAAGCAATCATGAACCATGACTGTTCCCATGTATGCTATATCTACCCTTCACTGGTGATTTATCTATATAGAAAGGAAGGCAAAGTTGACCAAGGGTTTGAACTCAGAGTACAGAGAGCTAAAACAAATACAATCATTCCAGATTAGTGAAAGGTAAATACCATTTGAAGGTACACATTTATTTCAATAAGAAAAACTGTCAATTATTCTATTCATTCTACAAAGCACAAGAAGCCTAGCTATGCTGTATGTTCATCATCACCACATCAGGCAATATGGCTACTTAACCTTTCTCCCACATATTGGGAAAAGTTATAAAAGGAAACTTAAAGCTCAATTCAGTGACTTTAATCTTTCTTCGTGAAACATATACACAACCTCAAGGTCCCAACACAAAACAACCAAACTCCCACTGTCACTGCCTCTGACTCTCCTGTTCTCCCCATATCTCACTATTATGAGGAAACTGGGGCCCATGTGCTGGCCGCCCCATGCCTCTGGTGGACAGAATGGAGAAGACATTTCCATGGAGGATGGTGAGGGAGACGTACTGGAAGAGCCATTCTAGCTCGCAAGGCTCACACCTGTGGATAGCCAACACTGTGTTGATGGCAGTGAGCAGGAGTGTGGCCCAAGGACCAAGGACACCAGAAGTCTCCACTGTCATGGGCTTGACTGCAAACCTATCAAAGAGCAACCAATATTTTTCCTGTTTACAGCTTGTTCAGAATCACATTTTCCAAGCTTCTTCCTGCCAATGTTTTCCTTAAAATAAATATATTCTTTCACAGAATTATGCACTAACAACGTATATATAATTTGGTTCTACATACATTTACAACACATATACTATAATATAATATAATCATATTAATGTTTTCCCTCTAACCAGCATCGAAGGGAATGTCTATGTTAGTTTTTCTCTGTGTTGTTTTTCACCTTGTTTAAGATAAAATCATTAGGTGTTTATTTACACAGTTTTTGTTATTGGTGTGATCTATTTTGGTTTGTTTAGTGGTTTCTACATGTTTGATGTATCTCTCATATCACTACTAAAATATTTCAAAATTTGTAAATAAAAATAATGACTTTGCATAAAGTGCTCCTTCAACAGTCATGAAAAAAATGATAGTTCTTTTCCTGCTGTCCTCACTAGCCTGATTAACTCATTCTCAATAATAAACCACTTCATTCCATTCCTAACAACTTCTACTCTCTTCTTTGTATATAGTGTATCGCACTTGTTTCCTTTATATTTTAAATGTATACACAACCTAGAGAAATATATAACGAAAGCATCAATCTATAAACCAACTGCTAGAATTAAAAGAATGCAAAGAATGAAAAGACTTAAGGCTATGCTAGATGTGTACCAATCGTTACATAATGGGAAACAAGAATGCACAATTATTATCTGAAATGTTATTAAACAAATAGTCCACAAGTTAACAATTATGTTTGCAATCAGAGAAATTGTGCTATATTTTTAAAAGTACCATATATACTTGAATATAAGTCGAGGAATATGTGACCAAAAAATCGATGGTAGAAAGGAGTCAGCTTATATTCAAGCTCAATATTTTGACGATTTTCACCAATTTCCAATTATCTATAAACAAGGTTTGGATTTTTGCCCATTTCTCAAACATAAAATTCTGGGGTCAGCTTATATTTGAGTATATATGGTAAATCTCGATCATAGAGGCACACTAAACCAGAGTTTATCCTCTCTGTATGTGTGTGTGTGTGTGTTTGTGTGTTAAATGGGAGTTTAATAGATGTAATAGATAGATTGCCATAGTTTGGAAGATGCAGCATAGTTAACACAACAGTGAATTTGATAATGGAAAAGTTGGAAAATACGTGTGTGTGTGTGTATTATTATGTGTATATATTATACATGTATGAGTGTATTATGTATGTGTATTATTATGTGTGTATATATTACATACGTGTGTATGTGTTAATGGGAGTTTAATAGATATAATAGTCGAGGATTTCAAGTATCTTGGGTCCTGAACTCTGAGAAGGATTTTGCCACCAGAAAGGCCCAAGCATAGTCAGCTTGCAACAAGATCGAGTTTGATGCTCTTTCCAACCACACCAAGATCAGACTCTTCCAAGTAACAATTCAACCAATCTTGCTATATGGAGCAGGCCCGTAGCCAAGGGGATGCCAGGGGATGCCCGGCATCCCCTATCAAAAGCACATTTAGTTTTGGCATCCCCATCAAACAAGATTTTATTTTTAAAAATTAACACAACAGATAAAGGCAAAATAAAACATTAATGACACAGAATAAGCCTATATGAGACAATATCACAATATTATACGGTTTGACTTGTATTTTATGTTATGGCTGGTTATCCTGATGGTTTACAATAATTATTGAATGAAAAAGTTGGTCGGGAAGTGGTATATATTCACTGTTTTTGTCACAAAATGGCTTTAGTTGTCAAGCGCTCTTTAACATCTATAAATAAAATTAATGATCACTATGATATTGTGTGTAATTTATACAATCATTTCAAATTGGTTGATATTCGAAAACATTACAAAGGGGAAGCATTAAAGTGTTTAATTGAAACACGGTGATCATGTCATTTTGAAACTATCAACGCAATTAACAGTGAGTTTAATGATATATAGACTCACCACAAAAAAGATGACAATCACCTTACAGAGAATGCAATTTGACATACATCTTTTTCGAAAAAGATGAATGTGAAAAAATTATATTTGAAGATTTTGCAAATGAGTGGTTAAAGAAACCACGAAAACTATTTTTTTTACATTTCATTGTATAATGTGTCTTTGTTTGGAAAATATATATATTTTACTAAACAATATTTCTTTATTTTGTTTAGGCATACCCATGTTTTAACATATATTCGAATGGCATTACCTGGCAGAAAACCTGGCTACGGGTTTGATATGGAGATAAACATGGACTTTTGTTTGCCCTCTCAATAGGCGCCTTTACTTGATAAATACAGCTTGATTTACGGTAATTAATTTCTAATCTTTGAGAAAGAAGACAATGTCCTTAGTATGCTGTCTCTTCTCAGCTGTGATAGCACTGTTACATTAAATTACTAATAATACTATTTAC
Source organism: Eledone cirrhosa (assembly GCA_964016885.1). Classification (NCBI taxonomy): domain Eukaryota; kingdom Metazoa; phylum Mollusca; class Cephalopoda; order Octopoda; family Eledonidae; genus Eledone; species Eledone cirrhosa. Next base: position 24,241,473 of record OZ024753.1, on the reverse strand, counting down.
TCCGCGTAACTTGATTAGTAAACTTCCGTTCGTAATGAATTTACTCTTTACTATCTTTTTAAATTCCCTTTTCTTAAAAAATATGCTTCTGTGATTTTTAAAAAAGATAACAATTAAAGAAAATATATACACACACAACACACATGACTATATAGTAGCCACCATAACATGACGTGGTTAATAATAAACAAAGTTGCACAATCAACATTACAAATCGTTTGCAATTCCTTCAGAATGAAAATATAAAGAGAGCATATAAATAAATTTACAGTAGAATAACATAACAAATATGTTTTAAATATATACATAAATAACATTACAAATGCTTAGACAACATTATAAATAGCTCGCGATTCTTTCAGAAAGATATATTCTTTTAATGTTACAATATTAAAGAAAATGTAAAGGAAGGGGTGATCAACGGAGTCAACACCAGAGCAAAATACAGCAACGAGAGGTACTGGGAAACCTCTCTGATGATTTTTGAGGCAAGAGTTACCGCGGGTGTCAGTGTTACCTCGGGTGATGGCGAGGCTGATGCGCTGAAACAGCCAAGCGCCCTCGCAAGATTCGCCAGTTACCTCTATTAGGCGAGCCGCCAGTGAAGAGAGGAACCTCGCAGTCAGCGGCCCGACTCCCCCAAACGTCACCAAAGCCACAAGCTGAAAAATGTAGCTGGCCGACAGATCAGAGTATTTGAGGGTCTTACTCCGCTCGGCTGCTGAGCTGTGGCTCTCGTCCTAACCGCAGCATCCAGGATGTGGGAAAGAGCAAAAGAGTCACTAACAGTGACGTCCCAGACAAGACATACAATTACGAATTATACTATGACATTTGTTCAGGCAACCACATGCCTAATACACTCGGTCATCACTTATAGCTATCGAAGTTATTATTTTTATATATTAGGAAAGATTTATGAAAGCAACCAAACCACAAATAGAGAATAAACGAGTGACGGTGGGGGAATTAAAACGAAAGTCGATCTATCACACTCTTTACATGGCAGTGGGGAGGATCATACACATACAATTAGAATACACAGTACCTCCCCCACCCCCAATATTGTATATCAAAGTTAGGTGCAAGTAACTGGAACTGAAAAGTTATACATACAGGTATTAAATTAAACATTTCTAATCTTCCTAAAACTAGAAAAAAGAACCGCTGAGGGCACAAATAAATTGGTACGGCAGTCGCTGGTGCCCCACCCCCACATGTAGAGGGCCTAGGGAAATTGCCCGCTTTGTCCCCCATAAAATACGGTCCTGTCTACAGTTAAGGCAGTGTTTATATTAGCTACGTATGCTGAAACACACCCCCTCACTCTCACGGGTGACTATATGATTTGTTGATTACCCGAGCCCTGGAGACATGTTTCAAACATTGAAATACTTCAAACGAGAAATTTATAGAAAAGCTGGGGTTAATTAAAAACGTTTTTGCTACGTTTTTTGCTGTTTTCAACTAATCTGGCACCCGACATGCTCGCAATCGACCCCGGGGTCTCCCCTTCCCCTGCAATTTCATTTCCGTAAAAAAGTCAATTGCGAGCATGTCAGAGGCCAGATTATTTGAAAACACAAAAAAAACAAAAAAACGTTAAAAAACATTTAACTAACCCCAGCGGGTGCTTTTCTAAAAATGTAAACGCCTGAGAGGTGCTCTTCTCTCCGCCACTTCCATTTTCGAAAAAAGGAGTCGTTGGCTGGTGAATCTGATGTCAGATCGGTTGTAAACAAACGAAAAAAAAAAAAAAACTTACAAAGAAATCAATTTCTACAAAAAATGTGAGCCCCCACCCCACCCAAAAAGGTGATTGAGAGCATTACCGACTTAAGATTAGTTAAAAACACGCGAATAAACGTAGAAAAAAAACATGTTCTACCGAACTGCAACAGGTTCTTTTCTATAAATTTACCCATCAATCATATCGTCAACTGCTACAGTATCCAAAGCTAGCAACATAAGACATACAATTATGTTCTTCCCGTAAATAAAGTTGAGTACATTCGTAATATTCCTTGGTAGACATCAATGAAGTTTAAAATCCATCTAATGGTTGGATGACTGCGAGACTGTGTCGGGGTTATTTTTTCTGAACATGCTATTAAAATAAGTTGGGTTACTTTGAATAAATCATGAATGAATATTATGTAATTTATCTTAATTAAAGCTCTTAATTAAACAAATATTCTTATATATAATGTATTCTTATTTTAAGATTAATTTCTGTTAAAACTTTCAAATGTCAACACTTCCGTTAACGTTCGTTATATCATTTTCATGACATTTTGCCGTAACACCGTTTAAATAAAATAACATCTTTTTAAAATGTATCATGGATTACTTTACTGATTACAGAAGAAAGTGTAACACAATCTTCATTCAATGCATATTGTCAATTACGATTTTATTCACAGTTGTGTGAATACCATTACAAAGGTAGTTTTATTTTATTGTTTTACAAACATGAGAAAAAGGAAAAGAGGAATAAATATAATACACACATCTAGGACCACATACAACACAAAAGCCGGTTAAGCACACATCTAGGACCACATACAACACACAAGCAGGTAATACACACATCTAGGACCACAAACAAAACACAAGCAGGTAATACATACATCTAGGACCACATACAACACAGAAGCAGATAATACACACATCTAGGACCACATACAACACAGAAGCAAGAAATACACACATCTAGGACCACATACAACACACAAGCAGGTGATTCATACATCTAGGACCACATGCAACACACAAGCAGGTAATGCACACATCTAGGACAACATACAACACACAAGCAGGTAATACATACAGCTAGGACTACATAAAACACACAAGCAGGTAATACACACATCTAGGACCACATACAACACACAAGCAGGTAATACACACATCTAGGACCACATAAAACACACAAGCAGGTAATACATACATCTAGGACCACATACAACACAGAAGCAGATAATACACACATCTAGGACCACATACAACACAGAAGCAAGAAATACACACATCTAGGACCACATACAACACACAAGCAGGTAATACACACATCTAGGACCACATACAACACACAAGCAGGTAATATACACATCTAGGACATATACAACAAAGAAGCAGGTAATGCACACATCTAGGACCACACACAACACAGAAGCAGGTAATACATACATCTAGGACTACATACAACACAGAAGCAGATAATACACACATCTCGGACCACATACAACACAGAAGCAAGTAATACACACACTAGGACCACATACAACACAGAAGCAAGTAATACGCACATCTAGGACCACATACAACACACAAGCAGATAATACATACATCTAGGACCACATACAACACACAAGCAGGTAATGGCACATCTAGGACTACATACAACACACAAGCCGGTTAAACACACATATAGGACCACATACAACACACAAGCAGGTAATACACACATCTAGGACCATACAAAACACACAAGGATGTAATACACACATCCAAGACCACATGCAACACACAAGCAGGTAATACATGCATCTAGGACAACATACAACACACAAGGATGTAATACAGACATATAGGATCACATACAACACACGAGATAATACACACATCTAGGACTACATACAACACACAAGCAGGTAATACACACATCAAGGACAACATACAACACACAAGGAGGTAATACACACATCTAGAACCACATAAAATACACAAGCAGGTAATACACACATCTAGGACCACATACAACACACAAGCAGGTAGTACACACATCTAGGACCACATAAAACACACAAGCAGGTAATACATACATCTAGGACTACATACAACACACAAGCAGATAATACACAGATCTAGGACCACATACAACACACAAGGAGGTAATACACACATCTAGGACCACATACAAGACACAAGGAGGTAATACACACATATAGGACCACATACAACACACACGCAGGTAATACACACATCTAGGACCACATAAAACACACAAGCAGGTAATACATACATCTAGGACCATATACAACACAGGTTCAGGTAATGCACATCTAGGACCACATACAACACATAAGCAGGTGATACACACATCTAGGACCACATATAACACACAAGCAGGTAATACATACATCTAGGACGACATACACCACACAAGCAGGCAATACACACATCTAGGACCACATACAACACAGAAGCAAGTAATACGCACATCTAGGACCACATACAACACACAAGCAAATAATACATACATCTAGGACCACATACAACACACAAGAATGTAATACACACATCTAGGACCACATACAACACACAAGCAGGTAATACACACATCTAGGATCATATACAACACACAAGCAGTTAATACATACATCTAGGACCATATTCAACACACAAGCAGGTAATACACACATCTAGGACCACATACAACACACAAGCAGGTAATACACACATCTAGGACCACATATAACAAAAGGCAGCCGGAAGAGGTGGACAAATAAACCGCTGCCATAACAAAAGATAAAGATATCGTGAGGACCACTGGAAAACCTCTCTAATAATTTTTGAGGCAAGCCAGCATACTCGCAGCATTACCTGGGGTGATGGCGTGGCTGAGGCACTGGAACAACGAAGCACCCTCACAAGTATCAGCAGTTACCTCTGTTAGGTGAGCTGCCAGTGAAGACGATTTACTTTTTAATTTACGTATCATATCTATATGCATATATATTTACAATAGGTAATATTAATATGCCCACTAAACATGCCAGCAGAAAACTGCCCACTGCGTGGTGTTTCTGCTAGTATATAATGAATGAATAGGGCTGAGTTCATGGATTAAACTTTGGATATAGATTGTTTGGTGGGAGTGGGGAGGATCATACACATGCAATTAGAATACACAGCAACCCCCGCCCCCCCCCCAATGTTGTATATCAAAGTTAGGTGCAAGTAACTGGAACTGAAAAGTTATACATACAGGTATTAAATTAAACATTTCTAATCTTCCTAAAATTAGAAAAAAGAACCGCTGAGGGCACAAATAAATTGCTACGGCAGTTGCTGGTGCCCCTCCCCAATGTAGGGGACCTAGGGAAATTGCCCCCTTTGTCCCCCATTAAATACGGTCCTGTCTACAGTTAAGGCAGTGTTTATATTAGCTACGTATGTTGAAACATACCCCCTCACTCTCACGGGTGACTATATGATTTGTTGATTACCCGAGCCCTGGAGACATGTTTCAAACATTGAAATACTTCAAACGAGAAATTTATAGAAAAGCTGGGGTTAATTAAAAACGTTTTTGTTACGTTTTTTGCTGTTTTCAACTAATCTGGCACCCGACATGCTCGCAATCGACCCCGGGGTCTCCCCTTCCCCTGCGATTTCATTTCCGTAAAAAAGTCAATTTCGAACATGTCAGAGGTCAGATTATTTGAAAATACACAAAAAAAACAACAAAAAAACGTTAAAAAACATTTAACTAACCCCAGCGGGTGCTTTTCTAAAAGTTTAAACGCCTGAGAGGTGCTCTTCTCTCCGCCACTTCCATTTTCGAAAAAAGGAGTCGTTGGCTGGTGAATCTGATGTCAGATCGGTTGTAAACAAACGAAAAAAAAAAAAAACTTAGAAATGAAATCAATTTCTACAAAAAATGTGAGCCCCCACCCCACCCAAAAAGGTGATTAAGAGCATTACCGACTTAAGATTAGTTAAAAATACGCAAATAAACGTAGAAAAAAACATGTCCTACCGAACTCCAACAGGTGCTTTTCTATAAATTTACCCATCAATCATATCGTCAACTGCTACAGTATCCAATACTAGCAACATAAGACATACAATTATGTTCTTCCCGTAAATAAAGTTGAGTACATTCGTAATATTCCTTGGTAGACATCAATGAAGTTTAAATTCCATCTAATGGTTGGATGACTGCGAGACTGTGTCGGGGTTATTTTTTCTGAACATGCTATTAAAATAAGTTGGGTTACTTTGAATAAATCATGAATGAATATTATGTAATTTATCTTAATTAAAGCTCTTAATTAAACAAATATTCTTATATATAATGTATTCTTATTTTAAGATTAATTTCTGTTAAAACTTTCAAATGTCAACACTTCCGTTAACGTTCGTTATATCATTTTCATGACATTTTGCCGTAACACCGTTTAAATAAAATAACATCTTTTTAAAATGTATCATGGATTACTTTACTGATTACAGAAGAAAGTGTAACACAATCTTCATTCAATGCATATTGTCAATTACGGTTTTATTCACAGTTGTGTGAATACCATTACAAAGGTAGTTTTATTTTATTGTTTTACAAACTTAAGGAAAAGAGTAATAAATAAAATACATTATCAGGTAATACACACCTAGGACCACATACAACACACAAGCATGTAATACACACATCTAGGACCACATACAACACACAAGCAGGTAATACACACATCTAGGACCACATACAACACACAGGCAGGTAATAGACACATCTAGGACCACATACAACACACAAGCAGGTAATACACACATCTAGGATCACATACAACACATAAGCAGGTAATACACACATCTAGGACCACATACAACATACAAGGAGGTAATATACACATCTAGGACCACATACAACACACAAGGAGGTAATACACACATCTAGGACTACATACAACACACAAGCAGGTAATACACACATCTAGGACCACATACAACACATAACCAGCTAATATACACATATAGGACAACATTCAACACACAAGCAGGTAATACACACATCTAGGACCATACAAAACACACAAGGATGTAATACACACATCTAGGACTACATGCAACACACAAGCAGGTAATACATACATCTAGGACAACATACAACACACAAGCAGGTAATGCACACATCTAGGACCACATGAAACACACAAGGATGTAATACACACATCTAGGACCACATGCAACACACAAGCAGGTAATACACAAATCTAGGACAACATACAACACACAAGCAGGTAATACATACATCTAGGACTACATACAACACACAAGCAGATTATACACAGATCTAGGACCACATACAACACACAAGGAGGTAATACACACATCTAGGACCACATACAACACACAAGGAGGTAATACACACATCTAGGACCACATACAACACACAAGGAGGTAATACACACATCTAGGACCACATACAACACACAAGGAGGTAATACACACATCTAGGACCACATACAAGACACAAGGAGGTAATACACACATCTAGGACCACATACAACACACAAGCAGGTAATACACACATCTAGGACCACATAAAACACACAAGCAGGTAATACATACATCTAGGACCATATACAACACAGGTTCAGGTAATGCACACATCTAGGACCACATACAACACATAAGCAGGTAATACACACATCTAGGACCACATACAACACACAAGCAGGTAATACACACATCTAGCACAACATACAACACACAAGAAGGTAATACACACATCTAGGACGACATACAACACACAAGGAGGTAATACACACATCTAGGACGACATACAACACACAAGAAGTTAATACACACATCTAGGACCACATACAACACACAAGCAGGTAATACACACATCTAGGACCACATACAACACACAAGTAGGTAATACATACATCTAGGACCACATAAAACACACAAACAGGTAATACACACATCTAGGACCACATACAACACACCAGCAGGTAATACACACATCTAGGACCACATACAACACACAAGGATGTAATACACACATCTAGGACCACATACAACACACAAGCAGGTAGTACACACATCTAGGACCACATACAGCACACAAGCAGGTAATACACACATCTAGGACCACATACAACACACCAGCAGGTAATACATACATCTAGGACCACATACAACACACAAGCAGGTAATACACACATATAGGACCACATACAACACACAAGGATGTAATACACACATCTAGGACCACATACAACACACCAGCAGGTAATACACACATCTAGGACCACATACAACACACCAGCAGGTAATACATACATATAGGACCACATGCAACACACAAGGAGGTAATACACACATATAGGACCACATACAACACACCCGCAGGTAATACATACATATAGGACCACATACAACACACAAGGACCACATACAACACACATGCAGGTAATACATACATCTAGGACGACATACAACACACAAGGAGGTAATACACACATCTAGGACGACATACAACACACAAGAAGTTAATACACACATCTAGGACCACATACAACACACAAGCAGGTAATACATACATCTAGGACATATACAACACACAAGAAGGTAATACACACGTCTAGGACCACATACAACACAATTTGCTTGTGTGTTGTATGTGGTCCTAACCCCAGCGGGTGCTTTTCTAAAAATTTAAACGCCTGAGAGGTGCTCTTCTCTCCCCACTTCCATTTTCGAAAAAAGGAGTCGTTGGCTGGTGAATCTGATGTCAGATCGGTTGTAAACAAACGAAAAAAAAAAAAACTTAGAAAAGAAATCAATTTCTACAAAAAATTTGAGCCCCCACCCCACCCAAAAAGGTGATTAAGAGCATTACCGACTTAAGATTAGTTAAAAACACGCGAATAAACGTAGAAAAAAACATGTCCTACCGAACTCCAACAGGTGCTTTTCTATAAATTTACCCATCAATCATATCTTCAACTGCTACAGTATCCAATACTAGCAACATAAGACATACAATTATGTTCTTCCCGTAAATAAAGTTGAGTACATTCGTAATATTCCTTGGTAGACATCAATGAAGTTTAAATTCCATCTAATGGTTGGATGACTGCGAGACTGTGTCGGGGTTATTTTTTCTGAACATGCTATTAAAATAAGTTGGGTTACTTTGAATAAATCATGAATGAATATTATGTAATTTATCTTAATTAAAGCTCTTAATTAAACAAATATTCTTATATATAATGTATTCTTATTTTAAGATTAATTTCTGTTAAAACTTTCAAATGTCAACACTTCCGTTAACGTTCGTTATATCATTTTCATGACATTTTGCCGTAACACCGTTTAAATAAAATAACATCTTTTTAAAATGTATCATGGAGTACTTTACTGATTACAGAAGAAAGTGTAACACAATCTTCATTCAATGCATATTGTCAATTACGGTTTTATTCACAGTTGTGTGAATACCATTACAAAGGTAGTTTTATTTTATTGTTTTACAAACTTAAGGAAAAGAGTAATAAATAAAATACATTATCAGGTAATACACACCTAGGACCACATACAACACACAAGCATGTAATACACACATCTAGGACCACATACAACACACAAGCAGGTAATACACACATCTAGGACCACATACAACACACAGGCAGGTAATAGACACATCTAGGACCACATACAACACACAAGCAGGTAATACACACATCTAGGATCACATACAACACATAAGCAGGTAATACACACATCTAGGACCACATACAACATACAAGGAGGTAATACACACATCTAGGACCACATACAACACACAAGGAGGTAATACACACATCTAGGACTACATACAACACACAAGCAGGTAATACACACATCTAGGACCACATACAACACATAACCAGCTAATATACACATATAGGACCACATACAACACACAAGCAGGTAATACACACATCTAGGACCATACAAAACACACAAGGATGTAATACACACATCTAGGACCACATGCAACACACAAGCAGGTAATACATACATCTAGGACAACATACAACACACAAGCAGGTAATGCACACATCTAGGACCACATAAAACACACAAGGATGTAATACACACATCTAGGACCACATGCAACACACAAGCAGGTAATACACAAATCTAGTACAACATACAACACACAAGCAGGTAATACATACATCTAGGACTACATACAACACACAAGCAGATTATACACAGATCTAGGACCACATACAACACACAAGGAGGTAATACACACATCTAGGACCACATACAACACACAAGGAGGTAATACACACATCTAGGACCACATACAACACACAAGGAGGTAATACACACATCTAGGACCACATACAACACATAAGGAGGTAATACACACATCTAGGACCACATACAACACACAAGCAGGTAGTACACACATCTAGGACCACATACAGCACACAAGCAGGTAATACACACATCTAGGACCACATACAACACACCAGCAGGTAATACATACATCTAGGACCACATACAACACACAAGCAGGTAATACACACATATAGGACCACATACAACACACCAGCAGGTAATACACACATCTAGGACCACATACAACACACCAGCAGGTAATACATACATATAGGACCACATGCAACACACAAGGAGGTAATACACACATATAGGACCACATACAACACACCCGCAGGTAATACATACATATAGGACCACATACAACACACAAGGACCACATACAACACACATGCAGGTAATACATACATCTAGGACGACATACAACACACAAGGAGGTAATACACACATCTAGGACGACATACAACACCCAAGAAGTTAATACACACATCTAGGACCACATACAACACACAAGCAGGAAATACATACATCTAGGACATATACAACACACAAGAAGGTAATACACACGTCTAGGACCACATACAACACAATTTGCTTGTGTGTTGTATGTGGTCCTAACCCCAGCGGGTGCTTTTCTAAAAATTTAAACGCCTGAGAGGTGCTCTTCTCTCCCCACTTCCATTTTCGAAAAAAGGAGTCGTTGGCTGGTGAATCTGATGTCAGATCGGTTGTAAACAAACGAAAAAAAAAAAAACTTAGAAAAGAAATCAATTTCTACAAAAAATTTGAGCCCCCACCCCACCCAAAAAGGTGATTAAGAGCATTACCGACTTAAGATTAGTTAAAAACACGCGAATAAACGTAGAAAAAAACATGTCCTACCGAACTCCAACAGGTGCTTTTCTATAAATTTACCCATCAATCATATCTTCAACTGCTACAGTATCCAAAGCTAGCAACATAAGACATACAATTATGTTCTTCCCGTAAATAAAGTTGAGTACATTCGTAATATTCATTGGTAGACATCAATGAAGTTTAAAATCCATCTAATGGTTGGATGACTGCGAGACTGTGTCGGGGTTATTTTTTCTGAACATGCTATTAAAATAAGTTGGGTTACTTTGAATAAATCATGAATGAATATTATGTAATTTATCTTAATTAAAGCTCTTAATTAAACAAATATTCTTATATATAATGTATTCTTATTTTAAGATTAATTTCTGTTAAAATTTTCAAATGTCAACACTTCCGTTAGCGTTCGTTATATCATTTTAATGACATTTTGCCGTAACGCCGTTTAAATAAAATAACATCTTTTTAAAATGTATCATGGATTACTTTACTGATTACAGAAGAAAGTGTAACACAATCTTCATTCAATGCATATTGTCAATTACGATTTTATTCACAGTTGTGTGAATACCATTACAAAGGTAGTTTTATTTTATTGTTTTACAAACTTAAGAAAAAGGAAAAGAGGAATAAATAAAATACATTATCAGGTAATACACACCTAGGACCACATACAACACACAAGCATGTAATACACACATCTAGGACCACATACAACACACAAGCAGGTAATACACACATCTAGGACCACATACAACACACAAGCAGGTAATAGACACATCTAGGACCATATACAACACACAAGCAGGTAATACACACATCTATGACCACATACAACACACAAGCAGGTAATACACACATCTAGGACCACATACAGCATACAAGGAGGTAATACACACATCTAGGACCACATACAACACACAAGGAGGTAATACACACATCTAGGACTACATACAACACACAAGCAGGTAATACACACATCTAGGACCACATACAACACATAACCAGCTAAAATACACATATAGGACCACATACAAGACACAAGCAGGTAATACACACATCTAGGATCACATACAACTCAAGGAGGTAATTATAGGATTATATATCATTGTGTGACGATATGCAAAACATGTTATAGCATTCTGATACTATTTATTCCTAATAGTGCTTTTCATCTGTTGGTGGCTTCTTGAACCTTGTGCCAAGTGATTGATTGTAGTGAGTTGATGGATGACACGGCTGAGAGGAAGGTAGACCCTTCGATTGGGTTATCTGGTTGGTCACCATATCTTTTGGTGGCGAGTACGAGTTTCTGAATAGATGGTTGGCTGGAGATACTGATGGCTGCTGAATCCTCTAGAATCATCTTGTCTCCAGGGTCACATGGGTGTCGAGATACAGCATCAGCAGCTCCGTGTCTTGCCCCGGGAATATGGATCATCTTGAAGCTGTAGCGGAAAATCTTTTCCTTCAAGTTGCGAAGACGAGTATTGGAAATCCTTTCCAGGGATTGATCACTGAATATCTTGAGTAGTGGTTTGTGGTCTACCGCTATGGTGAGGTTGGTGCAGCCCAGAATGAAATACCTTGCCTTGTCCAGTGCGTCAGCGAGAGCCTCGCCTTCAACCGGTGCGTATCGTGATTCTGCCGCTTGGGTGAAGCGACTTCCGACCAGTGTAACCATCCTTCACAACAGCAAAATGGGACTGTCTTTGGTGATGTGCAGTGTTTCTGGAACAGCCAGAATCCAATGCCGTCTTTCGACCAGTCAGTGGCGAAACATGTAGGTTTTCTGGTGTCAAATATGCGTACACCCTCTTCTATATCACTGACAATCACACTCTTAGATTCTTCAAAGAGTTTGTCCAGCTGGTCATTCCATTGGACTGGTGTTCCTGGTTTCAGTAGCTTGCGGAATGGTTGCATCCTGTCGGCCATGCTGAAGGCGTAGGAGACTTGATTGATGAGACCAAACCAAGAGCGCATGTCGGAGATGTTGGTTGGTGTGGAGAAGTCAATGATAGCCTGGAGGTATTTTTTGCACGGTTGACGCTGTTGCATGTGATCTCAAAGCCTGCAAATTCGACTGTGTCCTTGGCAAAGACAAATTTCTCTGGGTTTAAGGTTATTCCGTTTCTGCCGCAGAGGTCTGGCCATTCGCAGGCACGGAAGAAGCTATCTTCAATGTTGTCAGATCACAGCAAGGTGTCGTCGACGCATTTAGTCTTGTTCTGTACGTCAGAGATGATCTCATCGAATCTCCTTGTGTATCCATCACCTGACGCAATGTAGCCTTGGGGGGCAGTCAGGTAGCGGTATCTTCCCCATGGCGTGATGAATGTGGTTAAGTGTTTGGCTTCGTCACGAATTGGTATACTGTGGTAGCCGTTCCAGGCATCGAATACAGTTTTCTTCTTGTCTGATGGTACCGAGCGTGCTTGGTGGAATGGGGATTGTGTGTGATGGGTCTCCCTTATTGCATGGGCGTTGAGAGCCTGGAAATTCACGGTGCGGCGGGGTTTACCATTTTTCTTTGGGCAGACAACCATCCTATGGCACCAAGTGACAGGTTCGCCAACTGGTACAGGTTCGATCATACCCAGTTGGACATCTTGGTCGACGCTGGCCTTGACTGCTTCTCGCCAGTGGAGCGGCACGGGTATTGGAGTGTATTGAGCTATAGGTGTGGCGTTGGGATCCACCATCAGTTTCATAGGGGGGGGGGCTCCATAAGGGGAAGGGGTTGGTGTTCGCAGGTATTGAACGTGCTTGATTTGTACCAATCAAGAAGGTAGCCGCTCAAATTCCTTGCGATTTTCCTCTCTTGCAGGGTAGGGTAATTTGGTTGGCAGGGGTGGTGGCAGTGTTCGTCTTGGGCATTCACCTTCCACCTTGTCTTGGTCCTGTAATTGATGTGTTTGGTTGTCACCTGAGGATGCAGCTGCATTCACACTACCACTGGCCACGCTGATAGTTGGAAAGTTATCTGTGATCATCCCAAGTGAGATGCATCCCTCTTTACTGAGGAAGAACTTGTCTGAGTTGTCTGTGATGTATACAAGTTGGCGAGATTCGATCAGTTCACCAGTGGAGTCTTGAGCTGAAAGGCGAACAATGATGGCTCCAAGGATGGGGATGCCTTTATTGTTCGCAGCATCCTCAGTGTTACTGGGATGAGGTCAGAGGTGTTGAGTCCAAGCTTGTGCAAGACCTTCACCTCGGCAAGACAGCTCTGGCAGCCTGTATCAGCAATGGCAAAGAGTCTTGGGTTTGGATTTGAGGATGTGTCCAAAGCCGAGTTGATGGTAATCTTCATGTAGGACCTTCATTGTCAGTTGGATAAAGGGTTGAGGTTGAGATGACTGCCTTGACCATGTATCTGATAGTTGATCGTGTATGTGGTGGCCCAAGGTTATGGACTTGTGATCTCGCTTGTATACTAAATGACTTGCTGCGCATAGGGAATCAAAGATGGCACCCTCGTGTTCTCTATAGGTCTTGGAGGCACTTCCCGCTTGGATCTGTCCTTGCTGCAACAAGCTGACTAAAAATGGTTTTATCTGGAACAGTAGGAGCATGTGTGGCCGTACGCAGTACACTCCTTACCTCGGACCCTTGGTGGTGCTCGTGTGCCATGTCCTCTCTTACCGCAATAGATGCAGGTCTCTTTCTGGAGGTCTGATCCCTTGGGGTGGTCTGGTGGGGTCTTCTTGTTACGATGGTAGCTACTGCCGATAGCCTGGGCACCCTGGGAATCAAGTAGGCCTCCTTAGCTTCAACATATTTAAATACTTCCCCGAGGCTCATATCCTGGTTTTTATCTCCGAGGAGGTCAAGCTGGATTTCAGAGTCATTACGTCCACGAGTGAGTACGTCACGAAGGATTGCCTCAGTATAGTTCACTTCCGGATGGCAGCCCGGACATGCTGTGACAAATTTGCAGACAACTGCTTGTCCCCTAAGTCTAGCACCAAATGAGCGGACAGACTCGTCATGGCCCTGTGTCATGCTCCGAAGAGTGACGCGAGAAGCCATGGTGTTTTCCTCTCGGACAGCAAGGACTCGAATGGCCTTGAGGACATCAGCTTGGGTTTTGTCTGTCAGTGTGCCACCAGCGGATCTTGTTAAGTATCTACGTAGTGTCTCGTCACAGCACTCAAGGAGTTGTACAATGAGGTCTTTACCTGTGACTTTGGTTGCCTCGACGTAATCCGTCCATCTTGAGATGAAGTAGCACCAGTCCTCGCTTGTACCTACGGAGGAGACGCTAGGCCGCTTGACCCGTTCGACTTTGGCAGAGATGCTGGGGGTTGTAGTGTAGACTGTTGATTTTGCAGTCAGCAGTGCAGCGATCCCTACAGGATCGAAGTCTTCTGTCTCAAAATCACAGTGTGGGATAGGGCACTTCACTGTAGGCATCTTTCACATTAAATTATACAAAACGAAATCTTAACGGTTGCGGGCACAAATTCAAATTTCACCTATAAATAAACTTTGGTCTTAGAATAACTTCTCTGTAAAGTATGAATTGACGCTGTCCCTCATAAGCACGAACTCTTTTCATAATACATCCACTTTATTTGTATCAATAAATGATGGACATCTGAAACAGATGAAAAGCACTATTAGGAATGAATAATATCAGAACACTATAACATGTTTTGCATAGCGTCACACAATGATATATAATCCTCTAGTAATACACACATCTAGGACCACATACAACACACCAGCAGGTAATACACATATCTAGGACAACATGCAACAAACAAGGAGGTAATACACACATCTAGGATCACATACAGCACACAAGGAGATAATACACACATCTAGGACCACATATAACACACAAGGATGTAATACACACATCTAGGGCCACATAAAACACACGAGTAGGTAATACATACATCTAGAACACACACATCTAGGACTACATGCAACACACAAGCAGGTAATATACACATCTAGAACCACATACAACAAAAAAGGAGGTAATACACACATCTAGGACCACATACAACACACCAGCAGGTAATGCACACATCTAGGACCACATACAACACACAAGGATGTAATACACACATCTAGGACCACATCAAACATACAAGGATGCAATACACACATCTAGGACCACATACAACACACAAGCAGATAATACATACATCTAGGACCACATACAACACACAAGGATGTAATACACGCATCTAGGACCACATATAACATACAAGTAGGTAATACATACATCTAGGATGACATACAACACAGAAGCAGGTAATACACACACCTAGGACCACATATAACACACAAGCAGGTAATACACACATCTAGGATCACATACCACACACAAGGAGGCAATACATACATCTAGGACCACATACAACACACAAGCAGGTAATACATATATATAGGACCACATACAACACACAATGAGGTAATACATAGATCTAGGACCACATACAACACACAAGCAGGTAATACACACATCTAGGACCACATACAACACACGAGCAGGTAATACATATATCTAGGACCACATACAACACACTAGCAGGTAATACACACATCTAGGACCACATACAACACACAAGCAGGTAATACACACATCTAGGACCACATACAACACACAAGCAGGTAATACACACATCTAGGACCACATACACCACACAAGGATGTAATACATACATCTAGGACGACATACAACACACAAGCAGGTAATACATACATCTAGGACCACATACAACACACCAGCAGGTAATACATACATCTAGGACCACATACAACACACAAGGAGGTAATACATACATACATCTAGGACCACATACAACACACAAGGAGGTAATACACACATCTAGCACAACATACAACACACAAGCAGGTAATACATACATCTATGACGACATACAACACACAAGGAGGTAATACACATATCTAGGACGACATACAACACACAAGAAGTTAATACACACATCTAGGACCACATACAACACACAAGTAGGTAATACATACATCTAGGACGACATACAACACACAAGAAGGTAATACACACATCTAGGACCACATACAACACACAAGTAGGTAATACATACATCTAGGACCACATAAAACACACAAACAGGTAATACACACATCTAGGACCACATACAACACACAAGCAGGTAGTACATACATCTAGGACCACATACAACACACAAGGATGTAATACACACATTTAGGGCCACATATAACACACCAGCAGGTAATACACACATCTAGGACGACATACAACACACAAGGATGTAATACACACATCTAGGACCACATACAACACACCCGCAGGTAATACATACATATAGGACCACATACAACACACAAGGAGGTAATACATACATCTAGGACCACATACAACACACAAGGATGTAATACACACATCTAGGACCACATACAACACACAAGCAGGTAATACATACATCTAGGACCACATACAACATCCCAGCAGGTAATACATGCATCTAGGACCACATACAACACACCAGCAGGTAATACGTACATCTAGGACCACATACAACACACAAGGAGGTAATACATACATACATCTAGGACCACATACAACATACAAGGAGGTAATACACACATCTAGGACCACATACAACACACAAGCAGGTAATACACACATCTAGGACAGCATACAACCTACCAGGAGGTAATCCACACATCTAGGACCATATACAACACACAAGCAGGTAATACACACATCTAGGGCCACATACAACACACAAGCAGATAATACATACATGTAGGACCACATACAACACACCATCAAGTAATACACACATCTGGCACCACATGCAACACACAAGGAGGTAATACATACTTCTAGTACCGCAGACAACACAAGCAGGTAATCCATACATCTAGGACCTCATACAAAACACAGATAATACACATGTAGCGACCCCTTACGGCTGTAACTCAGCAGGTATATGAGTTGCATCCCTTTGTGACGGTCGCGACTCACAGTGTCAGATACGTATAGGAGTTGCGTCCCTTTGTGATGGCCGCGACTCTCAGTGGCAGATCCATGTACTAAATGGAGTTGCGTCCCCCCGGGGAATATATACTCGAGAACATTTAAGGCAGTAACTCTCACTTCCTACGCTGCAACAAGAAGAACACTTCAGACCTTGTCAAGATATGACTTCTGTCTTCTCTCTCACTTCCTGCGCCGGCAGCCTAAAGAAACACTTGAACCTTACTAAGAGAAGATTTCCGTTCTTCTCTACACACTCCGGTCTGGGAGTTGAGCCCAACTCACCATCAACATGTGGTAAAAATTATTTCTATTAATTTATTTGACTTCTTTGAAGTAAAACCATGTCACAACACTCACCTGCATTTATTGCCATTCTTAATAATATATATACACTGATACTAACATTCTAAATTGGTGACGTGACGTTTAAAAAAATAAAAAAAAGAATGGGAAACGGTACCATGTGTATATAAAAAATTCAAGAGAAAGAAAAAAAACATTTAATACAGAACAACACGCTTCATTCTGATCTGGCTGTATTTTACTGATTTCAGCATCTTTATCTGTAACATTTAACAATCAAACTCCTCATATGTGCAAAGCGAACATTCCATTTATTTACACACAAACACAAAACAACAATTGTATGAATGTTTTTTCTCCTTTTCTTCTTTTCTTCTTTTCTCTGGCTAAAATTTTTGAGGATGACAATATGGCGGCTTTCTTCTCCATCAATAGTGATTTTGGCGCGAAATCGTGCGCCATATTGGTTTTAGTTTTAAATTCCCTGCCTATAACTTGTTAATGACATCGCTCGGTTAGTCGCTCCTTTACATGTTGTCGCAGATGCATTCTTTTTCCTGTCCAGTTGTTTGACAGAGAAAAACAAGCGATTTTGTTTTCCTTTGGAGACATTTTTCCAAACGAAGACGATTTTTTTTAAAGATTACCTACGGTATAACAATGGCATCTCACTCAGCCATTATGGCGATGCAGAAGTCCATTCAGGAACTCACCCTGGAGCTCCAGAAGATGAAGGTCTGGTGTGGTGTCCGTTCGCGCCCGCGCAGCCGCGGGAGATCTCAATCTTTTAGACGCCGCCCCAAATCACCAGCTTCATCTTTATGCTGGTACCATGAGCGATTTGCCGAGAGCGCGAACCACTGCGTACAACCTTGCTCGTTTCATAAGGCGGGAAACGCCAAAGACGTCCGCTGATGGGGCAGTTGACCTCAACAAAAAGCCACCAAACCGCCATTTCTTCATTAAGGACCTTATGTCGGGAAGAGGTTTTCTCGTGGATACAAGAGCCTCCTGTAGTATTTTGCTGGTCCATTGCCTGAAAGATACCCCCGTGGAGTCATCCGTTACTCTGTATGCCGTTAATCACTCGTCTATAAAGACGTACGGACAAATCTCGCTTCCTCTCAAATTCCTAAATCTTCGTAGGGATTTTAAGTGAATTTTTACGGTTGCCGATTTGCCATACCCTATCTCAGGAGCGGATTGCCTCCACAACTTCCCTTTGACTGTAGACGTCCGTGGCCAACGCCTGGTGGATGACATCACCGGTTTTTCAATTCGTGTCCGGAAAGCCAATGCTCCAACAGTCAGCCCCATATTCTTCATCGCTGCCACTGGAGACGCCTACCATTCGTTGTTAGGTTCTTTCCCGGACCTCACCGATGGAAATTTTCGAGTCACTGAGCCAACACACTCAACTGAACATTTCATTTCCACCACCGGTGCTCCAGTGTTTTCGCGTCCACGCCGCTTACCGGCGGACAAATTAAAGGCAGCACAGTCCGAGCTCGACCGTATTCTGCAGCTGGGCATTATTTGCCCATCTACGAGTCCTTGGGCTTCACCGTTACACATGGTGCCCAAGACTTCTGGCGACTGAAGACCCATTGGGATTATAGGAGGTTAAATGCTATGACCGTCCCGGATAGGTATCCCATTCCCCATCTCCAGGATTTCGCACCTTCATTTCAGGGGTGTAAGATTTTCTCAAAACTAGATTTAGTGCGAGCCTACCACCAAATTCCGGTCAGGAAGGAGGATATTCCGAAAACGGCGATTACAACTCCTTTCAGATCCTTCAAATTTTTTACCATGCTTTTCGGACTCAGGAACCCCGCTAGCACTTTTCAGCGGTTCATAGACGAAGTCACTCGTGGTCTTGACTTCGTTTATGCATACATAGACGATATTCTCGTCGCTAGTTCCTCTCCGGAAGAGCATATGCGCCACATGCATCTCTTATTTCGGCGACTTCAGGATTACCGCGTTCGTGTGAATCCCGCAAAGTGTGTTTTCGGTTCCAATTCGCTAAATTTTTTAGGCCACCTCATGGACGCCGAAGGTATTAGGCCGCTCCCTCGGCGAGTTCAAACCATACAGGATTTACCTCCGCCTACTACACTTCACCAGTTCTTAGGCCTAATCAATTTCTATAGGCGTTTCGTTCCTGATTGTGCTAATTTGCTATCTTCCCTTACTGACATTTTGAAAAATCGTCGTAAGAAGAATGAGGATATTTCCTTGACACAAGGACAGCTTAAATACTTCCAGACTGCCAAGACACCACTCGCTAGTTCATCTTTGCTAGCCCACCCGGTACCAGAGGCCAAGCTTTCGCTTTGTGTTGATGCATCTGATACTGCTGTGGGAGCAGTTTTACAGCAGTACAACGCTGGAAACCAACAACCTTTGGCATTTTTCTCAAGGAAGCTAAAACAAGCAGAAATGTGTTACAGCACGTTTGGGCGGGAATTATTAGCCATATATTTGTGTCGGTGAAACATTTCTCTCATATTCTTGAGGGGCGAAATTTTACTGTTTTAACCGACCACAAACCTCTGACATTCGCTTTGAGGGCTAAAGCCGACAGATATTCGCCCAGAGAGACAAGGCACCTGGATTAATATCAATATGCCCACTAAATATGCCAGCAGAGAACTGCCCACTGGGTGGTGTTTCTGCTAGTATATATAATTGTTTCTACTTTAGGCACAAGGCCAGCAATTATCCAGTGCATTACTGGTACTTTATTTTATCGACCCCGTAAGGATGAAAGGCAAAGTCAACCTCGGCGGGATTTGAACTCAGATCGTAGAGGGACGTAACTATGCTGGAAAGCATGGCGTCCGACCCTCTACTGATACTGCCAATCTGCTAGTATATATAATGCAAGAACAGGGCTGAGTTTATGGATTAAATTTTGGATATAGATTAAACATTTTCCTTGACGCCTTTTTTTTAGGAATTTTCTGCTTTATTAAGGTGTATGTGTGTGTGTATGTGTGTGTGTGAGAGAGAGAGAGAGAGAGAGAGAGAGAGGAGGGGGGGGGGGGCTAACAAGCATTTTCAAGTGCTTGCCATGTACTCAAATTGATCGGTGAAAGAGATTTAAAAGGATAAATTATGCGAATGGCTGTCAAGAAATGTCTATGTTAGTGTCATAGAGGAGTCTGCAATAGAATCTAGGGATGAGAGGCAGGCTTTAAAGCTCAATTTAGAGGTAGCAAGGAGATACTAAATATGACACCCGCCGGAATCCTTGCAACGGTGGCACTACCCACCACCCCTACACCACATCCGGTCACGGGTGTCTGACACAATGGGGACCCGAACCTGCTCGACTCGGACGAGACTCTGGTGACGATCTCCCACCACTGGCACACGCGGAGCGTCATCACCAGGTTCACCAGGGCTTCCTGCACTCCCGTGACCAAGGCGCTAATGACTTCAATCGACTAAACGCTTGGCTCGGGCGGCCCGCAGGACTGGACCAAACTATTTAGTTTAGCAACCTTCGTACTCGGGATCCCGTTGGTAGGGAAACCGACGGCGTGAGAGAGATCGGGTCCTCGCTGACTTCGAGGCTCAAGGGCAATATCGCTTCTTTCTGTGCCCCTTCGCTCGTAAGCCTCTCAGATATCTCGTGCTTTCTACCAGTGCGAACACAACGCCCACAATACACTTCCGAAGCACGAAATGTCTCCAGGACAGAGTCAACTTCAAACTAATTGAGGGTGTCGTTCCGACGGCACTAAGTTTGCTGGTCTCGAGCAACGCAGCGCTCCGGCCCACATCGGATGTCTTATCAACACTTGGCCTAAAGCGTTCCCCAAGGAGGAAAAAGACAGAGAGAAAGAAAAAGAAAGGGAAGAAAACACAAATACTGACCGCAAAGGGTCTACGGAGACCCAGAAGGACCTGAAAACAAATGAGGTACCCGCCGCCACAATCAAAGAAGGCAGGCTGGGCAAACAATAAGCAAGCGGTAAAGGTGAGAAACGAATTGACCATCCGAAAGATAGCAGCCAAGCAGAAAGGGCCAGTGAACAACTGTCCAAAGGAAGAACAGAAGGCGCCGAGACACTGGGAGCAAGAAAACCCAGGTAAAATGCAAGTTCTTCAGGAACGGGATCTGCTGGCATGGAGAAACAGGGACAGGCTGTAGGCTCGCTCACCCCAGGCCCCAAGTGAGCTACTCACACAAAATGCCCCAGCCAAAACCAGAACCGATGCAAGCTGCCCCAGAAGTATGCTGATGTCGCCCGTGCCGCCCCAATGAGGGAAGGCACGCATATACAACGGCAGCAGAGCAAAATTATTTTTTAGAGATGCCGGAGAAGATTGTGGGACAAATGACCTGGCTGCATCATTCTCAGAACTAGGGTCACTCACATCAGCACTCGAGACCACCACAAATAAAGGACCCAGGGTGGCCGCCGCTGACACCAGGCCAGGTGCCACACCGACAGTCATTGCCGACACCCCAAATGTCATACCAGTGCTGCTGTTGAATGTCAGAGGTCTGGTGAAACTCACTAACATGAGTAAAATTTCCTACCTGGGAGACTTAGCCGTAAGCAATCAAACAATATGCATGGCACAAACTGAAACGCACCTGACAAGCAGTATAGTAGATACGGAAATACATATACCGAAATACACTGTATTTCGTTCGGACAGGAAGGAGAGAACTCATGGTGGGGTTGCTCTGTATATCCGTGAAGATGTCACACCCATTGTACTGTTGACACATTCAAACTCAGTCTGTAACACACTGATAGTACATATGAAGCAACTACAGACAGTAATATGTGTCACATATCGGCTGCCCGATGTCCCTAGTCATGAGGGTAAATTTGAGGATAGCCTCTTGACAAACTGGACCAGGGTCTCAACATTCTACTGCTGGGAGACTTCAACCTGCCAAAGGTCAAATGGCCCGAGGGCCACCTCCTCCCTGGAATGACGTCAATAGAACATAGTCAGACGGAATCCCTGCTGGCCCTCACACACAGGCTGTTCATGGAACAAACAATACTCTTCCCAACAAGAGGCGAGAATTCCTGGATCTCTGCTTTACGAACAACGCAGTGCTGATCCACTATGTAAAGATGACACCAACGATTTCCTCAGATCATAACTTAGTAGAACTAATGATATGTGGTCCGAGAGAACTAACAGAGACGCAACCATCAAGAAGCACCGGGAACTTATCCAGCCTTAACTTTCACAAGGCTAACTGGAAAATATCAAGACAGAAATCCGGAAGCAAAATTGGAGCGACAACATCACCACACAAGACACCAAGACACATTTTCGACACTTCATGACAACAATACAAACTATATGTCATAAGTTTGTCCCGGAGAAAAAAGCCAACGGACACAAAAATCTTATTCCTAGAGACAGGAAAATCCTTATGAGACGAAGAACTAAGCTCTCAAACCAGTTTAATGCACAAAGAAAAAGGACAAGAAGGAATCCTATCTGAAACATGCACTACTTGAAATTGAAACTGCACTCAAACTTTCCATGAAAAAAAGAGGGCAGAGAGAGAAATCAGGGCCATAGAAAATATTAAAACAAATCCTAAGGCCTTCTTTAAATTTGCAAAAGAGACGGCCTCGGTACACTGCAAGATTGGGCCAGTCTTCCATAAAGATGTTTCATTAACCGAGGATCCCAAAGAGATAAGTGAAATACTGAACGAACAGTACAAATGTGTGTTCACATGTCCACTGAGGCACATGCAAATAACAAAGCCAGAGGAGTTCTTTGATGCCACAACACTACATGAAGAAATGGCGACCATCAACCACATAGACATAACGGAGGAGGATGTGGTATACGCTATAGAAGAAATTAGAACAGACTAAGCCGCTGGACCTGATGGATTCCCAGCAGTCCTCTTAAAAACATGTAAGCGGTCCTTAGCAACTCCACTGAAGACGCTCTTCAGAATCTCCTTGGCTAGCGGTATACTACCCAGGGAGCTGAAAGAAGGCACAATAGGCCTTATCCATAAAAGAGGAAGCAGAGCGGATGCCAAAAATAACAGGCCAGTCTCCCTGACGTCACATATCAGTAAGGTCATGGAACAAGTTATCAGAAAGAAACTGATCACGTTCCTCGAAGAAAATGACCGCCTGACTAACACGCAGCATGGCTTTCGCCTAGGAAGCTGCTGCTTTACACAGCTGCTACAACAGTATAACTGGGTACTGAAACAACTGCTAGACAGCGCACATGTGGACGTGATATATCTTGACTTTGCGAAGGCCTTTGACAAGGTCGACCACGGAATGATATTTACAAACTACACAGACTTGCCATACGGGAAAAGTAGGTGAGTAGCTGCATGATTTCTTAAATGACAGAAACCAAACAGTTGCAGCTGATGGAACCCTCTCA
The DNA here is from genome assembly GCA_964016885.1 of Eledone cirrhosa. Taxonomy (NCBI): domain Eukaryota; kingdom Metazoa; phylum Mollusca; class Cephalopoda; order Octopoda; family Eledonidae; genus Eledone; species Eledone cirrhosa. The sequence continues at coordinate 24,216,764 of OZ024753.1, read as the reverse complement.
AAGGAAACATCAATAACAAGTGGGGTGCCCCAGGGCACAGTCTTGGGACCACTACTGGTTTAGGTGGCTCTGTCAGACATGCCTTCTGTAGTACATACAACATCCCTCATTAGCTATGCTGATCACACAAAGGTAGCATAGGCAATCAAACAGCCGGCTTATGCTGTCCTTTTACAAGATCTGAATGCCATATACAAATGGGCTGAGGACAACAACATGCAGTTTAATGCTGTAAAATTTCATGCCCTACAATACTAACCTGCAAACACAAATACATTACAACACAGCAACACTGGACCAGGAGGGATAGAAATTCCTGTGTCGAAATTGATACGAGACCTGCGAATAGACATGAGCGACGATACATCTTTCTCCTCGCACATAATGAGCGTGGCGACAATGAGCAGACGACTCGCTGGCTGTATCTTGAGGACTTTCCAGATAAGAGACCGAGAGTCCATGTTGATACTATGGAGGACATTTGTCCTAATCCGCCTGGTCTATTGCTCCCAGCTGTGGTCACCTCATAGTATCAAACAAACCACGGAGCTTCAGGCAACCCAACGAAGCTACATCAAAAGGATTGCCACGATGAAGGAGATAAGCTACTGGGAGAGGCTAAAAGAACTGAAAATCTACTCCTTGGAACGAAGACGGGAGAGATACGCAGCGATATACATATGGAAAAGCCTGGAGGGACTAGCACCAAACTTTGATATTTGGAGCTGGACCAACGCCCGAACAGGACGTCACTGTCCAGTGCAAAAGGTCGCATCTTCGATATCTAGAATAAGGAGCAGATATTGCAATAGCCTGGGGTTCAAATGCCCTCAACTCTTCAACAAGCTGCCAAGGGATTTGAGTGATCTGCATGGTGTGGACGTGGATGTTTTCAAGAAACATCTTGACACCCTGCTATCCAGGATCCCGGATGAGCCCACAGCTCGGTACGAAGGTAACCTAAGGGCAGCAGCAACGAACTCCCTCTTGCACCAGTGGCCAGCCAACCCAGGCCGGAGATAGAATGTGTAGCAACAAAGGTGGTGCCCGAGCATGACCTCAGCCGGATGGCTGGAACAGGTAAAAGAGTAAAAGAGAATATATTTTTATATGTATATATATGTATATGC